>CM033631.1:29750654-30950654 GCA_019453435.1 Rhinogobius similis
CCTAAACTAACGTGTTACCAAAGTTAGCTGTTGTGATCGGCTTTTATCGTTGAGTTTGTTGAATGGAGATTTACAATGCAAGTCTGGTGTTAGTAGATTTGCAAAAAAAATGCAAATTAGGCACAAAACTTCACTAAAAAACAAACGGAAGTAGAGCCAATAAGATGAAGCTTACCCAATGGGCAAATTTCAAAACAATACAACAGTGGGTTCACAAATTTGGCATTATTTTACATTTAGCATCTACATTGTAAAGCACATGCAGTATATTAACACTGTGGTCCTAAAGACGTATAAATTGCATGTGATTGTCAACCGTTCAGCATCTAACAGCCAAAAGATTACAACTGTAGAAATATGTACACATCTATTCTGCCTATTTGCGCTATCTAAAGACGCTAACTTGTCTAATGAACCTACAGTATATGTCTGTGTGCCTCCAGGAGCGGCCATTTTAGCTTCACTGTCCGCCTTGATGCGCCTAACCTGCTAATTCCACTGTATGCTAATATTTCCGCTATCGTCTGGATTTCTGTCATGCACTTTCAAGCTGGATGGCAGTTTTGCTGAATTTGAGTCAAATTTGAAATAATTGGCTTCAAAAAGAAAAGAAAAAAAAAATCACACATATGTACACGCCCTTTTCTCTCCATCCAATCCGGCAACGCATACAAAAGCTACCGACATCTCACGGGTGCGGTGAACCCAAAAAAGGAATTATTGAAAGCGGTCGCATAGTTGTAGTCATTATTGCTGTTTGGGAAATTGCTTACTTGGGGTTGTCAAATGCGATGCCAGTCCTTGTAGCGCAGCGGCAGATCAGGGCCTTGTCGGAGTCGAGAAAAACACAAAAAATAAGATGAAGGGGGGAGGACGGCGGGAGGGAGGAGAGGGTAGGAGAGGGACGCGAGGAGGGGAGTGGACAGGCGGCGAAGTTGGCTCATTACAGGTGTTGTGTGTGAAGTTAGCCCACGGCGCGATGCTCCGTCAGGGTGTCAGCGCTTTCGACCGGGCTCGTCATGACAACCGGAGAGGGAGAGACCACCAAATAAAAAACTATATATCTTAGTAATGGAGAGAACATGCAGATTCTACTGATAATGTAGGCGGTCAGAACAAAGTTAACAACATAAATATTTGGCTTTTCTTTGAAGAAATCGAAATATCTCTGCATGTCTATCATAGCTCTTTGTGAAAATATTGAACGTGCCATAAAATGTGTATTTTTGTCTCCCTAATCCAATATTTCACCAGTATTTTTGTTATATTTCACTAAAGGGGACATATTATGCTAAATTAACAAACGGTAATTAATGGTATTTCCTTACACTAAGTTGTATTCTGATTGATTCTTGCATGTTTGAATAATCCTGTATTGTCCTGCAACTGAGGCTCAAGTGCTAAGAAAATTCCTGTTTTCACCTACCCCCTATCCCCGCTCATTAGTTGAAACAATAAGACTCCGGGTGACTCATGTATGGGTTCTAAAATGTTACATAGTCCCTTTCAAAAATAAAAACATGCAAATAACACTTGTAAACAACACACACTGATTGCGTGAAATGTCAGAATGAAGAGGCGGGGCTTATCGGTTGTGCAATTTTGAACAGGAAGTCAATGGAACCTTTTCTGTTGTCTCAGATTAATATTACAGTTTACAATGAGCAAAAAGTAAATTATCTACGTATGTTATAGTTCAATACTAAGTACATGAAAAAAGCATAATATGTCTCCTTTAAGTTAAGTTACAATAAGACAGTGGACAGTGTGGTTACTCGCCTCTAAGCTAGGAGGTTCTAGGACGGGAATCGATGAGTGGAGTTTGCATGTTCTCCTTGTGATCAATGAAATTTTGTTGCACAGATTGCATGTATAATGACAAATAAAGTAAAAAAAAAACGTAATATCTGGACATATGTATTTCACTAATTACAACATTTTATGCATTAAAAGTGCACTGTGTAACTCTAAATGCTTGTCTGGAATGTTCCGCAGTATGGCCCAAAGTGATGCAGTTTGTATTTATGCAATCACAGATGTTTTCATTGTTCAGAAATCATTTGTAAAACATGCACTCTACCTGCAACTGTTTCATATTCTTGTCTCCATGGAGATAGATTAATTTAATGGCACACTGCGGAGAATTCCAGGCAACGTAACACCATCACCATGGAGATGAGCAGGAAAGTGCTTTTCACCAGAAGTTACTTATTGCGCCTTTAAAATAAATTAGAAAAGCATAAAATAATGTGTGTTGAATAGCATGCAAAAATGATTTCGCTCGTGACACAAGATAAAATAGTGTATCAGAACCCAGCTTCATTTGTATTATTTTCTAGTTCAACACTTTCTGCTCAGTCCGTTCTTTTGTGTGGGCATCAAATCTTTTACAAACTTTGGCACATCTCCGTCGCGTAGCTGTCATTTCATGCATGCGCTAAAATGCCAAACCAACAAATTGTGCTCATGTTGTACCTAAGTTTTCTAAAACCTTACATTAATAGTCCATAGGTTGTATTGTATGTTAAATTTTGGGGGCCACGTATTCCGCGTTGACAAAGGAGAAACCTAGAAAGTCGTCTTGGTCCAGGTTCATGATGACCAGCTTGTCTGTGGGCGTCAGGTCCACAGGCATCTTGGTGAACTCCTTGTCGAAGTTACAGGTGTCCTTACGGGTTTTCTGAAAAGGATGTTATGAAAAAGGGGTAGGGGAGGAGGGAGAGGCAAACGCAAACACTGTTAGGCATTAGCATTGTTAGCACGTGTGGCTATTACTATGGAAGGCAGCTACTGGAGAAAGTATGATGCGGCATTGCATAATCAAAAGTGCAGGACATGTAACATGTGAAAGAATCCAAAAATGTGTTTTTAAAAATGAATAAGGTAAAAAATATACTTTTTTATCAGAAGAATGTGTTAAAATAATAATTTAGACCCACAACAACAATTGAATTATTGATTAGGTTATAGGTTGTGGCTGCAGTTATTAATATTTCGTGGATACATATAGACCTCTTGTATTTTGACAACTTACTCCACATTTTTTCTTGGTGGAGGGTGCACTAACTGAGATTTAGCTCAGGTTTATTTTTGTTGTTTTGTCACTTTGCCTGGAATGTTCCACAGTTCCACAGTGGCAATAAAATCAGCAGGTCGACCATTTTAGTTTTGCTTGATCTTTACAGCCTTTGGTACTGTAGACCAAAAAGGCTGCCCAAAGTGGGGTCTAATTTGGCCCACGAAGGGGAGATGAATTTTTGTTAGAAGCATCTATTTTGATTCACCTTTGCATGAAAAACCACTATAATTTAAGACATATTAATGACTTTGCAGACATTTTTTAAACATGCAAAACAGTTTGGTCCTTGACATGTATTCATTTAAACCTACAGAGGAAAAAAGTTTGAACCCTGCTGCATTGACTGGGTATACTGCAGGCGCAACACATATTCATCAAACAGGCCCTTTTCTTTTTATTGTTTTATATGTGTTTCTAAACAAAAAAAAAACAGAACAAGAAACAGAGAGTGAAAATACAAAAAGAAAAAAAAAATTCTGTAGAAAGTCAGACTGATATTTTCCCTTTTGTATCTGTCCAGTTTCTCCCAGAGTCCAGCAAATGTGTCCATTTTTATAATTCATTGCAAAAGTTACTTGTCCAAAGTTGTTTCAGTCCAGTCCTTGGCAGTCAGCTTTGTCCCTGTCATCCATTTCCTTGTTGCTTTTTTTTTTTTTGCTGCAGCGAAAAGTACATTCCACAGGTATCCATCTATCACTTCCATTGTTGGAGTTTTACATCTGAGATATGGTTTTAAAGTCAAATGAAATGTCCGTGTTGAAGATGGTCTATGGTGCCTCATTAATCTCAGTATTTATGAATAATGGCAGTCCCAAAACACTTCACCAGCGGATGTGTCTGGTCGGCATTTGAGTCAATTTGATTTCTAGGGCGGGAAAACCCGAGCAAACAGGAAGCGAAGTAAACCAATCAGAGTTATCACTGTATAGTGGTCACACCACTTTTAGTGCTGTCCGAATGTCCAAATTTCCCACAATACATCTTGAAAAGTAGTGTCCAGCGCTGGTTACTTGACCGGTCAATATTGACCACAATGCATTGCAAGAGTTGTAAAAACTACAGCGAACTGAATGAAAGCAGAAAGAGGAGCTGTTTAAATGAACTGCTGAGTCGCGATTATGAACAGAACACTTTAAACAAACCGTTAGCAGCAGAGTTGCTGGCGTTAGCCACTTAACTTAGTTTGAGCTGTGAATAAATCGCAATTCTCCGGCAAAAAGTTGAATAATCCAGTCCATTTGATGTTTAACGTGCAATCTATGGTTAATAAAACTTGTATGATTTTTATTAATCCATAAATATGTGCGTGTCAGGTGGATTTGATCCATATTCATTACAGAAATACATTTTTATCTGAGTTTTAGCTACTTTTTTTTCCTCCCAGACGCCAGAGTCATGTGACGTGCGGCGAGGAGAAAGTAGTGAGCTGTGTGTCTGAATAGCTCCAGGATTGAGGGCACTATGTAGTCCACTGAACAGGGCAGGACTGTATGATGATTGAGGGGTTAGAGAAGCAGAGAGAGTGTGGACATTCGGACACAGCCTTTGAGAATACGTGTGTTGTAGCCACAGTTGTAGCCAACTCTGCTACTTCCGCCGTCACTGAAATAAACCAATCTGTACGTTTTGGAGTTGACTCGAGGCACGGTGGAGGGCAGGACGACCAGACTGATATGTCGTGTATAAATAATACATAGATATATCATTCTGGACTTGCCAGGCAACCAAAACACATGCTGGCATCCACAGTTTCTCCAAGACGTCTTTCCCTGTGAATAATGTGCACTTTGACATGATGTTATAAAAGACTGTGATACATTTTTCTAACAGAATTCTTTCCAAACATGAGATTTGTGCTTCTTCATTGGGATATGCATACACATCTGCATTCTTCATCAGATATGACACAGTTTCCTTCTTTTTCCCAGTTGATTTTTAATAGAGTTCTGATTTATATACTTCAATAAAATGTCAATAACAGGCATTGTGTTGCTTTGTTTATAACGCTAATCAGTCAAATCAAAGTGTGGTCGACAAAGCACAATCAAAACAACAACGAAAACCTCCCTCTCTATTCTTACAAGCCCATTTTCCAACCCATTCTCTGCTTTTCCGTGTACTTTATATCCCACTTTTCCCCCATTGCCTTTTGCCGTTACTTGAACTCGAAGAGACAAATCTCGTGTCCATTTACCCGTGTAAGGATTCTCATGGACACGTAGCTTGAAGAGAAAGCGCGCACATGCAGCGTGGAGCGATTGGAGCATGTGTCGAAGCTAAAGGCCTGGGTGAGCGCGCGGGGGAGGGGCGCGGAGGAGCTGAAAGTGCAGCCGTTGCCTTTTCGATGCATCCGAACATAAAGAACGCACTCTTATTGTCATGTACGGGGCGTATGCAGTGTGCAGGGCCGGAGCTGAAGATCAGATACTGAAAGGCCAGTGGTATTCTGGAGTTGTATGCCATGTGTAGCCTTTAGGATGTTCACTGGAGATAGCAGAGAGAGAGGCTGTCATGATGAAGTAAGCCGGTTTGGGGCAGATATTAATGTCCTGGGTATGTTTATGGAAAAGATAGATTGGAATAAGATAGCTTTAGGGCATAGAGTTAGTGTTGGGTTGCAAATGTTGAAGTAAAAATTCGAAAAACTAACTGTATATCAACAATATTTAAAATGGTAAAACATATTATTTGTTGTGGTGGAGTACAGCTGGTAATATTGTGCATTCAGCCAATATAAATTGACTAAATTTTCCCCAAAAAATAAGCCAACCACCAAAGACTAATAATAATAGTAGTGAAAGTATAAATCACAGCAACATTTGTATATTTATTGAAAAGTCCTGACTGAAATTTTTATATTAATCAAGGCCTGTCACAATTACACATTTTGAAGGGGATATATTGTAAATGAAAATATCACAATAAACAATGGCAGTAGTAGTAGTAGAAGTAGTAGTAGTAGCAGTAATAGCAATAGCAGTAGAAGCAGCAGGAGTAGTAGTAGTAGTAGTAGTAGTATTAGAAGAAGTAGTATTACCAGTAGTAGTAGCATTGGTAGTAGTAGCAGTAGTAGTAGTAGTAGCAGTAGTAGTTGTAGAAGTTGCAGTAGTAAGCAATAGTAGTAGCAACAGCAGCAGCAGTAGTAGTAATAGTAGTTGAAGAAGTAGTAGTTGCAGTAGTAGTAGTAGTTGAAGAAGTGGTAGTAGTAACAAATAGAGACATATATTCAGACTAAAGAGGAAAGGTCCACATTTGAGTGACATGAATATTAAATGTTATTACATAATCTAATAGTACAGTACAATAGTACAGTAGTAACAGAAGTAGTAGTAGTAGTAGTAGTAGCAGTAGTAGCAGCAGCCGTAGCAGTGGCAGCAGCAGTAGTAGTAGTAGCAGTAGTAGTAGTAGTAGTAGCAGTGGTAGAAGCAGTAGTACCAGCAGTAGTAGTAGTAGTAGTAGTAGTAGTAGTAGTAGTAGTAGTAGTAGTAGTAGTAGTAGTAGTAACAATAAGTTCCATAAATTCAGAATAAAGTGGAAAGGTGCACATTTGAGTGACATAAATATTGAATGTTATTACATAATCTAATAGTAGTAGTAGAGGTGCCCAGCCCGGCCTGTATTACTTCACGAAAAACACTTACAACAAGATTCATTGGATTATATTTGCCTTGGAGTGGCTGTCAATCATAAAATAACCCATATACAAATACATAATTCAAGCATAAAGCGCGTGTTGACATGAGCTAACTTTGGGGAAAACACACTTGGACGAGGCAACGAGCGGGTCGCCACATGAATATTCACGACACAAGGTGCTGCCACGTGTAAACCTGGCGGCCCACGAGCATAAATACTGCACGGGACGGACAGGAATGGAAGGAAAGCGGAGACTGACCACTACAAAGGCACAGAAACACCAAAAGAGAGAGGATTCAAATGCGGTTGTGGAAAACAAAGGGTTTAGCGCCGACAGAATACAGGGGAGCAGAGCCCGGTCCGTGGATGTGGTCCTACCTTCAGCTGCCAACTGTCCACAGGCCTGACAGGAGCTCCGGTCGCCGTGGATACCTCTGGAGCTCAGCCACGCCGCACACAGGCAGCAGCTTGTGACAGTTTCCTCCCCAATTCAGATAGAATTCAGAGTAGATGCTAACATTTTCTGCATGTTTTCGTATCACATTTTACTGCTGTTCGAGTACGGAAAATAGCAGTCTTTCGTAAAAGGTGGCCGATGTTGACAAAAGTGTGTGTTTCAATGTTATTTTGCAGTACCGCGATACAGTATTTTGATGATATTTTAACAATGTGACTGCAAAATGTCTTTGTTGAGGTTCAAGTATCGCACAAAACCATAAAATTACACACAAAACTGCACAAATATTAGTTTATACCCCTGTCTGGACGATTAGACAAGATGTTTTTGTTAATTTCTTTTTTTATTCAGCTCTTTTTGCTGTCATTTTGTTTTATTATAGATGATACACTCGACACTCTAATCTTGCATATCTCCAAAACAACAATTGCAATCTTAATTTTTTTTTCTATTGTAACTCCAACCTCTGTCTTTTTTAGTGGAAGAATACACTTAATAATTTAATTTATAATTTATTTGTTTTGTGGGAAGTTTTAAAAAGACAGAATGGATCATGTTTGAGACCCATAACATTCAGAACAAAACTGCATTTGACAGGTTAGACTATACATTTCAATAAAAACATGATTATATGTAAGATTTTACTCATTACTTTACCTATTTGTCCCCACTTTGACAGTTTTTGTAAAGTTTATGTTGAACCTAGCACCCATACTGTAAACATGGGCCAAAATCTATTAAAATCACACAATAATTCAGAATTGACGATAAATAATACCTGATAGCACCTTTATTTTGTTGAATGATCGTTTAAACTGTCAGATAAATGTGTCATTTGTGTGTAAATTGCCTCGGTATTTTCAATGGTACGTCGCCTATTGATGACATCACAAAGGCGTTCCGTTTAAAAACTTAGCTCTACTTCCCGTCGTTTCAATTTCTTCAAAAATTGCAACTTCACGAACGTAAAACTATGATAAATATTTACCACAGGGACTATCACAACAAACTAAGTAACAATAAGAAAAAGAATATGAAAACCTGTCATACAGAAGCTCTTTTTTAGTTTTTCTTTTTTGCGCCACTTTTGTCGAATCGAATGTAGCGATAATTGTAATCAGGGAGTTACGATTTTTTTTTTTTTAAATAAAGAACAAAGCCATAAGCATCAGTTAATAATAGCATAGGATACATATTTTAGCAACAAATTCAATGGAAGGTGCACTATTTATACTTATATATACTTCTGGTGGGTGAATTTGGCACCTGCTTGTCTCCATGGAGATGTTATGGCTTTACCTGAAACGTTTCATTTTTCAAACACATTGAAAACCTCTGTGGTGTCATCAGAACTTTTACTTTTGTACTTTCCACCACTGCAGCAGAAATAAGACATCTATAAGGGCAAAGTGACAGCTGTGTGATAATAAGTGAACCCTAAAATAAAGCGTTACCAAAGTGCAGTATACTATATTTCCATCACTTTACATGTCCTGTCCTCACACATATTACACCTCACCTAAGAGCGGCAGGTGTGTTTAAGGCCCGTCCTGTGAGCGGTGCAGCGTTGACTCATGTTGCGGTGATTGGAAACGCTGTTACACATGTGTGGTGTGTGCCGAGCGAGCCCCCTGCACATGCACACAGCTGCCAGCCATGTAGGCCAGCTCATAATGTGTTCATCTGCACACGCTTCAACTGCTGCTAATGCTGCCAGGCAGAGACAGGGATCCACAGAGCACGGCGCAGCAGAGGACAGGGCCAGATACATATCACAGGCCCTGGGTGGAGATGCAGCGATAGGCGCAGCACAAACACACATTATCCCCGCCATTAGAGGCCCAGGGCTGGAAGAAGTGCTGCATTTTGGTACTTAAGTAAAAGTGCAGGTACAGGGGCAAAAAAAAGTTAAACATTCAAATAAAAGCAAAAATCGATTTAACTAAAAGGTACGGCATACAGTTAGGGACTGGGAGTAGGATTAAGGGCGCTTTCACACATGTTAGTGCCCTCTGTGGAGCGGCCCAGTGCGCACTAGATTCAGTTCTGTTTACCTCAGAGTTAGTGCGGTCCGTGTTCAGATGCCCTTCTCACATTTCGCCCCAAACGCCGCACTATAAGCCACATGACAAAAGTCAGCTGACCAGCAAAGTTATTGTCATGATAACAAAGTCACAACATGGAGCCTCACTAGCTGGAATCTGGTATTTTTATATAGTCCACACTGAGTATTTTGGTGTTTACACAGCACTGCGCAATTGTTCTTTGAAAGCCTTTTGCCTGGAGGTGTTTGTAGAAGATTGCATATATGTGGCTGTTCTTGTGGCGCTGGAAAGTTGCCTATTAATGAATTAATCTGTCCATATTTCCAAGAGAAAGTGAATTTCTTCTTGGACCATGTCTGGCCACATCCAACGCTGGATGTCACCATTATGCACAGTTCCCAAGCGACAGCGGAAACCCTTTTGTGCATCATTGCTTCATCACCTTGCGTTGTCCCGATGTCGTCTGCCTTCACACTACACTCGGGAGACGCCGCTCCGAGACCACCTATTTTTAGCAGTCTTGGAGCGGCCGTTTAGTGCGCTCCAGAATGCGGCAGGCGCATTCACACTAGGACAATCGAACCGGTCTTGGAGCGAAAGCTCCTTTACATCAGCCTAACTAATGCCAGTGCCCAAAAGTCCTGCCATGGACACAATAAATGGATACCTTTGGCGGCAGGAAAGATGGTTATCACAAAGAAATGTATGATACAAACCGCAACAGTCAAGAACTGGACCAATTTTAATTGACATTTGTAAAATGGAAAAAAAATATATATATATAAAAATCTAAAACTTGGGAAAATCCCACCAAAATCATTTTGTATGCCATTAAGTAACAGAACTTTAGCTGGAGTTTAAAGACATAGAGGAAGATTTTGGCGCACCTCCCAGTGTCTAATGTGCACCGCCAACAAAAGGCACGCTGCCAGAATGACTGATACTTGACAAGGGTCACATGATCCACAAGGAGGTGGATCCTCAGACATCATCAAATACAGTTTACCTTTAAAACCTTTATCAAACTACAAATACATTTTTACTTTAAGTGTAAAAAGTAAAAGTAATTGACTATTAAAGAGTCAAATTGTGGTCTTAATAAAGAATTGTCATGGTTATTGGTCATCAGAAGCTTTTGTCCAGGTCACTTATAAAGCCTGTTTTTGTTTGCTCAAAGCTGAGACTTGGAACTCTAAAAATGTAGGCAAGATGTCACCATAAAAAATGAAAAGTGTCCTATGTAAAAGTTTCTTCAGTTTAGTACAGATACCTAAACATTTAATTTAAAGTGCTTAAATGGCAGGTTTTCATGTTGTTTTTTTCTTCTTTGCGAGGTGGAATTGTCCCTGTATTTAATATGTATCATCATTTTTCAACAGCACTCGTGAAGAAACAGTAAGCAACATTCCATTGAAAATGTTGGTACGACTGACACAGCGGGCACAATTTTCTGATATTTTAAACAATCAATAACAACACTAAGATGATATATATTCTGATTATTTTATGCACTTATTTTATATATATTATACTATTGCGTAAATAGTTTTGGTCCTTGTTTGCAATATGGTAACAGTTGTGGAATTACTTCTACCACATCTTCTGCACCAACCAGGAAGTAAGATTATAAATGTCACCAAAATGGTCAAACTAGGGAAAAATAAGCAACATTTTTTTTAGATGAATCTGAATAAGATTATGTTCACTATGTTTTTGTGAAGTGTGTAGTTTTACCAGTAATATGCAGTACTTTTGTACTTCGTTACTTTCCACCACATTCCGCCACACTCTGTTTTAATAGAGAAACATGAGTCCGACTCTTTAATTTAGTCTTTGCCCGAGCAGCTGCTTCCCCGCTCTTTTCAGTAACAGGAGGATTAGCAGAGACGAGTCCCTGTCAGAGGAGAGAGAGAGGGCGAGCGAGGGGGGTGGGAGGTGAGGAGCCCACGAGGGTGAATGAAAGGCGCTATCGAGCACTGACCTGTTTTGGGCTGATAAGCGCAGGCTGCTTTGTGCCGGAGCCACTGGCTTTAATTTGGGGGCCGCAACATTTGGAATTAATTATGACACACACTCCAGCACTGGCGCTGCAGCTTACTGTGTACGCCGGCTATTACATCCACTCCAAGACTAACTTTATACAGCGGCCTCACTCACTGTTCTGCAGAATGTGTGCGACGCATGCATTTGCATAAAATACAGCGGCGACTTCTGTAGAGATATGTGAAGGAGCATTCAGACCTTCACGTGTAAATAGAGCTGGGAGATGTGTCAAAAATGTATAATATCACAACTCTTGTTTTGGACATATATTAAATTAGACTATTGAGTATATTATCTGTAATTTAAACTATTAAAAATACCTCAAAAAGGAACTGAAACGTCTAATGTAACCTCTAGTTGTCTTTAAAGAGTATAAAGTGATATTTCTGTTCTTTTGTGGTTAATATTTTGCCTGGAAAGTTCAAAATGATATCTCTCTGTATTTTTTTATACAGAGCAATCAAGTTTGAGTTTGTTCTAAATGATAGATAATCATGAGATCAATGAGCTCCTTTTTCTCTCATGCGTCACAGAAATAAACCCATCTGATTGCACGGTACGCTTTGATTTGGACCCGAAGTGCGGGGTAACCAAGTGTGTATTCAGAATCTCAGGTCAATTTTCACAGGCACATTTTAGAACATTTTTGTGATACAATGTATTCTAATAATGGTAAAATGTGATATTTCTGTAGTTTTGTGTTTAATTATATGTTCCATTCTCTTCTTGTGCAACACTTGAACATTGACCGCAGCATGTTTTGACACATTTGTGACATTTTCACTGCAAAACATATACTTTCTGACAAGTTATTGGCAAAACAACATGTACTGTTTTCATTGAGATTCAGAATTCCCTCTTTATCTTCATGAGTCCCAGGTCTCAGATATGATCAGCTCCATAGTTAACAGGCAAAGAACAACACAGATGCTATCACCACATTTGACAAAAAGGAGATTTCTCTCAACTTTGAAGCGTTCCTCGGGGATGGCTCGGTGCTAACAACATAAAACAAGTTAAATGGAAAAATTTCACAGGGTTTTGGAGTGTGGAATGACAGCGAAGATGCATAAAGCATTTTTATGTGGCTGCGGCGGTGGAGGTAGATAAAAACACGGTACTTGACTGTAGTAAAGACTCCAGCACCTGTTGTCAGAGGGACCAGGCTGATGTGTGCTCGTATGTGACAAATGCACACAAACTTAACTGCACGGGACCTCAAAGACATGTCATTCTTCTCTATCAAATGTTATATATGCTATATTTATTCCTTTACAATCTTATACTTAGCAAGATTTTGACAGATCATACAGAGGGATTTGTTGATATCTAATTCTAAAGCTGGTTTATTAAAGTTTTAACTCCCTCCCCAAAAAAGTTGAATTTTTACACAAATATTCAAGATCTCATTTACAAATACTATACAGGATAGCCAAAATCTCAATTTTATCCACATAAAATGCCTTATTTATGATTTATGATAAAAAGCGTGTAATATTTTTTTCTTTCATTTACGTGGGTGAACTAGAAGTTTCAAATTGATATCTCTAAATGTAATATGTTGTCTCAAATTCGTCTATATTGTGTTTTTTATCATTTAACCACATTATAATCCTCATCAAAACAAACCTGGAATTATGTGTTTCATTTACACATGTTCTAATCTTGTAAATATTGCCAGTTTCCCTGTCCAGAGATGAAAACACTTCTCAAACGTTTCAAAGTACCATGAGAAAAGATTTGGCTCTCCAAGTATCACCAGATCTAAACCATATAACAGGGCATCCAGGTCTAAATTAGGCCTAAACCAGGTCTAAAGTAAGACCACCAAATGTTGATAAAATAGACATTAAAGTAAGTAAATGCATTAGAGTTACAGTTGCTTTAAGATGGCAAAAAAGAAAAAACTGTAAGTGAAAATGTTTAGATTACAAAATCAAATACCTTATAATGGCATAAATTTACACATAACACCTAGAAGTAACATAATTCTGAGATTTAGTCTCGCTTGGTTAATGTAACTTCCCATTTTACACAAGAGATAACCATTAATTTTGATCCGAATTACAAGCTATCTTTCAGACTGTCAATACCGTTCACACACCAGGCCGTCCTAGAGAGGGCTGGCCTATGGGAGCGGTTGGAGGTAGGCCGCCGTGTGGAGCATGTGATTTCCTTGAAGTCATCAGTCCTACACTCCCCCATCAGGAGAAGGCTCTTATGATAAGTGGCAGCCATGAAATATGCACAGCCTGTCGTGGCCGCCCGCCTCGCTTCACAGAACTGGGCTTTGCATCCTCTTCACCTCCCCCATCCTCCCCCATCCTCCCAGGCCTGATCAAGACCCTTCTTAACGACCATTCTCACTGACCCCATGCAGCTACGAGCGCACCTCCAGAATAACACGCACTGGACGGTTTGTGCATGCAGAAGAGTCACGGCGAAAAAGATGAATTATGTTACTGCATCTGTTATATTAAAGGGTTAACTTTGGGTAATGGATGAAAACAAAAATGTAATATAATGTAATTGCATGTAATATGATGTATGTACTAGAAAATGACAAATCCCATCATCAGTTAATGTTGTTTAATTCTAGCTATTGAGAGAAAAACATTTGAATAATATCTTAAAGGAGACATATAATACTTTTTTCCAGGTATTTAATACGACGGAGTATAAGGGCCATTTGGGGGAAAAAAATAAAAATGCGGACATTACGAGAATAAACTCGTAAAATTTCGACATTAAACTCGTAATTGTATGACTTTTTCTGGATTCGACTTTATTCTCATACATTTACGAGAATAAAGTCGTAATATTACGAGAAAAAAAGTCGTAATATTACGACTTTATTCTCGTAATATTGAGATTAAAAATTGTAATATTACGAGAATAAAGTCGTAATATTACGAGATAAAAAGTCGTAATATTACGAGATTAAAAATTGTAATATTACGAGATTAAAAATCGTAATATTACGAGAATACAGTCGAAAATGTGTATGAAGCCAGTACCTGTGTTATGGAGATATGGAGCATTTTGTGCGGTTATACTTTGAACTAGGGTTTACACACGAAGAAATACTGTGTCTTTTAGCACAGCATCACCACATTATCATTAGTTTAAGGACTTTGAAGCGACAATGCAGACGTTTGGGTTTGTTTCGTCGGAAGAACCAAACAGATTTGGAAGAAATAGCTTCTTTTCGTAATATTACGAGATTAAAAGTCGTAATATTACGACTTTAATCTCGTAATATTACGACTTTATTCTCGTAATATTACGACTTTAATCTCGTAATATTAAGAGATTAAAAGTCGTAATATTACGACTTTTAATCTTAATATTACGACTTTTAATCTCGTAAATGTATGAGAATAAAGTCGAAGCCAGAAAAAGTCATACAATTACGAGTTTAATGTCGAAATGTTACGAGTTTATTCTCGTAATGTCCGCATTTTTTTTTTTCAGTTGGCCCTTATACTCCGTCGTAATTTAATATTGAACTATAACATAAATAAATCGACACTTTACATTTTGTTCATTGTAAACGGCAATATTTATCTAAAATGGCTAAGTAAAAGAAACAGGTTCATTGACTTCCTGTTCAAAACTGGATAACTGATAAGCCCCGCCTCTTCCTAGTGACATGTCACCATAACAAGCAGCAGATTTTCATTTACATGTTTAGTGTCTACATGACATTTTAGAAACTGACATGTATCTCACAGAGTCTTAATTTTTCTAACTGCGACTGAGTCCAGGGATGTGGGCGGGGACAAGAATGAAGTGAGAACAGTAATTTTCTGAGCACTCCAGCCACAAAACAAGATTCCTGAGACTTTAATGAATGAATCAAAATACAACTTGGAGTAAACTAATGATGAAGAAACGCCGTTGTTAAAATGTTAAAATCTCATTAAAGTTGATTTTGCATAATATGTCCCCTTTAAGATACGTCAAAGTCATCTCTAAAACAAAACAACAGTAAAAAACCATAATAACACAAAAAATGTTTAAAACAAGATATTACAAAAGTCACCAACAGACCAACTCCAAGTCTTTCACATCTTTCAAATCCTTTATTATTTATTAAGTATGCCTTTTATTCCCTCAAAACAAACATTTGGCACATGGAAAGCAGTGTAAAAAGCATTGTAAATAATATGTATTTGCAATTCGTTTCGTAACATAGTGCACACAAAGGAGCTATGATCACATTACGCATCGAAGACACCCAAGACAAATCGTTCTAATATTGTAAATGTATAGAAAAAGGTTACGGGTTACTCATGCAAAGTCCATTAGGTTTGCTTCAGTAGGATGCCACTCGATTAGTCCATTGAAATACTGACCACATGGCGAACATTTGACACAGATATGCAAGTATATGTGCACTGCCAATCAAAAGAGATACACGAATTAAAATGATTCCAATTCCCAATATGTATCTTGATGTATGCAATGTTGACGAGCTAAGATTAAAGGGGCTGTACCCTATTTTTTTCCTGGCGTGTAATAAAAGTAAAATTTGTGTAAATACATACTAAAAGCAACTCCTGGGGTCAAAATAAGAGCATTGTGTGCTGTCTTTGTGTAACTGTAAAGCACTTTTATCGTCAATGAACCAGAAAGTTAGCATGCTAGTTGTGAAAAAGGCAAAAAGTTGTGAATAACACTTAATTTGGATGCTAGGAATGTTTTAGGAAAGTGAGGAATAGGTTTGGATTGCTGCAAAGAATTAAAAAATAACTGTTCTGTTGGTCATGTTTAAAGACACAGCACCTTTAAATTAGTTCAAAGGATAGGTATTTCTGGCCAGAGCAAACCGAACAAATCTAAACCAGCCAGAGTTACAAAAACATTCATATTTGAATTCAAGTCATTTTAACTCATGTAGATCTTTGTTTTTTGCAGTGTGTACTAAATATCTTCACAACAATATGCAACATCGTCATTCATGGATAAGGGTTAAGTAAAAAACACAAAAGTTACAGTACAACCCACGCACAGACCTGCTCTTAAACCGATCTTAGCTGCATGTGAGATTTCTAAAACTAAATTTCAAAACAGTTTCAGGAGCACTGCACCCACTCAACCACTCAAAACAGGCCGCGCCGAGAGCTTTTGGTCCGCTGTGTGTAAATGAGAAACGGGACAAGAGCACTAAAAGAGGAGATGGAAATCGTCAGAGCGTTTCAGTACATATTCTGCTTTTATCAATGAGACGAGGCTTCACTCCACTCCTCACATCTAAACCTCGCCGACATGTTTTACAGCCGCATCCCAGTCAATTAAACACTATATGACCAATTGCATTATTTAAACTACATGGAAGGCTTTTGTGGTAATTGTAGAAGAGAAACATGGAAATTAACTGACCACATAAGAAACCCCTCTACATAAGCGATCGCCAAATAACGTTGTGTTTCCATAAACTCTATGCTCACAGTGCTTTGTGGATTGTTTTTTTTTTTTTTTTATATATTCTCCTGGAGAATTTGATGTATTCTCTACAGTAAAAATAAAAATGGATTAAGACATTCACAGACGTCTACATCTCTACCGGTCGTTCAAATTCGATCACTGGACTAGACGATGCAATTGAACAGTGAAGGCAATCCCCATGTGAGAGTATATAAAGTGTTTGTGTCATTATATTTTTGTCATCTATGTGGTCTCCTCACCAGTCAAATGTAAAAGAGGATGTTTAAATCTCAACTTAAAGGAGACCTACCAAAATCTACTCTTAACCATAATATAATTGTTTCCCTTGTTATTAAACCACTCAGTGTTGTATACATTTGAGTAATCTTTATTTTCCTGTGGACAAAACATCATTGCTCCGTCAGTCCAGGTCTTCACTCCTCCCCCGTGTTACCCCTCTGATATTTATTTACTTTGTTCAGCAATTTTACTTTCTTAAATGGTGACATACACAAGATTTGACAGCGCCGCGTAGCCATTTTGGCACACATTTTCAAATTTCCTCTGCTCTCTAGCATAAACGTTCCTCTCCAAAGGCATCGTAACGTAAAGGGGCCGACGCAAATCACTCACACGGTTTTCAACATGGAAGTAAGCGGACTTGTTTCTTAAACTTGTCGTTTTAGATAAATATTGCAATTTAAGATGTCCAAAATATAACATAATGATCCACGAGTGTAGATTGGAATAGAACTATATAGAACATGGAAGCACTATAGGTCTTCTTTAAAGTTAGTTAGCCTTTAGCTCAGATGGCAGTTTCACATGCTAATTATGATCTAAAATAAAACACCGAAACGTGTTTTATTTTAGATATAAAATAATAATTTAATAATCCTTTAACGAGGCCTTGACGTAAATGTCGTCAATGGGTTGGTACCAGCCAACACACTCTTGATTATTCATTCATAACTTGCATTTCTTTGCTTTTCTTTTCTTGAGCTAATGCTAACGGCTATAAAAAAAAAAAAAAACAACACATGGAACTGGCTCTTAAGTCTTTAAAATTGTCCCGGACTAGCCGAGTTGCTAAGTGATCAATAGCATGCGCCTCGAATGCTGCTTCTAGGGTTTATATGAGTGGGAATACATTCAGCAAACAAAATCAAGCTAATAACATGAATAAAACTGAATTGCAAGATTCAAAATAAACGTCTATCTTTTGTGCAACTTGGAACCTATTATCTTCTGAAACCAACGTAACTCCTCCTTCTAACGGCCACCTCCAATATAGTTAACATAATGACAACTTAAATTGACTTGACTACTTCACAATGTCTTTTCCTCAAATTTATAATGTGTTGAGTCTAGAAATGTGATATCTATTATTCGTTTCAAACCCCCATAAATCAAAACTCAGCTTCATTCAAAACACTGAAACATACACAACCACCAATCACAGTGAATTTGGCCTAGCTTTAGCCTCGTGACACAAAGTTTTTAGGTCCAATTTGATAAGGTTAAATGTATTGCCTCGCATGCCAAAACGCACAAAACATACACATATATACTAGAAGGTAAATTTGTCTTTTTTTTATCCCAACACTGTACTATCACTAACCTCCGCCTCTCCCTCTCCGCTTGTGGACCCACTTGTTTGGAGGTAAAGTGGATTGCGCCATTAAATTTTGATATGGACGTGGGCAGGGGTATATGAGATATTCATCATCCAAACAAAACAGTCACAAAAGGGCAGGCAAAATGCTGGAAAGTCAGGCGTGCTAACACAATTCTCACAGTATTCGTCAGGACAGGACCTGTATTGTCGATGTAAACAAATGTCCGGGGATCATGCTTTCTATAAACCATCCTCTTTTGAATAGCTTAAATAAAAACAGAAAAGTATTGGTTAACTTTGTGTCTATTTAACAGCCTACAAAAGAGCACATTTCCCCATAGCATTTTAGCATTATTGACCCGAAAGCACAGTCAAATTCGATATCTAGGGTCATTAGTGGCACAAACGAGACTACCAGGCTGTATCGAACAACTGCAAAACTTATTGTCAATGCACACGACGTTTAGAAAGAAGCACAGAATGCCAAAATATGATAAGGAGAAAGTCCAGTTCAATATAGGAACTCATGCACAGGTAGGTCGAGCATATTATAAGATATATAAATGTATGTACAGTCTAATTCTAATGGCTTTCATTGCACGACAACATTACAAAGCTAACACTGGGATAGGCAGAGTAAGTTAATTCAGGGTAATTCAACTTCTCATAAGTACATAATTGGTACATAATATAAAATGTTAATGGAATGCTGAAGCTGTG
Source organism: Rhinogobius similis (assembly GCA_019453435.1). NCBI lineage: Eukaryota > Metazoa > Chordata > Actinopteri > Gobiiformes > Gobiidae > Rhinogobius > Rhinogobius similis. The sequence goes on from CM033631.1 coordinate 29,769,683, forward strand.
TTATACTAAGGGGTATGCAGCAGTCTCTTGGATGTACCGAGATGCAGTGTTTATGTTCTTGTATGGTATTATACAGCTGTCAATCAATCAGCAAGTTTAGCTAATACACATCATTTTTAGCCCTTTTGGCTGTAAAGATTTTCAAATTTCCATTCATAGCTTTACTATTTCATGAAATAATTTTAAGTGTGTATACCATAATAAATAAATAGGAGCGTATCAATTTTGTGTCATTCATATTTTTACACAACTGCCGTACATTAAAACAAACGTTACGTGTGTGTAACTATGACTCTATGACTCCTGGATGACCACTAGAAGGGGGTTCTGAAAGCACAGAATGTTCTCTGCCATGTGCAGAGGGATCATTCAGTGCTTTCAGCAACGCCTTCTAGTGGTCTGTACAGGACACGTCTGTACAGGACAGGTCTGTACAGGACAGGTCCGTACAGGACATGTCTGCACAGGTCAGGTCTGCACAGGACAGGTCTGTACAGATCAGGTCTGCACAGGACAGGTCTGCACAGATCAGGTCTGCACAGGACATGTCTGCACAGGACAGGTCTGCACAGGACATGTCTGCACAGGTCAGGTCTGCACAGGACATGTCTGCACAGGACAGGTCTGCACAGGACAGGTCTGCACAGGTCAGGTCTGCACAGGTCAGGTCTGCACAGGTCAGGTCCGCACAGGACAGGTCTGTACAGGTCAGGTCCGCACAGGTCAGGTCCGCACAGGTCATGTCTGCACAGGTCAGGTCTGTACAGGTCAGGTCTGTACAGGACATGTCTGCACAGGACATGTCCGAACAGAACACCGCCCACTATTGTTTACAGCCTTGTGTTTCTGTCTGGTATATAGTAAATCTATGTATTCATTTATGTAATATCCATGACAATTAAAAATAAATACAGTATGAAGTAAGCAATGTTAAAGGTGAACTATGTAACTTTCCTAGTGGAGGGTTGGCCACCTGCTCATCTCCATGGAGACTGCTTTGCCTGGTATATTCCAAAGTATTAAATCGGGGGGTCTGGGGGTCCAATATAACAAACCACATTTTCAGTAATTTGGTGTCCCTTTGGGCTGTCCAAGCTGCTATATTTGGTAAATATAGTCACGTTTTCTTCAAAATAATCACAGTAATATAATATAGATTTTATGTGGTGAACCAGCTCTTATTATCATAGATTGCATCTCTAAAAGAGTATTGTTTTTAGTGTGACAGCCACACAACATGCACAAAGAATGCACGGTACATGATCAGGCTATTATGCTTATTGTTATGCACAAACTGCTTTATTCACACGTTTTGGTTGTTCTTTGTCTGCTGTCAGCAAATCAAAGCAAAGCCTTATTACAGCAGGCTCTCCTAAATCATCACAGAACATAACTTCAACAAAATATACGCAGTATTTCAAACCATTATGATATACTCTAACCAAATATTTAATTACTAATTTTGACCACCGCAAGTGTGAGAGAGCAGTGGGTAAAATGAAATCAAATGCTCCTTTTAGACATGGCCTGACCACAGGGGGGCCACCCCTTGGAGGGGCCCTGCTCTCCACAGATCTGACCTGCAACTTGGCTGAGACAAAGCAATAACATCTCAAAGGAGACAAGCAGGTTGCAGACCCTCGACCAGACAAGTTAAGTAGTGCACCTTTAACTGCAAAACCCTCTGTACTGTATATATTTGAGCATGATTTGTAATTCATTTTGGAAACATTGCCGTGGTCGGCCTAACTTGCTGTATTTTTCAGCGCAAACTTCAAGCCATAGACTCAAAGCCTCTAAGGAGTGAAAAACATGCCTTTCGATATCGTACAACATTTCTATTCTCGTGAGCGTGAATGAGTGTGCGTGAGTGTCCACAGATGCCGTTCTCAGGCCTGCTCGGGACCAGTGGGGGGAGTGGCTCCAGGGAACTCGGGGTTGATAAAGGAGAAGCCCTGAAACTCGTCCTGGTCCAGGTTCTGAATGACTTCCTCGTCGGGCGGGGTCAGCACGGGCGGGTGGCGGGTAAAAAAACGGTCAAAGTTTTCCGCCTCGCGTCCACACTGTTAAAGAGGGTTTGGAGTGAAGCAGGATCAGGGGAGATGGATGGATGGGTGAGGAGAGGAAGGGGGAGGAAAAGGGAGAACAAAAAAGGGAACGGTGGGTTGAACCAGGAGGTGAGATGACAACATTTGAACATTGTTTCGCATGTCGGAAGAAGGTCAAGAGCTTTGGTGGGCTTCGTGTTATACGCTTGATCTATTTGTGACGAAATGTGGGTATTTGCTGGAGCATTTCCCAAAGAAAAAACTGTTTACAATTAAATTAACTAGTTTGATATCTGTAGACAAGCGATTCCACACCTGGCTTTGCATATGTATAATACTACCTTTCTTTTTGGATGTCTAGCATTCTTAATTTAAGCATAATTCCACTGATGACATCCATTAAGACAACTGGTTTTATCAGTGATGCCTCGACCGTTAAGCCCACCATAACCCTTGTCATCACTTCTTCCAATATCCAAAGCAATACAGTTTAAAACATGCATCTCAAATGATAACAGTCTAATGGAAGTGCACTTTGTTTTAAATAGTGTGTCTGAAGAACTTTTTATGTTGCAAGATGTGTTCAATTTGCATGCCTAAGCAAGCATAAAGGAAACCGCTGAAAGCCATTCATTATGGGACAATTACGGGTTAATTGTAGGTTAATTATATGCAGCAGCTATGAAAGCCTGCTGAGATGTGATCTACTAAATCAGGAAAATAACTCAAGGAAACTGCAAGCTAAGTGGCACAAACTGAGGACTGGAAGTTTTCTTAACAATAACATGGACTTTGAAGTTTGTGAGAATGGATTCTAGTTTTGTGCCAAACTTTATAAAGCCTGAGGAAAACTCGATAAACATGTGTCGGCGTCTCACTTTGGACACAGTTGTTTATGGTTTTGACTTTAAACTTGAGATGTTTTAAAGTGATCGATGCTTGAAACGATTTAAATCTGACACTCTGTAACTTTAGGAACAAAACAACGTCCATATCTCACAGTGTAATATTGTCTTCCCACAGTTCTCAATAAGTTATTTTTTACATATTTGTGGCCACTATATTCCCGAATTTTGTCGTCTGTGTTGAAAGATTCTCTGTACAAAGCATTTTAAGTCAAACCAAGCGCTTCAACTGTCAAATATTTCCTGAATAAGGCTTTTGAAATTACTTTATTGCCAAAATTGTTACTACCCTTGTTGTTACTACAGCTCCAACTCGACGTATTCACTTTATTAACCACCATATTCGCAGTGATGGTATCCGACAGACAAAGAACCAGAATTAACCCTAACTGAGCCGTTTTCTATTTATCGACGCACAACACTCATGTTAAGATTGAAAATATTATAGTTCCAGTGCATATTCTAGCTAATATTTCACGAGAAAACGCACAGAGAAGTGAAATAAATGCAGAAGAAGCTGACGCTAACCAGGAAGTCGTTTCGTGTTTACTAGTTTTAGCCACAGCGACACAAACTATTACCAAGTGTCTTTTTGTGGATTTCTGAGAATAAAAAGTATGATTCAGGTACGATTGAGGCGCACTCAGCCATGAAAAGAACCGTTCCAAGGCGCTCTAAAGCAAACTAATCTGGGGGGTTCAGGGCCGGCATTTAGCAAAAAAACAGAAAACAAATATAACAGCTTTTCTATAACTTTTCCTCATCCTGACCGGTGGGATGACAAATAAATGAGCCCACCCCCGAGACACGCATTGGTCCAAGTACATAAAAACTAGTTTGTAAATTAAAAACTCAATGTTGTCAACAGCATGTCTTTCAGGACTGGGCGATTACTTTTCCCATCTCCATCACTGCACCGGGCTTTAATTAACACAACAATCCAGCGTCCTTTGACAACAGCACCCATAGGAGAGGCATAAACTCATTAAGTCTGTACTACTCCCAAAGCCAAATGAAATGAAGCCGTATACAGTTTGAGTTTGGGGAAATCTGGGAAATGAGAAAAGCGCTGGGGTCAAATTTTATTTACGGATAATTGCTTGGGTTCGTTCTATCTGCTCTGGGGATGTAGGCAAATGGAGTGTCCCGTATAGGGATTAGAGAGGAAAGTCAACTTACTGTAAATTTTAGACTATTTTAAGGATGTAACATTATGCAAATTATAGCATCATGACCGTGTAAAAGATGTCGTTACTGCCTTTCGAAACCATAAACTGTTATCCAAGAAAATGCACACACTTTGGCATGACTCTAGTATGTATGCATGACTTTATGGGAACGTGCGCTGAATTTCAACAGCTTTTACACAGCTGTGATCCCAAAACACACCCTAAATAGGTTTTTTATTATGACTTTGCGACTGATAAAACAAGCTGCTTTTACAATATAATCTCTGGGGAGGAAACTCAATTTATCAATTTACAAGAAAGTTGGGTTATCTCGCTTCAAGCTAACATTTATTTCAATAGACTGGGACAGTTTGTAAAGTCACATGCCCTGGTGAGTCTTTAGTGCAACTGGCAAGACTTAATAACAACTTCAGCTAAAATAGCCTTAATAAAGCATAAACGAATGCTTAATTCATAATGAACAAACTCTTTATTAATAATGAGTAAGGCTTAATAACTACTTAAATGAGACTGGTTGATAGGGTTAGGAGTTAAGGTGAAGATATTACTGTTTGTTCATTATGAATTAAGTTTTTATTCATGCTTTATTAAGGTTAATTTAAGTGTAGCTACTATAAACTGTGTGCAATCATAAATGCGCTTTTCAAGATAAAATTAAAGATGAAGAATTAAAAAGTGTCAAAGTAAGCAGTGAATAATTTTATCACATTGATTGCGCTGAAATGTAGTTTTCACAGTGCATTTAAGTTAAGGTTCAATTCAGCGTATCTTTTGATTTAACGAGAAGTCACGGCACGGTTAAATACGTACCATTTACTATATTGGTTGAACTTTTGTATCCAAAGACATTCCAAAAGTTTATATTTAATACCCTTTGTGTTTCTGGATTACGCTGCAATATCAGTGAATGCATATTATTATTATTTATCTTTGTTGCATTGAAGTCTTATGTATTCAGCGGTGCACAACCAGTAAACAGGTTTCATTTGAGGCAAGATGTTGGTTCATGCAAAAACATATACAAAAAACATACATTTCAAACTGAACAAATAAAAAGTATGTGACCGAGGACAGACAGACATGCGCGGACAGTTAGAAAGATGGCTGTGTGTGAAAGTGAACAGGAGAATGACAAGAAACTCGATGCTCTGAAGGAGGTTACATTGACACAACATTATCAGGTCAATCATAGACAATAGAAATGAAGGTGGTGTCATGAGTGGACTGTCATCAGCTGCTCTTCATTTAAAAGGACCATATGTAGCTTCTCTGAACTGAAAAACATGACGGCGTATGGCATTTTTTTAAACTGGAAAGACCAACTAATCATGGATCGTGGATATGCAATTTTGACACGTTTTAAGGAACAGAATTACTTATTTGTAACAGACGAGAAGAAAAAGCAGGTTCAAAAAGGTAAAATAGGACTAAACTATATCAAAATAACAAACTAAAATCAGTATCTTAATAGAAGGAAAATATCTGTTTTACCAACTAAACCACCAGCATTAACAATTTACATTTTAGCTTAACTTAAAATGTATCGGTTTTATTAACTAAACCCCAGTATGAACAAAAAAAAAGTATCTGTACATATCATGTAAAAAAATAATGTAAAAAATATATATAGTCTGGGATTTCTGATCACATTTTTTTGTGTCTAGAATGAAAACCTTATTATTCATTATTATTATTATTAATAAATTATTCAATCAAAGAAAAAAATATTATTGTGATATATTACAATATTATCTGAAACTAAATATGGCCCATTTAAGCAATCTTCACCCAAAGCATCCTTGACAGATGGTCGTGGACTTCCATCGCTAAAACTTTTATGCAAGCCCTAAAAAAAGCTTCTACCTGCTTGTACACAACGCTCAAAAACTCCTCGACCAGACTAGAGCTATCCCAAAGATAAAAAGAAGAAAAATCTAAAATAACTGAAGAGAGAAAATCCTTTGACAACATTCTAGCACGCCTTTGTTGCACCTAAATGTTAAAATGTGTAGAATTTGTCCGAGAGGAGTTTCCATCTACATGTACGCACGCGTAAAATCCCAGTGTGACCGAGACAGATGCGGAAAACTCTAAACCTGGAAAAACTCTTTAGCAGCGCGGTGGCCCGAGGCTCTGTAGGTGCAAGTCTGCATATTATAGTACGAGATGACATCATTTTGATCAAACTACTTTTTATGAAATGCAAAAAAAAGAAAGGAAAAATGCGAACCGAAAAAGCGACTGTCTAAGGCTGTGTTTGCTGACGCTGCACGGACGAACAATGTGAACTCTCCGGAGGTTACACTGAACTCGCTCTAACCCCAGTGGAGACAGAGAATCGTGTATATTACGTAATTGTATTGTACTGTAGAGCCACATGGCAACTATTCGACAAATAACCTTGGTTTGTGATGCCACTGTGACTTACCTGTGATGATAACAGAGAAAAGGAGGAGATACAAGTATGTCATTCGATGTAAAAATATGAAAGAGACAGGAGAGGAGCACAGTACGTCGAAGGAAAACGGAGTTCAAGAAATAAGTGAGATAGAGTTATGTGCACGGTCAAGTGGAACAATTATTGCCCAGTCTTTGAGTCGGAGTTTTGGGGTAAGAACTAGAACGTACTCACAGCATTTGTGGTAAAAACACAAAGGCCTGACCGATATGGATCTTTTTTGGAGCTGAAACCCATGTAAAAGGGTTCTGGAAAGGCTATATTTACTTTGTTTTTAGTTGTCTTATTTAGCATGAACAACCACTTTTATATGTTTAATTAATAAGCGAGTCACATTGTTGTTTAATTTTCTTTTGGCTAATTAACATACTGTATTACTACTGTTCATTTGCAACTGAATTCTGGAGGTTCTGGACTTAAAATGTAGATAACGTTGATAATGATGTTTTATAGGCCTGCAGCTAACAATTATTTTGGTAACCGATTAGTCTGCCAATTATACTTTCGATTAATTTGTTTGTTTTGACAACGAAAGGCCTGTGAATATGAGATTTTTTACAATATTTAATCAAGAGGAAGCCAAAGAAATGCTGCTTGACAACATCTTTACAGAGTTTACGATAAAAACACTTAACTTTACATGTTTCTTGTGTCATTTTACTGGAATTCCCGCTTCGTCTGAGTGAGAAAACATTCTTTCTTGGCACAGGCCACATTTGGGAGGTTGTATGTGGTTCAAGAAACAATTATTTGATTATCAAATAGGCTGATGACTATTTAAATAATCGATTAGTTGCGATTAATCAGTTAACTTGTTTCAGCTCTCAATGACTTTTCCTTGATAGCTGCTTTGAAATAGCGCAATCTTCCAACTTTTGCTGGCGATCATAAATAGATGTGAGGCTGGTCGTCAAACTCAATTCAAGATTCAAGATGTTCTGAGCTTTCAAATGAGGTAAGGCATGTCCATATTCAGGCCAGTTAATCCTACTAATCCCTAACATTTTGGCCGACGACAAATGTCAGAACATTGGCTGATTTCATTGGCAAAATCTATAAAAGGTCGGGCCCTAAAAATACAAATAGTTAATGAAATATATATCTTCAACTTATTGGTACTTCTTTGCGTAGAAATACCATCCTGGTCAATGCCATTTTAAATAGAAAATGAGGCTTAATTCAATGTGAATATAAATTTTAGCACTAAATTCTAATGTACATGTATTTTTAATTTCCTATTTATCTACTTTTCTTCCTAACACTTTCTAACCCACTTTCTTTCTATCCTTTTGTAAACCAATACGAACAGCCCTTTGCATGATTCGCACTATAAAAATAAGCTTGTCTTGCCAATAGTAAGAAAAAAAATCACCCTCCACTTCTATTCTTCATTATGAACCGTTAAAACGAAGGACAAAGACAGGACAGTAACTGCTCCACATGACTGTCAGATCCCGGCAAGGAGGAGCGTCTCTGTGCGTGCGGCTCAGTGTCATGTGACTTACGGCTTTGGGTTTAAACGGCGGCTGCACTTCCTTGTTCTCTAGTTTCTCCCAGTCCATGTAGCGGAAGAAGCTGTGCTCCCGGATGTCGCGCTCGCCCTCTGGACTGCAGCCCAGGCGCTTCGCAGGGTGCTTCGTCATCAGCTGGACACGGGCACACAAACAAACAAATATTTTTAGAATGCAAATTAGACACTCACAGTTGCTTTACATGGCATCATTCATCTACTCCAGCTCCCTGAGTTCAGATGGTTGTGATTGACAGGTGTATTGGGATATCAGGGACACACATGTGGCTGCTTACGTGGAAAAAATAAAGGAAATAAATATCACAGGGGACTAAAAAACATTGCTTTCTGAAGAAAATGAGTAAAGCATGGCATGAAATGTTAATCTGAGCTTGATTTAGTTCTGATAGAGGACCAATGAGTACCTCTGTTTCTCGTATGTCATGGAAAATAAATTATTCTGATTGCACGGTTCTGTCTGAGTTTGGCTGAAGGCACGACAGAAGAGTCTTATTCAATCAGTTTACAGGTGCAGTCAGGATATCTGTTGAAATGATATTTTGAAGCCAATACCCGATTTTTCTGGATGGGTGTTTACTTTGGGCAGACAAAGTGAGGCTGCCACAAGACCCTCTCCACAGTGACAGCTTGCACTGGTCAGAGTTGCAAACATTTTTAGAATCATTGATCTTACACATGTAGTCTTAGCTAATCGACTTCATCTTAGAGTTCACACTTCACTGTGATTGGTCAAACTCACGACCAGAAGTAGTGGGTAGATAACATGTATCTGTTTTTCAGCACAGATGATCATGATCAAGTTAAAGCAATGGTATGTAACTTTCTGGAAGTGGCACGTCACCGTAATGATTCCATGGAAATTGGAAGTTAAAACCATGCGTCTAAGCAGTCTTCATTTATACCATACTGTGGAATATTATAGCCAGGAACGTTTCCATGGAGACAAGCAGGTGGAGTATTAGTCAGGTTTGTGGAATAGAAAGCCCGCTCAGCCCTCTATACATTTAATTGCAATAAAAACAATGAAAATGAAAAAAAAACAAAACATTTTATTACAGTCTATTTTTGGATAGAAAATTGCGTTCTGGGGCTAAAAGAAATGAATCAAAATACACATATATCTTGAAAATAGCATCTTCACTTGGTCTGATAAAAATTAGATTTTAAATGTCGTATCACACACTGGTAATGATTGGTAGAATGTCATTTACGCACACACCAATGTTGCCGCATCCATAAACAATTCTAAGATGTGATCCATTCTCAACAGTGCACTGCAAATAAGGCTCAAATTCCCCTCTGGATTCATTAGAGTTTCATCCGATTTCTGCCTGTCTCTTCTGCTTACCGTTTCCTTGCTTGACTCCACTTATCTGGATTTTTATCACATTCACCTCGTTCTTTAAGCACACATTTATGCCACTATCTATCATCATATGCGTCTCCCTGGGGGCAGAGCGAAAGCCACCAAGCAGCCTACAATCCTGTTTCAGTTTTTTTCCCCTCAGTTTTGTCCAGGGGCACAATTAGGGAGCGTTTATGATGTGTGGCGTCATGACGGGTGACGTCAGTGTTGTGTGTAGGTGGGGTGTGCCTCCCTCGGGACCTGGAGTCACAAGTCATTATGTTACAGCTAAAATAACATTTGCACCGGGTCAGTCGAGCGTCCACTGCGTCGCGGCCGCATGCACACACAAACACAGGATATCGCTTGTATTATAGGCTTTCACTTTGTAATTAATATTTTCTATGGATTACTGGCGGGGCATTTATGAAAGGTTAGACGTGTATTTTGTTTGGATTGAAATGAGGCTTTGTTCATGTTCTACATTTGCGGGTCGAGTGGGTTGAGTGTTTCCCCATCAGCTGTTGTTGTGTCCTTGGGTAAGACATTTAACCTTTTCCAGTCACAGAGAAAAAAGAGGAAAGGCGTCTGGTGTGAAAACATGTCAAATCACAGTGTGACGGGACTATACAATAATAGTAATAATAACGAATATGCTTATGTATTTAAAAAGCATTGTAAACATTAAAAAATGACTTAAAGCTCGGGTACCTGATTTTCAAACCGTGAAATGTGGAACCTTTGGTATTCACATGCATGCATTTTTTTGTCCACTTGCACAGCTTTAGAACTGCTATTTCAAAGCATCATATAGTGACTCACATGGCTCTTTCTTATAAGTTTGCAAATGATAAAATGTTAAATAATTTGAAGAAGGTAGTGTGTAATGTTCTCATTTCTGTCACAAAGTTCTGCAGTGGTGGAAAGTAACAAAGTACAAAAATAAAAGTACTGTACTTAAGCATAATTTTTTAGGTATTTGTACTTTACTTTAGTACATTTTAAATTGGACACTTTTTACTTTTGGGTCACTATATTTGAGAGAAAGTATCTGTACTTTCTACTCCACTACATTTTTGAACTGGACTGAAAAAAAAAAAAAAATTGGTTTTGAGGTGACATGGTAACATTCTTTTAAAAAGAGCTCAAGCCCCCAGCTTTTAACAAACAAAAATAACATTACATTTTAAAAAAGTATACTTGAAACTTTCACTTTCACAAGTACAATATGTATGTGATACTTTTTTTTAAAGTTGTACCATTCCTAAACAAAATTTAGTTCTTTTTCCACCACTGTTTTACAATGCACTTTTGGGGGGAGAAAACAACATTTACTAATGTATGAGCATAAAGTTTGGTACTTTAAGCCTGAGTAGCATACTGAATCTCCTCAGAAGTAACAAGTGAACTTAATTAAACAATGGCAATACCAGTAAAAATGATATCCATCCTATTCAACATTTGCCAAACTGTTCATTCATCCTACTTCCTCCTCTTTGTGTTTTTGTCTGTGCTGAACGGTTAAGCATCTTTGAGTGTCATGAAAAGCGCTGTTGAGTGTTATGTCTTATTATTATTCTCCCCCAGTTTCCTCATGTCAAATACTATGTAGTCTCATACATGAAGAATATACATGGGGTGGAGTACAAACAAAACATTTCCTGGTCTTGAAAAGCAAGCTAAAACTAAGTGCATTATTATCGAATGAACATAACTTATAATAACAGTTTACTTTATTTTGTTAGTTCTCTTAAAGATCAAGACCATTTATAAACTATTTGGGAAAGATCCAATTTTGTCCCATAAATGAGCTTTTGTATCAATACTAAATACTCAAATGAGTGTCTAGTTTCGACAATAGTTCAAATGTCAGTTTGTATGTGAGAATACATACATAATATAACATAATGCAATATTTTTGACAACCTAATTATAAAATCTTTGACACTTGCATCTTGGATGGTCCACATGGTTGTTGACTGTGGTAATATTTCAGTCATGTTTGATTATATGGTACCTCCATGTAAATACTAAGACACATACGCAATAGTGTGAATGTTGTTTTGGAAATATGCAATATTTTATTTTTTATAAAACTATGCAGCAAAATTTGAGTATGAAGAGATATTTTTGTCCCTGGGTGTAATGGTACAGTCTATTCTCATTGTTTGACACTCAAGACAAATATAATAAACAAATAAAACAAATACATTTTAAAGGGGCTGTACCTGAACCTGAAAACAACTTGTTGTGAACTGGGAAAAACGGAAATTCACGATTTTTTTGCATGTAATAAAGTAAAATCTGAGTTGCCCCAGCACAGAGTACAGTACATTGTAAAAGTATCTATTCAGGTGAATAGATACAGCAGGAAGTGCGTCGCTAGCATGCAAATGTTTTTTAGCCTTACCAAAGATAGCAAAACTCGCTCTGGGCTCAAAGACTCTCGTAAAGTGCTTATAAACTCCTCCTGGTGAATATGATGCTGGGACTGCATTAGTTAAGTGAGCGATACATGTGACTGACGTAAAGACTGGAAACGGCTGCTTCTTTCTGGAATTTCCCCATTGTGGGACAATTAAAGGATCTCTCATCTCAAGACTAGTTCTGTTTTTCACATTTCAAAGCAGTAAAAATCAGGTACAGGGCCTTTAAGACATGTTTTTACACACTTCTGTTGACATAATATCTGAATATTGTTATGGTGATACTCCAAAAAAGTACTGAGATTTTATCTTACTCACGCTCCACGTAGCTAAAATTTTAAATGTGATGATGAGTAATGAAATCAATTATGCCACAATACCTACCAGTGTTAACTTTAGTCTTAGTCTATTGTCTAAATGATTATTAGTTTCAGTCAAAATTTTGCCAAATAATTGTTTTTAGTTTAGATTTAGTCGATGAAAATGTCATTGCTAATTTAGTCGACTAAGTCCATAATAGTTTTAGTCGACCAGAAAATATATATATATTTTGTACAGACATGTACTTTAGCTGTAGAGTTTGTTTACAGTCTGGTCTGGGGCTCTGGTATTGTTGTTTTCATTCTTTACATTTAGTTTTTGTTGTTTAGTTATTCATTTGGTAAACTGTAGTAACATCGACTACAGTAAATTTAGTCGACAAAAATATCTACTTTTAGTCATGGTTTAAATTACATGCAAAAATGTCATCTTTTAGTCGGTATTACTTTTTGTTCCGTTTTAGTCAGCAAAAATACCAATGCGAAATAACTCGCCGAAATTAACACAGGCTGCCATCGTTGATATTTGAGCTTATAACTGCATTAAATATAGTGTCCTGGCCTGCCGCTCTTGTATGCGCGAGGACAAATGAGTTTTCACTGTAACGTCATGTGAAGAGAAAAGTTGACACTCCGGCTCACACTGTGGCGGCACAGCAGAGACAGGCTTCCTTCCCCCGTATGTGTAAGTATGTGCGCTCTATTGGTGCCTATGAAATATGGATGGCAGTTGGAGAGGAGGCAGGGGAGTGGAAATGTCTGCGATCATTCCATTTTCTTTTACACACATGTGCACCACACGCACGCCCGGCGCACACAGCACAGACATGCATTTTTATGAGACGCGTACAACTTAATGCAACTCCAGTCACGTTGAACTGGCAGAAATACAATGTCATTTGTTGGAAGACCTACTGAATAACCACAATTCAAAATAATGATGACAAAAACATCTGCAAACTGTAAAGGACGGTTTTTTTACGAAAAAAAAAAAAAAAAAAAAAGACTAACTCAATTCTGTTACTGTGGAAAAGGTTCATAACACACTTAGAAATACAAAATAATGTCATTTTCGATACAAAAACAATAGTAGATTCTTTAATATAATCATTATCATGTAATTCTTTACTAGTTCTGAGACCAAGACCATTGTTAAACTATTCACGAAAGGTCCAACTTTGTCCTGTTTATGTACTTTTTTTCAGTATTGATGCTTGTTCTAGTATCTGGTTTTGATACTAGTTCAAAGTGTGTATGATTTTCTAATTTTGACTTTGGAGTAATAATACCTGTTGTCAATTTAAATTATAGTTTTTCACTAATCAAGTAGTTTTAAACATGAATTACCTCCTAGTGTGATGTCATGATTCAGTATCAGGAAGTAAAATTATAAAGCCCAAAAAAATGTCAAACTGGGATGACATCTTAATTTTTCTTTTGGCAAAATCTTCCACATAATTGTCTTAACTTTGTTTTAATGTGTGTCATGGGCAGGTGAGATTAGTACATGGGTATATATTTTTAAGCATAGCGTCTATGATAAGAAAATGTATTACAAAAATGTCAAAAAGAATAGATAAAGAAGGGAAAAAAGTCAACTACAGATGTGAGGTAATGTTTCTGCACTTTTATGATTCATTTTACAGTCCATTCACTGTGGGATACCTGAACCTTAACCAAGAAATTTGCAGACATGTTTTAGCCCAAATCTAGTTCTTTTGTTTTACTGTCATCATTACCACCACCCCCACTCCAAAGCCCTACTGGGAAAAAAGTGCTGTATCAATCAAAATAACAGTAAAATCATATTTAAAAATTACAAGAAGGTAATTTGATTTGAGTATGCTCTGCCTGATACAGACTAGAGTTCATGAGTATTTCTACTGCTAAAGATTTTACACACTTGGGGCATGATTTCCCGAAAAGCCGATGAGAGCACAATGCGTTAATACGGTAATTACATCTGATTTCCATGTATTTCTAGCATGATTATAGCGTGCCGTCTTTGTGGACGCTGTAGAAGAGGGCTTTATGTACTCTATATGTCACACAGTTAGGTTAAACAAGCCAGTGCCAGCAGGGAGCAGAAAGATGTGGGGGTGGATGTTCATGCTCCACTGAAGATTCACTGTTGTAGAACTACAAGCCAGTAATCATCACTAATACATAACTGTACAGAAGTGTGCGGCTCGCTAACGGCATGAACATACACTGTATGTCCTCCATTTGTTCACGGAGGCCTGTAAATTCAATAATTATGTAGTGATGACCGTTTCAAGGAATATATCTCTTCATTTATGCAAGTGGCCAATTCTGTGCTCGTAAACACGTGGGTTAGGGGTCTGTATTGATAATGGAAAGGTTCTGCTGGTTTGGGTTAATTGTTTTTGACATATTCTGTGCTGTAAGGGTATGTTTACATTTGTTCTGATTGTTCTTGGTTTGAACCTACTTTAGTTATATAGTTATAGCTATAGACATATGTTGGTCATGTTTGATGTTCAATCAATCATAGATTTAACAGTGCTTCACTTACAACAATAATCAATTAACAAACAATCCCAATTGTTCCTTAGCTTCCAGGCGGATTAAAAAAGAATGAATAAAACAATAAAATATAAAGATAAGGTTATAGTAAGATTAAAAAAATCCTGTTCTAGGTTTACTCCTGGTCTAGTCCAAGTTTTGTAAAGATATAACAATACGTATATCACCCAGTATGATATAATCACAATATTCATCTAACGGTACAATATTTACTATTATTTATAGCAATATTCTGGAGAAATGTAGAAATGCTACTTTTTCATGTCATATTTCAAAGATATAACAGTGTTTTCGAGTTCCAGTACCAGATCCAGAAGGTTTTCTGCACAAAATTCTTTGAAATTAGTCTGTGTAATTCCTCATTCAGTTCCTGGGTTTGAAAATCAAGATGTCGAAACGTCTTGATTTTCAAAACGCTGTCCAGACGACCTTTGAAACCTGTTCTACGATATAAGAATGCTATTAAGACAGATATTTTCATGTTTGTTGCACTGAAATGGAGCAGAGGATCATGGTCTACGCTGTTCCCTCTGTTTTTTTTTTGTTTTGTTTTTATCTGTTGCGGAGACAAAACGATACAGTTAGGCAAAGGAGTGTGTAATTTGATATACTGTGACAGCCCATGACATTGTTGTGAGACTGTTGATGATATACTATCACAATATCTGGTTATTATTATGTCGCTAAGATTCAGTCCCAGTTTGAGAAAACTGCCATTTAGCAGCCTAATTATTGATAGATCTTAAACAAATCAACTTTAATGAGTCTTTAACTATGTTATAATGGTTCTCATTTGTCATTAATATACATTGCTTAAAAGATGTAGAGCTGCTGTGGTCATTTAGATCAGTGGTTCTCAAACTAGGGGTCGGGACCCCAATGGGGGTCGCAAAATGATTTCCAGGGGTCCCCAGATGATGGGGAAACATGTACAATAGTTTAAAACAAAAATTGACCCCCTTCAAATGCAGTGGTGAATGTAGATTCCTATTTGTTGGTCTATTAAAGTCATTTTTCTAGGTCTATATTCTCAAAATAAAACCAATCATTAGATATAAGGCTAATTTATCACTTTGCATGTCGCCTATTTCATGTGTTTGGGGGTCGCGAATGTGAACTATTGATATTTTGGGGGTCGCGACTGTGAAAGTTTGAGAACCACTGATTTAGATCAATACTGTAGTTTACAATTAACACAATGTAGTAGGGCTGGGAAATCACAGGGTCCCTTATGATTCTATCCAATACATGCCTCACGATAAGTTACTGTATACATTAATAAGTTGCTCTATAACACACTATATCATGAATTGTAATTGCCAACAAAATGATCTATATTCATACGTCCCTTGTAATGAACGTTATTTTATGCTCGCTGCTAAAAGAAGCGTAGCCCGGAAAGACTTTGCCCATTCCAGCAGTGCAAAGTGACACCGATAAAAGTACTATATAGTGTAATGAAAAATGCCATGCGACTATCTAACAATGAAAGCGATGGGAGACGAGCAGAGATGGGAAAGGGGCCAATAGCGAGAGTGAACAATGTTGTTTCACTCCAAATAAATGTTCCTTCACAATGGATTTAATTATGCATGGAATTCCTGCCTCTTCAGCTCAATCTTAACAATTTAATACTTACTCGTGAATGGCTATATATGAGTGAGAGGGGGGGAGAACGGGATAGACTCACCCCTCACAGATTATGGACTCACCCCTTTGCAGATGGCCACAGCCTCCTTGGACATAGATTTGGGATAGGACACGTGGTGCTCCATGATGGACTGGAATAACTCGTCTTCGTCTTCGCCGTCAAAAGGAGGCTGAATGCATGAGAAAAAAAGAATGCGTTTGTAAAAAAAAAAAAACTAGGTTGAGCATGAATAGATCGCAAATATGTTTTAAGAGGTGGGAGGCATTGAGCTAAATGTATCCAGTTGCAGATCAACAAGTGTAATGCGTCTCTTGCTTTTTTTCTTGCACTTGAATATTATTATTTTGAAGTAATCGTACTCTAACATATTTTAAGTTGATGTTTTGTGGGTCTGAAGACATCAGCATTACAATTATGATTCAATTTGCAATTTATATTTTAATAGTAAGATTCTGTGTAAAGTTGACATTTTAAACACGTCCAGGAGCATCAACATTAAAGAAGACTCAAATCGGATCTGCTACTAATCCAAGAATCAAATGCATTTAGAAGGCTGAACAAGAACAAGACATAAGATCACATTTGTAGTCTGGAAAGAAATGATGTTAAATGTAAATAATTGTAGTCTTTGTGATTTCTTAATTGTGGCTGTTCAAATTGCAATTTGTGATAAATCTTGCAGCCCCTGCATCTAGTTATTCAATCCTTTTTTTTTTCTTTACGATACTTTTGCTTTTCTTCAGGAACTACTTTTTAAAATTATAATCATTAGCGAGCGATTATAATGTACTAAATAAAAAACAATAACAGTTCACAATAGTTTGACAATGACATTTTTGGTTTTGTTTCACTAAATCCCACAAATCCTACATTATATAGCAAACTTTAGAAAGTGGAGCAGGAGGTTAGACATGGACTGTTACTACTCGTTGGTAAATGTAAAATACATAAACGCAACAATCGTTTGTCTACACTACACAATTGATAACATTTTTTTTTTTTTAATTTGCTTAATGGTATTGGTTATGAACATAAGTACCAGACAGCACATAACACCTTAAAGAGTCTATATCACAATCATTTACACTTAACGTCCATTATTCATAGATCATTTTATCATCAAAAAACTCTCCAACCCGTCAGTCAATGTCATTAAATATATATCAAAGCATGTTCTTTTTTCCCCAAGACTGAATGTTTTCTTCCCTGGAAAAACAATATCATCATAATACTTTATCTGCAATTTATTAAACCAACCTGCCCCGCCAGCATCTCGTACAGCAACACTCCGAAGGCCCACCAGTCCACAGATTTCCCGTAGGGTTGATAGGCGATGATCTGAATGCAAGACAGCAAATGCATATGAGTGATCCATCTCTGTCTGAAATTATGGATCGTTTCTGGTGGACTCACCTCTGGGGCGATGTAGTCCGGTGTCCCACAGAAAGTTTTGGTGGTGACTCCATCGGCCATGTTTTCTTTACACATCCCAAAGTCGGCTATTTTAATGTGGCCCTCACAATCCAGCATCACGTTGTCCAGTTTTAAGTCTCTACAAGAAGTGGAACAGAGCTGCTTTAGTAAATCAATGAAGGCAACGAGTTCTTCATTTTTTTATTTGAGGTGTCAAGAATTATTATGTTTTCAGTGGATATATTTTTGAACCAGAACAAATAAACCAGGAGAAGTTTTGTTTTATTTGTGCAGGTAATGGTGAAAAGGTCCTCTTCCCTTGATGAGACATGCATGTTTATTTTCAACTCTCTTCTAAGACACTTATTTGATTGACTGTAAAGCATCTTTCTGCTTGCGTCATCTTTACAATAGCCATATTGATCATTTGTCATTTCAAACTATGCTTCACTTCCCAATTAATAGTAACATAGGGTGACATCTTATCCAAATGTCCAAATGGAAATGTGAAAGTGCTACATTATTTAGATTTATCAAAAGTGAAAATAGAAATGCAACAATGTCCACAAATACTTAAAGATGCACTATGTAACTTTTCTAGTGAGGGGTCTGCCACCTGCTTGTCTCCATGGAGATGATGCTTTGATTGAAATGTCCCACAGCATGGGTTGTGTTTCTACAGCTATAGTATATCCTGAAAAACACAACTTCTTACTGTGAGTTAGTTGCCTCTTCACAGATGTGAACTTGGCCTTGTCCCCATGAGAATATACATGCTTTACTGTGGAACATTCCTACAACAAAATACCATCTCTGTGGAGATCAGTGAGTGGCACACCCTCCATCAGAAAAGTTACATAAGGGGTTTGGTACGGGTTCTCCCAGTGTAGGAACTAGGGACTGGGGCCATACTTTGGGACTTATCTTAGCTCCTGATCAGGGGCACGTACTTTCCAGTCAAACCAATAACCTTTTGGTAACACAAGTACAAGACTGCTTTAGTTAAGTTTAGGAAATATTTTCTTTCACCATTCATTTCATTCAATATTAATTCACAAATATGGACAAACTTTCTTGATCCACAAAAGAAATTACTTTGACACAGTATCTACAAAAATAGAATTCTTAATTAGTAAGTAGTAATTCAAATTCTGAATAACTGAATAATGTTTTATTGTTAATTGCATTGTTTGCAGTGCTCAATACTAGAATAAAGGGAGAAAAATTAACTAACTCCACTTAATTAAATATCTAAAGCCGATGTTAAAGCCAGTTAGACCCACTTTCAGTCACTGTCGCTGTCTGAACGCAAGCAAGGGGTTTATGGGGTCTTTAGTCTAAATAGGGACTGGGGCATTATAGGGACTTAGTTCTTGGTACAGTTATGGGTGTTTTCCCACTGTAGGAACTATTTTTAGTTCCAGTCCCCATTGATCAGACAGAGTCCCACTTTCGGGACTCCTGCTCAGGGACAGGTACTTTCCAAGCAGACCAGGAGCCTTTTTGTGACACAAGTACTGCTTTTGTTGAAAGATAATTCATTGTCAAACTTAGACAAACTGTATTGATCCACAAGAGAACTTACTTGGACACAGTAGGTCCAAAAATACAATTATACATTTGTAAATGCATCAGTTTTATGTGTAGGTTTACAGAGCTCAAAAGGAGTATAAAAGTTTTCCTAACTCATTAATTCAGTGTTCCATAGTGTACAAATTCTAATGTTGAAGCCAGTTAGCGTCCACATTCAGCCATTGCTGCTGTGTGAACACTAGCAAGGGGGACTGGGGGGTTTCTCAGAGTAAATACTGTGGGGACTGGGGGAATTAGGGACTTGGTACTTGATACTTTCATGTGTGAAAACACCTATATAGTACCTGATTTTGAACTGTGAGACAGGAACATGTTTTTGTTTGAAACATTAGCCCAACCCACATGGTCCTTCCTTTCACTCAATATTGCACCATGACTCAGAAACGACTGTCTGGAATAGTCTTATGCTGTTGTTTCCATGTAGTTCCTCTAACTCTCGTTACAATTAGCTTTTAGCACTTTTGAAACGGCATCATGACAGAGAATCACATGTCTGGGATGGTGTCAAGCAGTTATTTTCCCATGAGTCATAGTGTACAATGTGCCTGATTTGCTGAAAACAGGTGACCCTGGCAAACGCTTCTGCACTAGTTATTTCCAAATAATAATAATTTTAAAAAACAAAAAAAAAACAACACAACTAACATTTCTCCTGCATCACGTTCAGAGTAACTTCCTCGAAGACCCTGGTGCAAACTCACCTGTAGATGATGCCTTTTGTATGCAGGAAGAACAGACCAATGGCGATCTCGGCGGCGTAGAACCTACACGTCCACACAGAGGAGGAAGCACATTAATTAGAATGTGGCGTAGGTAAAGGACAAGAGGAAAACAGAGCATCGTTTGTGTGCGCGGGCCTGTTTGTGGGTCTGTGACTGAGGAAAGGTCAGCGCTGTCTCCACCAGGCCAGAGAGCAGCTGATAAGATCAACAGCGTGAGTCGGCCTGGACACGCTGACCGCTCCGGCGTAATTATGTGTCTGTAAACAAACAATGTGTTACGAGCGGCCATTTTGAGTAAGGTGAGCAATTTGCAGAGCGCGTTTTCTCATCTGCGATCATAATAAAGCAGCAGGGAGCTTTTGTGATACAACGGAAAGTCAAAAAAAAAAAAAAAACACACACCAGTACAAAGACATTGCTATTCTCTGCACAGTATTCTCTAGTGTTGAAAAAAATTAATTAAACAGAGCAGAACAAGCTGATGTTCCGAGATAAAAGAGTTCCTCGTTGGTTGGACTTGGCCTTCAGCTGTCTAAAGCACCTGCCACGGGCTACAAAGCTCTATTCCCACAAAAGCAGACAGGCGCCTCCCCGACAGCCCGCTTGTCAAACGCGTCAGCCCGCCCGATCGCCTTGACACCAGTGATCTCGCCAGCCACCCTAATTATACTCTGCACTTTCGGGAGGGATTCCGCCGCGCACTGGAAACTCTCAGAACAAACGCATTACTTTCAAGTACTTTACAGCAGCACGGTTCACTGAGGGGAACAACAGATTTCTGCCCCGAGCTATGCCCCAGCAGCACCTATCACATCCCTCACCGCGGCCAGTGCTGACGGCTTATTCGCAATAATACAAAACACAGAACAGCTGCTGTGTGTGAGCAAGCGGAGGTTTGGGGACAGGAGCCATGTTGTATAGCCCGGGAAGCCAAAATATTTTACAATACTGTACAAGAAAGTTGGCACACATGAAGATCGGTTTGGCACTAAATATCAGAAGACATTGTCACTAATAGGGGTGAATGATACAGTAAAAAAAATATTTAGATATATTTTTGGATTTTGCAATCAGATGATATTATGGCGTGCCTTTTAATGTCTTATTCTAGGTTAAAGTATTGCAGAGGGTGCAAAGGGACAAAATTATGACACTCTTCTATAAAGTGTCATTATTTAGATTAGATTAGCCTTTATTGTCCCTGCAGGGAAATGTGTCTTTTGCATTTGACCCATCCTTCAATGGTGCTAAGGCAACTTGTCAGGAGCAGTGGTTGCTGCAGTGCAGATGGGGCAAGAGTCAGTTTTCCCTATTGATAATATTGCATTTACCATTGAATATATACAAATGTTTAAGCTAAAGATTTCTATTTGTGACTGGACCCAATAATATCGTGCATTACAAAAAAAATAGCAATATTCATTTAAGCTGCACCCGATCTGTATCAAATATTATTGGCCAATAGCATGTTGTGATGTCAGCAATGGTGCATGTTCCCCATCAACCCAAGTGCTCCAGGAAACCCACCCAGACAGGGGGAGAAACATTCAAACTCCACACAGAAAAGCCCAATTGTTGAGGTAGCCACTCTGCCACCATTCCAACTATAAAGCAAAAGGCTTTATCCAATGCCTTTATGAAGAAAAAGTAGGGGGGCTAAGTTTTTTTAAATACTTTACTGCAGTATTTTCATTATTCTTTTAGTGTCACTCTTATTTTAACTCATTGCTCACTTTTTTTCCTCCTCAAAATTAAATGATCATACATATGTGTGCATACACTGCAAAAAAAGGCCTATCAAAAAATAAGAAAAATGAACTCAAAATAAGACCTTTTTACCCTAATTTAAGTGAAATTATCTGCCAGTGGAATAAGATTATTTTACTTATCAAGTTTACTTAAAACCAGTCAAATAATGTCAATTTGATGTAGTCCTGTCAAGTGAAAAAATCTTAAAATTGGACTTTTAAGATTAATTTGCTTAATTCAAGTAAATTTAACTAAATTAGATAATCCCTTTTTGCAGTGTACACATATATATACACATTCATGCACACAGACATACAATATGTACATTTACATGCATTTATATATATAAATACACATGTTTATACACATACATATATACATTTACATTCATATATGCAGATCCATACACCTATATATACAGAGCAATATATAAATCGGGGGGGGGGGCTAAGTTTAAGTTTAGAATTATGTTTTAGTCAGCTACAGTTCTGGCTGACTTGAAACGAGAGAGAATGTGTGATGTTATGGTTTTGCCAGCCTACTTTTAAAGGTGTAAAAAGTAAAAACTACTTCAGTAGGTAGTTGGTTCCATTCTATTTCCTGCCATAACAACCTAAATGGTTTTACTATGTACAGAACACATAGGAAAACACTGATATACAGTAAATGTTGTTTTCTTCTGCTGAATATTATAACAAGTGGGACAAAACAGACATGTGCTTTGTCATTTCTGGGTGTGTAGATATGATTCTGATTGTTTTCCACATTGTGAAGTTAGACAGTATTTGGATTTGTGGCCTTATCAAACCTCATCTGTTACTGTTTCTTGTGTGTATTCTCTGATCACTGGTCCGTTGTTTGTACTCACACTGCATGTGGCTCTTTGAACTTGCCGACCTGCTGAATCTGATACATGAGATCTCCTCCGTTGATGTACTCCATGACAAAATACAGCCGATCCTGGGGACACAGAGCAGCGCAGGGGTCAGACAGGACGCCAACACGCGATAGGCTTACGGTAAGTGAGTGAGAGGTCAGTGTAGCAGAAGAACAAATGACCCGCTCCAGGTAGATGAAGACGGATGGTGGGAATGAGGCCACATTAGAGGAGGGAGAGGAGGAGTGGATCAAAATGAAGAGAAAAAGAGGGAAAAAAACACGAGGAGCAACAGTGGAGACGTGACTGAGCGCCCAATCAGCCTGCAACTCACCTTAACGCCAATTTAAACAGGCAATTCCTCTCCATTATCTACAGAAATTGCCAATAAGGTACAGTATGTGGAGAAGAGTGGAGGGCTTTGGTGTTTGCGTTGTGAGCTGGTGCTGTAAGCTGTCTGCAGAGTATGTGCGGAGCTGCCTGCACTGCCTGATAAGTCTCAAGAACAGTCGCATGCCGCACACTGTGTTCTGAGTATGAGAATAAAATGTAGATTCGGGCCTCCACAGCGGAAACTGTTGTGTGTGTGATTTCCCTGGTATGGCTCAGAAAATCCCACGTACACAAGTTCTTTTGATTCCACAACATTGCTGCTTTGGATTAACAAGTTGAGTTTGAGTTAATGCTTCTAAATTATGCTGATCTCTATGATACTATGTTCTGAAATAAAGTGCAGTGGATGTAAATGCTGTGGTAAATATGGGTCCACAGAGCTATATTTACTGCTGTTGACTCATCTTGAGTGTAATATGGATTATACGTCAGAAAACGAGCATGAATCAAAGCGCGCTGTGCTCCAGCTGTGGGCTGTAGGAGCAGTGTTCACCAGCAGAGCTGCCCTCAGCTCCACAACACCCCAGTGCCACCAAATACTGGGCTATTTATAGTGTACTGACGTCATGACTAACCAACACCAGGCCCTTTTGTACTATTTCACACTTATTCACTCACATTTACTGTGACGGCTTATTTAATATAGAGCAATGTTTTACTTTTGTTTTGTTTGCTTCATTTACAGTGACCAGTGAAATTTTCGGGTCAAGAGATTCATTACCTTGACAGCAGAGTGGTTAGCACTGCTGTCTCATGAGTGAGTCGTGCCAGGGATGTAGCTCAGACTCATATTACCACTTTAATACTGGGGAACCTGATTCTAAACTGTGAAAGGTGAATATAGGTATAAATCTATCTAACTTCTTCCTAGCTCACATAAACCCTTCACTATCACTAGTACAGATGATTTTTTAGCCACTAGCACAGCTTTAGAACAGCTTTTTCAGATGGAGAAGTGAAGCAGAGTGGATCACCCTCGCATAGCCAATCAGCTCTCATCCCAAAGTGACACATAATGACTCACATGGCTCTTTCTGACAATGTTTTAGAATTAGATGAAGACAGCAAGCAGTGGACCAATTTTTTTGGGGGGAGAAAAAAATGGTTTTGTAGGACTATGATGAAAAATTTGGATGTTGTGTTGTTAGTACTTGTTGTTGAAAAATGCTAACATCTCAAACAGAAAAAATGTGTAAAATTCAAATAGTGATGTTAAAATAATAATACTTTAAAATTCAGCCATACAGTAGCAGTATACAGTATCTAGTAGTACTACCCAACACGAGAACCTTAAGTCAAAGGGTCACAGTAACAGAACGTACCATGGTCTGAAAGGTGGAGTGCAGCTGTGTGAGGAAAGGAGGCTTCCCGGACAGAGCCAGCACCCTCTTCTCCACCATGGTGCACTCCACGTCGTCGTCCTGGATCACTACGTCCTTCTTCAGGATCTTGACGGCATAAAGCTCCTCTGTACCCTTCCGCTCAGCCAGCATCACCTGAAAAAAATATCAAAACACAAAACAGGGACAGTATATCAGTGACAATATTGCTATTGGCTGATACAATATACAGCGGCAATCCTTTTTTTTAAGCTGCTTCTTATGGTTAGTTCAAACGGGTTGAGGATGAGCAACACGGCAAAAAGGTGGCGGTCAGTTAGAGCTTTTATTACAAATACATCTCAAGAAATAACAGTGAAAAGTTACAGTGATTTGTGAACATAATTACAATTATTTCAAGTAGTACGCCTTATCAAGGAATTTAAATTTCTATCGACAAAGTGGCAAATATCAGTTATCTACAACAACAGCAGGACAAATAATGGTATCCGGATAAGAATATTTGGTTAATAGTTAATTGTGATTATTCAGGTCATATTATAATCATAAGAACTAAATAATAATAATAATAAAAAGTGACAATTTCAGAAGTCTAAGTCATTTCAAATTCATAACGCCAAAAAAGTAATCCTAAAGATAAAGTGTGTTTTTATCTGGCTGTGTCACATTAACTTTCTTAATTATTCAGAAAATTTGACTTGAACCCAAACTGCAGGAATGGTAAAAATGCTGAAAGTATTGTTGTAAATCGTGATGTTTCTTCTCACAACATTATTACAAACCTAATCGACACCAGCTGAATACGGAGCGGCCCAATGTTAAAACGCAACTATAGAAAAGGAAAAAGTAGTGTAAAGGATTATTTGACTTGATATTTTTGGGGGACGCGGTATGTGGCCAGGTGCAGATAAGGTAAGGTGGACGGGTGACGAGAACGGGATTATAAAAAGTGGGAAAAAAAAAAACGAGTGTGTAAGCCAAGGGCAGGGGTAGCAGGAGGACAGCAGCAGCGATAGAGGAAGAGATTGGCAGCAGTCAAGCCATTCAGTCAAATCTGCTGAATCACATCTAAAAATATGGATGGGGCATTGTGTCTTTTATCCAAGGTTAGTCTCCAGCTGTGCTCCGTCTCGCAGACTGAGGCCAAAGCATTTCACTCTCCTCTCTGATGCATTCAATGTATTCTGGTCCGGCTCTGATTCTCATCTTTCTTGTTTTCGCCCTCTCTCCCGCATTAGCCGACCGCATCAAATAGCAAACTGAATGTGGGTCATACAATACACAAGTTCACATGCTAATATCCCGTCTATACAATGTCTGAGGTTAGCATGTTTAGCTTAAAGGTCCCATATTCTGCTATTTTCCCCTTTACACAGTCTATTCTAAGGGCTTTGTTGATAAATGTTTGCGTTGTGCAATATCCATAACATAACAGTTTCCAAAAAACACCCATTTCGACCCATCCGACCCCCCCGAACAGAGAGCAGGCTGCCTCCCCCGCCCAACCCGCGTGGCTCCCCCGCCCAACCCGCGACAAAGCCTAGAGCGGAGATGTTGCGCATGCGCCGTGTGCTCCGGTAAACAGCGATACACAAATACGGGAATAAACATTTTATCCGCAGTACCTCGACGACAGACGTTATCGTTTGATAAATAACAAGCTAACTCTTCTATCTGTCGTATCCATCGTGTAATTACTGTGTAGCATTAGCATTAGCTGTTTTTATTCTGCGGCTGCGCGCTTCCCGGAGACGTGGCTTAAACACCGCGTCATCCTAGTGAAGCCGCGTCATCCTGGTGAGGAGCCCCCGTCTGCCTGCTCAGCCGAGGAGGACGGAAAAGACAGTTCTCTAGCGAAAGCATGCGAGAATCAATCAAAAAACCACTTTGGGCACACATACGAGGCCCAAATAGCACTGTAGGAAGGTTAAAAGTCGATTTTGCATGTTATGGGACCTTTAATGTGTCTCTACATTGCAGCACAACAGGAATAAGTGAATCAACCTCTAGTAAATTTGAAAAGGGAAAATTAGAATAGGACAAATATGCTGTATATGGTTGAATGGAAAATGGAAAACAAACACTTTCTTTATTAGTGACAAGACAAAAACGGATGGAAGATCATGGTGAATTTCTCACTTTGAATGTTTTAATCTGGAGAAAACATGTTTGGATTTTTTATTTTGAATTTCACTCGCTGAATGTGTTTTTCTCAGTAAGAAAAAAAACAAATCAAACTTCCGAATGTATCTTATAAATATTCAATGCATAGATTTTCAGATCCTCATATTCGTCTAAATTCAGAGTGTAAAATCAGCCGTAACTTTAGCAAAGCAAGGCATTAGCGGTCGATCCCAAGTGACTGAATCTTGGCTTCTTGATTTACAGAAAGAATTTAAAGACTGTTGATTGGTTGGGTGTTGGCTAGTGTAAATAAAGGTCAGACTCCAAGGGAAAAATTGGTTTACTGCTCAAGAATCAGAAGTTTCTTTTTTGTCTTTACTATCAGAGGTGCCAACAGGGATGTCTATGATAAAAGTGAAGTAAAGTATGACTAATGAAAGTAATATATAATATGAAAGTATATTATTTCAACGAGACCAATTTTTCTGAAATCATCTTAAAGCAAAATTACCTGATTTTCAAACCAGGAAAAGAGCTATAATGTATCTATCTAACTAGTTGTTAGCTCTTAAACACCCTTTGACTCATTGTTATTATTCAAATGCATGAATTGGTTAAGTGCACAGCTTTAGAACAACGTTTTTCAGCTGCAGACGTGAAGCAGAGTGGACCACCGAAGCTCAGTCAATCATAGCACTGTTTCAGGCTCCCGATTAGCATTTGATAAAACTATATATATATATTTTTTTTTTTTTTTTTTGCAGACAATGTGTCGCAGTTTACTCATATCAATAATAAAGTTAGGTAATACAGCTTTAAACTATGTTGAAGCAATGGCTCATCCCGGATTAATTAAGGACTGATTCTGGAATTTAGTAAAGACTGGAAAAACAAAAGCAACAAAAAAAAAAAAAGAAAAATACAAAAAAAAAAAAGCATAATTTCGCACTTTCCCTCTTCACACTGAAGGGTTAAAATAAAGTCCTTCCTTTAAGCAGGTGGTCAACCCAAACAAAATATCAGCCTGTGCTGGAGATTTAAAATAGATGGCAAATACATAAGAAATTGCCAGTTATATTGGCCAAATGGTATATGAAATGAATATATAAAAAGGGCATACGTCAAAAAAATTTTATGTTGAAAATGATAGAATCCCATAACTCAAAGGCAAACAAAAATAGCTATTTGCCAATTAAACTTTTATTTGACATTGGAATTGACGATTGGAGAAGCACCAGATCATCTTCTGGTCGATGGCATTGGCTTTGGTCTTTCCTCACAGCTGCACTTCCAGACTTCCTTCAGTCTGTTCAGACCCGGAACCCTGGCTATTGGTTGAATGTCGACTTGCTATTTTTATGTATTGAGGCTTTGGTGATGGCTGCATGTATTTTTGCTGGTCTTTTTGGGCTCCTTTAAAGTCTAAATTATCTGTGTGTTTCAGTTGATGTTAAATCATGAGAACATTGATGTTCTACGTTTTAAAAGGTCAAAATAAAATGGCGGCCATAATAAGAGAAAGGCACCTGACTGAAGACCATGAACAGGACTAAACCAGGTTTGAGCTAAAAACCAGTCCAGGTCCAAACCAAGCTCACACCAGAAATGTGAAGAAAACTGGATTACCTGCGTCATGGCGAGCATCCCTATCGAAACATATGCCTCCTCTTCTTCTGTTTCTTCTTTTTTATCAGGCTTTGGGGGGTGTTAATCTAAAAAAGCATCAAGGTCACCTCCGCTAAACTCCGGAGGAAGCTTTGAAAATCTCTTGAACATTTGTGTCTCTGAAATGCCCCTCTCCTCGACATTCAACAAATGTGGGGGATTGTAAAGTTATCTTGCCTCTTGCTTCTGCCAATCACAGTTGTTGGTTCTTTGTCTTTGGGCAGAACCTGTGTTTTCTGTGCAAGTTTTGTGTCGGATTGTGCAGGATTTAGGCGCGAGGGCTTCAATTGAGTCTGATCAGTTTCAGTGCACTCCACCTCCACTTGGTTGATCAGGTAATTTGCAGTGAATGTAACACAGTTAGAAACACCCAGCTCTTGCACCTTCTGTTTTAAGAGTTTCTCTCCCTCCTCTGACCTGAGTTTTTTTCTTTGGGGTTGGTTTTAAATATTAATTCAAAAAAGGATCAATATCACGTCTATAAACTCAGGAGGAAGCGTTGAAAATCCCTTGAACATGTGTCTCTGAAATGTCCTTCTCCTCGATTTCCTCGACATTTGTCAAATGGGGGAGATTGTAAAGTTATCTTGCCTCTTGCTTCTGCCAATGACTGTTTTTGGTTGTTTGTCTTTAAGCAGAACCTGTGTTTTCTGTGCAGGTTTTGTGTTATCTGCAAGATTGAGGCGAGAGGGTTTCAACTGAGTCTTCTTAAGAGGTTTTGTCTCCTCTGCAGGATTAGTGCAGCAAGACCTGTCTCTGACATTATTTTCAGTCCTCTGTGATTGAGCCATCATCTTGACAATAACTGAAGCTTTTATGAGTTTTGTCCTTCACGTCTCCTTCATCAGTGTGAGGTTCTGCTATATTAGTTTGGACCTCTACTTCAACCACATTAAGGGTGTCTTCTGCTAAAGGTTTTTCCTCCCATTGATTTTAGGTCCCAGTTGTGCAAGAACAGATTCCTCTATGACCTCCTTAACACTGTCCTTAAACTTGAGTTCAGCTTCACTGATCACCTCAGGCTTCAGGAGAGCAAAATGAAGCTCTGTCATTTCAGTGTGTTCCTCTCCTGTATTCAGTGGACTTTGTGCTCACCTGTTGCGTTAAGGACATCATTTTGGCTAACTACTTAGAGGATTGGAGTTTTACATGTTCCTCCACCTGAACAATCCAGCTGATTCCTGACGTCCATGTTCTCTTGTTTGTTCAAAAGACAGGTTTAGCTTGGACTACCGCACTCTTTCTCACTGCCAGGATGGGTCAAATGTAGAGGACAATAATGGCTAATCTTATCTAGATGAACAGGTGTTGATGTTTGTAATGCTGCTTTTGTTGGTTTGAACACAAGACGTTCATTATCTTGCTCTGCTTTTTATACTATAATCCTAAAGACTTCTTTTCATTGCAGTTGCACGTATTTTTTCACCAAAGTTTAGAACAAAGCAAAACAAAACTTAATTTTGATTTACAAAGGTGTTTTTCTCAATTTTTTGTCTCAAAATCCTTGATTCTGATGAAAACTACAGGTTTTCAAGTGACT
Organism: Rhinogobius similis; assembly: GCA_019453435.1. Lineage (NCBI taxonomy): Eukaryota > Metazoa > Chordata > Actinopteri > Gobiiformes > Gobiidae > Rhinogobius > Rhinogobius similis. The sequence continues at coordinate 29,799,520 of CM033631.1, forward strand.
ATAAAAAGAAACGGCTCCATGTAAAATAACAATTATTATTTTTAATGGAGGTAGAGACATGTTTCTTTTGGTGTACAACATGTGTTTAAACCTGTGAAGATTGTTGAAATCTAGCAAAAACTCGTGGGCTAGGGGAGTCTTGTGAGAATAGAGCTGGCTGTAAAATAATCAATTTGTAGTTTTAATAATCAAGGATGTAAAAAAATAAATCATCAAATCGGGGGGTGCTCACTCACTCACGCGCACTGAGCAGTTTTTCACACGTCTCCCTCACCATTACTTTCAAATAAAGGACCAACTACAAACTAGCGCCTATTTATCTACTTTATATGAGCCTCCAGTTGCATGTTGGAAGAGCAGCGAACCACTTCGCGACTATTTTCGGGAAGAGTCCAGTGAATAATCTAGTGTCTTTTTGATGAGTCTACGTAACCAGAGATGCCAGTATGTGAGTGTACATTTAAGTTTTCAGTCCTTCCTGAGGAGAGAAAAAGCAGCTCGGCCCCTTTACTCGTAGTGAGTATCCATGGCGATACTGTCACTCAGCTGTGAGTGGGGGACGCAGACAAACTTTTTAATATGAAACAAGTTTACTCCTGACTGAGCAAAGCTTACTTATGCAGAGTGCAAGAGACAGAGGAGGGAATTCAGCAGGAAGTGGATTATAGTTAGGCATAGGATTTACATCAGGGCAAAGTCTAGTGAATTGAGATGAAAACAATAGAAACAAATGCTAAACTGAATAGATGGCAAAGTTAAAAAAAATAGGCCAATTATAAACCAATTTACAATTAATTAAACTATAATCCTATGGACATACAGGCTTTCTGCATGGTAGGCATATTAAAATGGTAAGAGCTTCCCCTGTTTTAAACAGCAGCAGTTAGGTCTTGGCCCCACTGCACACGTAAAACGCCCTACGTACGTGTAAAATGGACACGTTTTTCACGCGTTTTATTTAGCCAGAATGAAAAGTGAATGTGAGTGGCCCCACTACACGTGCAGCACGTCATAATAGAAACCATCCTATTTTTTGATGCTCTATGCAAGTTTAGGCGCGTATCCCACTTAAAATACATAGACAGCAAATAAAATATAGTATTTTCTATATGTATGTCCAAGCAGAATAAATAAACGTGAACACCTCATGATCTCTCCACCCCTATTTAACAAGATAGTCACATGACTATCCTCTCCATCGAAAACTTTTCACATGCACTTCAATTCTGCAATGATGGATGATGAAGCTCATCGAGGCTGCGAAGCAGTTTTAGGAGCTATACTCGCCTCAAGATAAAAATACAATGTTTATACTGTTTTAACACCAGTTGGAGTGATGTTCTGTAGCAGTGAGACATGCGTACATCAGCTTTCCCATGAAAACGCAGAGCCAGAGACGCACGTCTCCAGCGCACAAGTGTTCTGCTCGATCTGCCAGTGTGGCCGTCCTCACGTTGATGTGCGGCTTCGGTTTCACGAGGTTACATCCGTAAACGCTGCAGCGTGCAGTGGGGCCCTGGCCTTACTGGTTACTTTGATTAAAATTGAGACTGTTAAAAGTGTTAAAAACAAACAAACAGAGATTTTAATTTCTGGCAATATCGTCCAGCCCTAGGCAATGGTCATGATTCAAAAACCAATGGATACTCTGTGTGTGTGTATAATTTTTGCAGCAAAAGACTTAAACATAAAAACAAGTAACCCAATTACACAATCATGGTTGACCATAGTAGTAGCACAACCACAGAGCAGCACAAAGTCATTATTATTTATTGAGCAATTAACTTGACTACTCTGTAGAGCTGTAATTACTTTCACATGTAATAGCAAACACTGATGAATTTGTATTCTAGAACTGTGCTGTAAAATAGCTTTCTTAAATGACATTTAACTGCGCTTACAAATAGCAGCCGAGTTATCACGACTAAACAACTGACTAGTGCTTAAATTTATAACATGCTTTCAGTTTTTATCTTAAAAGCAGTCGCCTGAGGAGAAAGGGAGAGAAAAATAGCAGTGCTTTTCATCAAACGGGTAGCACGTCGTATTTGTAGTTCTCAAGGGGCTAATTGAGTTTAGGACCTCGACAAAGAATCTTTCATCCAATTGTATATTATGTAGAAGCCTTTTCTTCCACACTGGTTCATTTGCATAAATAGACTTGTAAATTTGTCATTGTGCGCCTTGCTTGGCTGATGAGTGATTAATTTAATTTTCTAAGGTAAAAAGACAACCAGGACTCAATGCCAATCAGTGATGAGTGAAACATGTATATTACTATTGAATGAAATGGAACACATTGATTGAAGACATAGCATTATCTTATGTTTAACCAACTACAATATTAATGAACTATAAAGATAAACTGCTATTATCAATTTTAGTCATGAGTTTGTTTGTTTTTCTTTCTTTCTTCCTTACTTGTCTAGTTTAGACCAGCTCCATTACATTGAAAATTACTTTCGGAGGGAAGTCGAAACATGTTGATTTGAAAAACATTCTCCAGTCCAGATGACTAAACTTTTTCTACAATGGATCACTCCTGGACGAATGAAGTATTAGACCGACAAGTGGTCATGTTGTATTTTAAGAGAGGAGGGAACCCAATTGTAAATACAAGCATTTCTGTCATACATTCAATTTTAAGACTAAAAACCATTTGTTTATGGAGCTCCTGCACCCACTGGTTGAGGGTGCCATTACGGCAGGGAAGACAGTGGTAACGAACGGTAAAAAGCCTTAAGTTTAGGTTCTGAAGTTTATCTTTGTCATTAAATGAAGCCATAAATAACAACATATCTTTAAAAAATAATCATATGACACATTAGCCAGTCTGTGGCACAAGTGCGCTTTTAAAGAGAATAAATCACTGATTCACTTTCTACCTTCTAATATCATCAGAAAGTGTACCTGTGTATATAATTGATATATATATATATATATTGACAATTAAAATGATCTTGATGAAATTGTGAAAAATGTTGTCTTCACATTGACATTGGCTAATTCACTCAATGTCAATGTAAAAATATATACACTGTTTTAAAAATGCCTATGTGGTATTTTTCACTTAATTAATGTATAATAAAATTGGCAATGAACAATCTTAATAAAGATTTTGAATTGTTGTAAGACAATGGTTAGATAATTCCGAAAATGAAAAACCAAAACCGACAAATACATATGTCGTGTAATTAATCTGAGACTTGATTCACTACTTGTTCAATTCATTGCAGAAATCCACTTCTCTCGTCAATCTGGAGCTTTTTAAATCCGGTATAAGGCTCTGTCTTTCTTTTGCCCTCGATCTTTCGTACATCCAGGTGTACAAAAAATAATCCACAATCTCTGAAACTTGAACAAAACATCGTTAGTTTCAATACAATTTCCCCGCCACCATCACTGCCACTGTGTTTAGTGGTGCATGCTGGGATAGGAGCTCCATAGAGTTTGCTCAAATGTTCAGCACAGCACTAAACTCAATGAAATAGAACACTACATTTAAGATGCACGTGCTTACAGTTCAGCATAGTGATAGGTCAGATACGTCAGGTATCTGTGATTGCCTGCTGGTGTCACCTGCTTGTCATCATAGAGTATGGTTACTTAGTGCACCTTTAAATATAAATACTTTTCATACAATTACAAATAACTGAATAGCATATATAATCAGCCAGCCATTTTAAGTTGATAAATGATGTAAATAAGGTGTTGGGCAGATTCATTATTGCATGTACAGGCGTGCAGAAAGAGCATTAAAAGTGACCTTAGATCTACTTCTCCCCCTGTGAGACCTAAACTTCCTTGGTTATGAGGTTGTGTCTTATAAATATTCAGGTATGATAATCACAGAGGTTAGCGGGTTTAGGCTTTCCATGGGGACTCTGCACAGATGGACAAAAACACACGAGTTTATACAGTCTGTGATCTTTCAGAATCATTAGAATTATCAAACACATGACGTATTTGAATGTTGTTATTATTTAAAAAATGCATAAGTTAGAAAGTTGCAGAAGGACGCCATCTGGACTCTTTTGATATTTGACACGGACAAGGTTAGCGCAACAAAAGGCATACAAAAAGCTTAAGGGGTAGAGTCGCAGAGGACACACATTTTGGGAGGATTGGAGGGTGGTTACAAGGTCGCAAAGGTCCTTCCATGTGTTATGGCTGACTCTGGGTTATACTGTTACATGAGTTATAGTTAAAAAGGCACACTAAAAATGAAATAAAATCTGGATATCTTTTATTTTGCATGTACACATAGCTAAATAACCGTTTAAAAGTATATTTCAGACAAATTAAGGCCAGGAATGTAGCAATTTCTACTTTTTGTTATTCTGTCATTGCTTGCAGCCATCAAATAGAACATTGGCCTTTGATATATCATGGACTGACTCAGTTATGAATAAAAAACACCTTTAGCTATAAGCCAACTTTATAGCATTTTAAAACTACCCCTGTAGTTGAACAAAATTTGTTTTGCCCAAGGAGAGTGGTCAAATTAAAAATTAGACCACTGAGTGCATTCTGTATATAATTACTGTGTTTTACTCTTCGGGAAGCAGGAAGCAAGCTGTTAGCAAGCTAGCTAACATTAACTTTAGGCAAAACTCACTCTGGCTTCTGAAAGTTGTGGAAAGCTTACAAACTTAAACCTAAATGAACTAGTTATGTTTTTGTTTTTTTAAAGACAGTAAAAATCAGGGACAGTGCCTTTAATGGCATACTTGAATCCAAACATGAATGGTTATAAATAACTGCAATGCTTAAACTGTGTCCCTGTATTATAATTTGGCTCTTTTCAACAACAAAACAAACTGATCCACCCAACAATGTAGGACCAGCCACCCCAAATTCACCAAAAATGTGTTAAGGGAGTGCAAAATATTATTCAATGCACCCTTCCATTATTAGTAAACATAACGCTGCGCTCCATTAGTCGGTACCATTCCAGGAGTTAGCACTAATGCATTTTAGCCTTAGCCTTCAAACATCACAAATTATGAAAAACCAGGGCTGTTTTGGTGACTCACAACCACACGCGGAGTAACACCAGAGCCTTGGTAGAAAACATTACCACATGTAGCATTGTTTTGTGTAGCATTCAAAGAAATGAGCATACATGCTAACAACCTCGTAATAAACATTTCTTAAATCTAACATTATTCTGGACATTAATGCACCAAAAGCATAACGCCTGACAACAGTTTGACCAGATTTTTTTTGTTTTGTTTCACCAAGCGCCACAAATCCAGCAGCAATATGTGAACTTTAGTAACTGGGGGTTGAAGTTAGATATTGATCGTTGGCAAGAACATTTAAATATGCGCTGCGCTGTCTACAAACGACAAAATTACACTGCTTTTATTTTCTGCCACATTAAAATGATTGGGATAGAATGTTTACATACGTATAGGTACAGCGTGCGCAATTTTTCTAAACACATCACTCCTGGAAGGGTCTATATAACAAATGAAACGCCTTTATTTATATCTGATTGTTTCTAACCATGTTTGCAAGCATGCCATACCAGGAAACGAATCTCAGTGGAGTGCCATTATAATGCACATATACTATACACCAAGACAGAACCGCTAGATCCTCCCACTCAAACCCCACCAGTTCTTCACACTGACATCCATGTTTGTGCATTTTACATGAGAGTATCTGCAGTCGCTGTATATCTCCAAACCCATGCACCCTCTGCCATATTTATCAGATCCGGTAACAGTCTCCATGTTGCCGAAGGAGCTCTTGTGCTTATCTGTGTGTGTTTAAGGAATCTCCGAGCGTAGCATATTCCAGTAACGATTGACCCTCGGCTCCTCGCATTGACGAAACCCGTGTAGCTTTAAATGCCTGTTACCATGGAAACAGGCAGCCGGCAACCGAGGTCTCGCTACGTACACACATACATACACAATGCAGCCTCCCTGTCGCTTTCTGTCACTTTCTCTTGTTCCATCCCCACTGCTCTGAAGCCAGCATTTACCCAATTTTCCGCGCTCTCCCTCCACTCCTCTCCCTTCATCTTGTACCTCCATTTTCGTTCATTCATGTCACTCAGCCCCCCCCCCCCCCCCCCCCCCTTCTCACGACTTCTACCCCCGTTCATTCAGAGTGACGTTTTTACCTCTCTAAATTCATTCATGTCAACCTTGGCGCTGCGCTGTCACATCTCTGTCTCCCTGTCTTTTCATCACTTGCTCGGCTTGTCGTCCCTTTTTTCCCCTGATCGGTTCATCTGTCTTTGTCCGACAGTCCTTGCCCTTCGCTGACTCCTGCCTCTAGGTGGGAGGATCATGCTGAAATTGGTACCGTGATCGAACTAGTGTTAATAAAGCAGGATACACTATTAACAGTAAGTAATAATTGATTATACGTTTTCATTGTGGCTGATTGACTCTGTTCAAACAACTATGGGCCTGAGGAAGCTTCACATTTGACAGTGGACAATTTTGGGCAGACTGAGAAAGCTTCCTTCTTTTTAGAGCTTTTTATCATAAACCACATATCACACACACATAATCAATTAGGCAATCCTGGCTCTATACATTATCATTTTTGTGTTGATCAGTTTGCTCTCTCACTATATAAGATTTCACCTGGAAACAACAGCATTGTTCAATCTGCACCTAAAGATGTCTTATTATTTGAATCTATACAGTAGATATAGATATACGGGACATGGTAACTTCAAAGATCTTATTCTCAAAACGCATTTTTTTGCAATTTATTAAGAAGAATGTCTGAGACATAAAGATTAGCGCTTAAAGTAGTACTTACTTAAGATTGTAAAGCGTTGTATGTTGTAAGATTTGTTGATATCTCATTCAAAGCCTGACTTTTTAAAGTTTTAACTGAAAATTTTAGGCGAAATAAAAATGTTTACACCAATTTTCAGTAAAAGCCCCTCTATAAATCTTTAACTATTTATTCATTCATTCATTTTTAAATTTTTTTTTATATGTCATGAATATGGGGAATTTTGGCCATTTTACCTTACATATGAAACCGTAGCATGACGAAGAACACTTTTTTTCTTCTTACATTTACTGTATGTGACTAAAGTTCAGAAGATGTTTCAAAATTATATCTTCAAATTTAGAATTTAGAATTATGTCATATTCACATGCAGCGTGACCCATGAAAAGTACCGATGTTTGATCTCAGCACATCAGACACAAACTTGAGACAGAAAGGCCCCACCTGGTTTTTAATAGAACCTTGTGGTGCATCTGTGGTGCATTCCCCGTCACAATCTGCCCCACTGCTACCCCATCTGCCTCTTTCATTCCAGTCTTACCTTGCCAAAGCTCCCCTTCCCCAGCACCATCAGGAAGTTGAAATCGGACAGCTTCACTCGGTCTTGGTTGCCATTGGAGTCAAACCGGGATGCAGCGTTGACCGCCTTGCCGTCTATATTCTTCCCTGGACCAATCTTAGCTCTCTGCAATGAAAAGCAAAATTCATTACACCAAATTATAACACGGGAAGACATTGCACTTATTGAAAGTCACTCTCCTGACACTTTACCTAAACAAAATGGCCTCCTGCAGCACTTTTCATTCAAGTAGTCCATCTCTCCACTTGTCCTTCATTGAATTCTTCATCTCTAACTTTAAAAGGTTTCGCGCTTTTCAACATTTCCTGCTAAATACAATAAATCTAGAGGAGGTCGCAGCTGTCATTACTTCATGTCAGTCACTCGCAGTTTCCCATCTACCATCCTCTATTGTAACTCAATTTAATCATCTCTCCCTCTACTGGCTCTCTCGTTCCTACCTTTGTCATAAAAAACACTGCTCCTCGTTTCACTTTTACCATGACCTTAGAAGAGCGCGCTCGGGCATTAGCACAAAAGAAAGGGACGGTTAAATAGGACCGTATATTTTCGTGTAAATCTTTTCCTGCTGATCCAGCTAATGCACTGTGGCCGCCTGTAATTGCTCCAGTCCTTTACATTCTGACAGAGAGAGGCGTCCCTTAGCTGTGTTTGTGTGCGATCCAGGGCTCGTCGATGGGTAAAGCGCTCCATCCTTCTCCATCTGCTCCCACATAAACGCATTCGCAGCAGGCAGTGGAGGGGTATGAGGGCAGCACACCATGGCCCGCCACGTTTTCAAACTATTAAGAGGCCTATTTACTGCTTGTGTCAATTTAGTTACACTATGTTAAAGGGGACGTATTATGCAAAGTCTGCTTCATGAGCTTTTAACCTTGTCACAATGGTGCTTCCTCATCATTAGTTTATTCAAAGTTGTATTTGGATTGATTGATTGCATGTTTGGGTGAGTGAGGCTCAAATACTTCCTGTTTTCACCTAATCCCTATTCCTGCCCACATCCCTGTACTTAGTTGTGATTATTTGAAAAAACATTTTGACTCAGAGTTAAACATGTAGAGTTTTAAAATGTCATGTCGCCACTTTTCAAAAATGGAAACCTGTGTCAATTAGAGCTTCCTGGCCCGAGCCCGGTTTAGGCCCACATTTTCTGCTCTGTTGTCGGGCTCCTTCTCATCCTCTAATAAAGTGGTCAAAATATGTGACGTGAGAAAAGAGGCCTTAATGAAAGTGAGTGAAGAGAGAGTGAGAGAGGGACCAGGGCTGGATTTTTTTGGGCCCGATCTAAACTATCATTGAAATGTCAATAGGTTGTTGTACAGTTGTTACAGGTTGTTACAGTGAAATGTTACTATGAAGAGGCGGGTCTTATCAGTTCTGACGTTTTGAACAGAAAGTCAGACACGTTTTTATTATTCATTATATCTCCTTTGACTACGAACAAGTAAGCAACCATGATATTTGAGAGTTGTACTAATAAGATGCGTGCTAGACCTGTACCAATAAATCTAAATATCTACAAATATCGTGGTACAGTACGTGATACATCAATATTCACCAATATTGTTTATCGCAATAAAAAGACTAGACAATAATCATTCCTGGTACAACTTGTATAATCTTGATTACTGCCAACAAAGGTAATCACCATTTTACCAACAGATTGTGCAGAAAAAAGCTACTTATCTGTGATTGTCTTCTAGATTTCTCTACAATTTTACTGGTTATTTAGAGAAAGTAAACGTATTTATATAATGCAGGTGGCAAATTCATTGTTTTGATAAAGTGTATTTTACATGCAGAAAGTGCATGTAGTGATTTAACAAGGAAATACTGTTGTAAACATGTATTAGCTACTTTTAAAATAATAATGTATTGGAGAATATCAAGTGCAATGTATCAATTATGGTGATATTATATCATTGGGTACATATGACATCACAACTTTCTCAACTGTTTCAAATGTATAGAGGTTGAAACTCTATGATAAAATGTTCAACTTAATTGTGAAAATGCAGATATTTCCTAAACCAAAAGACTATGATAGTTGTAATTGACTTTAAGACATAAAATGTAAATCAAGTTTGTGGAGCCAATACGCACAAAATCAATAAATACATAAACCTATTCCACCTTAAAGCACATATTATAGTATGTGCAGGTGCATTTTCAAGGATTTCAGTCAACATGTCGGGTGACAATCTGTCTGGTCATTTGAGGTGTATAAACACTGATTTGCAGAGTCTATTTAGTGGCTACAGTTCAGTTTTTGCAACATCTTCTGTAGTTGTTAGTATGTAGTAGCATGGATTGTATTGTAATATAATATTAACATGGATCAATTAAGTGTTTTCATTAAATCACATTTACAAAATTATAGTGTCAACTTCTCCAAACTAGGAAAAGGCAAACTACTTAGGGAATGAATAAGTATCAAAGAAAACAACACATTCACACAAAACAAGTAAATAAAGATCTGCTGGTATAGATTTTGTAGCCTGTTTGCCTCAGTCACATCTCCAGCCCCCCAAAGGTGTGTCAAAGGCAAAGCTCAGGGAGAGAGACTGACTTGGTGCACGTCTGAGGAGCTTGACCTTGAGAAGATGGAACAGACCACAACAGACGACAAAGTCAAACACACAGGGGCCAGCGGAGGTGACAGAGGACTGAACAAACAGACCAGAGAAACAATCAGGTGTTCAAATAAAGCCAGATATATCATAAGGGCAAGCTATTCTTTTATTTCTCCTAAATGATTATAAAGCTAAAAAAGTATGGCAAGACATGTTGGGTGTTTTTTAAGAGGAATGAGATTTTTGTGTAATCAGATACATTCTCAGATGGGATTAGTTTTAACTATGGACCTCAGGTAAATTGTAATAAATGGAAGTTGTCTGTGTTTGTAGTCCTGTGCAAATCCTCAGAGTCTGTGAAAATGTAGGTAAAATTCACCCGGATTTTTACCTAATGTTCCAGCAAATTCAGAAGTCCCCGGGTGATTCTAGTCTCACTCAACTTGGGCATTGAGTCTGTGCATTGAATTTAAAAATGTCCAGATTTGGTCCAGATTTAAAGTAAATTCCTAATATCAATTTTCCATGGACGATTCTCCAATTCAATTATTGTCTTTTCTACAGTTAAAAAGCAAAACAAACTGCAGAAAAGACGGGTCCCGGAGCACTCTTTGGGACAGTTGGGTTTTGGTGAAAAGTTAAGATTGAGGGGCTGTGTCAGTGAGAAAGTGAGAAAGGCTATGACTGCTTCCTAAGAAATCTGATCGCGTGGATGTACAGCGCCTCACACTACAGTGGTGTTGTCACGAAACCAAAATTTCAAACTCCATTCGATACTAAGGAAAATACTCGATTCTCAATAATGAATTTGATAACATGCAAATAATGAACTCTTTTTTAGTCCAGTGTTTTTTGACAATAAACCCGCATTCTCAACAAAAAGTAATTACATTTTCTGTATTCAACATTGTGGCCTTATTATAGTTTCGATTCAGATCAAAATCATTCTAAAAATGCTCAATAAAGGTCACATTTTACACTATTAATATGATTTTTTTAGTATCGATACTTGTTCAAATGATTAACTAGTTTTGATACTAGTTTTAGTATCAATTAGTGTCTTATGTTTCTGACAACCGTACGCTACAGTAGAGGTAGCTAGCGATGAAAAGCAACCTAAAATAGCTTGAAATGGACAAAACGCGACCAATATAAATTAATCAAAAGGTTCTTCTCATATTTCAGTGTGTTCGGTTCACCATTTCCGGAATAAAGCCATTGCTGACATTGCTGATTCGTGCAAATGCTCACAAAAAACATGGGGTAATTTCAATTTTACATACATCTCCAGTTAAACTAATTCTGTCCGAATAGAGATTTAAACATACTAAGGATAATTAGGAGATATGGCCAAAGATCATCAGTATAGAAAGAAATATTTGAGTGATTTATGTCTTTTGTAGGAAATGTAAACAAATAAAGTCGGTCTTTAGGATTTAAACTAGAAGATCAGCGCTTCAAATACCAGTTTGAATATGAGAACAGGAGCATTTTACATATTAATTGCAAAAACTCTGTCTCCAATCCATGGTATAATAGTCATCACTCAATGCCACTTTTTCACCGTTGTGTGTTTTAAGATTACCGCCTTGTCTTCCAAGGCGCATTCCGCTTCATAATTACTCTTCACTAACTTGTTTTGGAATTGACGGATGGCTTCCGATTAGCACCAAACCAGTCAAATATGTCTTTCCACAAACGCCACTCTGGAGGAATATGGCTAAATTACCTCTCGGCGGAAGAGAGAAAAAAAAACGCGTCGGAAACTGGGAGTCCATTGGAGAGCGCTGGTTCCCCTAACCCTGTGCCAAGTGTGTTAATGAGTGTCCTAGCGGTCGGCCGCGCACACACAGGCAGAGACACGTGTGGACCGGTGCAGTGCCAGAGAGCTCCTGCCAACTGCTAACAGCTCTCCCCGAGTGGCCCTCACACTTCGCACATTTACATACGCTTTCACACTCCACGCACACCAAAACACACACCTCAAAGAAAGAACGATACTTCGCACTTATTGGATTATCGGGTATCGGCTTTGGAACGGTCTGATATTTTGTGTTGGAAATAGGCCGGTCACGATACGATATTTTGAAGCGTGATGTATTGCAACCCAAAAATACAGCGATGAATGTAATATTGAAACTACATTATGTCACTGACACAATAACAATAACACTGGATAATCCATAAGAAACAATGGCAGATTGAACCAATAATTACTTATTTAACCCTATACAGCTCAAATCTTATTGTAATACTAAATAAATAATACAAATCTCTCTATTGTTCTATGCATCGTTTATTGAAGTCGATGTAGTAATTATTGTGCCAGGCCTAGTGGGAAAAACATGACGACTTGTCTGAATGCTTTAGTTGATCAGAAGGGGGCGCTGCACTGCATACGGGTACACAAATGATACAAAGGTTTGAGACTTTTTAAAGACACTATCCGCCAAATGAAGGTTGAAATATGCTGACTGAAGGCTTCTAGACGGAGAATATTTATATATGAAGCTTATTATAGGCCGTCACTAATGATTATTTTAGTAGTCGACTAGTCAGCGATTTCGAATAAAATAGTCCACTAGAAAAACGATTATTTCTATTGTACGTTTAGAGTTTTAAAATAAATTATCAGCCAAATAAAGGTTGAAATATGGACTGAAGACTTCTAGATAGAGAATATTTATGAATAAAGTGCATTATTGATGAAAATCAGAAATAATCTATTCTTTTTTGACATTCTGGTGTAATAATGTCACTGTATTTGTTATAAAAGGTCTTTTTACATGTGTTTTAAAGTCTATATAGTGAAGTTAATGATGACGATTATCATTTATTATAGTATAGATCATTTTTTATAGTCGACTAGTCACGATTAGTTGATTAAGCCCTGGTGTATTATGTATGAAAATCGTTTATTCCTGTTTGACTTCTGATTTAATAATGCCACTGTATTTGCAGTATATTTCACATGTGTTTTAGAGTCTGTATAGTCAAGATAACTGTTACGATTATCAAAATACACTATTATACTCTACAATTATTTTTTATGGTCATGATTAGTGCTGGAAAAAATACTATCACAGTTTTGTTACATCCTTGATCGCATTGCAATTTTGTCATGATTCAGCTACACTTTCTATTTTTATAGTGTCTATAAAGAACGAAAGCCATCCGTTGCTTCTTGAAGTACACATTTCACTGTGATTGGTTAAATCCACTTGTAACATGTCTGCGGTACACAGCAGACACAAAATAGCATATTATTTTTTCCTCATTATACTATTCTAAGGCAGAGCAGTGTATAGACAGTAAGTTTACAGTGCTTTCATATCATACAATATTGGGAAATGTTCAAAATCTGCTCTAAATCTCTAAATAGGGACGTCAAGATTATTCGGTTAATGACTGATTGCGATTATATAAGTCACAATATATTCATGAGAAATAAAAAATAATAACTGTGACCATTTTAGAAGCAAAATTAAGTTCAATCTATGCTGTTTATGTCACATTAACTTTAATTTGTCATTCAGAAAGTTTGATTTCATAAAGCTGGTAACAGACTAAATAAATGGTAATCTTTTAGACAATTTGAATAAGAGAAAAGCATTCTACAGGTTTGTCATTTGATCATCGTTAAATTATGATGTTTCTTCTCACAATAATCGTTAAACTACAGTTTGATATCATGACAGGCCTAGACCTAAACTAAGCATTGTCCATAAAAACCCCATATTAGTGGATCTCTACCTCGAATTTCTGCCTGAGTTCCTCGCTGGCCTCTTCCCCCTCTGGAGCCACAGGGACGTTGAAATACTCGCCCTCTTCTTGGGACAGCAGCTTGAACCTAGAGAGATGGACAATATTCAGTGTTTAATCAATCCTCAGCGAGCTCATACAGTTAAACTCAGGCCATTAGCTCGATAAAGGCAGCAGTTACAGTCATAAAGAATAACCATTATCAACTAATGTACTCCTCGCTGCGGTGATAGAGTCTAGTTTGGCAGCGGCAGGTTGGAATCTCTAGCACAGGAGCTCTTTTTTGCATAATCAATATCATATACTGCCATTTATTTTCATATAAACTACATACCAGGGCCATCGACTGAAAAATGCCATGTTAGCAACTATAAAGTGAAAGCCATTTGATCTAAACCAAAGTAGCGTCATATACTGTGTAAGGTAACACAAGTGCTAATATATAAAGTAAATGAAAGTATGTTGTGCTAAATGTTAGATAGATTTTAAACCAGATGCCCTTCCAGATGCTACTCTCATTTATCCAGGCTCTGGACCGACACAAAGAGTAAACCATCCTGAGTGTTAGATTGTAAGCTGTAATACAATTTTGTAATAAATTATCCAGAATTGGACTGAACTATTTCGGCAAAATATTTAAGTGCAATTTTTCTGACAAACATTACGACTAGATTTGTTGTTTAAGTTTTAATAGTTTTTCTTCATGTTCAATTTATAATAACAAAAAACAAACTGTAAGTACTTTTACCTTACCTTTAGCTTTCTTATTTATTTTTTATTTTTGTGACCCAAAGGCCTTATTAGACAGGACAGCTGCAGCAGCATGAAACGGGGAGAGGTAGAGACATTCAGCAAATAGTGTGGAATCAAACCCATGACGCCGCGGTGGTAGGAACCACACATGTGCACCCTCGACAAACACACTTTTACATTTTTACATTTTACATTACTTTTACATTTTTACAAGTCAGTATTCCATATTTTTATTTTCATTTACTTATCTTTATAACAAAAGGAATATCTTATATATCACGAATAATATGTGAAACTAAATAGATTAATTGATATTTTAGACATTCGAGAGAAGACTGAAGTATGAACCGCATTCTACTACAAGAATCCCATGCATTTCAGAAAACTTTTTCTGTCTCTATGTGATGTTTTTGCCTTGTCTGGAATATCCCACAATATGAGAGGCCAAGTTACAAGTCAGATCTGAGGAAATACCTTGAAAATTATAAAGTTTTTCATGCAGTTTGAAACTGAAACAAGAGAAGAAGCAAGAGGGAGAAGTTCATGTCAAACTGTGGAACATTCCAGGCAATACAATAACATCTTCCATAGACACAAGGCAGAGACCCTCCATCAGAAAGGTTACGCTACATAGTGTACATTTAACTTAAATCATGTTGTTTTCTAATAAAATACATACACGGGTAGTTTCGGTCATTTCATGTGCTATCACTTTAGCACATGAACTGACTTGATCACATTCACTGTGCTGCTTTTTTCATTGCTTGTTTGTCCTGGTTTGAATCCAGTTTTGGTTACGGATTGAGTGCCAGTTTAGTCTCAATCTCAAAGCAGTGTGTCAAGTGTCAAGTATGAACACGGCCTAAAAGAGTTTGGATTTTAATAGTTATATTTATATAGCACATTAGGAATAGATTGCAAAACTGTGGCTAGCACAATACTGGCTAACGCAATAATCAATTTAGCTACAAACCAAATATATCGCAATAACACCAAAGTCCTAGGCCAGACAGAAATGTACAGTTTTTGAAATGAAAACGTTGAAAAAGGCAGATTTTGCTCATGATTTTCTCGATGCAGTTTAAATTAGCCTTGATTTATTTAGATTTGTCGCTTAAGTTTTAAGAGTTTGACTAATACATAAAATCACAAGCATATAACTGAAATTATTGTGTCAAAAAGTAAATATTTCAGTACCGCAATGACATCCATATTGCAGTAATTAACAGTCACGCCACAAATCGCAAGAATTTCTAATATTGTACAGCTCTACACTACATCATTTAAATTCCTATCATTCAATATCAATGCTAAAGTGTGTAAAAGCCTTTAACTTTAAAAGCCTGAAAACAGCCCACAGTATGTCTCCTTTCTTGAGTCTGGAATTGTTTTTTGGGTAAAGTTTGAGTTCATAATGGCCCTTTTCCACCCCAGACACTGGCATCTCATTAAAAGCTTGACAGGGCAGCGTCAGCAAAAAGACAGCAAGAGGGGAAAGATAGGACCGTGTGCTTTCTGATTAGAGCGAGAAGAAGAGGGGAGCCCAGATAAAGAAGCCAAGATAAAAAAAACATGACGTACATTTGCTTTGGCATCAAATCTCAAATGTTTTTTTCAGTGCGGTAATGAACAAGGTCACCTCCAGCCTCCTGCTTTGCTTTTCCCGTCTTAGTTCACATTGTATAAGGCTCTCCTGAAGCTGGGTTGCCATGTGCGCAGGGCTGCTTTTCTCACCATCCGTCCACTCCTTGCTTGTGGAGCTCCGAGATGCCGAACGACAGCGAGCCCATGAAGTCGTTGCGGCTGGTCAGGTCCCAGTCCCACACCTCCACGGACAGGCGCCGGTCCTTGTCGTGCTCTTTCAGGTGGCTGACGGAAACACACACAAAAGAGTAATCAGTGTGGGTAAAGTAATCTGAAGTAGTGCGATGACATATTCAAAATGACTCATGAGGATGTATTTATCGATTATAGGGGACATACTGTGAGAAAATAACGTTAATGAGGGTTGTTGTTGTTTTTTTTTTTGATTGATTACTGCTTGTTTGAGTAATCCTGCATTGTCCTGCAACTGAAGCTTGAGAGCTCAGAAAAAAAAAGAGTTTTCACCTACCATAGCCATTATTTCAACAATGAAGACCCCGAGTCATACACATAGGGTTAGAAAATGTTCAGTATACATTCTTCAGAAATAAAGCACCTAAATGAAAATCCGCTGCTTGTTACAGTGCAACGTCACAGTGAAGAGGCGGGACTCGGAACCAGGAAGACAACCATCCTGTTTTTATTATTAAGACGTTTTAGATTAATATTGCAACAAAAAAAGAACATGAAGTCTCCTTTAAGTTTTTATAAATTGTGTGTGGGTTTTTTTTTCTGTGATGTTATTCAATGGTATGTAATAAAGGTGTTTTTAAGGTAGAAAGGTAGTTATGAGGGAAACAGTGTCCAGGTGGCTACCTTTGAAAGCTCTGGTCTACCTTGGACCATCCTGGACAAATGTGGAATTACAACAATGTGTTTTTAAGATGTGGACCCAGGAAGAATGGCCATTGCATTGACGAACAAACAAAAATATGTTTTAGTCACATGGCAATGAGCTGGATTAATAAGAATCTTGAGACTAGGCTAATTCATTATAACTAAGCACAGTGTAGTGTCAGTATTTGCCTAAAAAGATTTTTGTTTTAGTCAGAATTTAATTAAAGAAGACATATGATGTTTTTGTCGGATACCTGGTTATTATCAATGGACAGTGGTCCCTAACCCTTTTTCTCATAAGGAGCACAACGAAACATTGGATTTTTTTCAGCGATCGTCGGAAAGGGGCGGGGCAACAACGCCGCAAAATGCATGAAACCTCTTAATGTTTATCTGGTTAATTTTCAGTATCTTTTCAGAGTAAAACCCAATTAGCATTAAGCCGTGTCTCCACGATGCTGGCCATCTGCGATGAAAGATTTCAGATCGTGGGGAAACTCTTGAGTTGTGGCTCAAAATGGTTGCTCGTAGGCCACAGAGTGAGAGAAAGAGAAAGATTAAATTATAACCGTTGTACGACCAAGGACAATCTGATTTATATCAAACCCGATTGATATTTTGGAATCTTGGTTGCAGAGTGAGTCTTCAGAGTGAGACCTCCTGTCGCAACATCTACGATCAATCCCTGTCACCAACAGTAAACACAAGCAGGGCCGTATCTTCTTATTTTGCTTTCGTTCAGTAACTTTTTCACCTGTCTTGCCAGCCTCCACTAACCAGCACAGCTTCAGTGACTTCACCACATGGAACCTGAAGTCTGAAATTTGCTCAGATAAACTTTGGTTGTAGCTAGGATTGATCCATTGCACCATTGTGTAAACGTGTGCTGTCTTGTAGTGTAACATCAAGAAATCTTTTAAGATTTTTCTTTTTTTCTTTTACATTATTATTAAGTCTGACACCAGACTTAATAATAAAGCCAAAATAAAATACATTTTAAAATGAGTGGATTATCATTTTATATTTTGGACAGTAGCTTGCAAAACTGTCCTCTGACTTATACTCATTTGGGCCAATATGCTGGATCCTACATGTATTCACATATCAGAGAACGAAGTACGCACAGACTAGTTGCCGTGAACATAATTGCAAAATATTGATATACAATATTTGATACAGGACGATCAATAACATCAAATCACTGTGCAAGTCTGTCTGTTTATTTACTCATCCAATTATTAAATCCAGACTCTTTTTGAATCTAAGAAATAAACCCTACAGAGATGGTGCAGAAGGAAATCAATGGCTGATCAGACACAGCATCATGTGTGGGAAACCCAGTGCAGTGTACTGTATTACTCATAGCTAAGAAAATACTCTGTTGGTGAAAAGATTGGATTTCTTCAAATCAAATATAATTCAGTCCGTGAATAGTCTCTTTTTTTTTTTGTCTTCATAAGGCCTGAGTTCAAACCGTGCATTTAAAATTAACTGGTTGTTATGGAAACAAATTGTTTTTAGACAAATTGAGTAGGCAGAAAACCCGGTGTGCGTCACATCTTCAAATGTTTTCAGAACTACCACACGACACGACCTAGAAATTTCAAACCAAGACTAATTTAAATCGGCTGATTATGAATAACATGGAAATGAGCAAGAATTGAAACGATGTACAGATGTTTTTTTAATTGCGGGACTAAACTTCAACATTCAAAAAGTTAGTAGTCAGTGGGAAATCTGTTGTACTTTTCAACCTTTACTTTTTACTTTGATTCTTTTTTTCCTTTTTTAACCACATCTCGAATAATATAATTTTCAAGTAGCTGTACAAAGAAAATCTAATCATTATCTGTCGCTCTTATGTAAACATTGCCTTCTACCTCAAATCTCCATCTTTCCTCCTATGATCAAACTGATGTGGCTTATTAAGCGCGTAAACGGAGCCAGGAGCAGGAAACAAGCCCAAAAGCCAGGTTCTGAGAATATAAGGAGGAGGCAGATGTTTTATCAGAGTGCCAGCGGTTACACACGCTTGGAAATCCAGGCATAATGTGAAGAGAGAGAGGGAGGAAGAGAGAGGAAGAGAAAGAAAGACAGAGAGAGGAAGCCAAGATGAAAGAAACGCAGATAGACTTGGAGAGGATGAAGGAGAGAGAGAAGAAACAGTAAGGGGGAGAAAGAAAGAGAGAGAAAGAGAGAGCGAGCCAGGGAGAGAGAAATGTGAGATGAAAGGAAGAGATAGGATGAAGGAGAGGGAAAGGGAGGGTTGAGAGAGAGAAAGAGAAGAAGCAAGAAAGAGAGACGTCGAGCAAGAGAAAGGGTGGTAGAGAGAGAGAACGTGAGATTGCGTGAGAAAGAGCAAAGGAGAGTGGGAGAGAGAAAGAGAGAGAGAGATGAGAAACAGATAAACTGGGAGAGGATGAGGAAGAGGAGAGGGAAAGGAAGGGATTGGGAGAAAGAAAGAGAAGGAGCAAGAAAGAGAAAGGGGGAGAATGAGAGTGTGTGAGAGATAGTAAGAAAGAGGAGAGAGAAATGTGAGATGAAAGAAACAGATGAAGTGGGAGAAGGTGAAGGAGAGGGAGAATGAGGGGTAAAGAAAGAGATTGTTAGAGAAAGAGAGGGGGCAAGAAAGAAAGAAAGAGCAAAAAAAAATAGCGTGGGTGTGAGAGAGCGAGAGAGACAGAGAGAGAAAGCGATAGAAAATGAAAGAGAGAGAAAGAGAGGGGTGGTGGGAGAATGAGAGAGACAGATAGAAAGAGAGAATGAGATAAAGTGAGAGGGAGGTGAGAGAGACAGAGAGAGAAAGAGAGAGAAAGCCAAGATAAAAGAAACAGGCAAACTTAAAGAGTGGGGAGAGAGAAAAAGACAGAAGGGGACAGCGAGAAGGAGAACGTGTGAGAGAGACAGCCATGGGGAGGGAGAAAGAGGGGGAGAGAAATGCAAGATGAATGAAAGGGAGAGGAGAGGGAGAAAAAGGGGTAAAGAAAGAAACAGAGAGTGTGAAAGAGAGCGATGGCAAGTGGGAGAGAGAAAGAGAGAGAAAAGACAAATGAAAGAAACAGACAAAGCGGGAGCGGACGAAGGAGAGGGGAAGGGAGGGATTTGGAGAGAGAAAGAGACAGAGGCAAGAGAAAGAGTAGGAAAGAAAGAGAGAGAGAGAGAGAGAGAGAGGAGAGGTGTTTTAATTATTAACACAACACAAATCCACTAAAGGCGGTGTGGAAAAGGCCTTACAATTTAAAGGTCTCGTTCCAGGTGGGGTTGAGGCAGCACTTGACGGTCTTGGTCTTCTGCTTGGTCTCGTTGCGCGGGTCTGGGATCAGTTTGAGCTTCACGTAAGGGTCCGACAGGCCGTTGGGATCCATGGGGACAAGGTTCCTGGCCTCTGCGACTGGGGGGAAAAGGAAAGAGAATGGAGTGTTTAAAAGAATGGGTAAAGTGATTTGGGTGAACTGGGTGGTGCAACAGAATAACACGAAAGCAGTTACATCAAGATGAGACTATGGGTGGGTGATACTGAGAGAAATGATCAATATTTGGAGTATTTCGATAACGATAGTCAAATTATATGATCTCAGTCCAGCAGCTTTGTGTGTTCGTTGTCGTAGGTTTAATCATCAGACAAACGTGAAATGTCTGTAAAATTCATCACAAAATCAACTTATATCCTTATTTGAAAGTTGACAACATCGCTTTTTTTCATTTTAAATCAGCACTTTTTGTCACACGTTTTACCACAATCGATCCACTTGTTATGCAAATTCTTGATAACAAAACAACATCCACAATATTATCCAAATTTCAACATATTTCTCACCTCTAGATGCGACATATATCACTTTTATTATCAGTGTTATGGTTATTATCGACAGGACACGAACAGATAGTAGATGCTTAGTATGGCTGTTTGTAGTTGTTTGATTCATTAAATGGTCAATGGTATTTTGGTCATTTGTTGCCCATTTATTACATTTAGATAATAAGAATTTATAGCTAAAGATTTGGTAGTGAATCATGAGTTTAATCTTCTTTTTTTACATATATAACAACGTCTCCTCGTACTTTTCTGTATAAAATGCGGTTGTGGTCTTGTCAGTGCATCTTGGGTCAGATACGTTCAGACAGTGATACTTTAGTCCAGTGGTTCCCAACCTTTGTTGTCTTGCGTACCCCCCTAAGGTTTGTTTCACAATCAGAGTACCCTTTAACTTGAGTTTTGGGCAAATAAATGGGTTTACTGGTCGAATATACTCAATTATTACTATTATATTTCTTGTCTTATTATATTTATGGTCCAAGATGCTCCAAAATGATGCTAAATTTACAACTAATGACACTTTTTGTTCAGATAAAAGTAAATTTTTCATCTTCATTTAAAACCTAAAACCATTCCAAGTACCCCCTGGTAATGCCTCACGTACCCCTTGGGGTCCCCGTACCCCTACTTTAGTCGACTAATCAATTGGCAGAGCATGTATTTAATTGACCAAGAATTTTCTTTAGTCGACTTCAGCCCTAATGATCTGTAGTTGTGGGTGAAATAAATACTGAACGACTCCAGTGAAGATGTCATGGCATTACAAAATAACCTTATTTTTTTGCATTGGTATTCTGTGGTATCATAAAAAATACAATAAAATAAAATACTGATATTTAATGCAGCATAGCAAATACAGACTCTTGTGTCAAATGCAATTCAAGTAGTGATTTTTAATACATAATATATCATTTAAACTGGCATAACATTGCATCACCTTTCTCTTGTTATGGTGTAATACTGAAAACAAACTTGAACATTCCATCTGAGGTGTTTAAGAACAAAATTCACTTTGTTTGAGGCAGGCAATGTCAAATGTGGAGGCATACTCCTAAAATGGCAATACCAAAAATGGACATGAAAATATATTGTGTGTGTAAGAAAAGAAGGGCATATACATTATTTAGGAAGAAAAGATTATTAAAAAAAAAGGTAAAAATGTAATGTAATGAAGTACTGTTAAACAGACAGTACAATGAATACAATTTTTAACAAGATCGACATTCAGTCATTTTTAAAGGTCAGTGTTCTGCTTGGTTTATTTTTAAATGCAGAGGTCCAAAAACAATCCTCTGTCAGTAAAAGTGTGTAGATGGAAGCTCAAACTTTGGAAATTTGACTATTTTATGTCAAAGATTAAAAGTCTGTATTGTTTATATTCATGAAATTAATACTGTAAGCCATTTGATGTGTTTATAATAAGTCAAAATAAAATAAAATTTTGATAAATCAATACAAAGGGACATTTTAATCATTTTAATTTTGTCATATTGCTTAATAACTTTTGAGAATCAGTTTTATTCAACAAACATATCCAAACATTTACAGATAACAAATAGAAGAATAAAATATGAGTTGTGTCTGTGAGGAAGCATACAATTAAAAGTGGCGCTTTAAATATGATAGCTATAGGCAATATATTGACAAAAATGTATATCTTGATATTTTTATGTTCAGAGGATATTATGGAAATCCATCAGAAATGTGCCATAACATGCCTGTAGGCCTGTCTTGGTTAAGGTTCCAGTATCGCACAAATGTGAATGAACTGTAAAAATTCACAAATTCCATGAAGTAGGCTTAAAAAAAAGTGCTTTCATAATAATCTAGTAATAACATAATCTTTGTTTCTGTATGCATTTTGGATAGAACACTAAATATGTCGGACTATTTTCTCCCTAAAAACTAATTTAAAACCACATCACAAACCCATTCTGTTGTTGCTTGACCTTGGCACTAAACTGGCACCAAACGCTCCTTAAAAACACCCCAAAGGATGAATCCGAATAACCTATCGAAAGCAGACATTTTAAGCTTTTTTTTTCTCAAACATACATAGATCATTATTTAACATCTGGTTCATTGTAAACCACAATTTTGACGTAAAACAGCTTAATAATAGAAACAGGTCCATTGACTTCCTGTTCAAAACCGCACCACTGATGGAACGTCAAAGTTTCATTACATTGTAGCAAAGAGCCAATTTTAATTTACACTTTTTATTGTTGAAAAATGGTTACAAGCCATTTTCGAAAGCTAATATCATGACCTGGAGTCTGAATAATTGCAATAATGAGAAAAACTAACATTTTTCGGAGTATTCAAGCCTCAACGCTGAACAACGCAGGATTACTCAACCGCGAATGAACCACAATCGAAAACACAACTCGGAGTAAGTTAATGACGAAGCAACACCGTTACAACACGGTTAAAAGCTCATGAAAGTCAATTTTACATAATACGTCCCCTTTAATTATTATTGACAGTTGACCTACACAACTGACCCTCGCAGTTGTCCGTAATGACCATGTAGACAGATGAAGGTTGCCAGTTCCAACACTAATCCCCCTTTTGTGGCGCTCTGTAATTGTATTCCGGTGGCGTCAAATCCGGAGTGATTGCATTGGGGGGAGTGTGTGTAAATGGTGTGCGTATGTGTGCAATTACGGCGCCTGGTCAAGTTGTGAGGTCACATTCAATTACCAGACGGAGGCGGGGATGGCGCGATGGTGCTCGCAGAAATGCTAAAGCGGTTGAAAAAAAATTGGAATGATAAATAGGAGGGCGGTGTGGGGAATGTTATTGTGAAAGTGTAATGCAGATGTTTGGACACAGAGGTGGACGAGCGGAGGAGAGAAGGCCATAGCTCGAGGACAACAACGGATTGAAGTGACTGAAAAAGCAAAAGGAGGTTCTTGTTGGTCTGAAATGATATGACCAGGTTTTTTATTTTTGTTTCGTGTTACACTTTTGGTTGTTTTAATCTCGATTTCATGGCAAAATTCACAACAGTTTAACCAGATAATATGGTATGGTTTATTGTACCATTGTATGCGTCCAACAAAATCTGTATATTAAAGGGAAAAAAATCTGCATTTTTCATGTTGCTGTTAACCTTTAAATATGCTTTTGAGTGCCTTAAATTTGAAAAAAAAATTCATTCTATGACCTGTGTTATCATGAAATTACACTTACTGAGAGCATGCAGCCAGCAGATGGCGCCAGCGCAATATACAATCTAGTTAACTTATGATACGGATTTTTTCAACGGTGATCGTGTTTAGACGGCAGAAATGCTCACGAGTCTGACGATGATTTAAGGGTGACAGTGGAAGACTCTCTGATAAGTGACGTCTGAAAATACGTCTCGGGTTAGTTTTTGACGCTGGAAGGAGGAGGATTTTCTGATAACATTCCTCAAAACAGTGTGAATGCAACTGAATGCTACTTCAGGTGTGTTTTTGATGATGGAATGTTGATAGAACATGGTAAAAAGCTCAAAAAGTCACTGTAGCAGGATATGTGTCCTTGATGGACTATGTAACTATTTTCTGCTTGTCTCAGTGGAGGTAATATTGGTTTGCGTGGAATGTTCCACAGAATAGCAAGAAGAAAGTCGACACAGTTTTATTAGCTCCCAATTCTTTTTATGGTTGCGTACACAGGCAATAAAAAGATAGTAAAAAGAACTTCCGAGCTAATATAGCTGTGCAGACCTACTTCTTACAGTATTATAGTTACATTTTTTGGGTCTGGCACGCTCGAGATTTTGGGATGTGAGCATCTTGGCAAATAGATTTATCAGTCTTGCATTTATTCAATTACAGGTGCTTTTATTGCAAAAAATACCTGTAAAAATATGGATTCTAAATGTGAGCCTGGTAGCATGACCTGCTTGTCTCTATGGAGATGCCAGATTGTCCAATATCAATTACAGAGTGTTTGCCTGGCCAGCCAACAATACACACTTCTGCAATACTTCACAGAGATGTTTCCCTGAGTTCAGATGGGTGTGGCTGACAGGAGGATTAGCACGCATAACCTGAAAAAAGAACTTTTTGAAAATTATTTCAAAGAGGACAGAAAAACTTTGCAACTTTCTGTAGAATCAATGAGTGAATCAAAAAACACTTCACTCAGAGGAGAAAGAACTTTAATTTTGTTGTAAATGATAGATGACCAATGAGCTGTTTCACATGTGTCTCTGAAATAACCAAACCTGATTGCACCGTTCTGTCTGAGTCTGGAGGTAGTGACCAGACTGAAATCTTCTGTAGTTATTGAGATGAACTGATCAGGAACCCAGGCCAACATAGAGCACATTCAACAATATTTAATCAGCCCTCATCTCAGCTTAAGTATGTGAGGTCATCTAAAATACAGTTGTTACCGTAGAAACCCACAATTTAGCCAAAACTATGTAAAAAGTAAACAAATGAGCTGTGGAACAACCCGATAAACTGCTGGCTCACTACTGGTAAATACATTTATCACACTATAGCGTGAGAATACTTTGAATGAACGCTACGTTTAGTGTTTAACATCTTAAAATCTCCATTGGTTTAACATTAGGCTAACTGAAAATTCTATGAAGTGTGACGAAACAATCACAAGCTCTATTGGTGATACCGTTTTAAATGAAGGAATGGCCCTTAAAATGTTAATGTTTCAAGCCTATTCCAAGATTATCATTTGCTTGTTCTTAATCACAGGGTAGTGCACAACTCCCACTGGATTATTAAGACTATACAAATGGTAACTAACTGCCACAACAACACGGGTAACATAGGTACTAAATTATATATTCCTTTTACCTGCTCTAACACAATGTATTTGTTAAACTGCCCGTGCTACGCTAAGCACGAGAGGTTTAACCACAACCCAGAGCCACGGCCCCGCACTACACCATGAGTGGAGCGGGTCAATAAATATTACATGACTCCTGTTAAAGTGACCATCAAATGCAGCTTGAGAGGCAGCTATAGCGAGGGTAGCATGCCAAATAGTCTCCGAGGACAGCAACCAAGACAAGTATGCAAGGGGTGTTTCTCTGCCTAGGCCTTTTTTTTGTGTAGCGCACGTGTAAAGTTCCCCTTTGCTGGCATACAGTATGTGCTAATTGTGCGCGCGTGAGCCGGAGAATGAAAGATAACGAGTATATTTAAGTCTACAGGGAGGGCGAGGGGGAGCTGGGAGAGCAGGAGCAGCAGAATAGTGCATGTGTAGCTTCGGCGTGGGTGTAGGCGCAGCATCTCGTCTCATGTGGAACTCAGCCTGTGTTGTGCATGGAAGACAAATACTAAATAACTACAGAGTGCGACTACAGGCAATTTGGTTTACAGTGGAAAAGGTGGGAGACTAGTCATTGCTGGTGGTGTTAAAAATGACAGCTGAGTCGCTATTGCAGCCATATTGTCATGTTTAGTAGGGCTGCAAATCACGATTATTTTAGTAGTTGAATAGTCGGCGATCATTTTGTCAATTATTCTTTTGTACATTGAGACTTTAAAACACATTATCAACCAAATAAAGGTTGAAATGTGGTTACTGACGGCTTCTTGATTGAAAATATTTACGATTAAAGTGTATTACTGAAGAAAACTAGAAATAGATAATTCTTTTTTGCAATTCTTATCACCATCTTTGTTATAAAAAGGCCTGTATGGTTCAGATAATGATTACGATTTTCAAAATACGACTACAATTACTTTTTATAGTCGACTAGTTACGATTAGTCGATTGATCGTTGCAGCATTTTTCATGTTTGCTACATTGAAATTGATCTTCACTTTGCTTTTACTAAACAATTCATTTTAAATCCAGGTGTCAACTATCAACTATATTGCATGATAAGAATATATATTTTTAAATCTGGTGAGATTATTACACATTTGGCCAATAAAATGAGTAATGAATACCTTTGTTTAATTTGACAATGGCTAGTCTAGTAATGCTGTATTATTGGTCGGGGAGGAATATCTAGTTTTTAGTTTTTTTGACCAGTACTGTGATTGCGGTTAATTTTGTGATTTGTGTCATAATAATAGGATTTTGTTCAAGGTTCACTTTTTAAACAAGTCCAGGAGAATTAAGAACACTTAAATTGACTTTTGAACAGACAAACTAATAAAAGAATCACTTGTATTTCAGAATCATCTAAACTAAGGGTTAGCATGATGTTGTTTGTGAAAGAAATGACTGCGCTTTTTGCAGCCCAGACAAAACCTACACAGACAAAATGCAAACTCCACACAGAAAGGCCCCCAAGGCGTCACATTTTGAGTTGAAAATAAGAGTTGTTTAAAACCTTGACCTAAAAGTATACAATTATTATTCATTCATAATTATCAACCAATAAACAGACCAATGGAAGTACAGCCTATATTTGAACAGGCAGGAGTAGATTTGGGCGATACGGTGATAAAAATCGAATCCTGAGCTCGTCCCAGTTACAATCTGAAATTTTTGTGAAATCATGGTATCGTGATTCACTGTTTGTCTCTTTAATGCAGCTGTCTGTTCACACTTTTTCTCCTGTTTTTTAGCCTCTGAAGCCTCTGAGCAGATGACTTTATTCACCTCTTATAGACCAGGCTGCACAATTAAACCAAATCTACACAAAAACGCAATTTTAAAGACTGCAATTAGCAACTCAAAAAGACTGCAATTTTTTAAGTGCAATAATTTCTTCCACAAACAACAAAATGCGCGGCCAATATCAACATAATGTGACACAATGCACCACAAATGCGACTAAAATAGACAAAAATGTGACTAAAAAGTGACAAAATTGTGTTTAAAATATGAATTTGAACAGAATCTTATTATTAAAACATAAATAGCAAATCTAATCGCAATCACGCCGGTCAGAAAAATCAAAGCTAGATATACAAAGTGAACATGAATCGTGATCAAATCGAAATCATGATCTGGCCCCGAGAAAACCGTGATAATAATTTTTCGCCATATCGCCCAGCCCTGTGCAGGAGTCACCTTTAAGTCCTAGTCTTTGGACCAAACTGCTGACTCTCAACATGGACCCAAGGGTGCTGTTCTCCACTAACCTCTGATCTCCAGTTTATGTAAAGGCGGTGACTTATTATTGACCAGTTTATTACCAATAAACAGGCTTCACAAACAAGCCAGTTACTAAGACTAGCTGCTATTTTCACCAGCTACATGCCAGTTCTGTTCCTTGTGCAGCAATCCGTCTATAACAAACCTGGCTACACACTGACCCCTGTGGAACACAACGGGTACTGCACACCTCTTCTTGTTAACGCTGCCATTTTCAGCACATATTTTATCAAACGCAGGTAAAGGTGTCTTATTCGGGCCTGTTGAGGAGACTCGCATGCTACTTGTGATAAAATGAGTGTGGGTTAGCCTCTGTTGCGTTGTGATGATTCGACTAAATGCCGCTATCGTCCGAGCTAATGAGAAGAGCACAAGCGTGGGAACCGAAATGTGAGGGCAGAGAAGGAACAAGTCAATTGGAGAAGATAAGAGACGTACAGACATTAGCATTTATGGAGATTTTGAATAATTGGATTGGATTGTTGAACAGCACAGTGGATTTGGACGTGAACAGAATTGAAAGACAATATATAGTAGGTGTAATTATGGCAAATCATGAAGAAGAAATGGAGCTGCTGTCTTTCTTTATCCA
The DNA here is from genome assembly GCA_019453435.1 of Rhinogobius similis. NCBI lineage: Eukaryota > Metazoa > Chordata > Actinopteri > Gobiiformes > Gobiidae > Rhinogobius > Rhinogobius similis. The sequence continues at coordinate 29,827,923 of CM033631.1, forward strand.
GGGATGAGACATGCCACCACAAACAAAGTAAATACATAATTATAATCAACAAATACAAAGAGCAAACACTGTTACACAATGCAAGAAGATCCTATATACAATAGAGCTGGAAGATATAATTTGAATGGTCGTAATTACCAAATCACAATGTCATTATTTGAATCTCATAATTTCCTGTACAGATAGACATTCAGTCTCATGAATGTCTAAAGCATGCTAATTTTGTAGTTTAGACCTCTAAAAATATGTTCTGAAACGCATTGGATTCTTATATTTGTTTACCACTTCTGATTTCAGTTTTCTCTCAAATGATTATATCCCTGAACGTGTTTAAACTAAGAATTTAACTTTTTTTTAACCTTTATTTAACCATGAAAGTCCCATGGTTAAAATACTACAACTCTTTTTCAAGGAAGTCCTGGTCAAGATTGCAGCATAGATCAGTCATAACATCAACACACAACATCCATATTCAACTATCTGAATGTATTTGTTACTCCTTGAATGTTAAAACATATTGCACTCTAAGTATCTAATGATGCTAAAATGATACAGACACAACCACAACGCTCCAGTCATGTCTCCCTGAATCATGAAAGGCAGATGAGGTATTGTGCTGTAAATGAGTCTAAATGAGTTTTCTGCACAGACCTTTGGCGCCATCTAGAGCGAAAGAAGAAATCTCAACCAAATCACTGCTGTACCAAATACTATCACCAACTAAAATGTTATTTTAGTTACAGCACACACACATCTACTGTTGATGAATTCAGTCCTTCAGATGATAAATAGGGCTATTATTGTATTTTAGCTTATGTCTTGTGTGGAGCATACTCAATTATTAAGGACCAATATTATGCCTTTTTCTGCTGTTATCGGCAATGTAACATACTCTTGAATACCTTTTGCTATACTTGTTTTAAGAAAATAAATGCTACTTTCAGTCTCTGTCTGCAGTCTGCAGAGGTATCGGTTAATACTGGTTACTGGCAGATACTTAAAACCGAGGGATTGAGCTCGGTATCGGATCCCTATTAAAAAACAGTGCATAAGATCTCAGAGTTCAACATATGGCTTCACGAAACTGGAACATTTGTAATGGAATATTTTCTAAGGCTCAGAGGGGAGAGGACTTACTGAGCAGAATTAATCAAAGAAGCATGAATGAAACTTCAGGTATGTTTTCGATGATGGAACAATGTTAGAACATGGTTAAAAGCTTAATTATATATATATATATATATATATATATATATATATATATATATATATATATATATATATATATATTATATATATATATATATATATATATATATATATATATATATATATATATATATATATATATATATATATATATATATATATATATATATATATATATATATATATATATTCATTATTTTATTTATTTATTTATCTATTGAACAGGACCACCTACAATGAGATTATGCTTGAGGGCAAAGATGATTAAACCAGATGGACTGCAGATGGAAATTAGCTTGCACTAGCTATTTTAATTTATATTATATGTGTCCTTTAAAAATACTTTTCTCAATTAGGATGCATTTTCTTTAATAAACAATCACCATTCAGTATTTCTGAGCAAGAAAAATAAATACATTATAGCATTGTCTGACCTCTATAAACACATAGTAAAATAGTTTGTTACTTGCTACCATGGTGCTACCATCCAATAGTTTTTTATTTTTATTTTATATCAATATATTTTATAACTATTAAACTCAACAGTTTGATTCCTGTGTGACATGTAAGTCTAAGCAGTAGGGGGAGACACTGCTCTACACTAGCCTGTCTGGTGTGTGTGTTTCTCCTAAGAAGTGGCAGACTTACTGGTGACAGTGAGTACGTTGGTCTTGATGTCAGCAGTGATCTGGATGCGTCCTCTCCTCTCCGTGTGGTCGGTCCCACACAGGCTGGGCACATTGGCCACACAGCGCTTGTGAATGTTCATCATACAATCTAAACAAGAGCAGGGCTGTGTTAGCTGGAAAGTGCACTAGATGGAAGAAAGATGCTATTGTAGAGATTATTGCAAAAACAGTTTTTGACACACTATGTAACTTTGCATGTATCCATGGAGATGTTACAGTATGGTATTAAACTTATCTCTTGCAAAACAGGCATTCTACCATGAACCTGACCCAGTGCTTGTTTAGATAAGTTTAATGCCATACTGTGGAAAAATATAGGAAAAACTCAGATCACAATAGAAACAAACAGTTGGCGGACCCCATAGACATTCATAGTTGCATCTCTGCCTGTTGCTCAAAGTCGATCACTTGGCCAATAGTTGATGCTTTCTTAGGTTACCTCAAATGGAACCTTCCTTCACTCACAAATGACTAATGAAACCAATCCCCATATTTAAGTATATCGTTTATATACTATACATATTAATCTGGTCTCCTCAACAGTAACAGGTAAAAGAGGATGTTTAGTGGTCACTAGATTCTTACCAGAAGCACACAACTTGTGTTATAATCAACTCTCTTGATTATTCATAACTTGCCTTTTTTTTTTTAGGGCTAATGCTAACGGCTATAGGAAAAAATACAGGAGATTGGCTCTGGAGTCCCTCAAATCTTACCAGACTAGCCGAGTTATGATCGACATTATGAGCTACTGATTACAGGCCATGTCTGTGGCAGATCCCCTTCAGAAAAGTTACACAGTGCACTTTTAACATAACAAGTTATCCAAGCAAAAATACAATATACACAGTGTATTTACTTGTCAAAATAGAGTTTAAAAAAATAGAAATTAAAGCTGAATTAAGAATGTAAATGAATATGAATTTCACCATAAAGATTTTAACACTGCATTGAATTTAGGGTTGTCAAAAAGTCCATACCCAGATAATAATTAATACAAACACTAGAACAATTTGAACAGTATACATATTGGGAATGGTCTGGAGCTTTTTCAGAGGTAGTGTGACTGACCACAAGGTCAAATTTAAGAAATTATTGTTAGTGTTACATTAATTGATATATAGTCATATAGCAAAAACATTATAAAAAGGTAAAGAGACAGGGAAACAGTAAATAACGGCATCTTCAGTTAGTTAAAAAGCATAGCTTATTTCACATCGTGGTATTGAAATCAGGCTTTTCTCCATATTCTAAAAAAAACACTTGTAAATGTTACGTACGGTCACATCTCATGCCCTGGTGGATGAGGCCGTACAGCAGCGAGCCGCAGTGGTCACAGAAGGTCGGACTGGAGTAGGTGTGGATCTTGAACTTGTGCTTGGCCCGTGGGTCCTGGGAAGAAAACAAAACAACAAGTTCATGATATACCCGTGTATTATGAAGCATTTTATATGTTAAAACATCAAACTGAAAAGGACTCTGTTATTGCACAAAACCATGTAATATGCAAACAATATCTGATGAACTGTGTGAGTTTGACTCTGGAACTTTGCTATGTACATTTTAAGAATGTTATTGACACTAAATAAAGCAGGAAAGGGTAGGTTTTGATCAGGGTCAGTGTAAGGTTAATTGTAAAATCTCTCTATTATTGTTGTATTATTCCCTAATATATTTCCAGTGGTGCACATATTTTAAATGATTCATATTTTTGAATTATTATGCATTTGTTTTTGTTAACAATTATCAATTTCCTTGTGCTGTTTCACTGTTAAGTCATGGATATTTGTTCATTTTATGTTTTAATAGAGTGTTTTTAGTAATAACAGCTCCTAATCTACAGGGTTGGCAGGTTTTATAGATAATAAGTCCGGGTATTTTGATGTAGGAAATTATTTTACTTAAATTATTCCAGCTTTTGTGATTCAAATGTTCAATCCGACAGCAGTCAATACTGAAAACGGAGAAAAAAATAAACTGAATAGAAATTGAAAATTAAGAACTGACTTACTAAATCATAGGACATTATGTTTTTATTTTCATTTATTATAACATTTGTGGAGAAGATTGTGAAACTCAAAAACACACAACAAATACAGGCATGTTAATAAGCTGATCTGATTTTTTTTTTATTATGCCAGAAAGCCAAAAAAGAAATCACTCACTAAACTTGTGCAAAATATAATTACTATCCTTCATGCTGCTGTATGATTGTAATTTAACATCACATTTGCCCGACATACTAATTACATAAACACACACATCTTTTTGTTTCAGTCTTTCATAAAAACAGTAATTCTCATCTGAAAATTGGCAAAGGCCGAGGTGAAGCGAGGATAGGCGTTTGTTCAAAAGTTCATCATGTGCAGGGTTGAAAAGGCGTACTAATTAGTCCTAAATGGAGCAGAAAGGCGTTTGACTATTTGCGTTTGGGTCGTGGGCGCATGTGAGTGACACCTGCACCCGTGGCTCAGTCAGTGCACAGAAAACCGGCCCACACTTCGCACAGGAGCCGCACTCATTATGTCATTAACACCGAGTCTGTTACTCCGAGATCCCTACGCTATAGAGACATCCATAAATATGCAAGACAGACAGAAGCAAACGCAACCGCTGTCCAGCAAAAAGGACATGAAAAGATCTTCTAGTGAAACTCTAAAATTGACAAACAACAAAATAAAGTTCATTTGTACAAAACCTGTGATTCACACTGAGCTAAAGAGATCAACAAAGATTTTAACCAGGATTTCCAATAAAGCTAACTAGTTAACTATAAATAATAATTGTAATATTTTTTTGATAATTGTAATTGTTAACAGGACTATTAAGACTCTAAAAAAAACATGCCAAAAGACCTTTTATAGCAAAGACAGTGGAATTATTAAATCAAAATGTCAAAAAATTGATTTAAAAACTGTCAATGTAGAGCATAACAAATGTTTTCTTCATAAATAAAACCCAAATCGTACCTGAATTATCCTTTTCAATCATGAGGCTGTTCTCAGCAATTCACAAAAAGCCGGTTCAGTAAGTAATCCCAAGATTGTGGCGCTATGAGACGTGGCTAAAGACTTACGTTTTTTTCTGCATTTATTTCGTTCTCTCTTAATGCATTGGGTTTGGATAATGCATTATGTACTGGAAATACAATACGTTCGGTCTTGACGCGAGTGCCATGCGTCGATAAACAGGAAACAGCTAATGCTAACGTGCGCTAGCTTTGTTTCGTCTGTTCGTTGTTGAGTCTGTCGGCTCAACATAAAAAGTTCCCGTCACTGGAAATAGTCAGCGTTGGGTGAAAGATCCTGTTTGTATCTGCGTTTTGCTGTTTCGTTTTCATCTGAGTCCGTGTACTCTCTTGACCAATCATCTCGCTCAAAAGCGTTCCGGCAGCCAAAAGCGAGCCGGATCGTTTTGAAGGCAAGTACTTCTCAGGGTTCGCATTGGCTCGCTTAAATGGACCGGTACGTTTAACAATTGGAGGCACTTTCAGACCGTCCTGACCCACTCCAAAGTGAACCAGTCGAAACGTGGCTATAGAGCACCTTTAACAATACACACCAACCAGTCTTCTGTGCAAGTAAAAATCATTTCTTAGTAGACTGTTAATTTAGACTCCAACTTCCCAATCTTCCCTTAAGGTGTTCTGTACAAATGTGCGTTCTAAACAGTGTGCTTTCCCAAGGACAAGCTTCCCTCCTGCTTCTGAGACTTAAACGTACAAAACAAGAGAACACTGCGCTCCTCGGGCCTCACTGTCAACAACTACACACCCATTAAAAACACATGCGCACCGAGATTTCAAAGAACACATCAAATATAATAGGACACCAGAAAAGAAGGCAGGAAAACAAAACACGCTCGTCCTGTCGCCTCCTGGAAAATCTCCGCTGCTTGATTAGTGGAGTCTAAACAAAAATACATGCTGTGGCGCCAATTCATCTGTCAATCACTCTCAATCACTGCGTATAAATAACATTCTATAAGTTATGTATTTAGCAGCACAAAGACCACCGTTTTAATTACATGAGAAATGTTTTATTCATGTAACTATTCAGACAGAGCTTTGTACTATACAGTTTAGACACAATAACAAACTAGTTCTAGTTCATACTTTCTAAAAATCTAAACTTAAAGGCATTGTACTCAATTCTGGAGAATCTGTGGCCAGTTTTGAATATGTGAAAAACAAAACTAGAAAAGTTTCAGTCACCTGAACACAGTTTAAGAAACCAAGATGTTTCGATTTCAAACATTGAAAATGACTATTGCATGGAAGTCGAAACATCTTGATTTGTAGAACAGTGTCCAGATGACTACCTTTGGAACTTTTTTAACCATAAACCACTCCTGGGTGACTGACGATTATATTGACTTGTTTCCAAGAATTATGCGGAGAACACCTTGAAAATGGTACGAGAGCTGGAGTAAAACAAAGCTAGTTATTTTTTAACAGCGAGCCTTCATTCTTAACATTCCTGACACATTCCTCACTTCCTCATTATTGATGCAGCGTTTTACAAAACATATGACAGGTTTTTATGCTCGATAATGACTTTGGTGGGATAGTCCTTGTGGTAAATATTTATCATAGTTTTACATCAGTCAAGTGCTGTGTTCTTAAAAGGAATCCTTCTACTGATGTCATCAATTCTATCCATCTATCTATCTAAAAATACAGGGACAATTTATACAAAATAAACATTTTTGTGTCAGTTTAAAAATAATGGTATTATCAAGTATATAACTATTTGTTTACAGTATGGTTGCTAGGTAACAGTTGTGGAATTACATCTACCTATGCCATCTTTGCTGCTCATGTCCGACCAGGAAGTACAATCATAAACATGGGGAAAACCGAATTGGTAAAATCTTAAATATAATCATGTTCATTACATTTTAGTGAAATGCTAATAGCACATCAGCATTACTTATGGCTTCGCAGATGATTCATTTTCTAGGTGCAGACAGCGCACTAGAACAACACAGGGCTAAATTAATAGGTCAAATTAATAAGTTCATGAGTAAAACAGGACATTTTCAGTCAGAAACCCTTAAAACACATACTATTGGAATATATTTGGTGTAGTGTCATGCTGTAGTTTCATTTGCAAATGGTATATAAGATCTATTTCGTAATTAAGTTGTTTTTTTCATGGTTTCGGTTCATTTTTTCGAAACGTAAACAGTGCCACCAAACTAGAAAAACAACAAAAACAATTGAGATAGTGACTCGGCTTAGGAACTGACTTCACACATTGTATTTTTTTGCCAACTTCCCTAGTCTTTGTTGAGTGTGCATGACTAAAGGCCTCCTCTTGCTGAAGGCAGATGGCTCGGTGGATCTCCTCGCCGTCATAAGGGAGCGTTTGTTGTGGCATATGCTGTGTGACTGTTGGGTAAACTGAAGTTTCATCATGCCAAGATGGACACGTCTGACTGTGCGGAGACGCTCACAGTTTGGGGTTTTCTTTGGTCTTACTAGTATCAAACTGTTAAGCCCGATAGCGCATGTGATAGGCAGCATTCTAACTTATTTATCATTTGTTTGAAAAGAGAAACTAGCAAGCTGGCAATTCCAGAATGATATCTCGACGTGTTATTTGTACAGAGGGATATCAGTCTGGTCCTAGTTGTTAAGATTGCAAAAGGCCTGTGAAAATGAGATTTTAAAACAGACCAAAATTAAGTTAAAGTGACAACATTTGAGAACATTTTACATCTTACAACAATTTTTTCATTCAAGAATTTAGTATTGAATTATAACATAAGTAGATTCATTCATAAGTTCATTCATTTTACACACAAACAGGTCCACTGACGAAGTGACTTTCCATGTATTTATTTTTGAAAAGTGGCTATTTTTGACCAAACGTGTATAATTCGGAGTCCAAATTGATCAAATAATCGCAACTAAGTAGAGGGATGTGGGCGGGGACAGAGGGTAGGTTAAAAAAAACTTAAGTGTATTTACACGATGCATGTGAAACAAATGAGCTCATTGGTCATTCTTCATTCACCTATCATACGATCTCTCATGTCGGATAAACGGTTTTGTGCTTCACTCATAGATTTTTGTGAAATAAGAAAAAAATTTCAGTCCCTTGTGATTTTTTTTCCCCTTTTTCCTCGTAAGCAGTCATACTTGTTTGGATATGGACAGACCATGCATGTCCGCCTGTCAGTCACTCCCATCTGAACTCGACATGAAACGGGAGATCCAGACTATCTAGTAGACTAGTACTATCTTACTAAAAATAAAGGCAAAGTACCCAATGCCAATGGGAACAACAGTTAAACACGTTTCAATGCAATGATTGCGAAAAACGTGTATTTTGTGTTCTAGATTGTCAACTGTTTATGCTTCACTTACTTGGAAATTCCTGAATGTGTAGATTTGATAGGGTAGGCAAAAAATAACTTCAGACTATTCCTCTTTTTGGTTTATTTCTCGTTTATGTAAATAACTGAAATATATTAACCAAAAATAAATGAATGAATGAACTCCAACCAAACGGCTGCTTGCTAACCACAAGGCCACATCCTCAAAGAATTTTTTTTTTTGACTTATCTGTCTCCATGGAGACAAGCATGTGACGTATCTCAGAAAAGTTGCACAGCACACATTTACCCAGAGCTGAAATAAAATAAAACAAATAAGTCATACAGGAGCTTGTTTAGTATATCAACTTATCGTTCAGTGACTGGACTAATATTTATTGTGTGTACTTTTCCCTGGAACTAGTTGACGACTTTTTGTTAATGATTCAACAGAAAAACGTCAAATGTTATCATAGAGCAGGATGGCATTCTATTATTTATTTATTGCAGCTCATGTTTTTAATGACATTGTGCATTAAATTTATTTTGGGAGGGGGAGCTAATCCTGCTTTAGGGTTATTTAGTCAGTATATTATAATTTATCGTCTGCAGTATATCACACTTCAAACTGCATCATTGTGACAGGCCTAGTCATTGTATAATACTACATAACAAACTTAAAAAAAACAAGCTGTAGTCATTGAGCGTGAATGTGCCAAAGGGGACACAAATCCTGCTTTACTGGGTTAAGTCAATAGAACTGAATTCAAGTCAACGTCAATACGCAATAATAATAAACCGTAATTGTGTAAAAATCATTAATTTACACAAGTATCCCAACCATCTGCAGACCTAAACCCACAGATTTATTTTGACATTCAGGACAAAATCCGGAGCACAGATGATTCACTTGGCTGTAAGTAAAGCAGATCACCTCATTCAAAGGCTCTGGCTGATGTGAAATTGCAGGTCTGACAGGGGCCAAGGAGCACCATTGAATGTCACTCAAGTTTTAAACGAACAAATCTCTTAAAGGATGAGGAATCAAACCATCTTGACATGACGATTGTGGATACGTTTCGCTGGAATTCTCTGCATAAAGAATATAGAGAGAGTATTTAGAGAGCTGTGGATATAAACAGATTTTCATTTCAGTTGTACATCCGTTTAGGTCCAAGAGAACAAAAAAGTATAATTTCTTTAGAGCCCAGCTGACTTGAATTTAGGGTTGTCAAAGTATCAAATACCATCAGATACTAATCAAAACAAAAACAAGAATTGATACTAAAAAACATGAACATAAACAGGACAAAATTTGACCTTTCATGAACAGTTTTAAAATGATCTTGAGCTTTATCAGAACAGGTACACGACCGCAATGTTTAATAAAGAATTATTATTTTAAAGTAAAGACTATCTGATTGTTTATTATGGACAAATAAAGACTAAACTTTATGGGACTAATAAAGTTTTAGTCTTTATTAGTCCCATCAAATAAATACTAAACTATATTTGCCAGCGTTTTACAATTGAACTTACATTGCCAAAACAGATTTTATGGCCTCCTAGTGGTTAGTGGAGTCTTGCGTATGTACTGACTTCTTATAACCCTGAATGAAAGTGTTGTCATAGTGGAGTGTTCATACAGATTTTTCTTTTCTGACATAACACATGACTTAGCACACAGAGCAGAGTACATAATGGACACTTGATGGTGAGTTTAGTGGCTTGTGTCATTTCTCACACAGTAACTTTCATCCAAATGCTTCTTTCCAGTCTCTGTAATCCAATAACGGTGCCATTCTCTCCAAGAACAAGTAGCAATATTGTAGTTGCTGCTTCTGTGATCAATAAAAAAACACATTATTGCTGAGTGTTTATGCCTTTTCCGGGTCGTAATGCGCCCACTGGGAATGTTAAGTGTTTCAGAGAAAGACTATATCGAGAATTTCCCGCTGAAGAGATGGCTGTGTAATCGTTGGATGAAAAACACAACTGTCAATATGAATTATTGGTGCCAAATTGGAGTTATGGTTTATATTAAGTTATGGGTATATATTAGGGCTGGGAATCACAGGGCTCCTCGTGATTCGATCTGATACACTAAAAAATAACAAAAAAACACCTCTAGTATATATTAACATTTATTTTGTTTTATTTATTTATTAACGATGACTGTGTAGTGATCGGATTGGATTCTACTATCTTCTGTTTTGGTGAGACTTAGTATCCATGCTTGTCTGACATGTATTTCTCAATAAGGAAACAATAAAGGCTAATCTGATTTATGGAAAACAGGGTGAGAGCGAAGACTCAGATGTCCTCATCTGTCAACAGTGGACATTTTAAAATAAAATATTACCAGCATGGCTATTGTCATTTTAGAAACACCTTATATATTTTATCCTTAATTGAAGTGGCAGAGCAAATCAAACGTCTTGATGAGACGCTGCATTCTGCCACATGGTAGTACATGGGAAACACTTGCGGAGAAGGTAAAGGTGAAGGATTCATACATCAGAGTAGACAGATGCACAAACACTTTAAGTGTGGCATAGAATTAAGATTCTGTTTTGTAAACAACTGTAGGCCTCTAATCTGATTAAGTCAACTTTTACATTTGAACTCTTACGGAATCATCAATGAAAGAATACCTAAATATTACCAGCTATATTAAAAATATATAATAATCACATGTATGTCATCATATGTTTGTAGAGGTTCAATGTACAGGCTTATAATGTACTGGATTTATAGAAACTCAAAGCACTTTAAACTGTATTATTTGTTCACTACTCCGTGATAGTAAATACTGCTGTCACAGCTGTCCTGGGGTAGACTGATGGAAGCAAGGCTCCAATCTGCCCCATCAGCCCTTCAGAAAACACCACATTCCTTAGGTGGGTGTCTATGGACACCAACAGCAGCAGGAACTATAACCACACCTCCATCCAGCCGTCTCCACCCAGCACTAACCAGACCCAGCCCTGCTTCCACATCTGACAAGATCAGGCGTTCTCAAGGTGATATGGCCATAAGAAAAAAATGGCAGGTATAGATATGGAGGACCTGAATTATTTCAGCTTCTCTTTCTGAATTAGAACCATCCAAATTAGAAGAGCAATTTTGATAGTGAATAGTTTTACAGCCCATATATAATCAACCTTTGCTTTACACACAAAATTAGTGCTGTCAAACTATTTTAAAAATGTATCTGATTAATCACACTTTGGAACTGTGATTAATCATGATTTATCGAATCACATGCTTTTTCAAGTGTCATTATTTACATCTATTATCTATTTTTGTATTGTATATGTATTGTAAGTATTTTTGCACATTTTCTTCTGAAAATTAAATAATTATATTATTTCACAGATCTAAATACATTGTTTAGACATGTCTAAACTCAATAAAAATCTAGACATTTCATGTTGAATCTGTGGCACATGTTTCAGGTAAATCTAAGGTACACAGGTTTAATGGGCCCTTCATACACTCATAGAACTATAGTTACACATAAGTAACTGACATGTATGGTGGTAGATGGAGCTGTTGGAGTTGGTTTGGCATCTACAAGTGTCCTGTAATAGTTTGGTGAAATGTATGGTCCAGTTAACTCCTCCACGTGTTCGGTTTGTTCTGCGGCGAGGAACAAAGCCACACCGCTCTCCGCAGCTCCGTCCCTCTGAGATTTTTGTGCTCGTCTACGTGAGGACTGATGGATTATACGTGTAAAATGAACCACGTGACTACAGCACTTCTCCTGTTCTTTCTCCCTTCGCTCAGGTAAAGCCTCCTGCGTGATCTAAAAGAGCGTGTTTCGTCAAATAAAACTGTGTTATTAATCCGCATCAATTTGTGATTAATACGTCAATTTTCTATTATCAATAGCATGAGTTAAAGCGCTAACTTTGACAGCCCTAATTAAAATACTACAGAATATTTGATTTGACCTTTAGCCAAAATTAAAGGCTTTTTAATTGTTACCATCTGGCATCTACCTATTCTGACTACAAAATATTTGTTTTATGCAGTCATTGAAGCAGTGCACACAGTATCTGCTCACACTGCAGCAGGGGAGCATGGGTCCTAAATGGAGGTTTCATTAGAGGAGCTCATCCCTCCACCTCTCCCACAGGGACCCCATTCTATTAACCCACATTTATAATTGACTTCTTCTTTTAAACCTCTACAGCTGACAGCAGCACGGCACGAGGTGAGATATACACCCAACTGCATAGGATTCATTTATGTAAGACCAGCATGATCAACAGTGCACAGATCAACAGACAGCCCATCATCTAGTAAAGATGAGTATATATTTTTTCAACAACAGTATCAATTTGATTTTTGTAAATCTGGATAAGCAATATTTAAGTGATACTGTGGCACTACCTCCAGCCAAAAGGGGTCAGTATCACAGATCGTGATGTGTTATTTTAAACATGGTTGGTTATTATTAATATTTTGATACTACATAGCCCCTTCGGACGCTCCATAGGGTGTCCCCTCTACACTGAGTAAAGGACCCTCCCACTGAACGATATTACAAAATAAACTTGGCAAGTGCATGGGTTCATTTCCGTCACCAGGTAACCACGTGTCTGCGCAGGTTTCCAGTGGGAGCTCACACATAGTGAGAGCTGAAGGGAAATCCTATCCGTCCTCCTCAGAGATGATCAGAGAAAGTAACATCCTCCTATATTTAAATGTGCTGCGTTTGGAACAGAGCGGCCTGACATCCCCGCGGCGCAGCAGCCCAGGTCAGGAGACCCTGGACTCATTACAGAGATGACATGGCGGGGGTGCTTGGGCCCCGTAATTAAGAGCAGGGGCCCCCGGGGACGAGTGGCATTTCAATAGAGCTGGTGCACAGGAACAAAAGGTAAGTAGGAAGGAAGTGCCACATATAGAACTGGAGACTGTGTCAGGGAAAGTTCAAGGAGTCACCTAAGTCCTTATGTAATGAGCAATTTACAGCAAAGTCAAGAGCAAATATGAAGCTATGAAGATACGGTAGTGAGGCTAATAGGGTTTATATTTACCTGTGTCACAAATCAATTAGCATTACCAACAACAACATATTCAATAACTTCAGATTACAGAAATAAAGTCCTATTAATTGTATTATGTTGTTTATTGTTGCAACTGAGGTGGCCCCACATGACCACCTCACCTGCTGCGTGACTATTTAAGGCCACCTGGTGCCTTTTCTATCTATGTATGCCCTGAAGAAGACCACTTTGTGATCAAAAATGCATCGGCATGTCCTCATTGCCACAATAAAGGTCTCTTATTCAAGTCAGAGTGCCTCAGATCTTGTTTTCTTTTTTGTATGCCTTCTACCTGTACCGCCTGGATCCTTGGAGTACCTGGAAGAGCACCTGGCCACTGTGCTATATTGGACCCATCGATGCACTCGCCTTGTTCCTCTTTTTCACACTTAAAGCTCTATTAACTATTATTTTTATCTTGTCAAAGGAACAAATTATGCTGATTGGCTGCATTTGAAAGAATTTAAAGGATAAATATTATGCATTTTTCATATTGTTATTAGCCTTTAAACATTATCTTAAGTACCTTAAATTTGCCATCTCATATTTTGAAACAAAAAAAAATGTATTATCCATTAAATGGTTTTATCAGCCTGTGCCGCCAAGTGCTATATACAATCTAGTAAAGTTAGTTGTCTGCAAACATTATGGTGCAGGTGCAAGTCTGGCGACGATTTAAGGACTTAAAACAGTGGAAGATTCTCGGATAAGTGATGTATGAAATCCGAAAATACGTCCCAGAACTATATTGCTGCAACAAAGATAGTCAAAAATGCAGCTACACTTGGGGAGCAGCAAGAAGAGACTTACAATTCTCAATCTAAAGTGACACGCCCACAAACACTGTTCATATTTTAATACAACAACAAACATTCTTTTGTAGAATCTGCTTATTTTCATAGATTTTAAACATAGGTTGTTCCCTTTTCTTGAACATTGAACAAGACGCCCTCAGTATCACAATAAAGACATTCAACATGGCACCTTTGCTATTTAGAATATATTAAAATCATGTAATTCTTATCTGATTCACTGATTATTAACTTGCCAGGAGAATCTTTGGATCTAAAAGATTCTCCTCAGACAACCACCTGTGCGTCCTGCTGTCTCTTTACACATTTATGTTACAACATGATGAGTTGAGCAAACAGCCTGTCTCAAAGTGTGATGAATAAAGTCCATTATAAGAGGAAGGAGTTATTCGCGGCGCAGTCTGAGAGCCGAGTGTGACACCGGAAGCGCAGAGGGACAAACAGCCGCGCCGCACACTTCCCCCTCTGTAAGTGTTCTCGTCACACTCAAATGGCACTTCAGGAGGAGGCAAGGACACGTCTGGGCCACTTTAGACTGGCACTCGCGGCAAGATGGATAATTAATGATATAAGTGCCAAAAGAGAATAATTTTGCATAACGAGCAGCAAAACACAAAGAAGATAAAGACACTGATATGGTCTGTTTGCGAGCAGAAGCAGATTATCATGAGCGATCATTTCAGACTCACTTAGGGCGGCTGAGGGAATGTATTATCAATATTTATGAGGTTAAATGATAAATGTTCAAATCTAGTCTCAGTGCATATGATGATTGAGAGGTTTTTATGCACTCTTTTCGTTTAAAATGAAAGAATTTTTGTTTTAATTAGATATTTTTTGTCTTTTCTCCCTGAAGATATTTGCTTTGCATGTAATGTTCCAAACTATGGCATTAAACTTTCCATCATGCAGTTTTTCAATTCCAGGTGTATTTTTATTGTAACTTTATTTGTCTCAATTAGGGATCTCACGATGTCATGACTAGTAGACTATAAAAAATATAATAATTGATATCTGACTAATGTTTAACTGAACTATAGACTCAAAAACATGTCAGAAGGCCTTTTATATCAAAGATTGTGACATTAATATATAAAAAATGTTAAAAGAATTGATTATTATTATTTGATCAATAATACACTCTAGAAGTCTTTATCCATCGTATTACAACCTTTATTTGGCTGATAACGTATTTAAAAACTTTAAATATACAACAAAAATAATCATTTGACTAATCGCAAAAAATAATCGCTGACTAGTCGACTGCTAAAATAATCATTAGTGCAAAAAAAAAGTGAAATCCTTAATTTTCTTTCATTCTAGTACATTACTGTTCCAATAGTCTGTGACCAGTTTTATGAAACACACTCTTTCATAACGCAAAAGTAAAGTTATTGTGGTATAAAAATTACACAAAACATTTAAAGTTTTTGGAGCACAGATAGACTTTGAAGAAATTAAATACTACTGCTGTGTTCATTTTGTCAACTAAATGATTTTGTCATCGTTATCGTCAATGTCGTATTTTGGCAGACTAAAACAAAAACAAAAACTAAACAAAAACGAATCATAATTACTAAAAAGATTACTAAAATGACATAATTTTTTGTCAACTAAAACTATGACTAAAAGTAGATATTTTTGTAGACTAAAAGTACTGATGTTTTTGACGAACAATAAAAAATAAACATAAACAATGAAAAGAGCAATCCCAGAGCTCCAGACTGTAAACAAACTCTACATCCAAAGAACACATCTGAACATGTCCCATAATGCAATGCAATACATTTTATTGTATTAAAACCGAAACATTTATTTTCTGGTCGACCAAAGCTATCATGGATTTAGTCGACTAAATTAGCATGACATTTTTATTGACTAAAACTAGACTAAAACTGAAAATAAACGTTTGGTAAATCTTGACTAAAAGGAATGATCATTTTAGACTAAGACTAAATCGAAATTTCTAGTCAAAATGAACACTGGTTTGAATGTGGTCAAATTGTGAACACAGGAAATACAAAACACACGGAGGAAACTGCCAAAGTGACAACAGCCTGTCTGTATTTAGTTTCTACATTGCAAAAATAATGAACTAACCTTGGTTGAAATGATTTGGCAAAAAAGTCTAGACTTGTAATCAAAAATAACATACTCAAACATCTGACAACAACACAACTAATCTGGATCCATTGAGTAAATAAAAAAATGGTAATAATAATAATAAACTAGTTAAAGGGGCTGTACCTGATTTTTTTCTCCATGTAATAAAAGTTAATTTAGCTTTGAATAGTACAGTTGTGTAGAAAAAGTAGCAAAAATAATCCCGCTGTGTGCTATTTTCATCTAATTATAAAGCGTTTTAATCGGCAACAAAGCAGGAAATAAAGATGGTGCGCTGTT
Source organism: Rhinogobius similis (assembly GCA_019453435.1). Lineage (NCBI taxonomy): Eukaryota > Metazoa > Chordata > Actinopteri > Gobiiformes > Gobiidae > Rhinogobius > Rhinogobius similis. Next base: position 29,844,414 of record CM033631.1, read on the forward strand.
AGCATGCTAGTTGTTGTTAGCGTTGGTGTGACGGCAAAAGAACGGCGAAACGTACATATAAACTGAGTAATTAGGATGCTAGGAATACGTTTGGACCACTGCAAACAGGTTAAAGTGAACCGGTTTCTGTTGTAAATATCAGGTACAGCTCCTTTAAAAGCACTGAACTGACAATAAATATCCTGAGTTTGTTCCATTTGGACTAATCAAACAAGGTATTGTCTTTTTTTGGCGGCAGTGTAGTTTTAAATAATTGGCATGACTTACATCAGAGGCGGGCCCCTTGTCTGCGCCTGGACAGGAGAAGGTAACGAACTCATGGCAGCGCTTGTGCACGACAAAACAACACACTGCAAACAGGAGAAAAGAAGAAACTCAGTTAAATTAAGTACAAACAATTGCTTTAGAAATCAAGTATATATTCAGCACAATGTTTGTATCCCGTCGATTGCTGTTTCATAGGCGTATAAGAAATTAAAGTGTTGTTCAAATAAAAAAAAATTGTCTTCCAGTACAATCCTAACTAATCCTAAACCCCTACATTTTTTGTACAATTTTGGTTCAAGAGCAAAGTAATAACTCCCGTAAAAGTAAGCTATCTCATACACAAAAATAGAAATATTGAAGTACTCATTTCACAGAGATTTTGAGAATTATTAGAGTTATTAGAGTCAAACGAAGTGATCTTGATGAAGAATTGTCATCAAAAAGCGACGTTCAATGGAAAGTACAAAGACAATTTCCACACACAAACAGACAGACAAAATGTTTTGACAGTTTAAAGTGTCATTCAATAAAACAAAAACAAACTTATTTATTTATTATTTGTCAAATCATAACTATTGTGTAATTCATATGGATTTTGGCCCTTGTTTTTAAATTGGTTGCTGCTCATGTTCAACCAGGAAGAAGGAACATCTTACATTACGAAAAGTGGCAAAATGTTTAGTAAAATCTTAAACGTAATCCAGTTCACTACATTTAAGAGAAATGTGTGGTCTAACCTGTCGTATAGACTTTAAGCTGCTCTGGTCGTTAGCGGTAGCATTAGCCTCAGACGTCAAAAGCGGCTCCTCACATCTACGGGTTTTCGTTCAGAAACTACAATGTACTATCAGTTCTGTCAATTTGTCTGAGAGTAGAGCTGGTCAATATAACGATAAAATCAAATCGTGATCAACCCTGTGTCAATTTGCTATTTTATTGAAATCGTCATGTTGTGATTCATTATTTCTCTATTTATTGCAGCTCTTTGTTCAAATACAAACTCTTTTTCCCCCATGCACTCCACCTATTGGTCAGTCACGGTAAGGCTCCAGGTGAGGGAGAGCTGAATTTAACCAATCACAGTGAAAAGTGAACTTTCAGAAGAAGATTACTTTATTTACTTTATGATCAAATTGAAATAATGGATCTGGTTCTAAGAAAAATGTGATATAATTGTTAACATTCTGTGGTATCTGAGCGTTTGTCGATAGTATTTGTATTGGAACAACTCTACAAAATATATGGCTTTTAAGTACAAACATGGCCAGGACCAAAACGGAACATAACAAGGACTAAATTGGGACCAACGCAAGTCGAAAACAGGTCTAAAATCCAGGCATCAGAACTAAACCAGGACTACTAAAAGTCTAGAGACCTAAAACAGACATGTACCACCTTAAACTGCAAAATGAAAGCTACAGAATGACCTATATCTGTCCCATGTGCACCACCACTGTTCACTCATGTACGCGTCTTTCGTGTGATAGATAAAGAACACAGTTTGGATAAAACCGCTGACCTTTTTGGCTGCTGGGAAAACGTTCTATCTAACCTCATTCTAATTCTGAATGCAGTGACAAATATTAGCGTTCTCCTTTAAGTGTTTCTTTCTATGCATGTGTCAGTAAAATCCACTGTGTAAACTGCTTTGAGCGTTCGGCTGCTAAATGTACAGAGCGCTGCGGTGCTTATTTGTGAACACCCACACACTTGTTGTCCCTGACTCATGGTCGGCCTGTGTCACTTTAAATGTCTCTGATGGAAATCTCACCTCATTTACCCAACACTGAGCTCCAAAATGACTCGATTAATCATATTAGCTAGTTTACTATCAATAAATATGAGGAAATGCATTCATAGAAACCCTAATGTTATTTTAGCAATCTAATAAACTTGCATGTTAGTTGCCATATTGACATTATACAAAGGTTTATTAACATTCTTTATGCTAATGCACTTTTAGGAAACTTTTTGTTCAGCAATGGTCTTTTAACTAAGTTTTTAGGACTGGCCCGATGACAATGTTCAGACAATATATTGGCTAAATGTGCTAAAATATGTCTTTTAATGTGACAGTTGTGTTAATAATCGTGGCAGTTTTAGAAGCAAAATTGTGGCTTTTTTATTCACTCTTTAGCCCAAATCTGGCTGTTTTTTGTCCTTTTAACTTTATTTTGTCATTCAGAAAGTTTAGGAATAGCAAAGTGTTAAGACAACAGGAGTGAAAGAAAATTAAATGTTGTTTGGTCCTATTCTCAGTAATGGTGAATTGTTAAATTGTGGTGTTATTTTCTCACATTAATTGTAACACTAAAATTTGATATTGTGACATCCCCATTACACAGCAAGTTTCTGTTTTCAATCTGCATTTTTGTGGCTTTTAGTGGTACAACTTGTTTTTAATATATTCCCATACTATACATTTTTCATATTGAATCTCCCAATTTGAACTCAAAGTCAAATACTCTAAATAATTTGCATTTATGTGATTCATTTCCAGCTATTCAAATGCTTTTACATGGTGGTAAGTGTGCTGTTTTTGTTTTTTTTAGTTCATATTTATCTGATCTGTCCTCATTAGCATAATTTAGAAAAAAGTGTCTTAAAAATGGCTTCAACATCTTCCAAGTGCAATAAATAGATCAATGCAATATACTGTACTAATTGTCTATGATAGGGCTGGAACAAACTGAAAGAAGTGTGTGTTTTATTTTGCAGGCTAGTACGAGGTGATGCACAACATGTGAAAGCCTAACATCTGAACCAACATCAATGTCTGCTGCACTGACAGGCAAGACAAACCCGGCGGAGGCTAAAAATACACCACAACCAAACCACAACACGAGTGAACGCAGCTCTTATAACATTTACATATGTGCATATATGCATAGTATACACAGGATGGCATCTGTTACATACAATGAGATAGAAACAGCTACTCACAATGAAAATAAACTGACTAAACTATTAGGGGCTTATAAATTAAAATCAATTGTCGGGTGGTGAAGTGTTTATTTGTCTTAGTGTTGGCAACACTGAAGTGCAGATTACTTTATTTACCTCTTAAAGGCAATAGAAAAATATAGTGTATGGAATGATAAAATCGCAGTTGTGATCCACCTTCAAGAAAATCAAAATACACCTTTTTTCCCATATTTTCACGTTCACGTTCAACCCTACAACTAACTACATGATCTGCCAAGCACAATGACATGATCAAACAATGTAAAATTGACTTTCATGTGGTTTTAAGTTATGTTGTACATATGCGTTTGTGACCAAGTTACAGACCTAGCCAGTGTTGCCATCAGTACTGTTAATATCAGTTTTATTGCTGATGGATTAAAAAAAGAAAGAAAGCACTACCAGTCATTTATGGCACAAATGCCATTTACAAATAACACTTGGAAACTTCACTTGTGCCTCTACTTAAATTGATTGCAGTTCCTAAGAAAATCTATTTTTTTTAAATCCTTTTTTCATTTATTATGCATGTATGGCAATACATATTGTAACGGGCCCTATGAATGTTTATTACAATGTGACAAAAGCATATTGTTTCAGCTCTAAAATGTACTTCTGGGACCACAGAGAACTTCGAAATGGGCGGGACTGTTGAGCTCCATGTTATGACATGGTTAAAAACACAAAAAGTCCAATTTGCGGAGTAATTGTCGTTTATATATATATATGAACTGTTTAGTGAATCTGTAGTTGCAAAAATTGCAACTAATTGGCAAGTTGATAGTAAGTATGTCAGTATTCTAAGAACTAAAACATAATAACTGTGAGAATTTTAAGCACCAACAATGAGTAATTTCAGTTCATACAAAACTACCTGTAAAGTACATTTTTATCTGGCTTTTTGTGTGACAATATCCTTACTTTAGCTTTGTGAAATCCGACTTGTAAAACAAAGAAAATTAAGAATTTCACAGTTGTTTAGTCATTGTGCCAACAATTGTAAATAATCATAAAATTGTATTATTTTTCACAATAATCATAACGGTAAAATGTGATATTGTAACTTCTGGTTGAGTGCACACTGGCAGAGTTTGCTGCTGCTGCTGTTTAATGGTTTATAGTGATGTTACAGATGTTTTTTATTGTGTTTATGCTTTGTAACGTGTCCTTGGAGTTAAGAAAGGCGCTTATGAATAAATGTATTTTATTATTATCCTTATTTGAGAGTATTTTCTCAAAATAGACCATGCTAGTGAATCCCTTTTAGTCGCCATCTAAACACTAATGCATCTGAATTTGTTTGAATCAACTTTAATTTTCGTTTTTCTGTCAAATTTAACATTGATTTGAAATAAGTGAAGAAGTTGTTTGCATTTTTATCACCCTATGCAGCAAAATATTACTACACTTTCCCATTTTACTTGGCTAATACAGTTAAACACGTGTAAAATCCCTTCTATCTATCTATAAATACCGACCTCCATTCCTATGTAGCATGCATTGAACGGTGTGGCTACAATTACTCGCACAAACACACGCACATAAATGAGCGATATGCACCTCAATGGTACTCCACTCCCACGCCATATCCTCTCTTTGGTCGCACCGCCTCCTCAGCAGCGAGCTCCACGCACACGGCCCGCAGCCCACTCCTTTCCAGTCACATCTCAAAATGAACGCACGGAGGAAAACAGTCGAGATCGAAAGTGGCGAAATGCGTGTGTGTGTGTGTGTGTGTTTGTACATATGGCTCAAAGGCAGAACTGCTCTTTTCCAGCGTACTGCGATTGCCAGATTCCAAACCAAAACAAAAATAGAGTGATAGGTGCGACAGGAAAATGACCCAAAACAAACAAACAAATGGTGAAAACGCGATACCTGTAATGATGTGTGACCCCAATTTTCCACTCGTTTAGACAGGTAATTATCTCGATTTACACATCTGCAAAACAGTGATTCATTGCGCAGGGGAATAAAAATACCTAGCAATTATAACGTTCAAAGTGGAGCCGTGTGAGGATGTGAGAAACACCGTGACGCCCATAGAGTTTGAAAAGATGAGAAGAAAAGCAGTGGCCGTACAGTTTTGATGGGTGGATTTGCATTAAACGTATCAGTTTCGAGCCTGGGTCGGCTGCTCGCAGGCGGGTCCTCTCCCACGGGACCCGGTGACAGAGTGCGGAAAGGAAATGTGGGGCGACCTTTCTGTGGGCCCACCAAAAGAGTCTGGACCAGATCATAAAGAGCGTCAAAAAGAACTCTCTTAACTTGGGACGGTCCAACCACAGCCGCTAATTTGTCATTCCAACAAAACACAAACGAAATGTATATATAGCGGTGTGAGATATTGGCAAAAACGAATAGCTTGATATTTTTTGGACTATATCCAGACAACATTGCATCACTCCAACAGAAATGTCTTTTAAAATGTACTAGTTGAGGCTTTATTATCAGACAAATGTGAAACGTCTTTAAAATGAATCACAAAAATGCAGAACCTTATAACTTAATTCAAAAGTTTACAACATAACACATTCATTATTACTTTAAATCAGCTTTCGTTTTCCTCTATAAACAATAGACACGATATTCAAATTTGGCAAATCTTCAAAATAACATTCACAATATTAACTACATATCGATATATTTAGTTTAGTTTAGTGCTGCGCTTGTTGATTCTGCAGAAATCCGTGCTGTTTCTTAATAGTCTATTATTTTATTTTCCTTTTTCACTTGTACACCGGCATGTTTGCTTTGACACAAACTGTCAATGCATGTCTCCTACTGGGTAATCCATGTGTCAGTCACGTCCATTTGAAATTATGGAAATGGAATATGGTTCCAGGGATCTCCTCAGAGCAGCAAGAGGAAGTGTGTGTGGAAACGGAAAGTCTGGGAGTCCCTGCTCAGACTGCTCCCTCTGAGACCCGGCTCTAAGAGGAAGAAAATGGATGGATGAATGAAAACAAATAAAAAGTGTTTTAAATATTACTTTCCTGATCATAAACAAAAGGCTTTCTTCATCGCAAAGTCTGAATTCTGCTCCAAACTAGGTCTGTCACAATAAAAAATATAATGATAAACAATGATATTGACACTACTTGATATCACTGACACACTAACCCTAAAGCTGGCGAATCCCAGACAAAGTCATTCTAAATGTAAATTACTGTTAAAAACATGAGCTACAATAAATAAAGAGCAGAATGAAACATTTTTAGTACGTTAGGTGCCAATTGGGACATAAAAGTTACTTATTTCACTCTATGATTTAAATTGCCTTTTTTTAAAAACGAAGAAAAAGTTCCTCAAAGTGCAATCAAATGCTACATATTAGGGCTGCACAATATTGGAAATTATTAGTATATGCAATATGGCTATTAAGAACTGCAGTATAAATATTATTGCAATATTAAAATACACTTTTTGATAAAGGCTGAAACCAAGGATTATTTTAGTAGTCGACTAGTCAGCGGTTATTTCTATTGTAGATTAAGACTTAGAATAAATTAATATTTTTAACCAAATGGATAATATTTTGAATGAAGTGTATAATTGAGGAAAATCTGAAATGGTTTATTCTTTATTTCCATTTTTCTTTAATAATGTCACTGTCTTTATACGACTGCAGTTATTGTCTATAGTCGTCTAGTCACAATTATTCTACTAATTGTTGCAGCCCACTTTTGATGCAGTAATGTTTGTTATATTACAATTAAAACCAACAAAAACAAAACTGAGGCTAATTTAGTTTAAAAAAGCTAGATTTTAGTCTTGATTTTCCCTTTTTAATGTTTTCATCTTGAAAACAGAACATTTCTATCAGACGGAAGACTTTGGTGCTGCTGCGATACGTTTTGTTTGATGCGATATCGTTATTGCGTCGGTCAATATTGCGACGTCGATACTTTTGCGATATATTGTGCAGCCCTAATAAATAGTGAGCCTCAAATATGTACTTTTTTTTTTAATATATTGAACGATAAGTCGATATAGTAATAATCATGACATAACTGATTGAATTTTGGCTGTAGAAAAGAGTAATTGCTCATTGACAATCAGAAGTGACACCAAAATTGAAAAATACGTAGAACAATGGAGTTGTACAGGTGTAGTTCGGTGTTAAGGTCACACCTGTTCCTCTGTGGCCTCCCGGTGCCCTCTCACCAGGAGCTGATCCAGTGACTGCTCTGTCCTCAGCCTACACTCCTCCATTATTTATCGCATACATTCAATATCCGTGCAATTTCACACACAACATATTCTCCGAGTTATATTCCAGACGACAAACTTACACGTTCATGTCTATTTTTCTTGTTTTTCAAACCAAAGCGTTGTCCTTTCTTCATGTTATGTGACCCGAAAGGAACTCCTGAGGCCGATAAGGTTACCAAGGCTCTGAATACTGCAGGGGCCATGGGGCGTCCCTGGATTACCTGTCTGCTACACGTGTTAGCATAACATTACACAATAGGCAGGCAGCCCTCGAGAATCCTTTTTCTACTGGAAAAGCCAACAGTTATTAAAACAGAATGTCATTTTAATAATTTCAAATACTTTATGCACCTTTTTTTTTTTAGATTTGATTATATCCAATGTGGCTATTTCACATTGTAAACCTGTGAGAATTGAACTATAAAGAGTTACGAAGTTGTTGTTTGTAATTTCCATTTGAATTGTTGCTTGAAATACTTACACAGAAACTATTGATCCTCGGCAATACACAAATAACTCCAAACTGCACAAGAAAAAGTATATGGTTTAAAATGTAAAAACTTTAACCAACATGAGTCTCTACTTAAACGCACCAAATTTAAAGAAGATACATTATGCTTTTGACGGTTATAGAGTTATAATCTGTGACGATGCTGCTGAGTCTCCCTCCCTCCGTTGCGTTTTCTGTCATCTGTCATTTAGAACAAACTCAAACTTCTCAAATTAGCAGAGTTTTATGCTTCAGTCATTGATTCAGCTGAAATCCACAATGTTTTTCAGTTCAAGTTATATTTTGATCCTTTCATTTTTCTTCGTAAATAGTCATATTTGTTCTTATAGAATAAATGAGAATAAAGATAACACAAACACGCACAAATCACTTTAAATACAACTTTGAGTGCGTAAATGAGAAATGATTTTACGTACATACTTTACACTTGCTATATATATCTGTTCCCGGCGTTTCCATTCAGACAGATCCAAGGTTGCACGTAAGATCAATCAGAAGTGTAGTGTAAAAGCTTCTCTCTGCGTGCTTTGACTTGCAGCTCCCCAAAGCAAAACATTTCACACAATCTTTTCCCAAGCAAAGGCGAGCCATAACACGCCAGTGCATTTACACTCCGGCCCACGGAGCTGAGGGAGAAGGTACCTGCAGCTCCCATCGACTTCCCTCTTCCACCCGCCGCTGTCAGCCAATCACAGCCTTTGCCCCTGACACATAATGCAAATGCAGTCTGCCCCGTTGCTATTGCACTCTCCCCCTCGTTTCCATAGCAGCAGAAGAATTATCAGCCAGATCAGCCTCTCCGTTTCATCCTCTTCACCACCAACATATAATATCCATGAAAAAAAATCATTCTCCTTCCCAAAGGTTATCAATTTTAGGGTTGGGACGATGCAATACAATCACAATACCTAGAGATATTGTAATATACAACATATTGCGCTTCAATATAAATAAGTATTGCAATACTTTACCCATAATAAATGAAATAATAATAATATGTTTATTATCAAGTATTATGGTTCAATATTATTAGGAACTGCAATCCTTCCCCTGAATGAATTAACTACCAACCAACTACTACTAATTAATATGTATTACTTATTACTACTTACTTACTAAAAGAAATTCTTGGTCAACTAAACACCTTCCCTATTGACCGATTAATGGCAGTATGGGGTGTGGCAGTATCTCTCTGTATCTGGCACTAAAAAACACAACTGCGCAGGGGTTCATGCAAAAAGAAAAACAATTTATACAGAAAAGTACCAAGAAACAGTGTCTTTATATGTTAGATATATATATAAATTAGATTAAACTCACGCCATATCTCATTTTTTCTACCATTTTTGTCGTATAAATCCTTTTAATTGAACTAAAATAATTAGTCGACAAATGAAAATGTTGGTCGACTAAAATACCATTGACCGATTAATCGACTAATTGACTAAAAGACTACAGCCCTACTACCTACTACTTACAACTATTTATTACCACTTACTACAACTATACTATAACGTTTTATTTATTACAACGCATATGTAGAGCTGGGCGATATTTTGTCACTATCATCAGATTATGATTCAGTATTCAGAATATAGTACCAACAACATTATGATGAGATGGGAAATACATCAACATTTAGATAATATTGGGAATGTTGCTTTGAAGATATGCAAAATTTGAATATGAAGTATATCGATTATAGTAAAAATGCTACAAAAACAGCTGATTAAAAACAAAAAATGAAAAACGTTATGATGTAAACAGGGTATAAGAGATAGTTCTGCACTTTTTCTTCACAGACATTTCATATTTGTCCAATAATTAAACATCAACTGTCAATAAATAAAGCAGGTATTCACCATTCTGTAACTAAACATGCATTCAAAGTATTCTTCCCATCACTGCAAACCAGTCATGTGACCTCATTGTGTAACAGTTGGTACAGTCAATACGGCGGCGCAACAGTCTTTATGGAAATCAATACAGCATGAATTTGAGTCTGAGCCTTTGTCCACTACATTTACAGGCACAAGTATTCAAGGAAATGTAATGTGATCTTCAGGGGCCTGTCAGGGAGTCTGCGGTGTACTCGACAGCGCTGGTGTGTGTGTGTGTGTGTGTGCGTGCGTGTGTCTGTGGATGTGTGAAGCAGTGGTGAACAGTACAGTCATGTCCCACATACTGATCCTGTCACAGGCACTAGCCAACACACTCTGTCTGTAACACACTGGCTACAGGCGAGTAGTGTGGCTCGAACATCAAATTACACTGACACACACGAGGAGGTGGGCAAAAGATCCAATTATCACATTAATATTGTGAATGTTGTTTAGAGCTTAATTCGAGAATTGGGAATAACAAAAATGCTGCAGAAAGAAAAAAATTGCTGTCATTGTAACAAAAAGGTGCAAAGCTATATTTCTGCCCTTTAGGGGGTAATATTTTCATCCTTTCACATTTCTCTGATACTTAATTCAGTTCCACTGGATCAAAATCAACTCTAAAAACAGGACGGTTCTAGGTCTAAACCTCTAAATCCTCTGAAATAAGACAATAGCATGCCTTCAGTAGTTCTAAACCAAGACTAACCAAAAAGAGGATACAAATCTGAAGAAAACTGACTCTAAAATATACAAACACAAGAACTGTAGAGGTGCTTATGTACCACCAAAGAACTGACTTATACTTAAACTTTTAAAGACATATTTTAGAACAACAATATAAAATCCTCTGATTATTGTTTTTAGGATATTGAGATATTCATTTCTATTCATATCAATTTTAAACATATTTATATAAACAATCAAATAGACATTTTGCTATTGTATGATTTTACTCAAAATGCCATGATTAGGATAAGATTACGCAATTTTTCATGGATTTAACTAACAATTTGTTCATACTGGGCTTAAACACTAAACCACCAAATAAAACTTTGGACTTTCATTCTTCTACACGTCTTAATTTTGAAACAAAAAAGTTAATATGATTGATAATTAATACCATGGGATGCGCAATATTGACATAAATAATCTGATATAGAACAGAAATATCATAAAACATCTTTAAATGTATTAGTTGAGGTTTGATCAGATCAATGTAAAATTACTATAAATTTACCTTTAAAAAATGCACGAACATCACTTTATACCTTTATTTTCAAGATTACAGCATAATTTTTTTGCATTTTCAATTTTCATTAGCTTTTTTCCAGCACTTTTTTGATATTTTCCACCCATATTCATCTTAACAGCTTTCTTCTACAATTGCTTGTTAATGTTAAAAGCTCTTGGAGTTGGCCCTAGCTTTGATGCCATCTTGCGTGGGCCCTCATGGAGAGCACGTAATGGGCCAGGGAGGTCTGACAGCCTAGATTTTGATTAACCTCCTGCACAGACCATATGCTGGTGTCAGGGAAATCAGAGCACAACATAACTGCAGTGGCCCACATGCGCCAAACCAAACAAACGCAGTCCCGCACCAACATAACCTTGTGATGGCAGGAGTTCAGGGCGGCAACAACTGTCGCACATGTTTGTTTGTGATGCGTATTTACGGGTGTCACTACATCGACATGTGTGTGTTCACGTTACGGTTGTTGCGATTTGATTTAACGGTTTTCAACGGCAAAAATAATCTCACAATTTCAGTTTCAGCCTAATTCATTACATCTCAACGCTGTCTTAAAGAGGTTACTAAAGCTAGCTTCTTCTGCGAGTTCTAGTGTGATTGGGATTGGTTGAATTTTCCTGTCAGTCGATCAAAGCATGACAGATCAACAGGAGGAGATGTCGAAATGTGAATGGCACGTTTGAGTATAGAGTTCCATTCAACAGAAACTCCTCCAAATCACAAAATCAAGTCAACAGATCGGTCACAGGTCACAGTTCAATTAACGCTGATGTTGTCCACCGTCTAATCAATACGTCTAATCAATTTCCAATCTGACTTTTGAAGAGGTTCAGGAGCGGTTCAAAAGCCCTTGTCGAGAAAAACAACGAGCTGCACTGGTTGGCATTACCAGAGCCCCACCCTTGAGCCAGGCCTGGGGTGAGTGCTCCCGTTCTGCCATGGACCCACCACCTTCAGGAGGCGACGCAAGGGGCCTGTGCGTAGAGATCTGAGCGGCAGTTGAAGGCGGGGGCCTCAGTGACTGGATCTCTGGATACAGAAACTGGCTCAAGGGCTATTAACTTTGTTCGCTGACAATGGCAATAAAATTATCAGTGTGACATAGGGTTGGGTGATACGGTGATAAAAATCGTATCGTGAGCTCGTCTCTGTGACAATCTGCTATTTTTGTGAAATCGTCGCATCGTGATTCACTGTTTCTTTCTTTAATGCACCTGCCTGTTTGCAATCGTAAAGGCTGTGATTTGCAATTATTTCTTCCACAAACAACAAAATGTCTTGCTTTGTGTTGAATAAAAACTGCTAAAACTGTAGTTTAGATTAGTGCAAACATGTTCTGAAAAAGGTGACAGGGGTGTGACAAAAAGCGATAAAAATGTGGTCAAAAAGCGACAAAAACAACAAAACGCGACAAAAAGAAGAAAAAAAGTGACTAACTGAATGTGACAAAAATGCGACTAAAAGCAACAAAATTGTGTTTAAAATGTGTACACAATCTTATTGTTAAAACGCAAGTCTAGTCGCAATCACACTGGTCAGATAATATATTTTTCCTAAATCATGCAGCTCTATTATAGGCAATACAAAATAAAGTGAACATGAATCGTGAGGAAATCGAAATCATGATCTGGCCCTGAGAAAATCGTGAATAATCATTTTTTGCCGTATCGCTCAGCTCTAGTGTGACACCTTTAAAATATACGCTTTGACTTATAACAGTAATAATTCAAGCTTTGTCTGAGTCATAAAACCTCTTCTCTCAGCACATGCAGGTTTTGACGTCTGTATTTAATCCAGATAATGATTATTCAATAACTAACTTAGTTGACGATTATCTAAATAATCAGTCACTGGCTTTGAATCCATTCACTTTTTTCAGCCCTATTTCAAATGAATTTCATAACTTGGAGGAAAGAATGGATCGCCGCTGACATCCCTTTTGAATATTGACGTACGTCTTGGTTGTATACAGTAGACAGTGGCAGTGACTCCGAGTCTGTCTGTAAGCACTCCTGGCACTCCATTCAAAACACATACGGCCAGATCTATGCAAGCCAGACAAGAGCTGTGCCTTCCAACTCTTCCTACAGTCTCCGCCAAGACGCCAGATACCACCGCTACAACCGCACGACTCCAAAGCAAAACGGATCAGAGAAGCGCATGAAGGCAGGGAGGGAGAAGTCAATAATCAGGACTAAAGATGCCATTCACCTAGGGCACCCCAATCGTGTGTGTAATGGCTTATATAAGGGGGCTGCGCTGCCTACGCCAAAGTATAAATACCCACAGTGCCGCTGGTAAGGCACATAGAGGGGTCATTGTGAGTCAGCACACCCATATCACTCCTCTTCCTCCTCCCCGTTCAAACATAATTCCTTTGTTTTTCTAAATCTCTTTTTTTTCTGCTGCTTCTGTGTCCGTTGATGAGGAAACACAGAGGATTTCACTTGGCAGGGAAAGTGTGACCCCTTCTTGGAGATGAGCACAACAAAACCAAAGCAGCGCTGCCAATTGCACTTTCACAAAGCGCTCTTATGCAGCAGCTCAGAGATCTGTCAGAGAAGATGATTGTAAAAAGCATTTCCGGTCATAAAAGAGCCCTCTCATTTTTGTCGTCTTATTTCAAAGCGCGACTGATGGATTTATGAATCACCCACAAGAAAAGAAAGTAGTTTGTCATTTTGGGGCAGTGTGACAAGAAGTAGTTTTTTCTTTGGCAATTTGGGTTGATGAGAGTGTTTACCATTGTGCTTGACAAATATGAATCTAAAGCGGCAGTATCCAAAACTGACTGAGGAATATATGCATTTTAAAAACATTCTGCTGGATGAGAAGAGGACTATAGAAGCACCTGCCAAGGATATATTTTTGTTTAATCATGCACATTGCTGGATGAGAAGAACCACGAGGAAACCACTGAGTGTGACTATGTCAGATAGTTGCTTGTCCATCATGCTTTCTTTCACAAGTCTAGCTTTATGAAATCAAACTTTTTGAATGATAAATTTATTGTCACATAAACAGCTAGATAGAAAAGTATTTCACATGTAGTTTTACTGTTTTGGAGAATAGATTGAACTGAAATTACTCATTGTCACTGCATGCAATGATCTCAATTATATTTTTTTTATTCTTACAATTAAATAGTGATTTGTGACCTGAATAATTACAATTATCAATTGACCCAGTGGTTCTCAAACTTTTTCAGTCGCGACCCCCAAAATAACAATAGTTCACATTCGCGACCCCCACAAAACACAAAAAATAGGTGACACGCAAAGTGATAAATTAGCCTTATATCTAATGTTTGATTTTATTTTGAGAATATAGACCTAGAAAAATTACTTTGATTGGCCGACAAATAGGAATCTACATTTACCACTGCATTTGAGGGGTGTCAAGCCTTGTTTAACACTATTGTATCAATTTTTCCCCATCATCTGGGGACCCCGGAAATTTTTCGCGACCCCCATTGGGGTCCCGACCCCTAGTTTAAGACCACTGAATCAACCGACTAATCTCGGCATCCCTGCTCCTAACAGGTTGCCCCAGTCGCACTAAAGGATGATTCCAATGCCAAGTACAATAAATGCTAGCCTTATACTTAACTTTAACATTTGAGTTAGGGAACTAAGTGGGCAGGACTAGCAGACTAAACAAACTGTTCTTCACTCAATGGTTCAACATCAGGTACAGCTCCTTTAAGCATGTGTTATAATGTATCATATAATATTAATCAACTTCAAACTCAAAGCTGGAGTTTTAAATGGAAATAAGTCAATTTTTCAACAGGGATTAAATAATTTAATAATAATACATCATTTTGACATTTATTAGTTAACAGACAGCATGATGGGATAGTGGGCAGCACTTGCTGTTGAACAATAACATCCTGGGCTTCAGGGTGGGCTTTTCTGTGTGGAGTTTTCACTAGGGACTTTAATGGTTTAACGGTTTCCTGTATTTTTTTTTTTTTGGGGGGGGGATTTTACTTTATGTAATAAAGTAAAATCTGTTTCGCCTCAGTGAGACCACTGTGTGGTGTCTGCATGTAGGTAGCAAGGAAGTGCATCGTTAAGGTCAGATTAGACTATAATCTGACGTGCTGAAACCAGGACATGCAACGTCTACAGCATTTGTGGTCTGCGCTTGAAGTCATATATTTCTCTGACGCCGACGTGGAAAGGGTCGCGTTCGCAAAAATTATGTAATTTTGCCACACGGACGCATCAAGCATAAATCAAGCTTCAGCATGCTAATGTGTGTTAGCTTTACCATGAAGTTAATTTCTGCTCTGGGAAAGTAAGCAGGCAATAACTTTGGGCTGTTGCAAACAGTTTGAAATTTCTTTATTTTTCACATTTTCAAGACAACGAAATTTCTTTATAATTAGGTACACCACCGTTTATGAAAAATATATACTAATGGAAGATACAGTAAATGTATATCGCACAACCATACTAGCATATGACTGATATACATTAATGTGAGATGCAAGTGCAATATTTAAAATGGATTTGATAATTATATATTGCATACCAATGAAACCAAAACATGTTTTTTTGCTTTTTATTTCTAGTATTCCAACATTTTGCTACATTTCAGGGCAATTCTTTTGAGGACATGGAGCCATATAAAGCAACACCGTTTTTCCAAAAGATCCGTTGACGCTCCATTAGTCCACAATGCGTTAAAAGTTCCTGGAACGCAGAGAGTGCCTGCTGCCTCCCTCTCACAGCGAGTCCAGCTCTCCCGCCCTGGAGCCTGACCTTTACCCTCCACATGCACCTATTCTACTGAGTTATGGATCTACTCGTCTCCTAGCGCGCTCCCTCCTTCCTCCTCCACAAAGACGACCCACTGTTTTGGTCCAGACAGAGAGGAAAAAATAAATGCTGGCTGAAACATTAGCAGAAGTCACTGGGCTGGTTTTGATGGTATTTATTGATGTAGTGAGACTGAAGTGCTGTGAAGAGGACAAGGGACAGAAATAGGAAACAAGAGCTGCGCTTATCGTCAATGAGAGACCTCTTGAATATAATTGGTACAAAAAACAAAACCGCTCTCACTAATAAATCAAGTGATATGATGGGAAAATGGTATGCTAATGAATGGAAAACAACAACAAAAAACATTTTAAAATGAGTTTAATAACTACTAACTACTAACTACTGGTTATTGGTCAGTAATCGCAACTCATTGTCAGATTAGATTTTTACTGTATAATACTACAATAATGTTACACAACACCAATATTTCAAACTTGTTTCGATAGTAAGGAATAGGTTCGATACTCAATGCAAAAATGATAGCAAAAACACTTTTTTTTTTTAAAGCCGGGTGTCCACTGCATGATTTTGAAAGATTTTTGAGTCAAGATTGCTGAGTTGTGGCTCAAAATCATGGCTTGTAGGTCTCAGAGTAAGACTGGGACAAAGACTAAACTAAACACGAACCGTAGCACGACCAAAGACGAGCTGCGAGTGATATCGAATCTGTTTGATCATTTGGAATCTTGGTCGCAGAGTGAGTCCTCCTCCTGCTGCGTCTTTGCTCAATGTCTGTCGAGCAAGTAAACACAAAGTACAGTAGAGGAGCTCCGCCGTGAACAGGACCACATCTTCCCATTTCTATTTCATTTAGCACTTTTTTATACCTGTTCTGATAAAGTTGAAGACCATTCTAAAACTGTTCAGGAAAGGTAAAATTTTGTATTGTTTACGTAATTTTTCAGTATCAGTACTTGCTGAAAAGAGTATCTAGTTTCATGTCAATTAGTATAAGTTTTTTTTATACTTTTGACAACCCTTGTAGAGTCAAACAGGTGGCGGACTCTGCACCAGAAGAAATGACATAGTGCACCAGGAAAATATATAGGCTAATTCCTTAAAAAATGCTTTGGTGCAAGTAGGCCATTACTGACATATTTGAAAACAATCCCATTTATAACTTTAGCCTAGTTTTTAATTCCCACCTGTATCAAAACAATACATTTTAGTCAATTGTATGTTGTTAGGAACCTTTCATTCCTGCCTTCGACGCATCAACGCAAAAAAGAAAGTCAGAAGCCAGAAGTCTGGGCTGGCTGAACTTTTCGTCTGGTGTCTGTGTTGCTATGGAAACCATCCTTGGCGACTGGGTTAAAGCATCTCAGGAGCAGCGCGGTGACACAGTTTACTGGTCTGATAACACATAAGAGCAGAGCCACTTTATGACAGGCTGATAAATATGTACGCACACCGCAAACCAATCTACAACCCCGTTTGTCTTCGCACATTGACACAAGGCTCCACCTGCGGTATTGCTCATTAAAAGCGCTAATATGTTCACTACAATCTGTTATGAAACCGGGAGAATTATATCATCGCTTTGGGACGAACTCGTCAGAAAAACGCAGCCAACTTCAAAGTGCTCCTCCAAACAGCAGCAGAAGAGCTTTTGTTGAAAAATCCAGGTGGGCCTAAACGCCTACACACCGTGAATCACATTTTAGATGGGCCTATTTAGACCTGTAACATCATCAAGACACACTTTGGTCCTGAGTGCAAATGACAGTGCTTCTACAATTAAGCTGGATACAACATTAAGCTGGATATGACAAGTACCAGCCCAAAGAAACTGATCGCTGAGGGATTTAGAACAAGACTGAGGTAGCTATTCATAGATTAGGCACTTCCTTTTACACCTACAAATGTGTAACGACTCAGCAGATGGAAAATTAATTTTGCTTTCAAAATGACATATATAAAAATAATATTGGCTTTCACAGTTTTTTAGATGTTGTAATGTCACCAATCACTGTCATAAAAACACTGTCTCTCAATTTGATCGCAAGTGCTCCTGGTTGTGTTTAAAATGTGCACTGTGACCTCCTAGCCCTTACCCCCTTCCCCCAACCTCCTCTCCCCCACTGCTGCTGCGCTAAACACTGGCGCAGAGAGAAACAGAGCTCCTTTAAAGTCATTAGTCAAAATGCTGTTGGGAAAAGTTCTAATCTGGGTTTAAAGCTTGCCGTAGCACAGAGACTGCCTTATTAAGAGTTCCTGATCATTTGTTTCTGACTGTTGATTATGGAGTCCTTCTACTGCTCCATTTAACGTCTGCAGTTGATACAGTGGATCCTTTAGCTTGTCTTGAGCTGTGTGTGGGGATTACAGCTGGAATGGTTTTGCTCCGACATAAAAAATAGGAGTTTTTCGGTTCACGTCGGCCCGGGCTCGTCATCCGCACCTGCCAGAGGAGAAACCTGGAGGAGACACACCCAGACACGGGAAGAACATGCAAACACCACACGGGGACGGAAACGTGTTGCTTTAAACTTTCCTCACTTCCCCTCGTCAGTTTTTAATCAAAGCCTGGCTGACATACTGTTATGACAGGGACCTCACCTCGATTACACAGTGTACATTATCAAGCGTGAGTGTCCAGGCCGTGGTGTCAAACAAGCTTGACCCACATAAGCCACCGTCCTCATATGTCTCCGAGGTGTCGCCCTGGCAACGGATGTACTATTGCCACAAATGTCAGCGGCAAGGACAGGCGAGCCCTGGAGGAGACAATCTGTCAATCTGTAACTGAAAGCGCGGTCTTCAGAGGGGCAGGGAGCGCGGACTGTGACCTATTGAACACTTGGAGGAAGTTCAACGGCAAAGAAGAGAAAGGAAAACTAACTACAGCGCTACAAATAACTGCGGTGAAGGGTTGTGTAATTTGCGAATGTGATTAGATTTGCGATTTCTGCTTTAATAATAGGGTCGTGTTGAAAGTTCACATTTTTAAACGCGTACAGGAGAACTGACAGAAAGGCTGAAATAGTTCTACGAATTGACAAAGTAATAAAAGAGTCACATGTATTTCAGCACGTTTCAGCGTCGTTTCGTAGGAGGCTAATTACATCCATTCAATTCGATTATGATTGAGGTGCCTGTAATACTTTGATATAGAAAAACAAAAAACAGCTGATTGTAAAAAAAAAAAAAAAAAGAACAATATAAAAAAATAGCATGGAATAAGTACAGAGAAGGGATGGGCTGATATGAATTTTAATTTATTTAGTTTTTGTTTTGTTGCCGATAACCAATATTTAGATTTTAAAATCATAGCAAGCACAGTACAGTTTACAGATGAACTTTTCACTTATAATAAATAATAACAAAAACCAAAAATAAATACAACATTTATTTATTTGGGAAATAATATAATTTCTTGCACGATTTTGTAAATTTGTGGCCATATTTTTAGCCTAATTGCTCTCCTTTTTCCATTTGTAAGCATTAGTCTGTTCAAAATAATATAACAATAATAAAATGATAATAATGAATAAATATCAGCTTCAAAAATAGTTTTTCGATATTGGACAATACTGATTTGGCTGAAAAACCCGGTCAATATCGGCCGATACTGGGACCGGTATATTGCCCATCAATACAGAAAGTGGACAACTTGTTTGACCACATATTATAAAACAGAAAAGACAAACATTTGCAACATTGTGAATAATTGTGGCCATAATTAATAACAGAGAAAAATAGGTCTGTCACTAACAATTATTTTAGTAGTACTTTGGGTTTTTTTTTTGACAATCTAAAGACAATTTTGTGAATAATAAAGCAAAATTAGCATCTTATTGTGTGACAGGTGTAAAGCATTAGAATATTCAAGTCCCAAATCCATTTTATCTCTACAAAAGACAATGTAAATAATTATACCAAAGCTCTACAAATAAATATCATTTTTATATTTGGCTCCCATGACACTGCATTAGAATTTAGATGTTTTTGCACTTCTTATCTCTATATCTTTTAACACCTCTCCATTTGTATATGAAAAGAGGAAGTACGCGCGGAGACTTTATGTGGGAAACACTGTCATAAAACTGCAAAACACAAACTGCTAATGTGTCCTCTATAATTTATTTTTACGGAACATTCCTTCACAGTGCATGTTTTAAACCATAATAATCACTTTAGCGTCCAACTTCTGCTTTTGTTTCAGCGGGAGTAAAAGTCTTTTCAACATATGTAGATCCTATTTCACCACATAATTCATTAATTTTACAATGAGTTGCAAGTTTGTTGTGTCTGCAAAGCATCAAGGGAAACTAAGGACAAATCAATGTACTATAATATTTTTGGCTCTATCAATAGCCGGGCTCGGTGTCGGAGTACGCTGCACAGTTGTACACGCATTTAAAGATATTTCGTGTTTTGTACTGCAGCAATCTCAAAATGCTTCTCCGTGTCTTTTGCATATCTCGAATTTTCAATCAAAAATGCCCTAAACGCACCAAAATATCTTACATGATTTATCTTGAGCGACATCTCTTCACAGCTCTATCGGTTTTGAAATTTCTCAGCGGCTCATACTGCCCAAATAACTCTGAATTTTAAATACTCTCAGCATAAAACTGTAAAACTGTCAGGCTTCAGGTTTTCTTTATTAATTGTCTGAGAATGGAAAGATTTGGTCTGGAGCAGGGGTCGGTAACATTAACATATTAACCAGACATGACATGAGAGGAACAAAAATACATAGAACATACACATTAACAGTGTAATAGTCACTCATGCTTGACACATTCAGTCCATTTTGCTCATTCATTTAATAGACAGCCAGCGTGTAGTATTTGCATGTCTGAACATTATCTTGTGACTGCTGATTTGACTGAACACATTATCAATCACAAGAGCATATTTAATTATGTAATCAGAAATCAATATAATGTACTTTTCATTTACGATTATATCTTCAAGGGAGTCTAATTTGGCCCCCGAAGGGGTGCTGAGATAAGTTAGGAATATCTGTTTTTGTGCTAAAAAGACCAAATCAAGTCCATTCCCCCAAAACTTGTTAATAAAAGACAATTCAATACTCACGTCTCTGCAAATAAACATATTAAATGCAACACAAAATTAGGGCTGACCTTCTGCACACAAATATGTATACATTTTGGCCCGATGAAGAAAAAAGTTTGGGCATCCCTGCACTAGACGCTCTCTCATGAATGAACAAGCTGTGTGGAGGTTCCATAAGAGCTGGTTTAGCCGTGAGCAGAGCTGTGTGACTATAACTTGCTGCCGTTGGTCTGCACTGATGGTGATAATATGAATCTAGGTTAGTGATGATTGGGGTTTAGATGCTGGCAGAGTTCTAAATTTAGGCCTGGTCAATCTGAGACTCTTGCAATGCGTTTACAAACCCAACTGAAGGAAACTGGTCTATGTTTATGACATCTATGTAACATGACGAGGGAGCCTACCGTGTCACATACAACATCCAAGGGTCTCGCAGCGTACTAGGGTTGTCAATTGTATTGAAAATCAGATACTAATATGGAAAAACTAGTACTGACATTAGATACTCATTTGAGTAAGCATCAATACTAACTGGACAAAATGTTACTTGTCCTGAACAGTTTTAGAATGATCCTGAGCTTTATCAGAATGTTTACAAGGCCATTTAAAAAAAGAAAGACGAGAGAAGAAAAGAAACCTCTTCTTAATAATTATCTTGGTGTGAAAATTGGTATTGAGAATTGAGTACATCCCTTAATATCAGAATTGAGCTGATGTCGTTGAAATGTTAGTATTGTGACAAGTCTTCAGTTTACAAGACGACAGCATCATGTGAAGGCACTGAAAGAAGCTGAAACAGGTAAAGCAGGCAAACAAACATTCCAATCTGACCTGTAGATTTGTTATCTAGCAGTTTATAAAAATGAAGACAGAATTAACCTTTAGAAAGAGGTAAGGAGCCCGTCATTGTAGCTATAAATAAATACAAATGTTTGCACAAACTACATGTTGGTGTCCGTCATGTTGGAACAATATTGATATTTCTGGAGCTGCGACAGACAAATAGTTGTAAACACTGTCTGGGCCACGCCTCCCCAAACTTGTGGAGAGACAAATAGGGCGTAAAGTCGGGCTTAAAACCCTAATGCCGTCAGCTTTGTTCAACACTTGTGTAATGTGTACTTTTCTTCATCCTTCTGTTTAGCATTAGCCACGTTGTTTACACACAAGTTAATTCAGCAGGACCGCTCTGAGGTCAGCGTTCGGCGTAACCAGTCCCGCAGTTTCCTGGAAAGCAGCGCAATACACTGGGTTACACACTTATGCGCCTCTCCTGCGTTGCTTTGAAACCCCTTGTTTTCCATTGTTCTCCCATCACCACACCTACACAAGCCCCTTCGCCTCCCCCACGGCCCCAGCCCACCCATCCATCCATCCCATTTGGAGGTATTCTCGACGGAACACTTAAGCTATTTATAAAAGCATCAAAGCCCACCGCCTCCAAAAGAAAGTCACCGGGGACAGGCAGACAACCAGGGGAAAGACGGGAGCAGAAAGAAGGTGAGAGTGGTGAACCGAGCGGTGAGGAGAAATAGTCAAATAGGCCACTCAGAAATGGGGCACAGCCGAGGAGATCTAGATTTGGGCTCGGAGTAGTGTATAGTGTGTGCACGCAACATGGTGGTGCAGTCGATACGCTTCACAGCAAGATGATCCTATAGGTTTGACTCTCAGGCTGGGAATTTCTGCAGAATTTGGACATCCACCAGGTATTCTTGTTCTCTCTGCTGTCATAAAATGAGGTTGAATCTGGACTAAAATGAGGTTGAATCTGGACTAACACTTAGCATAAAGTGACATCTGATCTATGTCACTTTATGCGTATAGGTTTTATAGTTCTAACTTTATTTCCTTTTTTGGTTTTTATGTTTACAGTGTTGGTTTTCTTCACCCATAACAGGATTACACAATTTGTCTACATTTACATTGTGTTTGCATAAAGCTAAACCGGAATTCTACGCTGGTATTGTGTCCTTGGGCAAGCCCTTACCCTCACCTTGCCTGCAAAAATGATGTAGTGTTTCTCGCACAGAATGTGGTTTACATTTCTCTCCCAATAGTCTAAAACAAGCAGTACTTTTCTAGGATTGTCATAAATATCAAACTATAACTTTACTGATAACAAAAGAAAAGTTTAAGAGCAACAAATGAATAGAGCTTTGCAATAATTCAATTTCAAATGTCATAACAGATTTTTCACCAAGCAACTACAAAAACTGTGTAATTGAAAAAAAATGGTAATAGTGCAATTTTTTGAGGCTGTATTGTTGCATGGATTTTAATTGATTTCAGAGTTAATAGTGAGCCAAAATTGGTCAAGTCTGCCAGCACAGACAGACACACAAATTAATACTTTAAATGATTGTGTTTATAAGAAGAAGTGACAGGTGTTGTGGTCATTTTGGGAACAAGACGGTGTCAGTACTTTCACTGTGAGTCATTCAGGACCAATATTAGTCTAGCATGTTCTGCAGAGTCTATAGTCCGTGTGTCTTCTTTCATGACTCTTCAAACAGACTAAACAAAATAATAGTTTTCACTTTTTGGAGTTCCAAAGTCATAACCTGGCCCTGCCATATGAATTCTTGCGATATTTGTGAGTTCACAATCTCTTGAGAATCCAGCTGGGCGTGTGCCGCTGTCAGGGCTGCACCGGCCGCTGTGTGCTGGACCAATCACAGCGCTGCATTGTGGTTTGGGCGGAAGTGAAATAGACCAACCTAAACAAACATGGTGGCGCCAACGGGCATACTTCAGCCTATTTCAACATATTTACATACTATTTTGCTTTTGAAAACGTGCACATAGAAGTGATTTGTGCATTTGAGGACAAGCAAAAAGTCTGTGCTTTTCTCTCAACTGGATTTATTGATTTCTCGGCTTGTTTCACATTTGCGACGCTGCGACCAATCAGTTCAAATGTTCGTCGTGACGCTACGTATTTTCCCGAATGACATTAACGGGGGCCTGTCCAGACTGATAATGTGTAGAACTAATTCAGAGTGTTATACATATCAATTTGGCGTGAGCCAGGTTACCAAAGTCAAGAAATGTTGGCATATATTGTAGGACTTATTCGCGTAATCGTGATTTCTCACAATAAGTGCGAAAAAAAGGTTCTGCTGTTTGGTCATGATTTCAGTAATCATGAATAATTGTTAAATTGTGGTGTTGAGGCATCCCTATGTGGGACATATTGTATTGTGAATTATGAACACTATTGAAACGCCAGATTAGAGGCAATGCACACATCTATAAACATTTTCTGCTACAGTGACTTTTTTGAGCTTTTAACTACGTTCTAACAATGTTCCATCATCAAAAAACACACCTGAAGTAGCATTTATCTGCATTCACGCTCTTTTAAGGAATGTTGATTAGAAAATCCTTCTCTCTAACTGTCAATAGCACTTCCTGCTGAACTCCCACAATGAATGACTGAGAATCTTCTGCTATTTTAAATCCTTAAATCATGCATAACTGCCAACGCTAACCTGATCATGGCATGTCATGCAGTCTCTTGAAGTCATAAGGAATTGTGTAAGCGCTAGACGCCATCTACATACTTAAAAGCTAATAACAATACAAAAAAATTCATAATATTTGTCCTTTAAGCTACTGATAATGTGATACTTTCTCAACAGATTAACCTTTAACAGTGCATAAGTAGTAAATGTAAAATAATAATAGATACAGTTATGATCCAACTTATTTTTTTCATAATCGATCAGCTGAAGCAATAACTCAAATGTTACACCCAAAATTGCATTGAATAAAAATGACACAACGATGCAAGCCTTTGCCAACATAGTCCCAGTAGAAACCTATAGAACATGCTTCTCATTTTCACTTCCACTTAACTGTTACTCAAAAAAAAAAAAAAAAAAGCATACACGTTAAGCTTCTCTTTTTAAAGTTCAAGTTGAATCGAGACAGGACAATGATTTGAATTCCTCTCCTCACATGAAAACGCTGTGTTTTGTGAGCGAGTGGGCGTCAGGTTTGCATCCTCGCCCACGCACAGGCACCTGAGCTCGGCGGGCACTGCCAGGACACATTGGCATTAGCAAACGTCCAACAACTCATTGAACCTGGATGTGTTCGCCGTTTCATGTGAGTCCAGGAGCAGCGGGGAGAGGCTGGAACGAGTACAAATGCAGTCGCTAGAGACGGGACGCTCAAGACCGAATCGGATTTTTCAAGACTCCTCAAGATGCATGGGTTGAAACGGATGTCATCTATGAAAAGAACCACGACTGGTCCTTTTTTTTCCCCCTCTGCTGTTTGACGTTTCTCTATATAGTCGAAACACTGACTGGAGAAAATGTGCAAGATATACACCAGTTAAGCGTGTTCTTAGATGAAATAATCAGGTTAACTTTTGAAAATATATCACACAAACAGTAGCCAGTCCTTCGAAGTGGAAGGACTCTTTGAGATGAACAGGTACCAAAAAATGTTTTACTTTGAAGAGCCATATAATTTTTGGTTCGGTTCTGAATTTTTTATTTTAAGAGCCATATTTTGAAACATATAGACAGAGGGTCACTATCTCATGATCTTAGACGTCCCGAGATCACGGTTAAAAACCTGAGGGGACAGGGCTTTCTCTGTGGCAGGTCCCAGACTCTGGAACAGTCTTCCTCTGGACATTAGAACAGCCCAATCTCTGAATATTTTGAAGACTTTGTTGAAAACCCATTTGTTTGCACGGGCTTTTAACACGAGCTGAGCAGAACATTTGTATTGCTTTTTTAGCTTGTTTCTGCATGTCTGTTTTTGTCTTATTGTATTTTATATTGTGTCTGTACAGCACTTTGGGCCATTGTGGTTGTTTTTAAATGTGCTTTATAAATAAATTTGACTTGACTTTGACTTGACTTGAGGGTCACAGAGATCTAGTTTTTGCCATTGATATAATTTGTTTGTTTTATCGAAGAGAAAATAACTTCCACTGGACTCTGATGTTAAAAAGAGTTAAGTTTTAATCCCAAATCAAGCTATTCTTAAAAATAAAAATACTACTGAGTGTTTTTCGCTCAGATTTTTTGGCCCGTAGGCTTTATTAGACATAGCACAAATGGGGACGTGAGGGAAGGACATTGCAGCTAATTGCCGGGAGCCGGATTCGCTGCGAGTTGCTCACGTGGAGTGCACATGTGCGAGCCACTCGGCCACACGCAGCACGTAATCAAATTAATTTAGCTTATTTATACAAATCTAATTATTGATTTGATTTATTGACTCATCACCACACACACTTTTACAGTTAC
The DNA here is from genome assembly GCA_019453435.1 of Rhinogobius similis. Lineage (NCBI taxonomy): Eukaryota > Metazoa > Chordata > Actinopteri > Gobiiformes > Gobiidae > Rhinogobius > Rhinogobius similis. The sequence goes on from CM033631.1 coordinate 29,870,633, forward strand.
TGACAAAATGACATACTTTTTCTGTATGGCATGTTAACAAAGATGCAGTTAACACATAAATCATCAAATCTTAATGAGGGCAGTTCATTGATGTACACAAATACTATAAATGACTTTTGGAATAGATTATTTTAGTCTTTTGTGACTTTATGTTTGCTTAGACACATAAGTCAAATGCAACATGAGATTTTTTACTATACAATTCTTGTATAGTTTGTTCTAAAATTGCAGATGGAATGCCTATATTCAACATTTTCATGATCTCTCTCATCTTGAAATAACTTATTTATAAACAAAATAGTATTCTAACAAACTATTAACACCCAATTCATTTCTATGCAAAAATATGCATGAACTACACTTGGCTCCCACACTAGTCGTCACACTGTAAATTATTCAACTTGCGGAGTTTGACTGTTTTATCACTCCTTTATTCAGACTTTGAATATTATTGTTAGGTTGGCCTGACACTAAAATGTTTGCAAGTAGAGCTATGAAGGGAGAGGATGCAACAAAATGTCCAATGTATGGTATTTTGGAGTCCTGAGGGCCAATAACAAGGGGCTGGGGTTCTGGGTCCATCATCCACTCCCTTCATAACCGACCTGTCTGCCCGCCCGGCGCCATAGTCAAACCATTCAGCAATCAAGTCATTTGTCTGCTTGAATCTGCTGCAGAGGTTTAAAAGGAACAGAAATACCACACATTAATGAGTCTTGTTTAGAACACAATGTCTGAACCTACACCATCGGATCACTTTTCTGGCTCTTCTGCTCCAGTCCATTATCTGCTCCATCCCCCACCAGCTCTCAGCTCAAGCACCTCTGCACCGCACTCTTCTGACTGAGCGCTGTTCACTTTAGTGAGCTTTGGGTGGGAAAAAAACTGAATAACAGGTGCAAATGAGCTCAATGATAATCTCACTTCTACCACAGGGGCTTATAAGATCACAAGATGAAGAAAAACGGCATCAAAATGATTATTTCATGATTACTGCCAAATTTATGACCATGATTATTTGGCTCATGATTATTTTTTAAAAATTAGACAATGTTTAGACCTAAAATAGTTTATTAGTAATGCTTTGTGACTCTTGACACCTGATTTTGTCTTAAAAATGTGAAAAACGGAACTAGTTCATTTTAAACTCTTCGTATTGCTCACTTACCTAATGCTATCTGTGCATGCTAATTATTCACATTGATGGATTTATAATTGTTTTTCACAATTTTCAGAAGCCAGAGCAGCATAAAGGAGATTATAAAAAGATTTTTATGGACGACAACAACAACAACAACAACAACAACAACAACAACAAGTGTTTTAGTTTTGGGAGTGGTTTAATCAGTCTTTTCACTTGTAAAGAAGCTGTTGGGCTGCAATTAAGGATTGTTTTAGTAGTCGTCTAGCCAAACGATTATTTTTATTGTACACTGAGACCTTTTAATACATTTTTAACCAATTAAAGGTTGAAAATGGTGATAGAAGGCTTCTAGAAGCATATTTATGACAAAGCGTATTATTAACGATGCCTTACAGTCTGTATAGTGAATATAACAATAACAATGATTTCCCAAGCTAGAAATGAACATTTGACATCAACCATTCACGCAAAATATAACATTTTACATAAAACAACATTATACAACTCCTTTTTAGTCTTTGTATATTACTGACTCACAAGAGCAGAAATAGTTAAACGTAAATGTGTTTTCTCGTAATTTTAGAAAGTAAATGTCTTATGAGTACACCACTTCTATGCTCGATATAGAAATAGCTTGAATAATCGTTTCATCACACCAGGAGGATCCTCTCCTGACGCTATGAATCTGCCAAATGAAAGCTCTCACATACAAGGGCATTATATTTAGGACTCTCAACAGTGTGGGGGCTTCAATAGCACGCAACTATTTCCGGCTCAATGTATTTCAGCATATAGCCACTATCCTGATGCGTTTTTCCTTCTAACTTGCCTTCTTTCAGTCGTTTTGCTTCAGATAAAAAAGGTGTAAGATACTTCATAATAAAGGTAAAGCATTTCGGTACAGTATAGGAGCTCACATGTAAGGACCCTTCTCTGTATCGACAACTGATCAGGGGAAAAAACATATTCATCTTTCTTTATAACTTAAAACTCAGATGAAGGTCAGAATTATATGGAAGAATTTGCTGTCTAAAGCTGCATTATGTCATTTTTTCTATGGGAACAACAGTTATCTGGCTTGGTAAACAAACAGATGACATAGGCCAAGTTACATGTGAGATCTGTGGAGAGGCGAGCCCACACACAGTAAGAGTGCATAGCTATAACAACACCTGTAGTTGAATAAATGCAATATAAATGCCATAATGCCATATATTGAAAAAACCCAGGCAATCTCCATTCCAAGATTTATTTTATAGATTGTTATGAAACACAACAGTCACAAAATTGAACGTCTTCACTGTCGGAACAAATGAACAAATACAAAGCGTCAAAAAGTAGGGTCTTTATTCAAGCTTCAACGTTGTGAAATAGGACTGCAATGTTTAATCGACTAATCGGGTCTAGTCAGTCAACTATTTAAAATATATATATGTATGCATATATTGTTGGCATATTTTGATAATCACAATTATTATCTGATTTTATTTTAAACAAAGACAGTCGTACTATTAATTCAAAATGTCAAAAAAGACTAAATATGACACATTATTTGTAAGTATCCTCTACATAAAAGCCTTCAAGGTACATTATGTCAGGTACTCGATGTTTGGGAGCGTAACACCTTTTTCTGTGCTGCGGTGTGGCATGTTAAAAAATATAATAAATTACTTGACATGTTCATAGTGTTATGTACCTGTCTCATAAAGGATATTTTTTTAACAGTCAGAATTGTATTTTTCTAAAGGGAACAAAGCTGTCACTCTGCAGGACATCAAACTGGTGCATATTCAAACCTTTTCAGAAAAAGCAGGATTTTACAAAAGTAAGAATGTAATAATAGATTTCTTTTTGACTTGTAGCTTCAACCCTGAACCCCAGAGCTTGTCCTGGAGCATAAATAACATCCTTCTGGCTTTTGTGCGTGTGAGTTTTCGTGTTACACCACAGGACGCCACTTGGTTTACAGCATTAAACTTCTTTTTTTATATTTAAAGTAAACATAACCGTGTGATTTTATTATTATTTCTGTCACTGACAAAAGTGACTCATTCTAGAATTTGTTGAAGAAAAGCGCTACAGTCACACCGCAGGACATTTGACTGCTTTTCGTTAAAAATAGAAATGAATGAAACAGAACTTACTTCTAAAACTATGCGTACATCAAACTATAAAGTATCTCCATGTATCTGACTCAAACTGCAGTCAAAACACCACAACTGCAGACCAATTCATGCTAAAACAACTATCTATACAGAAAAGTACTAGAAAACAGTGTATTTTTTATGTCAGACTCCGAAATCTTCAGAAAACTCACTCCATATCTGCTTGTTTTTTTCCATATAAATCACCGTAATCTGAACAAAAAGATTAGTCGACTAATAAAAATCTTTGACCAAAACAACTAAAGGATAACAGCTCTTCTGCAAAGACTTTGTCAACCTTATCCATAACGCAGAAAAAAATTAAATAAAAAATGGAAATAATAATAATAATAATAGAACTACCTATTGAGTAACATTGGCCCCTGCCCTCCATCTGAACCCAATATTGCAAAAAATCACATCTGCAACAATTATCAGGATAATCCCCAAATATGCATTGCCCACCCTCATTTCCGCCCAATATATAATCTCCCACTCACAGCCGCTTCCAAACGCCCTCCCCTCGCTGTCCTCTGTCACCTTTCCTTCTTGACTTGGCTGCGCTTGACACCTTTACCGTACTTCAGTGTCAGCCAGCCCCCGCCGACAGCCCTTCTATCCACAACGGCGCACTAAATCTGCCAGGAGCACCCTCGACAGCCCGGTACACTCGTTAGGATTCGCGCACGCAGCCAATGGCATGCAAGCATTAGAGCGGCACAAGCAGCCATTAAGGAAATAGGAGTCGCCCGGTTCAGCGGTGGTGGAATATAAGCACTCACAGTCACAACCGCGTATGTACACACAGTCCTGGCCAAAAGTGGAGAAACGTACTGAAAAGTGTCGTATTACATAAAGCCAACTGCTGTTTCCACTGAAACGTGTTTTGTTTACAGTAACAACAAGTACACGCCAATATTAGAACAGAATACTGAGAATGTGGCATAACAGCGTGTTCTGACCACTGTTGAGCTTAAAGTGCCTCATGTTTCTGTGATTATTTCTTAGTTTGGTAGGATCGTCCCTGTGGTGAAGATTGATCATAGTTTTACATCAATCAAGTGTCAGTTTGTGAAGAAAATTGGAAAAATAAAAGTCAAAAATGACAGGAAGTAGTGCCGAGTTAAAAAACAGAATCATATCTATGTCATCAATAAGCGACATTCAATCGAAAATGCAGACAATTTACACACAATTTTCTGACAGTTTAAACAATCATTTAACAAAATAAAGATGTATATATCAGGTGTTATATCATAACTTTTGTGTTATTTGAATGGATTTAGGCCCTTGTTTACAATCTGGTTGCTAGGTAACAGTTGTGTAACTACCTGTGCCCATATCATATCTGCTGCTTCATAAAAATGGCCAAACTGTGAAAAAAATAGGCAACATTTTTAGTAGTAACCTTAATATATAGTCATGTTCACTGTGTTTTAGTAAAATATGCAGCTTACAATATTATTTACTCACATTTTCACCTAATAAACAAGCTATAATAACACAAAAAATTAGGTTTTTGCTTCATCAACATGTTCATCAGGACAAATGGTGGTATGTTCGGTTAGTCTTGACTCAAGTAAGACGATTTTTTATTTATTTTTCTACATTTTATAAACCATAGTGCGCATATGACAAGTTAAATTGTAGTTAATGCAAACAGATTTAAGATTTTGTACCCAGTTTTCCCATGTTTGGCGAGGATTGGAGTTGTCCCTCCTGGTTGGACAGCAGATGTGACATAACCATAAGGTGACCTAGCAACCGTAGGGTCAACAAGGGTCAAAGCTTGTCAAGGAGGTGCTATGATTCTTTCGTTTGAGTCAGTACCACATATGTGTCAAAATTCAATCTGCCCGAATGCTTCTGGACAAGCACTCTTACTACGGCAGTACGTACGCGGACAAACTACACATAATATGCCATCAAAACCTGTTTATGTATTATTTATTTATATATCGTAGGAAAGTTTTCAGAGGTTGTCATCCGGACGCCGTTTGAAAATCGAGACGTTTCGACTTTTATTCAAAAGTCATTGTCAATCGGAGTGCTAGTATGGGAACTCGGGCTTATATGCTACTCTGAGTAGCATATACTTAGAGTAGCATATAAGCCCGAGTTCCCATACCAGCTCTCCGATTGACAGGCGTCCGGATGACAACCTCTGAAACCTTTCCTACGATGGACCACACCTGGACGAATGAGGGTTTACACCGAAGAATTTATTTATATAAGTGAAATACGACTTTAACTGCTAATAACCCAGAGCAAACAGATCAGTGCAGAGAAACATCAAGGCCAAATGATGTAAAAAAAAAAAAATAAATAAATAAAAAGTTATGACATTTTCTTAACAAACTCTATTTAACTCAAATGACCCGCCAACATTTTTACATTTTTAATCATTTCCGGCTTTTTAAATACAGTAATTAAAATACAGTCAAGCTAACACCGAGCATGACTCAAATTCGGCAAATGACTTAAATTAAAGAATGAGACCGACATAGACGAAGGTAATTCCTTTATAACGCAGCCCTACTGCCTGTGTTTTTCAAAAAAAAAATTTTGTTTAATGTTTCAACTAATCGATTATGGAAATGGTTGTCAACTAATTAAAATGTTAATCAATCCCATTCTATGAGCTAAAAGAAAGGGTTGTATTACTCTGACAGTGCAGGAATCATGCAAAAAAGACACAGGAAACATGTAAATTGTGTGTTTTTGATTAAAATACTTTTCATTTTTAAATATTCTCCCCTAGAACGTTATCAAAAGGCTTCACTTCAACTTACTAACTAAAAAGCTTATATTCACAGGCAAACACAACTAATTGATTAATCGAAAGAATAATCCTTAGACTAATCCACTACCAAAATAATCGTTAGCTGCAGCCCTCCAAGTTTCTTCACAAAGATCTATTTAACTGATTAAAAACTATGATAAATGTGTATAGCAATTATATTACATTTACAACAAAGGCTTGATGACATGTCGACAGTGGCCTTGCAGAGAATGTGTCAAATTGCCTCACCCCCTCCCCCACTACTGCCACTACGTCGACAAATATGAAAACATGCATTTTGCTAGCATGTGTTTATGTGCAAAAAAATAAAAGTTATGGACATTTTAATTTTAGGTGCTTAAAACTATTTCTTTGGAAGTTATCGACTAAGATACTGACGTTAATTGTTAAACTAAAATGTAAAGACTGGAGGCGGGAAGGAAACGTTTTGAGTGAGCAGTGGACTGTGACAGACATAGTGCGACAAAGTTTTAGCCTCTTTGCTATTGGTGCTGAAGTGAATCAAAGCGAACTCGTGCTCAAACGTTAATAGTTGAGTGACAGAGCAACGCCAACTTCTGCTTATAAACTGGGTGTGACAGCAAACAGATTACATTTCAAGTATATGTGATGCGTTCAAAACTTTGGTGTTTTGACAGTTAGAGAGCTTGTTTTATTCATGTACAGTTCTTTACAAAAAATGATTAATGTTACAATAATATAACCTGCATAATAAAACTTACTAAGGGTGGAAAGTGAACGGACACCTGTTTGTGAGAAAGCCTGTGTGACCTTGCAAGCCTCTCTGAACTACGGGAAATGATACCCTGCTCCAGACGGCCAAACAGGTCTAAGAGCATTTCAGGACAAGGACCAGAAAACAACTTAAAACAGGCACCACCACGACCCAAATGGAAGGCACTGCTAATGAACCCTTGAAGGACACATATTACACCTTATCTGCATGATTTTTAAACACGCTCTTGACTTCTCTGTGGCATCTCATGTTTTAGAATTTAAAATAATGCATGTATTGAAAACAACACATGATTTTCTAACCGTATGGTGTCCCCTCCACACAATTGGTGTTAACACTCTACAATCTACAGAGGCAGCAACAGAGGGAGTTTAAAAAAGCTAGCTTACATACTGTTATGAGCATGCAGTTGTAATGAGGGTGAATTAACGCCAGAAATACTCTGAATGAGTCTGCTGATAATTTATGGACTTAACTATAGCATAAGAGACCCACAGATCTCTACCAAGACAACATACATATGAGGAATTTGAGTCCTTTAACATTCTGAAACTTCTGGGACAATGTTTTGTTACACAGCAGTGGACAGTGCACGGTTAAAGGTATTGATTGTATAGGTCATATGATAGGCTCCGTGCCAGCATCAGAATTGTGATTGATTTTCAGCTTTGAGAGTCAGTCAAATGTCTCTTCACTAGTCAGACTAAAATACCCAGTCGAGTAAAGTCTTATGGGTCAAAATCATCTTTAAAAAACCAACCAAACAAAGTGACTGCCTCCTTCGGTTCTATTTACGTTTGCCATCAGCCCATCAAAGCACAAGCCTTTTACCTTTGCCTTAAAATACATTTCCTCAGCAACTCTCTTCCACACCAGCTTGACCGCAGCAGCAGAACCATCAGCCACCTCTGCCTCTCCAGCTGCTTTACTTTAACAAATTGGAACAAAGATGGGATTCGATTTCCATGCATATAGACCAATATGTGACAACTTTAAATCAATGGTTACGGTAAAAAGGAAACGCTTAATACTTTACTATTGGCAAGTATGAATCAGTTGAACCAAAATGTGTTCCTGTATCCAGCCTCTGTGAGATGAACAGTTGTTTTTAGCACCACCGGGCTAATTACAGCTAAACCAGCGCTGGCCTGAACACTTCCAGCCTGCAGCAGCATATAGATGGCTCCGGCTGAATGCTCAATGTTTCACTGTTGCTAGGAGACAAAAATCCTTGGACGCACTCAGCTGGCTGTTAATACAAGCAGGAAAAAATACAGTCTTTTTTGAAAAAACTGATTGAAAAAAAATAAACGATGTGAACCCTTTCATATGTCTATTTTTATCAGCAACTACCCAGCGATAACTGCACGGATAATAAAGATTATATTGCAGGTGTAAAAGGGGTAGGTTTATGGTTTGTAAATAACATGGCGGCTTTGAAAAGAATGGACCATAAGATAAACAAGCTAATAACATTTTAATTAGAAGATAAGAAGAGAACATTTAGGTGTAAAAAGAAAAAAAAGGAGACAATTAATTTGTAGCAATATAGCATCTTCATAAACGACAAGGGAAATGAGCGGAACGAAAAGGAAATCATCAATAATTACTAATTTCCTTCCTTAAAGTAAAATACTTTCAAATATTTTAATAAAGATTACGTTTTATCATCACTGGAGGTAGAAGAATTTCAATGCGTTAAAAGTTGAATCAATATTGACTTAGGCACAAATTTGAACAAGGAAGACTTTATCAACTAAAATCGATTCAAGTTTTTTATTTCATTTTGGCGTTTTTGGGTCAGACTTATAGAACGACTGCTTCTCTTTTCACCCAACTGCAGCTTTGATTACACTATTTACAGAAGCATCTATAGCAGCTCATGTTTGACCCCAGGACATCCAGCCACAGTGTGTGGGGAAGTCAATACACAATAAGTTTCACTATTCCTTTGTTTCATGCAAATGTAACCCGCTTTGAAATGAAATGCTTTCGTCAATACAAGTAGTCAATAGTGTACCAAAACAAAGCTATTTTTATACCAGCTGTGAGATGAATCCAAATATTTAGTGGAAATTATTGACATTTGGTTTAAATTGTGTAACTTGGACAATATTTGCTTTCTCATGAAGCTCGGTTTCTACTTGTCCTGGTTCGTTCCTTGTTGGATCCTGGTTTAGTCCTGATGTAGACTTGGGTTTGATCCTATTCGAGTCCTGGTTGAGTTCAGGGTTTAGTCCCAGTTTCGTCCCATTTTTGACGTGTGATAAAACAACAAAACCTGTGTATCATCAAGTAACAGTCAACCTACTCTGCGTTGTGCTTTTTTGAAATTTATGACGTTTTTAAACAATTTTTGACTGAACATGTCCATCACACGCCTGTCAGATATAAGCCTGAGTGCTTTTAACTACCAACAACGCGTGGATAAACAATTGCTAATTTATAATGTGGGAACAGGACAATGGGACAAAAGAGATTGGTTGCGTAATTCTGGGACGTAAGCCACTAAGATGAAGCTGAAAGACATTGTGCGCTGAGGATCTGCAGAACGCTACATACTGTACCGATGTAAATGAGTGCCTTTTATCCGCCTACCTTGACACTGGAATCCCTGCTTGCCGAAACCCCTGCGGAGAAAGCATATAGAAAACAGGTTAAACACGCACAGGTGAAGACATGCTTTCTAACGCCACAGAAATGCATAGGATTCCAAAGCAAGAAAAGTGTCCCTTTGCCTCGGGGGATTAGCATAAAAATCTAATGTCAAACGCGGCGTGACATTTGAGTCCTGCCGTGCCAAGGTTTTCGGTCTAAAAGGAGCACATTAGAAGGAAATCACAGTCGTGCACACCTGCTGAGGAGAGGCCTACTTGGATTTGGACTAGAACAATAGACTCAGGTCAATAAAAGGACCACACCCTCTTGTACACATGGAGTAATGAGCAGAATCCAAAAAAATAATTGATTTGTTAATTGATTTGGCAGTTCGGTCACAAAACATTTATTGAACATTCGTTTTTGGGGCTGAATATTCACTGTGTGTACCTTTTCTTCGCACTAGAGGGAAATCTTTTGTTATTTTTTATTTTTATTAGTATTTTATTAGTATTCTGTGACTCTTTTTTTTTTTTAATTTACAATATTGTTTATTAAGAAAGCGGATTTGTGACATTTTTCTGTTGCAATACAGCGCACTTCAAAACTGACAATATATTTTTGACAAATGCATCATTTAATTATTGTCTTTTGGGGACGGCTGTGGTGTTAAGCATGTGTCCACGAACTGCATGATAGCCAGTTCAATTACCGACTACATATACTGTTGACTGAGGTTTATTTACTTTTTTCTTTATTACTTCTGTTTATTTATGGCCAGCTAATTTTCCTGGCACTTTACAATTTCTAATCTCATATAGACATGTCGTAAAGGCTCATTATGTAACGTTTAGAGCTTTATTCTTTAGTTGTTTGGTCAGTAAATCAGTCGATGGTGTGTTCGTCAGCCAACATTTTTATTAATCATTCAATTATTCTATTTAGATTAAAAGGAGTATACAACGCAAACAGTAGACGAGTACACATAGAGTGAGTTAGCTGAATATTTTTGAGTCAATCATGACTTTACACTGTTTACTAGTACTTTTCTGTATTTATAGTTGTTTTTGCATGAACTCCTGCGCAGTAGGGCAGTCGAACAACAGGGCAGGTTTTTAGTCGACCAAGAATTTCTTTTGTCGACTACAGCCATGGAAATTTTTGTGCTTGTCTTAAAAAACCTTGAAAAACAAGAATTCTTACGGCGAGCGTGACGTTGAGGAGTTCCCTGCTTGTCTCCATGAAGATAGGTACGTTTAATACTATACTGTGGAGCATTCTGGGCAAAGTAATAACATCGCCATGGAGACAAGCAGGTAGCGTACCCACATTCACAAAAAGTACATAGTGCACCTTCAAAAACATTACAAATCAGTGTTTTTTGATAAGACGCCGATTCCAGTCACACTAATGTGGCTGGCTTGTCATGGCAGGTAGGGCATCTGGTCTACAAATCTGGTGACCGCTTCTCTGTGACCACAAGTATAACGTTTTTGCTAGCTCAGAATCACAAACTCAGCCAATTAACTAAAAATAGCAATTCCGTTGAGTGTGAAATATGCCCCTGGATTGACAGTCTAAACAGGTCAGGCTATTACACAGAGTGCACATTGTTCATTATTTTGGGGGCATTTATAGTGTGGCCCATTAGGATTACATGATGTTATATACAGGCTGCACACTTTCAGGTCAAACCGTTTAGCAATTCACAAATTAAAAAGCCCAATGCAAGACTTGAATAAAGGCCATTTTGGGAATAGTGCAAGCCAGATAATAATAAAAGGATCAAATTAGGCCAACCCTCGGCGCCGGAAACTCATTTAATATAACCAGGGAGGCAGGCTGTATCGCTGTCGAGAGAGCGCAGCAGGTGGAGGTGGATGCAGGGGAGAGAAGCAAGGAGCCGCAAATGTCAGAGCAGTTAAAAGTGACAAAAGGAACACACATCTTATGCTCTCTGTGCTAAGTGTTGAGTCTTGTTGACCATTATTTACATCTCATTCCTGACCATACAGCTTCAATACGTGCACTGTAGGAAGGCTTTCATGCTCTTTGGGTCACTGTTTAGCCATGTTAAAATGTAGGGATATGTAAACTTGACAAAGTACGTTCTTTTCAGGCCTGTAGCTCTGGGTTGACTAAAGACGTCCCCTGTGTATTGATTAATCGATTAAAAGGTCACGTAGCACTGGCAAAAGCTCTAAAAAGTATTAGGATGTCGCACCAAAACAACCAGAGAAGAACTAGTAAACAGTATATTCATGAGTGAAAACTGTCCAGTCACACCCACAACCAGGTTTTCTCATTTCTGTTGCAGTCCATTTTGAATCAATTTTGAGTTTTTAATACATTTTTTGTAGATTTTTTTTCCCATTTGGTCAAGGTCTAACATCTGCAAGTATCTATGTGAAGTAGATAACAGCACCAGTTACAGGTCAGATCAGTGGAAAGACAAGTAAGAATGCATGTCTTTCAGGGTATATTTTGGCAATTAAAACATGTGTAATGAATAAATGCAAGATATGTTTAATACCATATGCTTATTTGGAACATTTTAAGCAAAAGCAGGTGCCGTACCTTCAACCAGAAAAGTTACATAGTGCACTTTTAAGTTAGGCTAAATAAGTATAGCCTACATTATGGCTGCAAATATACATCACAGTCAAAGCGAATATCACAATTTGACTTGGTGTGATAATTATAATGTCCGCTGCAAAGAACAAAATATTTGACTTTTTATCGAAAAATCTTGTTGTACACATCTGAATTACATGGTTCTTGTATTAATTTATCTGCTCATATTTTAAACTTTTCTCAAATATTATACTTCTGGAGTTGTTTACAATGTGAACTGTGAACAAAACCTATTTTGTTTTTACATTTATCACAAATCTGATCGCAATTGCAAGAGTTGTCTCAAAACATTTGTACAGCCCTGAGGTACATAAAATCAAAATGGCAAAAATGATGACTTTAGTGTAAGACAGGGCTATTCAACTGAAGACCCAGGGGCCAAATCAGGCCCTCCATAGATTTTTTCTGTCCCACAACCGATCTTCCTAATAAAAACAATAACCTTTTTTTCTGTTTACTGGTTTAATTCTGAGTTAGTACTAGTTTAGACCTGGTTTGGTCTGTTTGGTCCTTGTTTAATTCTACTTTAGACATGGTTTGATTCTTGATTAGTCCTGGTTCAGACTCAGTTGGTACTAGCCTAGACTTAGTTTAATTCTGGGTCAGTACTGGATCGGCAATTTGTTGCCTATATGTTTATAAAGCATTTTGTATTTCATTTTTAACAAAATCTAATATAACAGTAGGGTTTTTTTTTTTTTTGCTAAAATAACCAATTTATAACAGATCTAGTGTTGGAAATGTTTTGTTCAATAAAATTTGTGTTGTGCACCTCCTGCCTAGGGGCCGCAGCCAACCAAAAAATCTGGTCCTTGGGAAAAATAAGTTGAACAGAATACAGAAATACAGAAATAAATCTCTCCTGCCTCTAGTTACATTTTCTGAACGTGCACATCCATTAGATGGAAGCAGAAGTCTAATGACACTTGTTACCACATTACACAGACAGAAGCGGCAAACCCCCCCATGCGCGCCGCTGGCTGCAGCCCCTCCTCTCACCAGATGAAGTCTGTGCAGTGGCTGCAGAACGTGGGCTGCTTGAAGAACCGCGCGATGAACTTGTGGTCCTTCACCTCGTGCACGTTCTTCTGACGAAGGGCTCCTTGGCGCGCGAAGCCCCTCATTGGCTGCTGCGGTCCGTCCTCGCCGTCGCTGTTGGCCGCCGCGGAGTCTGCCATGGTCGGAGCGGGACTGTGGACAAACTACTACCTGTGCTGTGCAGCGATGACACTCTTGCAGCCGGCGGAACTTTGTGCACGCTCCTAGGTGAAGTCCGCTCGTGGTTCCAGGGGGGGAAACAGGAGATCGGTAAAACTGCGCGTAGTTCTGGGTGTTTGTGAGGGTTGTGGCGGTGTTTTTCGCTGGCTGTGACTGGTCCTGTCAAGCCGCCGCGTTCTTTCGCCGCGCTTCCTCCTCCTGTGCGCTCTGAAGTCTGAACACAGAGCGACTACAGGCTGACAACAGAGCGGCGAGAGAGGGAGAGGAGGAGGGGTCACACCGCTGCTCTCATCACCGCTTCAGAGAAAAAACCCTATTGCAAATGTAACAGGTTAATAGAAAACCATTTAATCATAATATTGCAGGGTTTCAGATGATATCACACATTCCATAGGCCGAAAATATTAAATATAGTTGGTGGGGCAGTATATAACACCTTCCACTTTAACAGTAATATTTAAAAAGATCTATTTGCACTGCCAATTTGCACTACTGTCTATCTAACTGTACATTTCTGTATATGGTCTTAGTCTATTCTACTCTATTTTATTTTATTCTTAATCTTATGCATGCTCCTCTTTAGATATTATGCTAATATTTTATTAATTGTTTTATGTTGCACCTTACGCCAAAGCATGTTCCTATGTTTGTGAATTTGGATCACTGACAATGGCCGAAAAATAACCCGACTCTGAGAAGTTTTATGTAGTAATACCAGACGTTAATGGGTCTAGTCACTAATAGAAGCTGTTTCGATTTTATTGCAAACTACAACTACTACTACAGACACGTGAACTGCACGCCACCCGCGGCCATCTTGATTCTGGTCGCTAATGTAAACCATGGATGTATTAAAAGAACTGGATAAGGTACGCCCCCTCTGTCTGTGGTCCCAGATTGATTTGTGGCCGTGCAAGGTACTGCAGCCTCTTGGAACCAGCCTTTTTCTAAAATTGCTCATTATAATCACAGACAGGACTGAATTATTATTGGTATTTAAATAAAATAGAAGGAAATGTTCTTTTCTACTGTTTCTAAAATCACCGAAATTACCGTTTTTGTCGTCACGTGGCGCCCTAAAGCAAAGATGGCAGCCTCCGTATCAGGAAGTAAAACAAAGATGGCAGCCTCCGTATCAGGAAGTAAAACAAAGATGGCAGCCTCCATATCAGGAAGTAAAACAAAGATGTCAGCCTCCGTATCAGGAAGTAAATGCGGAAGTAAGAAACTTTTTTGGGGTCATGCGCCAATGAGCACACTCCATAGGGATAAACAGGGTGGCCATTTTGGGTTCATCTTCCAGGTTTTATTATAGTTCTATGATGTAAACAAATGGAAAGTCCAACGGAAATCTGCATAAACTGCTCAAATATCAAAACAGTCCCAATCTTTGCTGTCAGCTGTGGTTCTGGCTGTAATTACATCATGCAAAATTAAAACTGCATTCTAAACGCATTTGTGGCTATGTAGAAAATGCTAATAGCTAATAGTTAAATGATTAGCATCGGTGATTAGCTACAGGTCAAACACAGTGGACTCAAGAAATCTTGTAATAATGGAAATATGGTTTGTAAGTGTTTGAAGCTTTCTCTTTGTGCGGTAATAGTGCTGCACTAAATAGTAATTACGTTTTTGAGTGACTTTGAGCTTTTAGTGCTTACTTGGATGAAGGTCTTTGGTTAAAAGTTCGTGAAAAAGCCGTTTAAAGCTCCGATATCTGCTGACACCTTTCAGGCAACGTTTGAGACTCCCTTTTGCGTTTATAAAATGGCAAAGTACAAAAAAAGCAAACACTCATCGCTCTCTGTAGAAACCATGCTCCCACCAGCCACAATTTTGTTCTATTCTTGATAAATGCCATACGTCGGCATGAACTGTCATAGCCGTGACATCATCACATACTTGACTATAATCACTGCTTTTTATATATTGTAATTATTTTGTAATTTAATTTATGATGTCTTTTCCTTATCTGTAAATATTTAAATTATTGGAAATCTATTTTTAATTAATAATTTTTTATGAGTGAACTTTTATCAAAGCTTTTAAAGATGGTTACTCTGTTTTTGCTCTTTTCAATTGCTTTTCACAAATTTTCTTGTAATGCATGTACTTTTTTTGTTCACACTCACAAGTTTGTCTTGTTTGACTGTTGTACAGAGAGTAAATTGTGAAACTGGATTGAGCCTCTGTCGTTACCGCACCAAAACCCAGAACACAACACAGAGTACCATGCTCCACCCCATGAGAACCATGGGGTGGAGCAGTTTCACAAATCAATGTTTTTTTAATGAAATGTTTTCATCCTGTCTGATCTTTATAGGCTACTATTTCTTTAGACTACAGTACATATAGCCTATTTGTTGACATAAATGCCCTCCTCTCCAAACACACACAACTTAAGGGATTTTAGCCTGTAGCCCAAAAAATATACTTCTCCTGCCAGTGTCTTGTACATTCAGTTTGAATGAAGAATGGTCTGGAATCTAATCATAAAAGGAGTATAACTTGTATCAAGATTATTAGGTTTGTCAATAATTATGATCACAATGTCACAAACTGTGACAATTTTAAAAGCAAATCATTAATTAAATTAAATGTATTGTTCAAATTCTAAATGTAAAGTACTTTCTAATCTTTAATTTAATTTGTAAAGCTGGTCATAAACTTGAGGAATAGTAACGTGTACCGACAATGGGAATAAAAGAAAATGAAAGATTTCACTGTTGTTTGCACATACTCTTAGCAGTAATCGTGAAAAATCATTAAATTATGGTGTTATTTTGTTTGTTTTTTTATCACAAGAATTGTAATACAGTAATAACATTTATCTTAGACAGGGGGGACAAAAGGATCTGTTGTGCTCAGAGTCTTAAGGGCTCAGAATTGGACCCTCTTCCTATTAATTTAAA
Source organism: Rhinogobius similis (assembly GCA_019453435.1). Lineage (NCBI taxonomy): Eukaryota > Metazoa > Chordata > Actinopteri > Gobiiformes > Gobiidae > Rhinogobius > Rhinogobius similis. The sequence continues at coordinate 29,886,822 of CM033631.1, forward strand.
TTAGAGGCAGGCCCATATGAGGCTTCTTGCCCCAGGCCTCCAAATTATTGTCGACAGGTCTGGTCTTGTGGCATGGGAAGGTCCAAGCACTGCCACTAATTTGTAGCAAGTGTCTCAAACAAAAGTAGAAGACTCCTCTGAATGTCCTTATAACACTCAAAACTAAATACAGGCTTGGAACTTCTTTTACCTAAGATTTTGTTGATGCTGCAGAAATATGCACCAATTTGCCCTCCTCTATGTTCTTTTGTTCCCTTTTTTACTTATAAACTGCCATGTTTGTTCAGATGCGAATGGACTATGTGTTTCTCTGATTGGTTTATCCACTTGTCGATCAGGCCTATTTGAAATCAGGGAGACAGGATCTAGTTCCAGACCTAAAAGTCTTTGTAAAGTATTGTCAAAGCGTGTGGTTTTGTCTTGTCAGGCAAAGAGCTACCATGTTACTCCGCAAAGAATTTGGAAGCACATTTTATGCCGATTACTTCAAATTGTAAGATGTCTAACTTTGTGCATTAACAAATGGTTAATGGTTAGTTTTACAGGCATCGAACTGTACATGTAAGACTCGCTGACGCTGTTATTTTGACTCAATTTCTTGCGACCATTAACAAGAGCTCTCTGACATCTTTGTCTTGTAAAAGTCTCCAGGGTAAAAAGGTGAGAGATCCCTTTAGTGCAACCATCTTAGTCGCCTGTATTTTACAAAGTAATGAGACCTTTCAGCACTCCTTGGGGTGTGAAGCTAAATAGGCGCTGCTCTCTCTGAAGCTGTTAATCTGGGCTTTGTTTTACCGCAATTTGACCATAATATAAGATGAGTTAGCTGAAATCACCACAGATTACTTGTGCTAGTATTCGTCAACGGCTTTTCAGTCAGTCACACTCCACCTTTTATGTTGAAATTCAATATCCAAATGGTACCATGAGGGCTTGTTTTGATCACACCTTTCTGAAATCTCTTCAACTTTTTCCCACAAGGTTTTTGTAGTTTTTTCTTGCCAAGAAGGAGAATCAAGCAGGGGATGTTCAGGGACAGTTATCCGTTTGCTAAATTCCTTTGACCATTGTTTATTCAAACCACTTTTCTATTATTGACCAATGACCGTTTCATTGTCGCCAGCGAGGCAGCTACTGTTGGGTGTTTGAGCGTTACAAAAATAAATTGAATTGCGTTGAAATTGAATGTTTTATCACAGAGCAGCCCAGAGTCGCACTAGCACCACACGCATCAGGAGTGAAGTGGCTCTATAATCTCTTACAAGGATCCAACGTCGCCTCACACCTATTGTAACAAAGTTTATGTAAAATGTATTCATAGAGCTTCATTCTGCAGCATGTAAACGTGTAATCAAGTTAGCCTTCTTCCTTACCTTTTGTTCCATTCGCGTAGCATAGATTCTGTCATTCTTTCTTCCATTCATGTAGACTGTGTTGTTACTGAGAAAATCATTACATTTTAGTCATTCACTTCACAGTACACATTTACCATAATAACAAATTAAGCCGTTTTTAATCAGGAGAGACCTAAACCTTAATCTGCACACATTGATTCCCCACCTGTTTTAAGGTCACAGTGAATCATGGCGAAACATCGACTGACATGGACACACACACGCACACGCGCAAACACAAACACATGCGTTCACAATGTGTCAGTGTGCTGCAGTAAATGACCCAGATGAGATTGATTTATTTGGCTGCGGGACACATAACAGTAGTGCAACAGCGGACAGATCTCCATGACAGATTTAATGCAAACTGAGTTCACTGATTCTCTATATTTCATGGCATCTATCGGGTTTTGCACAGTGTAAGTGACACATCCAAGTGACTTTATGTGTATTTAACAGTGTAACTTTTCTGGTCTCCATTTAGATACTACTGGGGTTAGAGGTGCACAGTGGGGTATGATGAATCTTCCCTCCAGAGCCTAAACACTGGTGGTGATGGAAAAAACAGCAAGAAAATGTGACTCTGCAAACAGGGGCGTAGCACAAAATTCTGGGTCCCAGGTACAACCGTCATGTGGGTCCCTAATACGTAAGTCTGTGTATGATTTATTTATCTCTGAACCTTCATAGCTTCATCTGTGCTTTTGAATAATTAAAAAATAAAAGTCTGATGATGGTGTGTGGCCTTTAAAAATGCAGTGGAGCGTCCTGGATCACCACTGCATCGAAATGGCATCCATAGTGTATTGATCCCTGAAGAGATAAACGGAAAAAATAATTACTCAAACAAAATAGCCTTTGTTGAGTTTTTATGTTATAGGCTAATGTTGTTCCCTCTTCAAAAACATACCCAGAGTCGTATTTTCATGAATTCTCTCTTGTTGCATTAATCCTATTTACGAGGCTGTGTTCTCTGAGCTCTCAGACATTGACCGTTTCAATTTTATCCAGATAGTTATGTAACAAAAAAGGAAAGTTTCCAGTGAAGTTTTCAAGTCCATGAACGGTCACCCAATTTATTCAAAAAGATTGGCCAAATTGTGTTCACTACGAACACATGGCATGGTGGAATTTTGAATCTCATGCTGACTCATGCTATCGGTCTGTTGTAATGCCTCAAGGTTTTCTGCAGAAAAGTGCGTAATAGTGTTGGGCACTAGATACAGAAATGAAATGAAGATAATAAAAATAAGGATTTGATAAAAGTTAATAAAATTTTTTTTTGAGCAATCATTTTAAATTATGTTTCACTAAATAAATGAATTTACATTAGACTCAATTAATTCCAGGGCATTTAATGAATACACAGAACTTAATTATATAAAGATTATTGATTTTTTTTTTTTTTTTTTTTTTTATGAAAGCCAATATTTCTTACAGTGTAGCAGCGGCATGCCGGTCAAATTCCTTATTTTTACCCAAGCTTCTACACATACATTTAGTTGCAAAACATGAAATACCCAAATGTCCAAAAGTCTTTTAAAGGCCAGAAAAACACAGAAGCCTCCTTTAATCTTAGATGCCGTGTTAATTTTGCATGAGCGGGTGCCTAGAGACCTCATGACGTCAGATAACTGTGTCGAAACTTGAATGGATGTATGGGCTTGGGATGAGTCATCCTTCACGCGTTTTCGTTTCATCAATACGCGGGATCTGATGTAACTATTCCCACAGGTTCACCGAATACAGGACAAGTGTGCACCCAGACAAATGAGATGTCCAAAAACGGGGTCAAAATAAAGACTGTACTGCTTTCATTTTGAGTTTTCCACGGATGAAAGCACTATTAATCCTGCAAAGATATAATGTTTTGATTTGAATTGCTATGGCAACGGTGCTAATCTTTCATTGCTCTGAAACCCATGGATGGAATGGGTTTATTTGGCGTCATAATAACGCTCTAGAATGCGTGTTAAGATTGACGCAGAGGGCATGTCAGATATTTATGGTAGAACTTGTCTTTTATGTAATATCCAAAAGGCAGATGCTTTGACATGGTTTTTGGTTGGTCTTTGTAGTTACTCGGCCTTTCCACATGAGACAAAAACTTGCAAAACAGGGGCGCAACACCAAATTATGGTCCTCAGGTTCAAACCTTCTCAGTGGGCCCCTAATACCTCATTTCTATATTTTAATTATCCTCACAAATTTGGTTACTATTGCTGTTTTTTCATCCACTTTTGCAAGAATATACACCCTATTTACCCTGTTTCTACACACACCTAACAATAACATCGAAATCTTGTGTAGCTACTGGCTTATAATAAGATTCAGTACGATTTATTTTTGCAATAACTACCTGACCGATTTCACAAACATCTCGAAATGTATTATTACAAACTGAAAATACACTGACTGGAAATAACAGACCCTAGTTTTATTTGTTAACAACAGCTAATATGTGATCCTCTTTTTTAAAAGGGTGATGGGGCCCTCAGTTCTCATACATAATTGTATTTAGTCTATCAAGGACTTTACGTGACCAAAATGCATAGATATTGCAACCAAAATAGATTCAAGTGTAGAAAAATGCAACTGAGAAATTCTTTTCAGGGCCCCCTGGCTTGGGCCCCGGGGAAACCAGTACTCTTTACCACCCCAGTCCGACGCCCCTGGGCACAAATTCTGCTGTCTTCTTTGTCATAAAGGAACTGTAAAAGTGAATTTGAAGTCGTTCACTAAGGTGTAACTGTTGTTAGAAGAATAATATGTTGATTTTGTGGACCAAATCTCCAGCAAATAACAAAAAGCATTAATATTCAAAGAAGAGGAGATAGATTGGTTCTGCTGCAGAGGAGGAGATGGCTGGATTGATGCTGCAAATAAAAAGCAGAGGGAATATGATGGCTTTTGACACTTCTCACTATTAGCCTCTGATGCCACTTTCTTCACTTCCATCGCGCTAACTTTCACAGACCCATATCACATTTCAACACCAAGTTATACAACAACTTATTAAGAAATCCTTCACTTTTTGCGTCAAAGATATGATATCCCAATAATAAAAAATGCAAGAATCCTCAAGCATTTACAGAATTCAACACTGCAATCTGTTGTGCAATATGGAAATGTCTCTTTTGCACCAGCGGCCACATACATATTTATAGCTATATGATATCATTTATTCTCTATTTTTCAGTATGGCGTTGCAAGTTTGACTGCTCTGATCAGCACGGATGTTTTTTATGTCAAACAGTACATGCCAAAGAAATGTCAAATCAATTGTCTATATATATATTTTTTTTGTCAAACCGGTTATGCTTTTATGTCAGGTTCTACACATAGAGCCAGCCAGAAATGACCGAATATGAATTAACTTCCCTACAATTATGGACTAGCTAAGGAATTACAGAAAAATCTATATGACATTTGATGTATGATCAATACAGTTTCTCTCTCTTGGACACAACTCACTAAATTTGTCAAAACTGTCTATTGATAATCAATCTAGCCACCAGAGCCACTAGGAATCTATGGAGTGCGGCTGTCAGAAAAGACAGATAGACCATGTGAATTTAAAGGTGCACAATGTAATGTTTCCAGTGGAGGGTCCGTTCAGACTTTCTTCTGAGAGTAATTTTTTTCTCTGGTGACGGAGGGTTTGAGCAGGTAGAATTTTACTCTCCTGAGCTCAAATTGGTCTTGCCCTTAACTGAATCTTGCCCTGGTCTTGTTGCACTCTCACCTCACAGTAAGAAGGTTGCGGGTTCGCCTTTCTGTGTGCAGTTTGCATCTTTTCTCCTGTGTCTGGGTGGGTTTCCTCCGGGTGCTCCGGTTTCACCCATTGATATAAAACAGGTACAGTAGGTAAATTCCTTCTGCTATGCTAGTCCTGACTAGGACCAGCCCAAAGCTCTGAAGATGGGTCAAATGCATAGACATAAAAATAGTAGACAGACGGTTGCCGCTCCGCCCCATTCATGATAATGCGGCTCAGTCATGGAGAATTCAAAATGGCCGCGGGTTAGCCCACACCACTCCCCCCTCGGTGGGGAGGCGGGGGGAGGGCGACTTTGGGGCGGCCTTTTGCTGACGTACTGCCGCCATTGCCTCTATGGTTACCGCCCACTAGTAGGTCTATGGCTGCGCCCTGACATTTCCGGCGCGTAAAGCCCGCCTTCTTCATTAGATATGCAAGAACTTTAAAAAATCACAGCGGCTAAACCAGCCTAGTTCAAAAAAATTCACCCCCCTCAGCATTGTCACAGAGCCGTAAGCTGACGTTTGAGACCAAAGCCGTATTTTGAGCCAGGCTCTAAAGTAGGTTTTGAAACGTCTAACTTCCCATTGACTTGCATTGAAAAATTCTACTTCCGCAGCCAGCCCCTAGCGGTCAGCAGCAGATTGCAAACATGGCAGCCTACAGTCGGCGGCTCAATTTGAGCGCGGTAGCCTCGCCCACTGGTCAAATGCAGAGGACAAATGTACCTACAAGTGCAATAAAGTGTACATTAACCTTACCTTAACCTTAACTGAAGAATGAAACTGGCAGACAAGGGCAGGGCAAGTTTCAGTTTAAACTCCTCTCTTTGAGCCTCACTAATTCGAGTTCAGGAGAGTATAAGTGCTGCTGCTTTCATCAGCTCGATAATAACCTTCAGATGGAAGTCGAAAAGTCTTGAGTTCTAAAAACATATCCAGATTTGAAACTTTTTCTACCATTACTTTGCCTAGAATGTTCCACATTATGACATTGAACATATCCTGTATATATCCATTGATACAAGACAAGCAGGGGGCACCAGCAGGTCAAGTTACAGGTCAGATCTGTGGAAAGGCAACTAACCATAGTAAGAAGAAATGCTTTTCTTGGTATTTGTGAGCAATGAAAATACATGTAATTTTATTAATGTTAAGTGTAATGCCAAACTGTGAGGTTCCAGCCTGTTATGCACCTTTTTTGATTGTTTAGATTGTATTTGCTGGCTGGTCTTGAATATTTCACATTTTTATTGTTATGTCATCTCCAGGCAGCTTTCCATAGCATTTACAAAAGCAGTTGACCAAACCTCAACTTTATAGATATAAGGGGTTCTTCACAAGGTGGTCAGTGGGTGTATGTTCACAGCTCACAAGTATATCTCTTCCGCGTGTTGCCATAATTGTGTTACATCTTTCTCCACGAACACATTTGACTCTGTGCTATTTTTTTCACCCATTCAATTCTCGAACACCACCCTCTGATCCCTCGTGTTTGCCCCTTAGCCTCAGGTAAACAAGTGTCAAGCCCACGCGCATGAGCCATAACGTAACTGTGGGCTTTAAATGTCCCTCACAATCCGTCAACTCCCATTACGATTTATCCTCAAAACAAACGGCATTGATTCCTTCTGCTGCCACAAGATTAGCATACGACATACACGCTTTCCAGTACAAATGAACAGTGAAAGCAGATGTCTATGGAAATGATTTGAGAAACGACTACTCAAGCGAAATCTATTTTTGCAGTTCGATGTAATGCCAGGAGAAACTGTGCTCTCACCGCATCATTTATGGATTTTGTATGATTTGTGTACAAGCAAGGTCAAGGGAAAGGTCAGTCTGTAAATTGCTCAAAGCTGTTGTATAAAAGTAAGGAAAGAACAAAAATATAGACTAAAATGTAGCAATGTAATCAATTAACAGGAGAAAACAATTAAATGAGTCAGAATACATAGATTAGCAGTCAGAAGATTCAAACGACAAAGAGTAGCACGTCTTTCGACACCATTCCGCTGAAGTTGTGTGGAGTTTAAAAACACAAAGGAGTGAAGGAGTCATCAAAATTGAGCAAAAAACACCAATTTGACTAGACCAGGACTAAACCAGAACCAAAATAGAACCAAAACAACACTAAACCACAAAACCATGACGTTTATTTCAAGTATTATGTGGAAGGATGTACAATTAGTACTGCAGTCTCGACTACAATCCCTGAAGCTTGTGCTAAATACTGAAAAATCTAAGGCCATGATCCTTTTACATGGATGCAAGCTTTAAGAGGATATTCGGCACATAAAGGCTTCTTAGGGCAACACTATTGAATTTGTGTCGATTTAAGTACCTTGGCTTTCTATTGGACCAAGAGCTCTCCTTTAAAGCTCACCAACAAAAAAACAAACAAAAAAAGCTTGGATTTTGGCCACTTTTCTATCTCTACTGTGATCCGGCCAAGGTTAGGTGGCCCTCTTCGGGTGCTACTAGAAGGTCCACGCATTGTTTTAATCTATAACACAATTTACGGGTGTGTGCCTTGTAACCTGTGCGACCTTGTGCAGAGAGCGGCGGGTCATTACTCCCAGCACTCACGCCACGCGATATTTATAGCTTGTCATTACGTCGTGTAAGGACCGACTAGGGGAAGCGAACCTTCTGCTATGCTGCACCTTCAGCTTGGAATTCCCTTCGATTGGACTTGAGGTTGGGTGAACAGGTCTTGCTTAGGGGTTTTCACTTGATAAAAAAAATCAAGTCCTATACAAATTGTCTGTGCTTTTAAATGAAAATTCCTTTTTTATTTTCTTAAATGTCTCTTAATTGTGTTAATGTTTTTATGACTTGTGTGCTTCTATATTTTCATTTTGCGCCAGGTCATCGTTTGGTAGATTTGTGCAAGATGAGTATACTGTGACGCTTACAGTATTCTTAAACAGAATGCCTGTATTCTAAAGACTATTACAGTTTGACTTTGACTACAACACATTTTCACTGGGAGCGTTAGCGCTAGCCATCAAGCATCACATCATGAGTAAAGGTTAAGTTAGCTCTATTTGCATATGTTTTTATTTTTATTTTGGTAATTTCCTATGTGGGTGGAAGTAATGGCTGACATTAATATACTACAGTCAAAGTAAAGACGCAAAGTTAAGCAAGCTACGGTTAACAATGGAAAAAAAGAAAAAAAACTGTGAAAAGTTATAAGCTAAGTGGTAATTATTGTTTATTTGTTCTTACGTTGGTTGAATGACATGCAATCGAAGCAATTTAAAAAATCATTTAACCATCAGTTCTGGTCTTCTCAATTCGACTATGAAAAACAGGACAGTTTTGGCGACTGACAACCGCTCAACCACACGAGTAACATCATCAGAAGTGTCAAGTGCAGTTTATTGATGTAGCAATTAGCGCCAACATTTGTGTAAAAGCTAACAACCACGTAGCCAAACTAATATTCCTTAAAGTGCGTATGACAGGTTGGACCACTCATTTAACTAAAATGCAGGTAAATATATTAAAAATGTTGCTAAAATTCTTTACAAATTGTATCCCGGTTAAGCCATTTTTTTCTTAGGAAAAGGGAAATTACTTTACAGTTACACTGGGCAAAAGCTCATCTAAGTCTCACAGATTTTTTATTTGACAATCAAGAATATATGTGAACTTCTTATTTCGTTGAATTAATGTTAGAAAGGGTCAAAAAAGTAGTTTCTTTTATGTCGATTATGCTATAACTTTTGTCTCCCTAGTGTGTACTTCTTGTTGTTATTAACAGATTTTTCAACTTTTCTCCACAAACAGCAACTAATTGGTGTAAAACTATCATTTATATTCACAACAGGTATTAATACAGCAAATAAAGTTAAAATTAGAAAATTGTATATAAACTATAATCTGGAAACATACATTATGAACATTATTACACCAACCATCTATCTTGGCAGTCTACAAACGATGAAACCCATGTTTTTATTTAGCTGCCCCATTAAAATGAATGGGACAGAACGTTTACAGCAGTACCAGGCTGTCACCGCGTGCGCAGCTAAACAGCTGGAAGGTCTGTGACGTGATCTACGCTAAGTTCCTTGCTCTGAGACACAAAAGCAAGTTCTCAAGCTAGATTCAAGCTGTTTCCAACATGTCACTGTCACCCCTTGTGCACTTACTATATTACTACTACTGCTATCAAAGTACTATGAAGCTTGTGCAGTAGTACTTTCCTTCCAGACTTGTGTGTTCTGTTTTGTGCGCCTCCCACGGCTGGACTCACGGGACGGTGTAAACAGCAGCGCTCCTCTGAAGAACATGGACCGGTGCCAGACAATGTTTCACCTGATACAGAGGAGAGCCCTGCACACCGCTCAACACAACAAACTACTGCTACTGTAGGCCAAAGAAATACATGGGACAAATTGTTGATGCTGCAAGGAATTGTTGGAATATTCCCGTCGAGGGCACAGAAAAACAACGTGATAAAGAGGCGAATACAGAAATGTTTTGTAACGAATATCACTTTCCCAGAAGAGTCTAACGGTTGCTTTTGTTTCATTTAAGATTGTCATGTTGAGTTTAGAAAGTGTATTTTTTTCTGGTTGAAGTGCCACCTGCTTGTTATCGCTTGCACGGAATGTTCAACAGAATATAGCAATGTCTTATCTATTTCCACGGAGACAAAAACTGATGCCACCAGGTCAAGTTGTGGTCAGATCTGCGGAGAGGCAACCCCGCTCACAATGAGAATGCACGGTTTTTGGATAGTTTTGAGCAATACAAACAGCTGTAACTGAACGGAGACAGATACGTTTTATGCAATCCTGTGAAATATTACAGGAAAACCTCTTTGTGCACATTTAAATATTCTCTTTTATGTACGCTTGATCTTTTATGTGAGGAAATTTTTCTTAAACAGAAATTGTAAGTTTACTTCAATATCTGTAAGCTCTTACTCAAGTATCATCACACACATTTTAACACATTTTTAGACTACATATTTCACTAAAATGTAGTGAACATGATTATATTTAAGATTTGAATGAATGTTTAGCCTATTTGTCCCCATGTTTGACAGTTTTTGAAAAGTTACTTTGACTTCCTGGTGGAACATTGGCAGAAAATATGACACATACAGCTAAACCAGGACCAAAATTCATATAACTTACACAATAGTTAGGAAATGACAATTAACAATACCTGATAACGTCTTCATTTTGCTGAATGACCGTTCAAACTGTCAGAAAAATGTGTTAGTTGCTGTAAATTGTCTCTGTATTTCCATTGGCAGATCACATATTGATGACAGAGATTCAATTTTAGAATTTAGAATTTTAGCACTACTTCCTGTAATTTTAAACTTGATTTTTTTCAAGTGATTCACAAACTGCAACTTTACAGATGTAAAACTATGAGAAATGTTTTCCTAAGGAGCTATCCACCAAGCTAAGTAATAATCACACAAAAGACATTCACTTAAACTCCTTTTAAAATTATTTATTTACCTAATTAATCATTTAATTATGTAATTATTTATTCAAAACTTTGTACCAGTAATTAGCCTGTGTTTTTCCACTCGCTTGTACTCATGAAAAGAAATCAAGAAATGGCGCCCTCTAGGGAGTATTAGTAGTAGCATTCTCTAAAATGTAATTTTGCTAAACAACACTAGAGGGAAGAAGAACTTCACAAGTCATAGGCAGCACTAAGGCGGAGCAAAGCTGAATGAATGAGAATAACAAGCTAAATAGCATAATTACTTTCGATTGTTGGCTCGCTTTTGTCTGTTTATGTTAGGGACCAGGTCTGCAAACTAAACACTGGAAATGGCATTGGTTACTATTTTAAATGTGGCAGTGCTCTCTGTTCTGACCCTTTTAAATAACTAACAATGAATAAATAAAATTGCAATTACATTTTGAACTGAAGATGGAGGGTGAAAAAGATTGCAGTGTAGGTTATAGACATGTATTGTACAACTTTACTGAGGTAACTTTGTCCTTATAGGAAGAGACTCGTCCTTCAAAACCTGTCAGTGGAGCAGATTCCACATTTTGAGGTTTAATGATCAACAAATTGGTCCTCACAGACCAATCTTTATTGGCCCTCAGGCTTCCTAATGAATTGTCCCAAATTATCAAAAGCAGCCTTTTTTTAATTTTACATCAAGTTAACAATCTACCTTTATTAACCCATCAAACATTTCAGTGTGTCTAATTGAAATCTGAGCCCACCCACACATCTGAAGTCTTCACCGTCGATGGCACATGAGCGGCCCTCTGCTTCATCTGTGTTCCAATATGCTGCCCTTGAGGAAGAATAGTTTGGACATCCGGCACGTTGATGGGGAAAACTGGAATAGAAGAAAGCCATGGTCATTCACCATTCAAACTACAAGGTTCCACAGAATCCGGGAATTGAACTTGTAAACTTGCTTCCTGGCTTTGAGGCGACAGGGCTACACTAAACGGCACACATTATACAGAAATTAGATTTAGATTTAGATACAGAAATTATTTTGCGCAGAATATTATAGACAATTGTGCTTTTACAACTTAATTTGCAGCGATTTCCAAGAAGCTAATACTTCCTTCTTCACATGAACACAAACTACTTACATGGAAGAGAACATTTATTCTATTCAAGATATACTCTCTGGCAAATGACAAAATCCTTCTGCAGAATTACCACTCCCACTGACTAAACATGTTCTACATATTTGGTTATCTTTGTCTCATGTTGGGGGCGGATTATTTATCTGTTGATCATCATCAGTTGGAACAGAATGTATAAACCCAACCGTACCAGTGTCTATAAAATATGACGTTACATGATTCTTGGTCCTAAAAATAGTTCAAAGGGAAGTTACCCTCAAAAGGCAACAAAAGGGCAGGCAATTCTATGACTGCATTTGACTTTTACCACTTTCTTGGTAATGTGACGTGTACTATTGTGGAAGTAGATGTTAATCATTGATATCAATAATTACAGTTTCCTGTGGGACAGCTTGTTCAGAAGGTTATGATCTGTGGGCTGGGTATTTCTCAGTACTACTTTCATAATGAAGTGTACAAAACGGATAGTATAATAATAGCACAGCAGATGGTTTGATAATACATACAGATACTGTACATTAATTGAAACATTAATTTGCTCAGTCACAGTCAAGCAACTCATCCTAAACCCAGACGTGAAGTCTATATGACAGGTTAGACGTCACAATTCAAGGTGAAGGTGATTCTATTTAAGATTTGACTAAGCATTTTTCCTGTTTGTCCCCAGTTTAACTATTTTCGCTAAGTTTATAATATTACTTCCTGGTTGGCCAAGGGCAGCAAATATGACATAGGTGGAGGTAATTCCACAACTGTTACCTAGCAACCATTTTTAAAACAAGGGCCAAAATCCATATAAATTACACAATAGCTATGATTTGACAAATGGTAATACCTGAAAACACCTTTATTTTGTTGTGTGACGGTTTAAACTGTCAGAAACAAACTGTCTTCACAAACTGCTACTTCACAGATGTCAACTATGATAAATATTTGACACAGGTGCCCTCCCACCAAATTAAGTCAGTATTAGAGAAAAATAAGAACCCTTTATATAGACTTTAACTAAACCAGGACAAAACCAGGTACAGTAGTTTCACAAAAAGCAATCATAATATGGAAGATCATGTGTTTAGTCAGATTTTGAATTTTAAATACTGTCAAATTGCCAACTTATAATAAACGTTGTGCACAGCTGCACTTTGGCTGCACTTTCTCACAACTAATACGTAACATAACATAAGTAAAATGTAACATTTAAAGAAACCAATTAAAATTTAGACTACCCGAATGTTGTTATTACTTATAGATCCCTTAAGTTTGTTATTGTAATTTGTTTTATTTTAATATTTTAAATGCATAAAAATGAGCATTAGCATTGACCCACAAACACCTCCTTTTATCAACACAAGTATCTGCCGGGAAAGTATTCACATCATTTGAAAAGTCTGAAGCATGTTGTCCATGTCACGTTCACCTGTAGCTTACTGTCTTCGGTGTGCTCTTTATCTATTGATTTTCATGTCGCTTGGCAACTCCTTAGGGCTAGAATTGGACAGGAAGTAGTGATGCTAACTCTGAGCTAGCCACGTCTGTTTTTCTCAATTAAAAAATTAAAAATGAAAAATTCATTTAAATATCCACACATATTTTCAAGCCCTCTGATTCAATACTTCAAATTAAGAGTATAAAATTTGTAGTGAAAAATGTATAAGCAAAGATTCAATATGCCAAGATCCAGTCATTTGGATCATTTGCTAATGCCTTGCGAAGCTAAATTCACAGCAGATTTTACACTCTGAATTTTGATTTTTGATTTTGAGGGCTTTGAATATTTAAAAGGAAATTTATTTTTGAATAATTTTTATTTTTTTCAGCTTGGAAAAACACAATGAAAATCTTTACTGCACTTAATAGAAAAAATCAAACATTTCAGTGTCACAAAGTGAGAAATTTCCCAGCAATTAAAATTCTGATAAGACAGACTATCTTCCACATCGGATGTGTAGTTGAAATCGTATTTCCTTGCGTAATACATGATGTGCTGAGTAATGAGTAATGACGTCTGTTCAAAAATGTTCACCATTCTTGTTATATACTTCTTTTTTATTCCAAAGAAACATACCTCTCCTTGATCTTTTTACTCCACGCTTCAAAACACACTACATTCCAATCCTGGTAACTTTTGACAATGGCAAGCAACCTATTGAAACAGAAAGAAAAAAAAGTTGTATTACAGATGACACAGTATTCAACCTTCATTGCTTCATGGGCTTTGAAGTAATTTGTCAATGTGAAAATTCCTGGACATTATTTTGAAATAACACAGATGGACTTATTCCTATGAACACACTTTGACTTTTTGTGAGTTCATGGGAAATTTGTCACAGATTTGAACAATACTTGACCTAAATGAAAGTGCAAGTGCTATGACAGGACTACACTGGAAATTAAATACAATCCTAACGTAATTAAGTGATTCGATAAGTAGTATTTATCTTGATATTAGTATATTTTAACTTTCTTAAAATAAAACTAGCCAATAGAACAAGTAGGTGTTGTTATTTCAAGTGCAGTAGCATTTTTTTGTAATATCAAATTTGGAAATATTTTATGCTTGTTCCATTGACAATCTCATTTTAAGACAAAATATGTTGAATATAATATCAAGCACTTATTCCCATGTTATTGTTTCAGATGGTCATTGTTTCCTGTGTAATTTCACAAAAATGTCAGGTGTTGAATGTAACTTTTCTTGTAGCAATGTTCCACAATATGGCACTGAACATATCTAGCTGCAGTGTTTTTATTGTTAATTTGATATATTACCCAGCATTACACAACCCAGAAAAGTCAAATATCGTCTTATTTTGAAATAATGTAATTCCCCTTCTTCCTGGTTTACAATTTTGGTGCAATGACTCACCAGCTTTCCCATTCAAAACAAAGATCTGGTGCTGAAAAGGACATGCTTCTATCATCATCACACAACTCAACCATTGTAATAGCACAATACCCAAATCTCTTCCCTATAAAGAAATGAAGCCATATAACACGCACTTACTGTAAATTCAATCCCCTCTTCCTCAGAAATTCTTGTTAATCAGTGACTGGTTGCGTTTCCCTGTTTGTCTGGCTTTTGGGAGCTAAAGTTAGGCCCAAACAAATGAATACACGATAACATCATTGTTCCTCGCAGCCAGTGTTTTTGTCAAAACAATCAAAAGTCATCACTTTCAGATCAACATTTTTCTGAATTCAAACTGAAACATGACATTTTCCCAAGAACAGCTGGGAATTTATTTGAGATTTTCATTTATAGCCATGTGTGAATGCTTCTTAGTAATCTTGTACGAATTGAATAATTGAAGATACAACACTGTTAGGTGCAACCGGCGCTAAAGTAGTATAACTATGAATGATAACAGTATATGACAGCAACAGTTAACACTGAAAGGCAAACTATAGAATCTTCACACAGCTGAATGAGAATCCATAAACAAATATGATTGAGAGCTTTCCTGTTGTGTCTTCAGAGTTCACCTGGCTCAGATGAGGGACACTTTTATCCTGAGGGTTGTTACTCTCTTGTTGGCACTACCTGACGGGTCCTTCTTTGAGTTTATGATTTTGACTGTTTTGAATGTACTTCCTGCACTGAAAAAGAAAAACCTTTTATTTAAGTGCGATGTGACGTGAATGTGTACATATCGCCTATGAAGGAAATATATTTTCTGAAGTTGTTGACAAGGTTCCATTACAACAACTGTAATCATGTTAATAACATAATAATGCATTATTTTTTAAACCATAGTATTAACAATTTTGAACCATTTCAATTGATTAAGTTTTGGAATCTCATAAATCTGACAAAATAATTGCATCTATTTCCTATGGTAAACAAACATGTTTAAATCACTTAGGGTTGAAGTCCATATGACAGGTTCGACTACACATTTCACTAAAACATAGTGAATGTCCTTATATTTAGGATTTTAGTAAACATTTGCCTCTTTATCCCCAGTGTGACAGTTTTCGTAATGTTTAAAATGTTACTTCCTGGCTGGACATGGGCAGCAAATATGAGCTATGTAGAGATAATTCCACAACTGTTACCCAGCAACCATTTTGAGAACAATTACATAATTACACAATAGTCATGATTTGACAAATGGTAACATCTGATAACAACTTTATTTTGTTGAATGACCGTTTAAACTGTCAAAAATTGTGTCAGTTGTGTATAAATTGTCTCTGTATTTTCTGTTTTAGAACTCAGCACTACTTCCTGCAATTTTAAATTTTATTTTTCAAAATTTCTTCACAAACTGCAACTTCATAAATGTAAAACTATAATAAATAATAGCCACAGTTGCCCTACCATCAAACAAAGTCATGATTAGAACATTTAAAGAACCTGTCATGTAGACTTCAAGTGGTTTTAACACTTCAGTCAAGTGATAAAAATACATAAAAATGATATGATTCAATCATGTTTTTAGTGATGCACAAATTAACCATTTAGAATGACATTTTTGCTTCATTTACTTTCAAAGGGACATTATGGGTTTTTTCATTGTGGTCAGACATAAGCAACAAATATAGGTAGAGGTAATTCCACAACTGTTACCTAGCAACCATACTGTAAACAAGGGCCAAAGTGTGACTAACTTCCACATTATTTATGATTAGACAAATAATTCTACCTGATTACAGCTTTATGTTGTGTCCATTGCTTATTGATGACAATCACAAACAACAATTATTTGACTAGTGTAAAACTGTAATAAATATTTACTTTAAATTGATTGATTAGTTGATTGCTTTGAGTATGAGTCTAAAATGTCCCCTACATCTTAGAAGCAAAACTGTATTCTACGGTCAGATAAACAGATAGGCAGGGTTATAGTGTGTTGGACTCGTGAAAAACAGTGCCATACATGGGGAGCAGGCCCAGCAAGGTCATGTGACTTCATGAATGTGAGTGAGAGATATAGGGGCCGACCACAGGGCTGCGGTGAGTGGGAGTGCACTTCTGTGTGTGTGTATGTGGGGTGTGTGTGCGTGTGTGTGTGTGTGTGGTAGTGTGTAGGGGCTGTAATGACTCTGTTTAGTGGAAAGAGAAGACCCAAAACAGTATCAAACATCACTCCCCCCACTGTCTGCCAGGAAGCTTCTAGTGCACATGACAGGTTTTCATGTCAGAATATTAATAAAGCGACTTGTTTAGGTGGATTGCTGGGCGTCAGATGACATCTCGAGCTAATAATATTTAATATAGACGGGGAAAAGCAAAAATGAATGTTGTTAAAATACAGATTTTTGTTGATATATAGTGGATATTTCAAGTGCAATGTAATCAATGGTAAAATCTGCCCCTGCCCACAATGGCAATGTGTAATTATCACATTCTAGAATCTGAAAACCATCATTACTCAATATTTACCATAGGTTTAGATAAGCTTGGTGGCATTTTGTGATGAAAGGTTGTGGAAAAAAGGTTTTAAATTACAATAAGTTGATATTTTTCTATGTACTGTCCATGTCTAACCAGGAAGTCAATAAGAGTTATAAACATCTGAAATCATGAAACTATAAGCACGCCAGAGTCTACAGTTTACATTACAGTTTACATTTAAACCTCATTTATAAATGTTTGCAACCTCATTGGGAGAAAGTATACCTACACTCAGTAGAAGAGAATTGTCCACTCCTTTGAAACTCAGATGCGCCCTCAGTCAGCTTGGTCTAGACCTGCCTCCGAAATATAAGATTTTAAGCAAAATCATGAATGCACTTAGGTGAACTGGGATTCATTAAAGTTGTGACTTGTTGTCTTACCCTTGATTTCAACCAGCGTGCCTTGAGGTATTGCTAGGGGTGCCTTGAAAAAATGTTCAATTTGAGTTAACATGGGTTTAATTAAATAAGTTACAATTATGTGTCCTGAGCAAATTTGTGATCCAAAAAATAAAACAAAACAATTTAAAGAACCAGACTTTCTTTAGTAAAAGATGTGATTTGGTAATGTTTTTGTGCTGTGGAATATTTTCAACCAAAAAAGTGTGCTGTGACTGAAAAAGATTGAAAAACACTGGTCTAACATGACATATGAACGTTAATGTAGCACGGCTTTTGACTTTTGTAAAAAGTACTGCGTGAAAAGCTAGCTAGCAGATCGTAACAAAAAGGGATTGAAAGAAGAGTTTCTAACAAATCTGAAAAAGATTTAAAACACAAAATAAAAAAGTTAATTTTGAATATTTATCTAGCATTGACTAAAAAAAGTCACAATAATAAGGCAATCAAAAACAAACACGTACATGTACTGACACATACATACACAGGATTACATTTGTGTACTCAGTAACTGACGCAGATAGGAATATTTAGAATACATCTGAAACGTTATAAAAAAGTTACAAACCCGAAATTGAGGAAGCCAAAACTTCCACTTGATGTTGGCCTTTTTACTTTGAACTTCTAAAATTTCCAAAGGTCAAGCGATACTGAGACTAAAAGTGTAGGAACTGGTCTGAAAACGTCACTATCAATTTCCATTTTTTTCCATATACTTTATTTTACCTGTGAATTAAAACTGACATTATACCTGCACGATATGTTTTTTTGTTTTTTACTTTTTACTTTTTTTGGTCATCTGCGGTCACATGTAGTAAATCAGCCAATAGGGAGCGTCCGAACAGTTCACCTCACGTGTTGCCAGGTAAAAGGGTATGCAGCTTTGCACCGTTTCACTTTCACATTCCCAGAAAGTTCCCAACTTCGATGCAGACGACCAGCCGCGGCGTTGACGTGGAGACGAGCCGTTTGCAGGTCTTGAATTACCCCTGTCATTGTGTCTGCTGCTCGTGTGTGCGATAGAAAATAGGACAGACATAGACAACAGTTCATAGCTGCGATGGTGTGGAGGTTTTGATGATTTTTGCAGCGAATAATGAAGAGAAACAGGTAACTAAGGAAATTTGGAAAAAAAAAACAAACAAAAAAACAGGAGCAGCGTTAAAGTATTTGATCCTAGCATCTAGCGTCTAGCATGAAGCAATGAATAAAGAGCAAAAATAACATATATATTGAAAAAAATACAAAACAGATGTCTCTGTCAATAGGCTATACAGTTACAATATCTTTAGTGCATTCAAAATTTCAAATGTTTGTTTTTGTTGATTTGCACCCATAAAGAATAGGGTAAAATACAATTAAAAATATATTAAAATGAAGTTTACCACTGCTACTCATCCTCTTATTAATATGCCTATTAATACCACTAATAACAATAAGGCTTCATAAACAATATATTTTGGAAAGACTTTTTGAACGTCTTCCCAGGAAATTAAGAATAAACAGGAAACAGTAACTTAGTGGGATCAGCTAATAAGGATGTTTGGGTCAACTTGGATTTTTGATTTCAGTTTTAACTTGACTCACAGAGTGACTCCTTTACAGTAAAAGCTCTGTTTCATCCACTTATCCGCAGCTGCTCCATCCTGTTCTTCTCTACAGTTAGCCGCCTATGTATGACTTATGTACAGCGTATTTACACAGAAAACCTTAGTCACTGTTCCACATCAAAGCCAGTTGATTATTGTAAAACAGGGACAAGCAGCTGCTGTCATGGAATGGAAGCATGGAATAAACTAATCCATTTATTTTTTAATTTGGTCAGGACAGTGCATGTTAATGTTTTATGCATGCCTTTTTATATATATTGCCTTTTTGCCTTTTTATATATATTTTTTGCCTTTTTATTTATATTTTATTCATTGCTTTATGTTGCACCTACGCCGAAGCAAATTCCTGTGTTTGTGAATTTCACTGACAATGGCAATAAACCGCTTCTGATTCTGATTCTGATTCTGATAATGAACATACATGATAGACATGCTGTAAACACACCGCATTGTAGCCCTGGGTTCATTTCCATGCGTTGTCCCCCTTCACTCTCACAGCACACTCTCATTCATACACCAGTGTACTATTGTATATGTTTTAGTGGTAGGAGAAACAACCACAGCATTAAGAAATTCTTATTTACAATGTTGGTCTGGATAGTTAGTCCAACAGGGTGTTGCTGTAATTTAAATGGGTTTCAGTTTCCTGAATAGTTAGGTTTCAAAGGTGAAGAATTGTGATCTGGACAATGTTTTTAAATCAAGATGTTTTGACTTCCAGAAGCACTGTAGTGAAAAAAAAAAAAAACCTCTTGAAATGGCTTGGCGTTATCTAGAATAACAATCCACGCCATTAAATACTACAAAACAGTAGTTTGTGGTGACATTGCCGATATAACTTTATGGTGGTCCTCCAGAGCTGTGTGGTACCAGGCTATGGGAACAGATGGAGGTAATATTTGTAAAGGATCAGAGGAGCTTTGATGAGGCTGTAGGCCAAAGCTGTCACCAAACTGAAATGTGTAACCTGGACAGCAGCCAATGAGTCTTGTAGGAGGGACTTTCCTGATTACAAAAATTTTAGAGTCAGTCATTAATCATTGTTGGATACAGTGACAGTCGCTTATAGTGAAGACAAAATTGTTTCTAAATCTAAATAAACTGGAAATTGTGGGTGGCCTGCAATCACGGTTGATAATGGCAAATTATAGTTAAGCCTATAATATTTATCATTAGAGGATTACAGAATTGAAAGTGTTTATATTTAACTTAGTGATTTTGTTCTGTATTGAGCATTATTATTTTGCGTTCACATATTTTGCTTTCGGTAGTTCACTTTTTATAAACCTGTAGTAATGTCAGGGCCGGTTCTAGGCATATGGAGGCCCTAAATAAGACTTTGTTTGTGGCCCATCAAACACATTCAGTATATTATTGGAACTTAAAATGGAATATTGAGTAAAGACAAGAAATCTGGAGTGGACTGGGGAGAAAAAGTGATGCGGTATCTCTAGTGGAGCAGGCTACATTTGACAGTTTATCTTTTTACACTTAAAGATAAGCATATGTAAAGGGATATTTGTGGGTCCTCCCCCAAGAAAGTTCAGTTCAGTTCAGTTCAATCAGTTGTAATGTCATGCTAGAGTTTAGAGTGGAGCATATTTGTACATAGAAATATTTTTTTACATTTTAACCTGTGTTTATGTCTTTTAGCAGAGCATGTGGCGTCCTATTGGTGTTGGCCCTAAACATTTATGCCATGGGCCGGCCCTGAGTTATGTATATTATTGTGTATATGCAGTTCACTTTTCCATCTGACGATTCAAGTGTCTGTCCCTCTCTGTGACAATGTTGTTGTTTTTTTGTTGGTAATCTCGCTTTATTGTGATTAAGTTATTTTCTCTTGAATACAGCTCTATGCACAAACTAGGACACTTTTTCCCAGCCACACCTTTTATCGGTCAGCTTCAACAATGCGCTTACAGACGGGTGGATTCAGCTAGGCCTGTCACGAGCAGAAAATATAGATGAGACGAGATAATATAGAACGTAAACACAATACACAACACAATAACCCTGACGCAGGATTATTCCGTCAAAAAAGTATTCTAAACGTACAATATTGTTAAAAAAAAAAAACAAAGCTACAATAAATAAATGGCAATGAAACACTTAAAGTGCCTATGACAGGTTGGACTACTTATTTAACTAAAACGCAGATAAGATAAATATATTTCTGCTAAAATCTTTACCAATCTCTACCCAGTTTAGCTATTTTTTTAGTTTTTATTTTATTTTACGTATGACATCACACTAGGAAATTACCATAGAAACCACAGTGTACACTGGGCTAAAACTCATCTAATGTCACAGATTTTTTTTTATTTGACAAAGAAAAGTACACCTTTGTTTTGCTGAATCCACATTTCAAGGGTCAAAAAAGTAGTTTATTTTGTGTAAATTGTGCATAACCTTTGTCTCCCTAGTGTGATGTTATCAGTTTGTTTACGTCCTGTAACTTTAAACACATTTTTCAACTTTTCTCCACAAACAGTGACCTGATTGGTGTAAAACTATAATTTATATTTACAAGAGGCATTAATACACTGAATAAAGTCAAAATTAGAAAATCATACGCACTTTTAAGTAGTTAAATTCAACTAATTGCAATCAAGTGTGAACTCTCATAAGAAGCAGATGACTTTGGCAATATAAAGTTTCCATGACTAGCGATAAAATAGAAATCGTGATATTTTTTTTGCCATATTCGCCCACCCCTAATTCAAATTATGATTTTGAGATCCAAACAAAAATATGAACACAGTTATGGCTAGTATACCTGTCACGATAATACATTTTTCAGTGTGATATATTACTGAAGAAAAATAGAACATGAGCGCAAGTAAGTAAAATAGAAACTAATTTACGCCACAGTCACAAACCAAGTTAACCTTCAAAAAATATTCTAAATGCACAAAATTGTCAAAAACATGAGCGGCAATATATAAATAAATAAATAGCAGAATGAAATACTGAAGTACTTTGTTTGCACCTGTAATGTGTCAAACTAGATATTTAGCTCAAATCTTATTGTAGCACAGAAAAAAAAAAAAGCTCCTTACTAATGCAAAGAAAAAGTACAGATAATAAATATTGACCAGCAAAAATTATTGTTCCATCTGTTATTTTTTTGAACGATTTGTCGACATAGTAAGTATCATGACAGGCCTAATGGCTTGACACGCTAAGCACAATAATAGCCTACAACTTTTTTTCACAACCCAGTTCTGCCACACAAACGGTACTTTTCATTGGTCGCTGTGCTTACCGTCAGGTTAAGGCTATGGTTAGGACTAGGTTTAGCAAAACGTTAATTTGGTTTTAGGCTAGAGCTTTGGGATAGGTTTGCCAAATGACGCTAAGTAGACGCAACGCTATTGTAGCATCGTAGCCATTTTGTCCAATTACATTATTAAGTATGCTTATGAAACAATGGAACTTGTCTTTCAATCTTTTTCACCCAACTTAATATGACAGCTCTAAGTGGTTCTACCTGCTTTTTTAACCTTCGTACACATAGGCTAGGCGCTATTTGCAAAGCTAATGTAAAAGTGATTCATGTTCTACTGTTTGCGAAAGCTACGTGTACAATGTGAGGGGAGGGTCAAAAAGCATTCACTTCATAAAAAAAAAAAAAGAGTCTTTCATGTTCAGCTAATAATTTTCAGACCTAACAGCTAGCACGCTAAGCACAATAATAGCCTACTTTTTTTTTTTTTTTCTCAACCCAGTTCTGTCACGCAAACACCACTTTTTATTGGTCGCTGACTTTGCTCGCAATCAGGTTAAGATTCAAGTCAATATGACAGGTTCTCAAAATGTTCTAATTCTGACTTAGTTTGGTGGCAGGGCACCTGTGGCAATTATTTGTTATAATTTTACATCTGTGAAGTTGCAGTTTGTGAAGAAAGTTTTAAAAATACAAGTTTAAAATGGAATCTCTCAAAAAGTGACATACTGTTGAAGACAATTTATACACAACTGACAGTTTTTGGCAGTTTAAACTGTCATTCAACAAAATAAAGTTGTTATCAGGTGTAATCATTTGTTAAATTATAACTATTGTGTAATTTGTATGGATTTTGGCCCTTGTTTTCAAAATGGTTGCTAGGTAACAGTTGTGGAATTACCTCTAACTATGACATATTTACAACCAGGAAGTAAAAAAATAAAAATAAATGTCTAACCAGGACAATTGACAATTTGTTAATATTAAACATAACGAAAATTGTCAATATGAAGACAAATTGGCAAAATGTTTAGTAAAATCTTAAATATAATCATATTCAGTACGTTTTAGTGAAATGTGTAGTCGAACCTTTCATATAGACTTTAAGGTTAGAATTATAGCAAAAGGTTGATTTGGTTAAAGGTTAGAACGTGGGGATAGGTTTGCGAAATGACGCTAAGTAGACAGCCGCTAATGTAGCACCTTAGTGAGCCATTTTGTCCAATGCCATTAATAAGTATGATTATGAAACAGTGCAACTTGTCTTTCGATCTTTTTTCACCAAACTAAACTTTACAACTGTAAGTGGTTCTACCGGCTTCTTTAACCTTCGCACACACATGGCTAGGTGGTGTGTGTAAAGATAAAGGGGCGTGATTCTTCTTCTACTGTCGTGTGTACAGTGCTCAGCTCATCATTTTTACTTTTGAATTGACGTTTTGAGGCCATAGGTCGTTTGAGTTGTCCTGCTTAGCGGATAGTGGCGGACTTCTTGGAAAACACTCAAAATAAGATTGCATTTCAGTTGGACGGTTTTTCTTTTTCTTTTGAACTGTACTTCCACTTTCTTATTCACTCTTTTTAGCTTTGGCTAGTGACTGGAATTTCTGGATCTGTTCAAGTAGCTATTCTGTTCCACCATCATGTCTGTCAGCGTACGTCTATGGTTGCAAAGGAGGCAGTGTAAAAACTGTGACTAAAGGTGACAAAAACGTGACTTAAAGTGACAAAATGCGACTAAAAGCAACACAAATGTAATTAAAAGCAACAAAGACGTGACTGTAAGCAACAAGAACGCATCTAACAGTAACAGTAAGCATACCGAAAGTGACAAAAATGTGTCTAAAAGTAACAAAAACACAACAAAACACAACTAAAAGTGACAAAAAGTGCGACTATAAGCAACAAAGACGTGACTTTTCGTAACAAAACGGCAACTGAAAGTGACAAAAACTAAAAGTGATACAAAACGCGACTAGAAGTTACTAGAATGCAACTGAAAGCGACAAAAATATGACTAAAAGTGACAAAAACTAAGCTAGAAACATAAAAATGCCACAATAATCAAAATTAATATTAAAAGCAGACAAAAATAAACCCTAAAAACTGAAAAGAAAAAAAAAAGTTCAGAAACACGTGATAGCTAATTTCATTAGTTTGTCAGTTCATATTTCAGTCTTCTTCAATTCTCCTGGTTGTATATAAAATGTGAACTTCAAACCGAATCCTTTTATTAAAACATAAACTGCAAATCTAATCACAATCACAATACTGATCAGACAAATCGCAATTAGACATTTTTCCCACGTCTTGCAACTCCACCAATTTTATGATTTTTGCCTTATTAAAAACAAATAATATGCCTTTCAATATAAATTTCCTGAACGGGAAGGTAACCAGTGAAGCGCCACGGAAGATTAACAAAGAACACACTGTCCCAACATTTCTCATTGCCAAATTTACAAGGTACCAGTCAAGGTTTTATCATGGTTGAACAAAGTGAAACCGTATCAGATATTCGTAGTAATACAGTGGAGATTATCAGTACAAGTTCAGGCATGATTATTATACTAAAGTTGACAAAGGGTAGCCTTACTATCACAAAGATATCGCTGCTTTTTGCAAAATCGAAAATGGTTTCTCTGTATTGTAACGCACCATTAAACCATTAAACCACGTGTTCAAATGAAAATAAGCACTGATCATTTTAATAATAGGCCGTGTTTACAATCAGCCCTGTGTACGTGCAAGAGAAGTAAAAGTAAAAGCATGAACGGCAATGAAATCTCCGTGAGACAAGCGTATGGCGACCCTTCACCTGAAAATATGTTAATAGGAGAAACTACAGAATGTAATGCTTGAGTGCATGTCACTGTGAAACTGGGGTTTCATACCCATATTTCAAACGATGAGGTCATTTCTTATAACTCATGAGTTTGTCAAGTTTTGCATAGTTTATCATAGGAGACTATAATTGCGCAACAAAAAAAGGGTGTTCCTCTTTACCAGACAGGGAAGTAAGTGTAATTGATTTTATTGTAACTAAATGAAACCATTTATAATAAGTGCTGGGTCCAAGAAATATAGGCTTTATATTAGACTTTTTTAGTATCCCGATAACAATAGTCTGACAATATTATGCAAATTCAACTGAAATGTGTTAAAACGTGTCTTTAAGCGTATTGGTTGAGGTTTAATTATCAGACAAATACGAAATGTGCATGTTCAGGACAGTAGTTTTAACTTTGAAATTCAACATTCAAATATATTTTTAATCCCAGAAGTTGTACTGGAGTGATTGAATCTAGATAAGAGTTAAAAACTGAGATCAAATAATCCCAACAGTAAAATACAGGGTTCAAACGGTACATCTGCATGCTTAAATTTGATGTAAATTTGCTTTTTGACTATTATTAAGCAGTTTATTATATTCTGTTCATTCTGCAGCCGATGGAACAGTTTCAACCCAGTAGTTTTGACATGATAAAATTGTAAATGTCTAGGTTTAACGTTGATTATGGCATTACAAATCTTAAAATGCTGCATTAAAAAGCATTCAATTTGATTTGCTGAAACCCGCATAAACCTTGAGCTAGTTCTGTTTTTCACGTTTCAAAACAGGTACAGCTCCTTTAATATACTGATCTGTTTTTATTTAATGAATACAACTGCTAAATCTATAGCCTTGGTTGCATTTGTTAAACATTATCTTAATTGCATGTTATTCTTTGTATATTGCACATGTTTCCCATAATCCTTTTGGAAGTTTACAGTGTAATCATCGTCATTTATTAACTTTTTACAACAGCAACTAACACTAAATGCCCCAGAGCAAGTGAAAGCTAAGATTTCCAAAACAAAGCACCCTATTGTCCTGAATTGTCCCCGATCAGTTATCATTTCTCGCTGGCACGCGCTTTCTCAGTGCATTTAGGTCATATGCTTGTGATTATGAACACGCTGTGTCTCTTTTTTTTGCACACACAACAGGCTGAATACACAGGCTGCTTACGTTTCAGCCCAGTTACAAAGAAATGAAACTCATGGAGAAGGCCTTGCAGAAAACAGAAAAACAAGGACGCAGTTTGTGTTGACATGCAAGGTTGTCCAACATGAAAAATGCACAAAAGACGCTGCAAGATTATGATGTTTGCATTGAACTTATAGGAGCTTGCTTGCAGGCCTTGCAGATAGGGAGAGTAAAGTTCAGATGTTTCGATGCAGAGTCCGATGGGAAAACAGAACTTATCACGAAGTGCTTTGTTTTTTTTTATCTGTGGTCGGCCGTGTTTTGACTATTAACAAGATAATTCTTGACTTC
The DNA here is from genome assembly GCA_019453435.1 of Rhinogobius similis. NCBI lineage: Eukaryota > Metazoa > Chordata > Actinopteri > Gobiiformes > Gobiidae > Rhinogobius > Rhinogobius similis. Next base: position 29,913,536 of record CM033631.1, read on the forward strand.
AAATGGGTGCAGTCACAGAAGTGGAAATAGTATTGAAAATCAAATTACTCCACCAAATATTACTCAAATAAAAGTAAAAAATACTGTAAAATGTGGTTGGTGACGACAAACACTAATATGTTACTACTACTACAGTGTTTTTAACTGTATACTGTGCAATCCAGATACATTAAATACTACTATTGCAACGTCTACTTTTGGTTCTGCTGCAAATACTGCTGCAAAAAAATGATAACGAACATAAATAAACACATAAATATTAATAAAATAATCCGAAACTATGTAAAGGAATTGTTAGCAGTGTAAAAGTCAACAACAGATGATTAAGATTTGCAAACCTTTCTTCAATTTCAAAATGTGCCCTTGCAAGTTACTCCTCTTTCAAAAAATGCAAAACGTTTTTAAAATGTACAATATCTGTTTCGTGCAGAGACCGAACGGAATTTTGCAACCTTTTCCGAAATGATGAGCGCTTGAAAATCATGTTCACCTTGTTCAAGTAATTAACCCGCAGGGCAAAATGAAACTTAAAGGACGCCAGCAGCAGCAGCAGTGACATTACACTTGACAGTTTTAAATATACACCGAACACTCGTTAAATGTACTTCTGCAAGCCTGTCTTTGCAAAGTGGCCCGATCCTGTCGCAAATGTATCTTTATTTTGAGAAACGAAAAGTGTTCTGGTGAGCTGACTACACAGGTATGTTGTTATCTTTTGAACAGGTTTTATCTAGAGGTTATGGGCAAGTGCAGACTTAGTGTCCCGATGTAGCTGTTAAACCGATTGATGCAATAAAACAATAGAAAAAAAAAGTTGTTGTCATGGAACCACTTGAAGTTGCGCTAAAAATCCAATTCACCTTATTGTCACTGATAACATCTGAGGAAGAACGAAAAGACAGATTTGCAAAATGGAGATGCTTTTGTTCTTAAAATAATAATAATAATAATAATAATAATAAAAAATGATATTACAACAATTACAGCCCATTATTGCACACTGAAAAAAAAATTAAAAAATTAAAGGACCGAGAAAATCTTAATGTTAGTCGCAGTAATGGCCACTTATAGTTTTTACTCACTGTCAAAGCTCTTAATCGCATTACATCAAGATAGAATATAAAATTACTCATAACACCGACTTGTTAAAGGAGAATATTTACGTTTTTTCTATCGGATCACAATTACAATAATGAGGAAGTGGGTATATCTCAGAAAAATCAGCTGTTATTTTCTGGTCAGTTAAACTCGTGGGCGCATCAATGAGACGAGAATAGTAGTGATACAAGTCATTATTACTGTTCATGTGCATTTCTGTAAGTCTCGTAGTCATGTGGTTTCGCGGTTTGCAGTAGATGTTCCTTTAAACACAAGCCCTGAATTGAAACGAACGCGACGCACTCTTGAGTTTCACTTTCGTTTACTAGAATCGAGGAGACTAATGGTAAGCAGAGGACCTTTTTGCTTACGAGGCGGGGCTTGTAAAAAGCAGAGGATATAAGAGGACGTTGGTCGTACACGCGTACACATTCGCGTTACGAACAGACGAAACGCACAAAGAAAAAGTCAAGAGCAACAGAACAGTTTAATAGCGGCGCGCACTCGCGTCAAAACTGGAATTACGCACGGCTTTTGGGAGTCTTTAAACGCTGCCTCTGTACAGACAATACGGTAAGGTTATTCATATAGTTTTATGCTGCACTGTCAGGGAAATTTAACAACACATAACACGCAAAATATAATGTATTGGTGCACTGTAACACGTTTGGAGCTGTAGTGTCCCCAGAAGTCTTTAAATACGCAGCATATGTTTTATTTACTTTACCTTGGAGGAATGTTTGAATAAACTGAACTGATATGTCACAAAACGCAAACGTAATTTGATCTAAGGGACCACGTCGATGATTAATTAAAACGGAGCAATATTCAAAATTGTTGACTTTAAGACTGCTTGAGAAAGGTCGTGCATTGTTGTATATTTCTCAAACACCTAAATAAAGTTAGAAGGAGAGTATGACATAATATAACATAGTTCAGAAAACTCATGGCCCGTGCAGTTTGTCAGTGTTTGTGACTTTCACAACTGACCCCTTGTGTGTTTTTTTTGCAGGATGTCAGTGCGGCGGGCAGAGATGGGAGAGGGTCTGGGTGTAGGATGGTAGCCAACAGCACCCTGGAAGGTCTTCATGACTGCACACACTCGAGCTCATCGTCCTCTGCATCTTCCTCCGCCTCCTCTTTGTCCTCGTCCTCCTCCCTGTGCTCCTCTGCATCCCTGTCAGCGAGCCCCGTCAGCTGGGAGGATCTTCAGAGGGTCGCTCCTCCAGCTCCCGTGCACAGATCTGTGCCCTGTGTTTACCTCACACATTTCCCAGTCTTCTCCTGCAAAGAAGACTGTGACATCATCACGGACACGGCCTCTAAGCTGGAGCGCAGTGGTTTCTACTGGGGTCCTCTGGGCGTGGAGGAGGCTCACCGTCTGCTCAAGAACTCTCCTTTGGGCAGTTTCTTGATCCGTGACAGTCGTCAGAAGGACGTGTTCTTCACTCTGTCGTACCACTCCAGGAGCGGCCCGGTCAGCGTGCGCATCGAGTACAAGAAGCACAAGTTTTCACTGGCTGGAAACGAGCGCTCTTTCCCATCTCTCTTTGCTCTTTTGGAACATTACATTAGCTCTCCTAAAAAGAGTCTCAGTGTCCCCTACAGGAAATGGGAGCCAACGCTGCAAGAGATCTGCAGAAAGCGAGTGCTGGAGCTGAGCGGAGGGATAAATCACATTTCAGAACTGCCCATCACCACAGTGGTCAAAGATTTTCTACAGGAGTTCCCTTACAAGTTATGACTCTGCTCTGCTCAGCTCTTGTGTGTGTGCCTGCTCTGAGTGCACGCTCACAGAGACACGGGGCCGCCGTGTGGGAGCTGAAACGATGTGAAATATTTGATGAACATTACAGGACTATACCCAACAGTTCAGTGACTTTTAGTCCATTTAATACTTGCCTTTGGAAGAACCACTCTCATACTGCAAAACCTGCTGCTGCATTAATACAAAACTACAGAGACAGAGTGACAGCACAGACAGCTCTAGGTCTACAGGCTCCACTGGGACCTCTGTTTACCCATATGGCTCCGCTGGAGATGCTCTTCGGCTCACATGGGACACTTAGAGAAATACAAGCCTGGTGGAGAGAACGATTAAAACCAACCAGCACACGTGTAGCACATTGTCCTTAAAACTCTAATGTGAACGTTTACATTCTGACTGTATACTTGCACTGGCTCCAGTACCATCAGTCTGAACTCATGTCATGCCTGCTTCATGCTTGCAGTGTGATTTCAATGGTCAAGATGGTGTTCGAAACAGTGTGATTTGTACTGTATCATCCAAACTGCAACAGATTTATATGATTATCTATTTTTTTTAATCTTTATTTACTAATATTATTAAAATGAAAAGTTTGCTTTAAACCTTGTTGGTGTTATCATTGCGACGCAGACAGGAGGGGCGACAGTACAGTATCATCACCACAATGATTCATCTCTGGAGCCTCAGCAGACACTGGTGGGCGGAGTTACTGGGATAGTCAATGACCTTTTACCAGAAACAGGGGTAGAGGTGACAGAAAAAAGTGCGGGCGTGAAGAGTAGACTATGAAATGAGAGACATACATCACACTGAAAATTCTTTGAGAGCTTTTCTTTGCTTTTTTTGTAAAGAAAGTGCCAGTCAGTTAAGATACTACTGTCATTGTTCAGTGCTGGGCATGCAAACATGACTCATTGTAGTTTCTCTGTACAAATGTTGGGTAATTTGAAAAGAATGTTAACGTAACCGTGTGCAGCGTGTGCTCTTATTGGTTTAAAAATGAAGTACAATCACAACTGAACCGGAGTTGCCAAATGCCTTAACCTGCAAACAGAGGACACATTCAAGTGTTTTGTTATTCTCAGTGGATGGACAGGCCCCATATGAAAACACCTCCAGAATTCCCTCATTGAGCTGCAGAGGCTCAGAGAAACATCTACACTAAAAATACAATATTAAATAATAGAATAAATTAAGAAGTTATTGAACTAAGTAGTATTCATCTTGATATGAGTATATTTTGACAAATTGTTAATAGAACTATACATTTTGACCTAGCAAGAGCAGTTTTTTTTTTTTTTTTTCGAATTTAAAGTTTGAAAATACTTGATAATACTTGAAGATATTTTGTGCTTGTTCCATTGGCATCTTAATTTAATTCAAGATAAATACAATCACGTACTAACTTTACATTTGTCTTATTTCAGATGGTCATTTTGTCTGAGTATAATAAAACATTTATTTCAGCTATTGTACAATGTCACTTTTAAACAATGAAATAAGAGTCAACATGTGGCATCTGTTTCGATTAGACGACCCTCTTCCACTTCTCAAACCATGGTTGATTCACTTTGATATTTTAAGAAATAGTGGGTGGCTTATGAATAACTTCATTTTCAGGTGTTACATCCTCATTTATGTCAAATGATGTCAGTTCTTCTCTAAAACGGTCTCTACGTAGAAATGACGTATCGTGTTCTCATTTCTAAGCTACTTTTAGCAGAAGTGAGATTCTGTTCATTTTTTATCACCACTTGCTGATCTACTGCCATTTCTTGATACTAACAATGTCAGGTATCATAACACTACCCGGAACACACAAGCTGCACACATGTGTCGACACTTCTCTGAATAGACGAACCGCAAAAGAGCAACATGTATAGACCACAAGATCTCTGAGGGCCCCACCGCGCTGCATGTGTGTCAACAAGTGAGGCCCTTAGATAGAAACTCAAACCGCTCAAATCAAATAAGAGTTGAAACTCTACCTAAGCAAGTAGTATGGGTTGTTGTAGTAGAATAATTTATTGCAGAGTAGAATTATTTTTTTCTTCAATAATCTTACAGTCAAAAGCATTTACAGAGCATACAAACACTCACTCACACACACTCTACAATCATAAACTAGAGGTGGGCAATATTGAAAAAAGTATATCTTTTTTTTTTTGTTAAGGTTATTTCGATAACAATTATATATTTACAATCCAGTATTGCATTAAATTCCTGTAAATGCCTTGGTTGAGGTTCCAGTATTGCACAAAAAGTGAACGTAAAATTGAAAACAAAAGTTAATAAGAAGTGCATTATGAAACTTTTGCTTGGAATATTCCACAGTCTGGCTTTCAACTTATCTGATCTCCATGGAGACAAGCAGGCACCAATAGTTACAGGTCTAATCTGTAGAGAGGAGACAGTAAGAATAACAACTTTTCAAGATTTTCTTTAAATTCAATAGGCAAGTTTAATGCCATATTGTGGAGCATGCAGGCAAAGCAAAAGCATCTCCATGGAGACAAGGAGATGGCAGAAAGTGTCGCTTGAAGAAATATTATGTTGTTGTATATTGTTACACCCAAAATTTCAAGTTATTTTTTAAATTTTTTTATCTGAAATTTATGTGGCTTTTCAATAGTGATTATAAATACCATTTTTGATATTCTAATTTTGCATTCTTCTTCAAAATGATCTTCTAAAACAATATATCACCCACCTCTATCATAAATGAATACTTGCAATACACCACCAGTGCTCACCTCCACTGCCATTCTGCTATTTACATCAACCATATGGAAATACCAAGAGGAAAACTCCATAAAGAGAGTATTGCTCTGAAAGTTCTTATTAATAAAGTAGATGACTGTACAGTGTAAGAAATAACCCACTGATCCTTAAGACTGTACAATACAATGGCACAGAAAGAAGAGGGTCAAAGGGCAATGGTCGTGAGAGGTCGCTCTGACATTCTGTGCTTTGTTTGTGTGGAATAGACCTAAAAAAAAAAAAAAAAAAATACCCATTCAAACTCATAGCGACACCAGCATTCGGAAAGTTAACTTGTATTACATTCATCTGTCAGCTCTGATAATCTTTTGCAGAAGTAAAGCCTTATTCCACTCATTACAGAGTGAGAGACGAGCGTATGTGCACTCTTCTCTAAATAACTGCTTAGTCATGGCTCAAAGACACAGCTTTTCTAAAATGTCTAAAGTTCTCGTTTCGTTTTGGTGCGTTCTGTACAATCGCTTTAAAATGCTTCCAGGAACACGATGTTACTGGTGCATGAAACTGTACATTCACGCGCTGTTGGCCATGTGCCACGCAAGCAACAGGTCAAGTAGCAGTGACAGGAACATGATGACCTGCATCGTGGTTATTCATTTGACATAATAGTCAGCTAACATATTCACTTCAGTGCGCGTCTACTTTCTTGGACTGTAACAAATGGGAAGTTACCTATTTTGTTGTAAAACTGCAGCTAAACTTACAATATTGCACTTCAGGCTATACAACTCTACGCAGCCCCAGTTTTTTTGTTTATATTTGTTAAAGGACACATATTATGCTTTATTTTATATTGTTTTTCGCCATTAAACATGGTCTTGATTACCTTTACTATGGCATCTCATGTTTTAGAACTTTAAACAATGTCAGCAATGAAAGCACACATCACGTTCTGTCAGTCAGGCATTCTATCATCAGGAACTGAGTTAGCGCTCCATCTACTGGCAGCAGAAGGAATTTCAAAGGGGAGATATACAAACCTAGCTTGCTTTGACATATGAAGTCAAGCAAACAGCAGAAATGCTCAGAACGAGTCACAGAACTGGGAATTTTTGGAACCAAGCGTTGTTGAGGCTCAGAATTTACAAACAGGATTCATAAAACAACCGTGAATGAAGCTAAACACAACTCCAGGTATGGAATTTCGAGGGAGCAATGTTAAAGGCTAAAAAAAAAGGACGTTTTGCATAATATGTGTCTTTTAAAACTAAGATGATACACAAATGTTAGCTTGAATTGCACTGTGCGAAAAGCATAGACAAACAGACAGAATTATAGTGTTAGGTGGCAATGCCATATACAGAGGAGCAGTGGGGACACGGCAGATGTTGGTTGTGGCTGGTGGAACATAAACTGGCTTAGGGTTCAAAGAGAAGGGCTAAAACACATGATGTCTGCAGCTACGACTAAGGACACATCGACAGACCAAGTCAGTTAAAACCCTTTGAGAAAAAGAACAGGCCTTGAGCAGAGCATAAGGTCTGACTCTGAAAACAGACTGAGTAGAAACATTGCTGGTTGTGCCTGTTGACACGTGTGCTGAAGAAAGACACGCTGGAGCAGGTCTTCTCCCTCTCAAGAGAGTTAATGTTTAAAACAGATCACTAGAGCGCAGTTTGTGTTAGTGGTACAAACACTGGTCACTTTCCTCTGCAATCCTAGTCCAGTTCAGGCGAGTCTTCTGTATCACATTGGACTGTCTGTGTATGCTCAGTCGAGTCGTCATCAGTTGTGAGGTCTTCTCTAACCGTAGCATCTGTCTCCTCCTCCTCCTCTGCAGTTTGTCCTGGCTCCTTCTCCCCCTCTTCTTCTTCCTCTGTGATGGTGGCCTGTCCTTGTGTTGGTTGGTGGCTGGTGCAGGGGTGGAGGTGCGGGGAGTCAGCAGGGGGCAGTAGAGTGAGCGACTCCACACTGAGGCTGTCCGCAGCGTTGTCCGTGAGGAGGGAAATGGTGGGCTGTGCAGCCGGGGTCAGGCTGGGGGCCAGCACGGGTCCGTGAGCAGAGGCAGGAGCGCCCTCTTCTGCTCCTGAAAAGGCAGGTGGTGTGTGTGCCGACAACACACTCTCATCTGAAAATGCACACACAGCAGGGTCATGATCTGTTCACTTTACCTTGAATAGCATCAGTGGTGTTGTCATTATAGCTGCAACAGCAACAGTGCAATAAGTGCAAAGGAATGAAAGTTATGCTACCCTGTAGGTTTTGTGTACACACTGTCAGCAGCTATAACATGAGTAATTCGCTCTAAAATTCTAAGAAAAGCATTATTCAGTGCAATACAACTGGTTTAATGGTCATCAGTCCTGCTGTGTTGGTATATTCCATATGAATCACAATACACCAACGCTTACACATAAAATTGCACTTTGTATTGTTTCTGGTGGACAGCAACACTTGCCTGTCTCTTTAGTGATGCTGTGAGTTCAGCGCACAGTGTATTGCTAGCTCAGTACTTGTACTATGGGTTTATTTGCCAAGCTGTGCTAAAGTCAACGATTACTTAAAGGTCACGCAGTAGAATGTGAGTTGTCGGTGAATAACCCCGACAACACATACGCATGAGGTGAATATTTCCTCAAAGGACATTTCTGCGTAGTAAAGATGCCTAAGCTGATTTTGAAATAACGTAGCCAATACCGCTGTGCAGAGGCTATTGCCTTGCCTGGAATGTTCTGGCATTAAATTTATTTAACTTAACTCAAAACACACACAACAGGTAAATCCTCCTGCTAATGTTGTCTTGACTATAGCTCTAGATTCTCCAGACAGGTTGCTCTAGCCCAATTACAGTGAAGGATGGGTCAAATGCAGGGACAATAAAGTCTACCTTACTTTATATTGCTTTTATTCAATAACCTAAAATGTAATTGCTAAAACTACCTTGAAAACATATGCTCAAATTATGAGGGGAGTTGCCTCTCCACAGACCTGGTGTAACCTCTACCAGAAAAGTTATATAGTGCACTTTGCTTAGGAGCTCCTATTGTGTGTATGTGTGCATGTGTGGGCTACCTGCAGGGCTCTGTGTGGATACAGTACTGGCAGTAACAGAATCACAGCGGCCTGTACTTCCACTGCCACTGGAGGGGGTGGAGGGGGAGGAAAGAGGGGAGGGACTGTGCTGGGATACACAATGTGCCACTGCAAACCCTGGGAATGACAACATCAGCTCAGTGTCACCAGTGACATCAAACATGGTGTTTTAGGTTTAGTTTCAGCAGAACTACTTCAGCTGCACTATCTAGTTCACACGTTTCAGAGATCATATCCTGAACGCATTTCCTCACAACAAAAAAGGTCAAAAAGTTCTGACAGACTTCTTTGCGTCAAAAAGAGACGGTGTTTTCCTTGCTGTGTGTATTTGTATCTCACATTTTTGTTTTGTAGATGTCTTGAAACCTGAGCTGTATGCGTTTATGAAACTTTTTTAATTCTTGAAAATGTCCCAACACAAAAATAGTTTTTGGGAAAAATTTGGCAAAAAGCCGCCAAAACTCCTAACCTACTCCGGACCAGGTTAAGTTCCTGGCAGTTCAAATAGCACATGCAGCTAATCAGTCAGATTTCACCATCGCTATGGCGTCACCATTCCTCGAGAACCGCTCCGTAGAGAGAATTTTCAGAGATCGCCAAAACACTTTGGATTTTCCTGATATTATCTTTTTGAGAGGAACCGATTCTCTCATGAAGGAATAGAGTTGAGGAATCTACATGTAAATGATTAACATGCAGCTTGGCATAGCCTTAACTGTCACTTTGCATAATATTCTCATACTTATTGCGCACTTACTTTACTTACTCCCATAGCGTTACAACTGCTGTAAAGAAGACAGGTTCATTATTACTCAAACTAGAGCTTGCTTCTAATGCCCCGATATTGTCCCGTGAAGAGATGTCATTTGAATTGATGGAACTTTGCACCAAGCGTAGCGACTCATCAAACTTGCGCCCTGTTTTCTGACTTTAGCTACTGCCACTGTGTTTCCCTTTGTCAGAATTTTACTTTATTACTTCCTCATATTTATTGAGGATGATCCTGTGAAAAGTATGCCGCTCTTCCCTCCATTGTTCTGATTGACTGGTGGGCACTAACTTTGCTCCTTTAAGTGAAGGCGCATGGCATCATTTAGAAAATCTTGGGTTAGCAGAATTATATGTGAACCCGCTTCGTAGTGCGGTTTATCCAGAGACTCTCATGTCCCCGTTAGTTAATCCAGGTAAGAGCAACTTATCCAGGATAAATTCAGCGAGCTTCGTAGTAAAGGCCTCTGGACTAAGAAGACCAAAGCTAATAATTAACATTTTGAAACAATGAGTGTAAATGAATGTAACTGCACAGCCCTAGAATGATTGAACATGTCGTCCGTGTAGTACCTGGTACTTTATCCACAGAGGCAAACACAGATCTGTTTGCTGTCGGATCATTGGAGGCTCGTCTGGACTGCTCATAGAAGCGGAAAGGTAGGCCTCCTGGTGATGCATTCACTGTCTGCCCGAAGCCCAGCACTTCAGTAGCACTGGGCTGTACAGGGAGGTCTAGTAGAGCTGCAAACACCCACAGTAAGTCAAACACTGTCACTGCTGACAGAACAGGCAAGACAGCTGCTCGAAATCTCACCTGCGATCCTCTGCATCTTCATGCGTCGAGCCTGGATACGACCTTTGGCCAGTCTCTGTTTGGCTATGATGCAGCGGATGTGATCTGCAAATATGAAGTTTGCTTGCAGAATGGGCAAGGGCTTGGCATGGGGGTTAGAGCTGGGCTTATGGATCACTATGTTTAAGGCTCTGCTGTCGTCCTCAACACCTGATACTTGCATGTCCTGGTAATTAAAATTATTTTTTTAAAAAGAAAAAAAAAAGTGTCACACAGTTGAAAAACATGTCTGTACATCAAACAAACTAAAAAAAAAAGTCTTACTTGCAGAAGCCCAGCAAACTTTACCACACCCCATCCAAGGCGTTTGGTGTCTGGTTCTACAAGACTCATCTGATAGACGTCCACTGCCAGGAACCTCTGGGCCTGAAGCCCGTCTTTACTGACCACCATGCAGGCTATGAGGTCGCTGTTATCTTGAACACACAGTAGAACAGGGTTTTTTGCTCAAACAATAAAATAAATTACAGAAAAATATTATAACTAAACAAATAGACACATTTTGCGACATCCAGCCCTTTATTTTTTCTATGAAATGCTATCTAACAGCAGAGACAAATCTGAGACGAATAATTCCTGGAAGAACAAAAGTGCCATTTCTAAGTTAATCAGGAGGATATGCGTTGATAAGTATTCTGTTATGAGTATGCAGTAGAATTTGTTGAGTCAGCGCGCGTCTTACTAAGATCTAAGACATCGTCAGTCTTGATTAGGTCTTCAGGTCTTGTCAGAGGCAGCTGAGTCTCTGGTTCTCCTTGAAGATGGAGTGACAACGAGCGCAACATGAAAAAGACGCGGATGGCCTGTGTAGAAAGGAGAGGACATGTTTTAGTGCTCACATGTTAATCACAAGTTAATGCGGAGGGACATACTCGTCTTGTCTTCTCTACATCCCCACATGGCAGTCTCTTCACAAAGTCGATGCCTGTCAGAGGTGTGCCTGTCGGGGGCAGTAGAATCGAGGCATCCATCATCAGATACTCCACATTGAGGGGTTTACTCTGCAGCAGACAGCGAGCAATAAACACGGCCATGTTAAAGTATATTATTCACCCAGCCTTTAATTACAACTATATCTGAATATTACATAAAGGCCAACTAACCGTCATGCTCCTGTACTCATCCTCAAACATGTCTAGAAATATCTCTTCCCCCTGAGATCGAACAAATCATCAGTACATTAAGTATAAGGGGAATGGACTTGCACAAGTTCAACAAAAACAGCATTACTAGTGATTCACGCACAAGCAAAGTATCTCATTTGTTTGACAGACACTCACCTTGTAAAATGTGCGCAACAGATGGAGACTTTCTTCGCGAGCGCCCTGCAAATGATAACATTAACATTAAGTGACGTAAGCCCGTTTTAGATGCGGTGAAATAAAATGTGTTTAGACTTATTATTTGTCAGTAATTCAAAATCAATCATTAGAAGGAAAGTAGACCAAACAATGATACAACTAGCACAAGTTAACGTAGGAACAGATGCAGTGTTGTGTGTGATACCTCGAGGCACGCAAGATGAATGTCTTTTATTATACAGTCGTTGCCAGAAAGCACAGACTGCTTTAATAAAAGGCAGCTAAGTTCCAGAGTAGCAAGGCGCACTCTGCCGTCTGTAAAGCACAGCGCACACTCTTTTAGGATATTAAAGTCCATGAGAAATATTAGTATGTTAAAAATGCACATAGATATTGTGGTAGTGGAGTCGGACCTGGCTGTGCACACTGGCTCATGATCCTGATGAGCCTCTCCACCAGCACCACACTGTAGGAGCTCCTCTGCTGGTCAGGGAACGGCAGCTGCAGACGCTCCAGAACGCCTCGGTTTATGCCTTCACAAACATCACCGTCATGAAATGTGTTGTGGGAAAGATATTTTAAAATACTGCAATAACGTCAATATTGGAGCACAACCTATTTGAATATAAAGTAGCAAAAAATCCCTTTAACAGGACAAAATGTTACCTGTCCTGAAAAGTTTTATTATGATCTTGAGCTTTATCAGAACTAGTACGAGAACACAGTGTTAAATAAAAGAGTACTATTGCTTTCAATTGAAAATGTCTACTGTCTAGACCTTAACCTTCACCTAAAAGCATTTTTAAAAATCGATGTGGTATCAAAATCGGTATCAAAAATGAAATCTTTCCTTAGTATTCACATAGAGTGTAATTTTTTTGTATTTTGACAACACAAATCTGCACGGTTATCAGGCTTTTACAATATTAACACATGAAGAACTTTTAATAAATAAACAAAAGCAAAATATTTTTCTTCAGAAACTTCAAAAAGGCAATGAGTCGGGGGCTGACCTTTGCTGTGGGAGATGGCGTAGAGCAGACAGAGGACAAACAGCGCCTGATAGTCATCACAGGTGCAGTCCAGAGCAGTGTAAACCATGTCTAAAAATGGCCTTCACAAACACAAACGAGTCATCAAAACCTTCAGTCATTTCTTCAGGTAGGGTTACTGCAGCTCTCACGAGGTCTCACCTGTGTGTGTACATGCAGGTGGCGGCTGCCGTCTTCTCCTCATCAGTAATGTTCTGTTCAGTGAGATCTGACACTTTTGATTTATCCATGACAACCATCTCTATCTCTGCGCACATCAAAGCTACAGTTTAGTTACTACACAGATATGTTTTAATGAACTCAAACCCATCTACCCGCTCACACATCAATGAGTGTCACCAATGAAGATAAGTTCTGAAAAGATTCCTTCAGGATAAATCTGTGAAGTATTCTATGTTTACTGTAGATTAGGGTAGGCGATATTAACAAAAATGATGAACATCTTGATACTTTTTTGGTGTATCATGATAATGATAATCAAACAATGTTATGTTATATATATGTTATATGAAAACAGTATTAGCCCTGCTTTTGTCCATGGTTTAGTCCTGTTTAAGTGTTACTTTAGTCCCACTTAAATCCTTGGTTAAGATCTGGCCTAGACTGGCTTTAGTCCTGTTAAGGCCAGGTTTAGTCTTGCCATAGTCCTGGTTTGTTCCTGGTTTTGTCCTGTTTTAGTCTTGATAGTCAGTTTAACATAATGGGCAGTATTTTTCCCCTGGCTGTAGCGCAGCACTGGTGTTAATGATGACGTTTTGCGTCAGTACAAACGGTGACGTCGTGGGGTGTGGAACTCTAAACAAGAGGTGTGATCATGCCAAAATATGACGTGGAGTGAGGCACATATAGGGCGTGGTGTAGTGCATCCTGTGAACTAATGAACTTCAAAACTAGTGCAGTGAAAAATATAACATGGGAAACATTTCCTGGAATCTATTACTATCCTCATATGGACAAAATAATCCTAATAAAACAACCTTAATGGGCACAAATAACCAAAACGATAAATTACAGAATAATGAATATAGTGCAATTAAGACTGTCTGTCTAGCTGAGTTTCCATTGAAAATTTGCCCAAAACTGTATAGATTTGCTTCAAATGTCAAAAAACATCGCGTTGAGCCCGTTTGCGTTAAATTATTAATTGATCGGCGTCAGACTAGAACCTTGGACCTCGGTCCCAAGTCACACTCATATCAAGCAAAAATAGAGGATAGAGCAGTGCGCACCTTGTGGGTGTGTGGGTGTGTGTGTGTGTGTGTGTGTGTGTGTGCGTGCGTGTGTGTGCGTGTCTGACAACAACAACAAAACTTAAAATAATAATAATTAAAATAAATTAAGCAAAATAAATATATCATATAATATAAATAAATGTTTACTATAAACTATATGTGCAAATTGTGCATATCTTCAAAACATCATTGATGATAATATCCTTTTTTGGATATATATATATAGTTATTGCCCACCTCAACTGTAGATTATAATGCATTTATTATTAGATTTAATGACCCTGAAGGAATGCTTTCATATCATGATTGTAAAACACACATGCACACACACAGAGCCAGAGTGAGAGACAGACGGAGAGGTGAGGGGCACAGGTGGAATGGTGCTGTCACCCAGTGGGAACGAGCTACGACCTCCAAAGTCCAAACACGTGTGAATGTGATGGAAACACTGGGGAAAAAACAAGGGCAAAGGGCGGTTTGGGTCTTTTGGTTATTGCAAAACCTTTCTCATGTTAATAAATGATAATTAAACAGTGGTGTGACTTTTAGTGACATTTAGTCCAATTTATGTTTTGTTTTTTTTAATTAAAATACATATCTGGGTCAAAATTATATTTAAGGCGAGACACTGCAGGTGAGTAGGAAAACAGCAAATATGTACTGTACAATGTATTGTAAAATGTACAGAAGAAGGACACAAGATTTAAATCATGCTATGTTTTGTATTAATGTATAAATAAGGCATTTTAGGTAAATTGCACATATTTGGGACATACAAATCTGAAAAATTGATAGAGCCTAGTTTAAATGTCTTAGTTCATTGTTGATGTATTAGATGGATTTTTTTAAATGTAGTTTAAGTATCTGAAGAATGAAGAATCTTCTTGGAGTTAAAACTTGAATAAGTCAGGCTCAGATTTAGACAACAAAAAGTTCTTCAGTATAATCTTGCAAGTACAAGATGTAGAGTTTGATGTGTGTAGGTACTTTAAGGGGTGGTTTTGTAAGAAAAATGTATTTTGAGAAAACGACCTTTTAAGTTACATGTCATATGTTAAAAAAAATTATGAATGAATTAGATAACATGAAATAATAAAACATCTTTGTTGTTTCCACATGAATGAATTAAATGCTGAGAGAGCAAAGTGACCCAAAAAAACAAATAATAAATGGATAAAGGTTTTTCCTTTAGTGTCTCGCCTTAGAAAATGGTTATGCAGGTCTTACAAGACAAGGGTTGCTTTATGGATGGCGATCAATGAGAAGAACACACAGAGGCCGTACGTACGCTGGCCTGTGAAACACACACACTCACCTTCAGCTGTCTCCCCACTGGCTCTGCTGCCCTTAGAGCTCCCACCTGCCACTCCCTCTGTACCTTTGGCCTTCTCCCGGCCCCCCTCTCTCTCCCCTCTGCTGTCGTCCCAGCCCTCATCCGCCTCGCCGCCTCCTAGCCCTGCTCGCTCCTCGTCCTCGTCCTCGCCAAGGTTCTTGTAGTTGGGCCTCTTCTGGGTCTTTTTACGGCCGCGGTGGCGGGACATTTCCAGGGAACGCTCCAGTGACTCAGGGGGCTTGGTGAAACGACGCATTCCACCTGCACTGGCCTGGAGAAAAACAACAACCTGGATTACAAGTTGTTACTGTCACACTAGCAATTCATTATATAATATATCATTTCATGAAACAAATAACAATTGTGTCTGGGCACAACCCTCACATAGCCAATATACTCCATTTCCTTTCATTTTTATGCAGGAAAAGATGAATAAAAATAATCAGGTTAGACTCAGTTAAAAACTGTTTTTCAGCAGGTTCGTGGTCTGAGGAAAAAGACAGAAAAATATTCACATCACGAGCAGACAACCACAAAAACACTTCAATATTCACACACTCCACTGTTCACAGTCAGTGACTACAAGGGTAGCTTGAGCCATAGGTTCTTGGTTGCTACAGGAAGCACATCGGAGGTAAAAAATTCAAGAAAACATGTGTATTGACACACACAGGTGCACATGAAATCTAACGCCAAAAGAGAAGTAAGATAACATAAACCACAGAGTAGTACAAGTGTGCGCTGTTCTGGTAAACCGCTCACACTCTGAGGCAATGCTGAGAAATCAATGGAGGTCAACACTTGCACATCTGCGTGAATGCCAACAAGTGTGAGAACATGAAAGAGCCAGTGCCCAAGGAGAGGGTTTCTCATATGCAAATGATGTACAGGAGGTACAGTGCCAAACTGGTGCACTGGTGCCCAAACACGCAGCACGAAGGAGAAAGAGAAAGCGTGCTTCCAGGAAAAGATCTGGGTTAAGTGAACCTCCTCTGTCAGGGTACTGTCATGTGACCTCATTTCCTGCCACATCAAACACACACAGGAAGTACCATCAGCCACCTGAAGTGAAACAGGACAGTACCCCTCATACGTCCCGTACACAAATCAAAGAAACTGTGAGGGGACACATTTTAGTAATGCTGCAGGAAATAAAGATGGTCAAAAAAGTAAAAGTAAAGATAGAGGATTTACTAATATTGTATATATACTTTTGTTTTTTTTTTTTAAGTAAAACACTCACTATTATACACTATACACACTATATTAAAATATAAAAAATAAAGATTTGTCTATTAATATATATTGTATATGTATATGAATAATAACTATATCCTATTCAGCTTCCTATCCTTTAAGTAACACGTTGACAACTTTTTCCCATTCAAAAGAAATAGTATTTAGTTACAAATAGTGAATTGTTTTGACAAGGGTCCTAATTCGTCATCATTATGAAACTAAAGGATATTCACAAAATCCTATGTCTACAGCAACCATGTTCAAACATTCCTACAGTATACATAGAGACTTTATGTAAAAATGGTGTGACGGTGAAAAGCTGTTCCTAGTTCATCATGTTGTGGTTGACGATATTGTGAGTGCACTCCGCCTCCTTATCATGTTCAGTGAAAAGGTAGGCCGCTTCTTAAAAAAGCCACAAGTCTAGCACGCGCAAACACACGGCTCACACAGGCAGGTTCTGAGAAACACCACGTGGGTCTGCTGTGGTCAGCACACAACTGAGGGGGCAACCATCAAAGACTCACACAGACAGGAGGAATGGAAGGACGACGACAGAAGTCACAAATGAGAAGTGTGGGGAGGCAAAAAGGGAGAGGGGGAGGTTTGGGGAAATCACAACAAGAGGCTTTGGCACATTCAGAATCGAGATTCAATTCATTTTGTTTTATATATGTGTCTGTGAGAGAAACAAACACAAATATAAAAATCTATATTATACTGTACTTTATGCTGTTTATGAGCCAATAAAATAGTGTCATTTAAAGGGGGTATATTATGCAAAAGAAAACTTAAATGAGCTTTTAACCTTGTTACAGTGTTCCCTCAATTAGTGCTCTCAAAGTCGTATTTGGATTGATTCTGCATGTTTGAGAAATCCTGTATCCCTGTAATCCCTGTACTTAGTTGCAATAGACCCTAATGTGTTTAGAACAGCTGCGTATGCAGAACTTGCCAGAACATTCCATCTCATTGATATGGGCCAGCAAATAAAAAATATTACTTTTGAGGTTGTGGACGGCACAGACACATGGTTGTTATTTAAATGTTCATCACATTTGCCAATGAGTAGCTTAATAACTATCTACAACTATGTCTAACTAGTCCAGCTGTTGTGGACATTTTGTTTGTTTTGTTGTTTTTGGTACATTATTGTCCAAAACAACATTAGAGGGTTTATCAGTTCTGCAGTTTTGAACAAGAAGTTAATGGACCTGTTTCTATTAAGCCATTTTAGGTAAATATTAGTTTATAGTGGACAAAATGTAAAATGATAATCAACTTATGTTATAGTTGAATACCTAGAAGTACCTGGGGGAAAAAGCACAATATGTCTCTTTAACAGAAGGGTTTTGAGTTTCTTACCATAAACGTATGTGCACTTTGGATGTCTGTTTGTTGGGTGAAAACAGACAGGTCCCCATTAAGAATAACATCGGCTAAGGAGTTGACTAGAGGCTGGTAGTGGATGATCAAGAACACCTGAGGGCCCAAATAACAGATGCAATTTAGTTTTATCTAATTTAAGTAACACAATTATGCAAATCACTTCATGGCGGAATTAAGCTCACTTGGGACAGCAGGTAGAGAGAGACTTGAGGGTTGATTTTTCGCTCTTCAGACTTTGAAAAAGAAACAAAAACAAAAAAAGAGAAATCAGCTGTGGTCAAGCAGTAAACATTTACAATACGAGACACGAGCTGGGAAAGAGCCTTACGATTTCCGGGTTGATCAGCGAGTAGACGTAGAGAGGCAGGAAGAGGCGGTTGAGCAGGTGATCCGTGAGCACGTCGTTGAGGAACTCGCAGTTGATGATGAGGATATCGTTCAGGTAGTGCAGGTGGTCCAAGTGCTCCGCCACCAGGTCACTCAGCTTTCCCCTGTTTTTATGTCTGCGGACAGAAAAAGAAGCGCTTTGGAATGGTTTGTCACGTCAACTTTTTGTTACCGTCGTTGAGAAACATCAGAATGTATCGATTATTCACGATTATTGAGTGAAAGTGAAATCCTTCATTTCTTTCATTCAAACAATGTGTGTCCAGGTTTATAAAATCAAACTTTCAGAATGCAAAAGTAAAGTTATTGAGAAACAGTCGAGTAAAAAGCACAATAAAAATTCTGTGTAACTTTTTTGGAGTATAGATTGAATTGAAATAACACAACATTGTTTCTAAAATAGTCAATTATTTGTTTTGAGTTCCCACCTCTTCTCAGCTCCTTTACCGGCCACATCTTTTGCTACACGATTTATTTGTAGAGCTACATTAGAATGGGAGGTGGGTCACTAACCTGTCAGGTGAGCACCAATACACTCTCATCACACCCAACCATCAATGTATTCCTTTCACTTCTCGCCTCCAGCGTTCCGGCTTCACGCAACTGGTTTCCCGGCGTCTCACTTTTACGTTCTGCTTTGGCGTCTCTCTCTCCTGCACTTAGTGTCAGACCGCCCTCTGATATGTCTAATAAATACTTGTAATCTACCTCATATTGTGGTGTGGTCCTTGTTCATGAAGTTCTATTAAAAGCACGTGGGAAGAAAACATTGCCCTCTACTGGTGAAAATGACTCACTCTTCGTCAGTTTGTACACATTTGTCCAGTTCAATCACGTGGCTCCCGATGAACCAGACCAGGTTGCTGAAGTAGGGGACCGCGGTCTTGTCTCTTATGTAGTGCAGCATGTGCTGGTTGTCCACTGCAGAGACAAATAGGAAAGTCAACTAATAAAGCTTACAACATAAACAACTATTTCAAACAAGTCCTGTACTGTTTTATATATAGTGAGACAAAGTAATTGACTTTAACATATTATTGTAAAGATGAAAAAAAAAACATATTCACATGCATAAATACAATAGTTAAACGGTACAAAAGGAACATTTTAATTGAAACATGACGTAAAAGCTCAATAGAACAAACAGAAGCTGGTGTCCCATTAACAAGATAAACATAAAACCAGGAATGAATGGGCAGCCAAGAGGAATAACCAAGAAAGAAAGCATTCAGAAAAGTAAATTACACTGCAATTTGTACACTATTTTTTTTTTTTAAAGATTTGTCTGCCGATAAAATTGAAGCAGAATTCAAAGTAAAATCACAGACTTAATCACCAAATCAAAACAGTGTATTTGGCTGATATTATGGGTGTGTAAAATGAACATGCAGACACATGCTTAAAACAAAAAGCAAGAAACTGTTGTACATATGAAACAAAAAGAGCAGGGCTGGAGCATGCAAATGTTTAGATGTGTGACATTTTCTGTACATTTATAAAAGGACCGCGGCTTGAATTTTAGGAGTACAAAAGACAGATAGTGCTCGGCATTCCCAGGCCCCAGAAGAAGACTGAATGAATGGATCGACCAACTTACATGAAACTGCATTTAGGCAGATGGGGCGCGCAGAGGAGACAAGGAGTGAGGGAAACAGACACAGGGTTAATGTGAACTGAGTGGGCATGTGAACTTCAGAGTTCTCACAGGCATCACAAACTACAAACAATGACACACTGGACCTCTAACAAGAATAGAACAACCCCAACTATAAGAATCCAGACTGTCATTATTTGCAGTGAATAACTCAAGGAGCCAATAGACAGCCCCACAGAAGAAATATGCAGATAGGAAACCACAGAAATTACAGATCTTAGTTTGCATATTTTAATGCTTACATTTGATGCATTAAAATTTTTTAGAAAGGCAATTAATCAAGCTTAGGGGTGGGCGATATTGACAAAAATGAGTATTCCAATAACACATTATGTCTATCCAACAGGAATGTTTTAAAACATGTCAAAAATATGTTACTTGAAGTTTAATTATCAGTCAAATATGAAATATCTGTAAAAAATAATCACAAAGGTTCACAAATATCATCTTGAAAGTTAGCTAAGTAAGTTAAGTTTTTATTTTAATTGTTAATCTGCTCTTTTTATAGCATTCTTGTTTTACTATAAATACTGTTCTCAATATTCAAATTTTGCATAACAACATTCTTCATATTATCAACATTTTGATATACTGCCCACCTCTAATCAAGCTTACTGGTTAATCTTTACAACAGAATGTAGAGTTAACAGAGTGACAGATTCTGTCTGTTTGGAGCCACAGTTCAAGATGCCAGTCGAGTGCAGGGCGAATGCTGCATGCAGAGAGCAGAGGGAGAAGATGACGCCTCGTCCCTGAGAGTGACTGTAGGCTGAATCAATGCTAGCACAGAGAGGACATGCATGAGCTGTACAAGAAAGCCAAATGCACCACATACGCATTTTCATCTTTCATCAAGAACTCCTACACAAATGTAAACAAACTCTAAAGCCAGAATGCCCATTATATTAGTAAAAACATCCAAGTATAGTCATTGAGAGGCTTTGTAGCTCACTGAACATTTATCCCTGAACTACTATAAAGTAATAATAACTTATTATTCTCCACCTGTCGTGCTTATGGCCACAGCTTTCAGCATATTAAAATAAGGAGTATTAGAGTAAAGGAGTGCAGGAGTATGTATGGTATTCAGCAAACATGTAAAGTTTCTCTTTGAGGACCAACAAGACTGAACAGCAGTTATACAGACTGGAAGTCAAAGTCATGCACCAAAGTGGCAGCAGCAGAAAAAGGAGTCATGGACAGAAAGCTGTAGACCAGGCTCACGTCGCCCCCTGGTGCATGTGTTGGATCACTCACCTTTGTAAACATTGAGTGTGATGGTCCGGACTGCGATGCGCACCATGCTTTCAGGGTGGTTGAAAAATTTAATGGCCTCCGTGTACAGAGCAAAGTCATTTGTGTGCTGTGCGGAGGACACAAAAGACAACTGAATGTGAATTTAAAAAAACAGACACAAGACTCTACAATGCTCTCAAACTAAGGGTTACAGTACTTTTCTCAGCACAAACAGGATCAGAAGTTTTTTATTTCTCTACTCTACTTCCTTACCTCATTGTAAAAGAAGTGTACAGTATGGTTGTTTAGTTTCAGTGAAAGCGTCTTGAGAAAGGAAATATAGTAGGCCATAATCTCCTCATCAGAAAAGTCAAACTTGTGGACAATTATGGAGTTCACGTGATTGTTTGACAAGAGGTAATCTAAGGAAAACCAAGAATAGATTACTTAATAACGATGCATTTTCTAATTAGTTTTTAGAATAGAACAAGGGTTTATAAACCAAACATAGTGATGAATATTTTCTCAGTAGTGAAGCAGTGTCTCTGTTCACACTCACATAAGGATGTCTCATGGCTGATATTCTCAAACAGAATGTTGAGAGTCTGAAGGAGCTGCACACAAACATAACGGCCAGACTTTTGTCGAAGGATGTTGAGAAAGAATGCAAACATGTTCTTCTCCAGGAAGAAGCTGTGGACAGACAGATAGAACTTGAGTTAAAAGATAGTTACAATTCATGTTTAGGTATTTCACAAAGAGTGAACAGACTGTACAATTTACCATACCATTTACCTTCTGTACACATAAGTGTACAGAAGATCACTTGACTATTAGATGTCGGCTCTTACCACTGAGCTACTGTCACCCACAGAAACACTTAAAGCACCTTTGTGTGTTGTTCTTACTATTATCATAGTGGTTATGCTTGATAATCTAATTGTCTAGGTCTTTCATTTTTAATAAAATTCTTTTAGATTACATATCATCCACCTATTTTATCAACATCCAGCAAAACTAAGATTAAAATCTTCCTTTAAATATGCACATCCCTTAGACGTTAAAGGGGCTAGTTTAGTGCTCATTTCTAGCTTTCTGGCAGTGTGGACTGGTGCCAGACACAGGCTGGGACTACTTACTCAAACACAGAGCTGTCATTCTGGTCTCCCCAGATGAGATTCTCCGTGATCGAACGGATCGTCTCCACCAGTAAGTTTCTGTTGTGGTCCGTCACTGTGGTGTTTTTGGTCAGGACATGATACAAATACCTACAAAGAAAAATTGAGAAGTAAATATATCATTATTACATAGTAATCTCATAGTCTTGTCTCACAATTTAATAATTTGAGATTGTCAAAAAGGTTTTATTTTATACATGTTTTGCATGCTAGAATCTTGGAATCGGTAGCTTTCACATTCTATAAAGTGATAAAGTTATACTCCCAAATGGGGCTTGAGACCCAGTTTTCTCTATTGACTACTTTTATCCAACTTACTCTATCCATGGGTTTCAGATAGATTAAAATTTGGTACTACTGGCATAATTGAACAATTTACAATTTAAAACATTTTGGAAGTGACTTGAAAACCTATAAATACATCAATATACCGTATTTCAACGGTGCATTATGTACATTTGCTAGTGGAGGATCCACCCCCTGCTTCTCTCCATGGCTATGTTATGGCTTTATCTAGAAATTCCACCATATGGCATTAAATCTCCATGAAAATAAGTAGGTGATACCACAAGGGAAGAAGTCCAAAACAGGTCCAGACGTGGTCTAAACAAAGTTCAAACCAGGTACAGATCAAGTCCAAACTGAGCCCAAACTAAGTCTACACCAGGGACCATATCCAGACTAAGTTCAAACCAGAGCCTTACCAAGTAAGGACCAAAGACCAAGTCCAAACCAGCTCAAGTCATTCATTAAATGTCTACTGTCATATCTACTGTCCATGTACCACCAGGAAATAAAATTATGAGCTTCATCAAAATTGTCAAACAGAGAACATCACTCAAAATTTACGTATAATCATGTTCACTACATTTTAGTGAAATGTGTAGTCCCTTGCACGACAAGTGCATCATTACGCAGTGCTTTAACAACTATCTCCCTTAGACTGATTATTAACTATAGATTCATAGTTGGCCTTTCTGATTGTTTATGCGCCGTTAATAAATCGACCTGCAGAAGCTCAAAACACCTGCGGTTTGATCCAACAGCGGAGGTGTGTGTCGGTGGGTGGACATTTCACGTTAGCGCACGGGGTAAACATTTCCCAGAATGATCACACAGTGACAATATAAGTAACACACAACAAGTTAGGTTACTCCAAAGCTGATTGGATCTCAAAGTTGAACGGTTTTGCACGGCGTTGTTTAATTTGGGTAGTTAATTATGATCGGTTGCAGTCGTTAGCTTCTCCAGTAGCTAACTGTTAACTACTCACTTTAACTGATCCAAGGAGTGAACGTTCTTCGCCCTTCCCTGTCCAACCCAGCTCCGCGACCGACCGAACATGGTGGCCGTCAGGAAGGATCCACTGCACCAGGCCGGCTATTTTACCAATTTAGATTTTGCATTCAATCCATTTCACACACTTATTCTTGTCCACACATAACCATTTAGCAAACAGAAGGTGAGAGGCGGTGATGGCAGCACTTGGGTCACTGCGAAACTGCTTGTGTGTTTGAGGCGTATGGGACTTGATGTTTTTCCCCGTGAAAAGTCCTGTCAGCGAAGCCCCGCAGAACTACAAAAAACACTTCCTGGCGTGGTCGTGACGCCCATGACACGCGACGCACGTTTGGTTTTGATTGACTCGTGGTTGGACCAATCCGTAAACAGAAAGGCGCCGCAGACTGCGGAGTATCATATTTCGTGTTTTTGTCAGCGATGTTTTGACAAGGACGGTTTCTAACATGTTGAAGCTGTTTTGTGGTGCTGTGCTGATAGATAATTGTGGTCGTGATGCGTTTTAATTTTGGGTACGAATTTGCACGCAAATATATTATTTTTAACCCATTTGCGTTTCTGCTCGCACTACATGCTACTGTTTTTAGCATTGATGCTAGCTGGCATGCTATGAATTTTCCTACCCTGACAAAATATATGGCCAAGATGATAATTTGATAGTTTGTGTTGAGTAATATTAGCTCTGCAGACCTGACTTATGTAGTCTGATGCCACTGCTGATGATATTTGCCTGTTGCAGGTCACCTCGGGCCGACATGGACTCATCAGTAGGGTCACAGGCTCAGGCTGGGCTCTAGCCTCCTCTTCGGCCCATGTGAACACTGGACCCAGACGTCTAGATTTCTATGACACACCCAATTTATGCACAGCTAGATTCGGTGGAATCGCACTTGGACGAGCTCCCATATATGTTTTATCTGGGCCTGTTCTTTGTGAACGTGCTGATCCTGTACTATGCCTTCCTGATGGAGTACATCGTCCTGAATGTAGGGATAGTGTTTTTGCCCGAGGACATGGACCAGGCGCTGGTGGATCTTGGAGTCCTTTCTGACCCGGCCTCTATGCCTTATGATACGGACACTGAGCTGGATGTGTTTGAGGGCTACCTTGAGTAATGTGGAAGCGTCAAAACCCCCTGTAACTGATGCTGATACACCATGGGACAAAAACACTGCTGGGTCAATGAGGACTATGTGCACCTCAGCAAATGTGAAGGGGTAAGTGGTTACTTAATTTTGTCAAAGATGGTATGTAGTTGTACAATGATGGGCACCTATATTGATACATATTTTCACTTTTTTAAAGGTTTACCCAGCTCACAGAGTGGAAGTGCTGCAGCCACTTGTAGAAGCTGTCCCTGAAGAAGTACATGCAAACATGAATAAGCAAGTACCTGTTGTAGCTTCTACAACAAATGATTTGTCAAATTCTCAGGCCTGGTGTTACTGCTCACTGCAAAGACCAACTGAACAAAATCAGTTGTCAACGGCATATAAAGACTGTCTAAACATGGTTGACATTGCTTCCAGTTGTTGATTAAATAGTAACCGTGAGAGTTTTAGTTTTGGGGAAAAGTATTTTATTTATATATTGAATGCACATTTCAAAAGCCTTGCTTGCTTGCAAGGAATATTTGAGACACTAAAACACTTTGTCATAAAACTCACAGAGAATATGAAACATACTGTCAGCTGTCATGAGCATGGTAGGCTGACACTTTGTTGTGCCAATCATTTCTTTGAACATTTGTTAATAGCATGGCTATGAAGTTGTAAAATGCCTGTTGCTTACAACTGTCCATTTTCTTAATTTACAGCATTCTGTTTCTTAGGGTTTACTTAATGTCCTCATCATAATAAGCACTTGTAGGACAACCCTGAAACCAATGGAAGCAGCAGTCCACAGCAGATGTGTGTGAATACCCTGCATGTTTCTTTGGTCTGGCATTATTTTATTGCGCTGGTTTATACTAGAGTGTTAAATGAAGGCAGACGCTCTGTGGTATCGGACAGTCAAAAGCACCTTGTCCAAAAAGTTATTTGCATCAGAGTAACTTATTGGTTTATTCACAATGACTTTAAATATCTGCAGATAGAAAATAGCATTAATGCTTGAGTTTCGTTCAAACATTTCTGCACAAGGCTAGTGGAATCTATAAATGAAAGTGAAATGCATCAGAACCCTGATGTGCGACGCAGAAGCTGGAATGCTTCAGGTCTGCGTCTGGATGCCAGTATCAGTAACAGCAGAGCTCTCCTTGATACTGACGCATAAACCATTCTTAACACTGTTTATGAGCTATAACAAGCGTTTCTTCAGCTGAGCTCACATCAATTCTGTGCCACTGCAGTGAGTTTGAGAAAGTAAGCCATAATTTAATTTAAACAGGTATAAAGTATTGTAAAATGTCCATGTGGCATTTCTCAGACATGGGAATAAATCTACCTAAATCTGCTCACTTCACTCAGACTAGAACAGGAGTCACTCAGCTTCTGTTTCAAAATACTGCTTATTTGTTTTGGATTGTACCACCATTTGTTCCCAAAATGTATTTAATAAACTAAGGTAATTCTTTTGTCAACTTGACCTGAGTGTTTTGGTGGGAATTATGCTCATGCACACACACACACACAATGCCATATTTTGAAACTAATAAAGTATTCCAAAAAGAATTGGACTTGAATGTTTTCATGTCAGCACAGTTATGGCACATATTGTCCACAAGAGGGCATTCGCGTAATAAATACTGACGCAAATATGGTCTAGGAATGCCAGCCACACAATACAGAAGTAGAAGGTAACTTTATTATCTTATTCCATCTTAGATTACTATTTTCACAGACAAACCAATTAGATAAAACATTTGCTTTGTAACACTTTTTTCATTAATTCCCCTCTGCGAGGCCTATTCAGCTGACTCTTTTTAAGATTTAGAAAATTTTGAAAAAGCTTTTAGTTGACAGGGTTGTTATTTCATATATTTACCCTACTTATATTTAACATTTCCCAAGTAAAGCCCTTTTAAATCTGTAAGAAGCGCAGTTCAAATAAAATGTATTTACTTTACCGTTACATGTCTAAAGTCAACTGCAGGAACTTACTTTACGCATGCCCAAATTGGATCAAAATAGATGACATTTCGCAAAAAAGAGAAGAGAAACCATATGAACAGTTTGAAAGGAAGTACTATACTGAGAAAAAAATCTGGTATAAAAACAATAAATATAGTACAAAAAATTAATGTAACCAAAAAACAAACAATACAGTCCAAAGTGTAAATGCATACTCATGGCGCCGCATTATGAAGTAGCCATAATGCGATGGTCCTGCTGCTGGAGTCTTTCAAACATGCCCAAAGGAATGAACTGGCTCCACATCCTACAGACACAATGCATAACATGAGTATTTCATTATAACACGTAACCCCGGCAACAAATCCAGACTGCTTTTTCACCTCAAAGATTTCATATGTTGACAGAGCTTCAGGCTGCTCCCCAGACTTTGTGCTCCGACATCCGTTAGCCTGTTGTGCCATATGCTGTTCAACATGACGCAAAAATGCTGTTTTAGCTGTTTTGATGTCCACATGACACAATAGAGTGCTTTAAAGGTGCAGTTTTTCTTGTGAGCGGCTTTGCCATCTGCTCATTTCTTGCCTGAAGAGTTCCACAGTCAACTGGCATAAATATATGAAACTTATTCATCTTGCAAGTATTCTACTAAAAAAAAATACCTTCAAAATCATGCACTATTAATTTCATTTGACTTAAATCACTGTATCTCTAATGGGTAACACTTTATAATAACTACACTTATTCCTGCCTTAATATAGCATGAACAAATGTTAACAAATTTTCTTGTCGTTTGTTAAGAATGATTCAGGATAAGTAATTATTTAACTAATAATTCAACCCTAATTCCTAACCCCAACCCTAACCTTAACTAAGTAGTTACTAATCCTGAATCATGCTTAATAAACAATTTGTTCATGATGAATTAAGTCTTTGTTAATGCTTTGTTAAGGAAAAATAAGATGTAGTTATTATAAAGTGGTACTCTCGAATGTAAAACTCCAACAATGGAAATGATAGATGGATACCTGTGGAATGCACTTTACATTACAAGGATGACAGGGACAGAGCTGACGGAAATAAACTTTGGACATTTTTAAAATGGAGACTAACTTTTGCAATGAATTTGGAAATGGACAAATTTGCAGGACACTTGGACAAACTAAACGAAAAGATATTAAAGGACACATGCCAAGTCTTTTTATCTTTGCCTTTTCGCAGTCTGTGTTTGGTTCTGTTTATTTTTATATTTTGTTTATGTTTTATATTATATATATAAAAAAAGAAAAGAAAAACATGCATTCTTGTCTCTCCACAGATACAGTAAGTTTAATGCCATACTGTGGAACTCTCTAGGCAAAAACAATAACATCTTCATGGAAACAAGCAGGTGGAAACCCTCTACCAGAAAAACATATGTCTGCCATAGATGAAAGGTATGCAAAACTATTCTTACTCCAATTCCGTGAGGGCGGACATATGAGGAAGAACTGCAGCAAAACAGTTAGCACCTTCATCATGAATAAGATTGCTGTGGAGGCTGAAAAGATACATGTAGTTATTAATAACAAGTGATTTTATATATATACAGCACCTGTCAAGATAACCCGGGTGTTTTACATGAAAAAATGCATTCACTCATTTTTCTGTTGCCATAGTTGCTTTGGTGTTAACTGATGGAAGTTTAGCTGACAATCTGTGCATCATCTCATCTCATACCAATCCCACAATTCAATCACGCAGGCAAGTTGGGTGAAGTGTCTTTTTGCCCAATGACACAATGTCAGTAGCAATTAGGGTTGTAAACAGTTTCAAATGATCCTAAAACTAGTATCAAAACAATTTAATTTGTGTCCATACTCAAATTTGACCTTTCCTGAACAGTTTTAAAAATGTCTTGTTCTTTATCAGAACAAGTATAAGACAACTTGATAACACAAAGAGAGTACTACAAGAAAAAATTACATTATTTTGTCTAAAAAAGATAGTTTTTGTTGTTGTTTTTTATTATTGTAAAGAAATCAGCAATGTAGACAATTACTCAGTATCGAAATCAATATTGAAATGTTACTATTGTGACGAGTATGAGTATATTAATATAAGCCGACTTTTCCATTTTGCCCCATAGTTGCATAAATATACAATATAAACAAACCACAAATGCTACTATAATAAGGTTGTTTTTAGATTTTTGTACCTTAACCGATCAAGTCTGGGAAGATTTCTTAAAGTGTCCGACAGTAACTTTGCTCCAGTGTCTCCAATAGTGTTCTGTGACAGACTGGACAAAATAAAACAAGTCATTTTTATGTCGAAACAGTAATAAAAGTATGATATGACGATAAATGATGAATGTGTCAATAGCAGACTCACTTTATGGTCTCTAAGGAGGTGAGCGAGACCAAAGCCTTTGCCAAATGCTGAGCTCCGTCATCGCCAATTTTGTTGTTCTCTAAACTAAAAAGGGAAGAGGAAATGAAAAGAAACAGCACCACGACATTTTATAACCATTATTATGTACATAAGAGGAATATTTACTCCAAGTGTTGCAAGTTGTGTAGCCCTGGCAACACCTTCCACAGCATCGGAAGAGCAAGTGGACCCTTCTCTGGCCCGAGCCTAAGAAAGGTAGAAAGGTCGGAAGTTATGATTATGTTCATGTTTTAAATGTTTGGTTCTAGTGGAATTACAATTTCAGTGGACACATAAATAAACCAATAAACTAATACATGAACATTTCAGAACATATTTGTTGTGATCTACAAACAACGTATTATTTAGTCCAGAAATGTAAATTGCAAACATAACTTTAAAACGACCACCAAATTCCATATTTAATGTGGTCTAAACTCAGTTACAATTGGACCCTCTTGCTATAAATTTGTATTAGAGGGGGCCCATGTGAGGGGCCACCAAATTTCTGTTGACGGCCCTGCGCATATGCCAGACTTTTTGTAAATGAGTCTACCTGCATCTTTTTTGTTGTTGTAATCTTTTCACTCTCAGTGTTTTGTTTTTATAATAAAATATAAATTAATACTAACAATTGCTCTCCATTTTGAAACCACTTTGTTTTTAATGAAACTTGATATGAAAGTGACATTGTTCCCTGTCTACAGACTTAACCAAAAAACCCAAATCCGCTTTTGAATTTTGCTTTACTGCATTTTGAAAAACAAACAATGAAACAAATAAATAGAACTGAACAGAAAGGTTTTGAGTTCAACTACAAGTAGATGTTTTCCTGAAAAGGATCTAAGCATTCTACTGTATATGAATGTTGACAATCGGACACCCTTCTACTTACTCCAGCTCCAGGTTGTGTAGGTCTTTAACTGCTGGAACTCCTTCAGCAAAGATTGAATTGGACCGGCTGTAGGAGAAACACCTCATGGTAAATCATGTTTTCTCAAGTAGTTACAGCTGCCTTTGTTTTGTTTTTTTACCATTCTGAAAGTCCCTTGTTTGTGTGGATGTCCACCAGCTTGGCCAAGTGTTCAATATGACTGACTTGTGTCGCTTTGAACGGGTCGATCTTGAACTTGGACACAGCATCACACAGGAGGCCATCTTCTTTTTGCTTATCAAGCTCCTCCCACAAGATAACAACGTCACCAATGCAGGCTCTAGATTAGAAAATACTTAAATCAACATCATACAGATTAACATTTGTGAATGTCAAAAAAACAATACCTGTATGATCCTACAGCACCAAGTCCCACCAAAGATCTAAGCCCGGAAACTTCTATCCCACAATCTTGGACGTCTAAAGACAATCTCCTCTCTTTATGGCTTATATGTTCCACAACGTTTTTGATAGAATGAACATCTGCCGGACTGAGCGGTATTCCGTTGAAGGATAGTTCCTCTGGAAAATTCTTCGCGACATGTCCAGCCAAACAAGAAGAACTTGAGTCTTCGGCGGATCCGCGATGTGTGAAAGATGCCTCGTAAACACAGTGGCACACGTCCAGGATTTGGGAAGACCTAAGTAGACCAAACTGGAGGTATTTGAGGTGGTTGATGAGCGCGTTCTGTTTAGCAGCCACTGTCTTGCTTAAGTTTTTGGCAGGTTGGAGCCACAGAAGATCGTCTTGGTTCTGGAAGAGCAGTCCCACGGCAAAGCGCTGGGTCAGTTCGTACTCTTCTCTCTGCTGTCGTCGCCGCCCCTTGGATCCGGTCTGGAACGTGAGCGTCTTCACAAAGGCAGAGCTGCAGGGATGGAAAGAGAGATGTGTCAGGAAACAAAACAGCTTCCTAGGCTGTCGTTTCTGTTGTCAGCTCTTTTGACCACAGAGTTGACATTTTAAGTTACTCAATTATGAAAAATTCTGGAAACAGGCAAGTGAAGATTATCCAGTTAATGGATAATGGGGATTATTCAACAAAAGATCTATAATCCTGACACTTTTAGATGCAAATAAGCTATTGCAAGCCAGTCTAATGCCCAAACAGTTACAGAACTTCACAATAACTTCACAAAAAAGCTGGCCACATTTAGGCTTGTCACAATAATTACTATATTGACTTATCATTCAATATATGACAGATAGAATCATATATTTGTGGCTCAATATTTTTCATGTGTGCGTTTTCTTTGCACTGATGGGGGCATCTGTGTAAGTTCTTTGTACAACGATAAGAGCTGTAGATGATCTTTGTAGATACTACCAAAGAACTAAAGTGTTTCATTTGGCTTTTTCTTCTATAATTATTGTCTCTAAATATTGTAAAATTAGAAAAGTGTTCAATGAGAATATCTTGCTTTAGCGTTATTGTGTCAGTGGAACAAAGCGGGGACATTTTCTGTATCAATATGTTGCACTTCAAAGTGTTATTGTCAGGCCTATAGCCACGTACAAGACTGGAAATGGTATTACTCTTCAGACCTGTTCTTCCTAAAATGAGCCTCATCACAAGCTGCTTCTGAACCCGTTGGAGCAAACACTATAGGCTGGACACTTTGTGAAGCTGAGACTGTAGTTTTGGCCTCTGTTGTCTGGTTCATTCTAGTTATGGAAACATGCTCTGCAAAGAGGAATATCAGATTTTAAATTCCGTCTAGATTTTCTATATATGAAGAAGTATAGACGGTGTTTGGGCATTTGTTGGGTTTAATATTTTGGGTTGGTTCCTCTTTAAAAGCTGAAGCTAATTTAACAAAAACGAGTGTTAGCGATGACATAAAGTAAAAGAAATCCAGAAGGAATCCATTTAAAGTACTATTACATTTTTCAAATTTTTTATATGTGCAAATTGACTCTAATTCATCCCAAAAGGGTTGATTTGACTGTAACTAAGAGAATTACAGCCTTCTTTTCATATTTAATGTCCAGCAGCTTGATAGTTTCCTTTTATCAGATGGGGGATGAAAAGGAATAAATTAACAAAAAGTCCAGCCATATAGTAACGGATTAATGTGGTTTGGTTGTGGTCGTAAATAATCGCAAAATCATGATGTTTCTTATTCAAAATTTTGATATAACAACATTGATATCTGGAGATTTTATCATTCTTTTATAAATGGAATGAAAAGTATTTCAGCAAAAGGAACAATGACATCACGAAACGATGGTGCCATGAAGCAGTTTAAATTAAGTTACTAACAATAGCTGCCTGCTGTGGTGCTGCCTCTTAGCAAGAGATGCAACATAGCCAAGCTAATTTGAGCCCTGAAACGAAAAATAAAAAACAGGTATGATGAGGAAACAAAACAATGCAATTAAAATGCCTTCCCTCTATACAACTTCAGTAGCGACAAAGAGGAAGTATAATTTGATTAAACCCACTAGTATCATAATGAAACTACATTCAAAAGACCAGTTCATTCTTACCTTGACAATGACAAATGAACAGCAGCTAGGTAGCTCTGAAGAAAAGGATTGGCCCACGACAAAATTTCCTCTCCACAAACTTCAGTCTCTCTGGAGCTGTCTTTTATCGTTTGTGTCCCGTTATCCGTATTGCCGTTCTCTTTTTCAGCATTCGATAAACTCCGTCTCCTTCCCACTTGAGTAGCGCTCAGAAGCCCAGTCTCGAGTCCAGCCGCCCTAGTTTTGCACGAAATGGAGAATTCGCTTGTGATTACTGAGGAATTCATTTTGACCATTTCCCAGGCCAGGCAACTCAGCTCAGACATCACCCCGTTCTCCTGTCGACCGTTCTGCTTTTTACCCTTTCTTCTTGGCGCTTTTTTCCTTCCGCGTGGCTGCGATTTGCTCCTTGTTCGAGTTGCGTCGCTTACGTCAACGTCCTCGACTGGTTCCTGAGATACTAGTGTTCCTTCATGATTCAAAGCGTTCAATTTCAGACGCAGCACCTGATCGCAAATCGCTGTCAGAGTTGTTGGTAAATCATCCAAATTGGGCCGCCGTTCCAGTAGCGCGCACACTAGCCGACATATCCCAGGATTCCAGCATAAAAGACTGAGATAGCTACAGTTTTGCAAGCACTTTATGGCTGATGTTTGGACTTCCAGATCAGGAAAGTACTGCTTGACGTACATCTCAACATCTGAGGGTGAAAATCCAGAAACTTCCAAAAGACTGTCCACTTTCCGTAGCAGCTGGCTAGCACTGCCTCTTGGTCTTGACGAAAGGAGAAGGCAGCAACCAGGAAGTACCAGTCTTTGCAGAATCGCGGAATAGAGTTGTCGAATTGTAAAGGTATTAGCATTTCTATCTTTCAGTAAACAAGTGACGACGTCTTTTTCTAAAGGTTGAATAAGCAGTTCGAACTCTCGCAAGTCTTCAAAACCGTCGAATATGATAAGGGTGCGTCTTGGGGCGGCAAGGATCCGGGCGAAAACGGCGTCTGGGTTTGAGCAAGAGGGCGCGAAAGAGGAGAGCTGGAGGAGTAGTGTTTCCAGGCCGTATTTTGGCTCGGTAGCAGTGAGGAATCTGCCGTCCAGTACAAACACAAAGTCAAAGTGAGGGAGCAGATCCGAAGACCAGTCGCGACAAAGCTTCTTGATGAAGGTGGTTTTTCCCATCCCGGCCTTGCCCACGAGCAGGTTGTAGCTTCTAGAACGGCCTTCACTGTGTCGCTCAAAGATCTGTGAAAGAAAAACAATATTTAGTGCTTCAAATGGTATTGTATAATGATCAGGCTTGTCCAGATGTCGTAATCTCAGCAGTCGATTACTCCTTGCTGTCTGTTTTTACTGACATTGCAAGTTCAATTAAAATGTGAGAAAAGAACAAGTATCAAACAGCGGCAAAAGAAGAAAACATCATGACTAAAACCACATTTTTTGCTTTGTTTAGTCCATCTAAAACTTAAAGGAGACAACTTTAATGAGCTTTAATTGTTACAACTGAGTTTCCACATCGTTAATTCTTCAAACTTGGTTGGTTGATTCCTGCATATTGTCTTACAACTGAGCTCAGAAAATCCTGTTTTCACCCACCCACTACTAAGTCCCTGTACTTACTAGTGATTAATTGGAAAATGAAGACTCCAAGTGATACATGTTGGATTCTAAAATGTCACGTTATTATTTTTCAACAATAAAAACACATAAATGACAGTCCTCTGCTTGTTACAGTTAAATGCTACTATAAAGGACCTAGGCTTATCAGTTCTGCAGTTTTGAACAAGAAGTCAATGGACAGGTTTATAATACTAAGCTGTTTAAGATCAATATTTAAGTTTACAACAAACAAAATGTTAAATGATGATCTACTTATGTTATCGTTCAATAAGTACCTGAGCAAAATCATGATATGTCTCCTTTAAAGGCACTGTATCTGATTTTTACGGTTTCGAAACGTGAAAAACAGAACTAGTTTGTTTTAAAATCTTTACAGCAGTCACATATATCGCTCACTTATTTAATGCAGTGCCATTATCATAATATTCACAGCAATGAGTTTATAACATGGATGTATTAAAAGAACTGGATAAGGTTCGCCCCCTCTGTCTGTGGTCCCAGATTGATTTGTGGCCGTGCGAGGTACTGCAGCCTCTTGGAACCAGCCTTTTTCTAAAATTGCACATTATAATTGCAGACAGTACTGAATTATTATCGGTATTTAAATAAAATAGAAGGAAATGTTCTTTTCTACCGTTTCTAAAATCACCGAAATTACCGTTTTTATATTAAGTGACGTCACCGCAAACATGTGCGAGTCACGTGAACGAGCACGTCGGACGATATAAACAGAAGCACGTGGGAAAGGCTCGACTAGCGATACCTGTAAGTTCTATTTTATTTCATTTCAGACGCTTTCACGTGTGCTCTAACATGTAGAACACAATTACAATCACACAAGCTAACGTTAACACAAAAACTTGCAAGCTGCGTGGTCGTTCACGTCGCTCAAAGCATCATGGGGGAAAGCAAAGATGTCAGCCTCCGTATCAGGAAGTAAATGCGGAAGTAAGAAATTTTTTTGGGGTCATGCGCCAATGAGCACTCTCCATAGGGATAAACAGGACGGCCATTTTGGATACATCTTCCAGGTTTTATTATAGTTCTATGGTTTATAAGCACTTTTCTCGAGTCGCTGAGGTAAAGCTAACAAACATTAGCATGCTAATTGCACTTCCTGCTTCCTGTAGAATAAAACACTCTACAAACAGATGCAGAGAAAGCGCTGTGGTCTCATTTTCACACAACTAGATGCTTTTACATTATATCTGTACTGGGGCAAAGCAGATTTTATTTTATTAAATCCAAAAAATCGGCCACATGAACTAGTTATGCTTTTCACGTTTCAAAATAGTAAAACTCAGGAACAGAAAGAAGAAGACGTATTATGCGTTTCCCTGCTGTAGTTATAATCTATAACCACTGTGGTCATTTATATGTGGCTGTATGTTACCTGGTTTAGTTGGACCACACATTTCTTCCTGTCCGTCTCTCCCATGACATTGAGCTCCTTGTCAAGGCTTTTGTTGCTATTCTTTCCCGATCGAATGATGTCGCGCTGGATCACTTTTGAGGCCACGTAGTTTGAGCTGAGGGTCAGACCATCTCCCACGTCATCGCAGACTCGACTCATGTAGGCTTTGCTTTCCTGAATGTAGAACTTTACTGTCTCTGGAATAGGAACAGATAATGGTGGTTATAATAGGCACTACTATTGTCTTTTCAATAAGCTGGTTACAAGAATCATTAAATAAAAACATATTACAATGTTTGGCTCAAAATATTTTCATAATAAACGGTGAGTGAAACAAAGGTGTATTTATTATTTCTACAATATGTGAGAATAAAAAAAAAATGGCCTATACATTTGATATTGTTTAAGATGAACACAGAGTCAAAAGTAGAGTGAGTAACTCACGTGGCATTGCGGGCGTAGTAGGAAGTGGAATAGAATGTGACTCGTTGATTGGAGACTTCTCTGAAAAAAAGTAGCACATTTGCTAATTTTAAATGTGAGAAACAAAACAGTGTGAACGAAACAAAAATATAAATTCCATGTGTGTTATTGAGGTGTAAACAACAATCTTAACATGTGCAATAGGAACTTTCAGAAAAAGTACAAAAGTATCTGTATTTTACTTTAGTTCATGTTATAGTGGATATTATTTCCAAGATGTTTAATGTTTTGTTTTCAATTGACCAAACAAAAAAAGGGCGTAAAAAATTAAATAATAAAACTAAAATTATGCAATTCTGATCACTTTATGATGCTTTAATTGTTCTCAAAATCAGTTTTTAGTCTTGAAGTACCTTTTTAATAAGGCAATTCCCTTAATTAGATTTTTTTTTTTTTTTTTTTTTAATTTTAACTGAGTGACCTTTTTTCTCCTGTATTAGTGCCTTTAATTAAGCAACAAATTGAGTACTTCTTCCATTAAAGATAATGTTCTTTTATATATAATTTGTGCTGAAGAAGAAGAACGTGTGTGTTCTGTTGTTCTCACCCTGTGCCTGTGGAGAAGTACAGACAGGACTGATGTCTGATCGTGATCCTGATGGTGAAGAACTCGGCTGGACTGGTGCCGGTGACGCATTCTCTGCATGGAAAGTGCAATAACATGAAGCAAGCTAAATATATGTTACAGAGGGGTTTATAGAGCAGTACTGACCTGGAGACAGAGGAGGTATGTTGTATTTGAAGTCAGGGGATACAGGCACTATCAAACAAGAAAGAATATGTCAGTATGAATATCACAGTAGAAGACAGAGAGAAGACAGATTGTGTGTTTTGTCTTTACATTAATACCAGAAACTCCTTAAAAACACAAGTTCAAATCAAGTTCAGGTTAAGGTGCACGTGACAGGTCCTCATGCAATTATTATAATTATTACTTTGCTTGGTTGGAAAGTCCCTGTGGTAAATATTTTTCATAGTTTTATACCAGTCAAGTGGCAGTTTGTGGAAAAGAGAAAAATAAAAGTTGAAAATTACAAGAAGTAGCGCTAAATTCTGAAATGTAAACCCTCCGTGATGTCATCAATAAGCGACATTCCAAGAAGACAATTTACGGGACTCCCTGACAAATTTGCATCAGTATTAGCTTGAATATCTTTCCATTATTTAAAAATCCAGGAATGGTTAAAAATGTGATGTCAGTGGTAGCTTTAACAGAGTTTTTCTAGAAAGTTTCATGCTGTAGTTTATTTTCGATAGACACGTAAAATCTAGGACCTGTCAGAGTCATAAAAAGCATAAACTATTAAACTAAAATCAGTTGACATTGATGTTTCTCAGCTCTGATGTTTGTTCAGGTTTATTAGTTGTTAAATATTGGGTTTTGATGAACGTTGAGCTCATATTTAACTTAAAATATACTTGTTTAAAGATAAAAGTAATTTATGGCGTGTTAGATTTAGTTTGTCCATGTACGTGTTGCCGTAGTGAGGGATTTTAAGTTTGATGCAAATTCGACACTCCTTCAAATTGGAGGATCACACTCTCTAAAAAAAAGTTTGGCATTTCGGTCTAGATAATATACATTTTAGACGAGATAAGTTGATGAAGAATATTTTAGCTTCACAAATGTATGAAACATTATAATAACGATATTTAAGAGCGTAACACCAAAGGCTTATTTTGCAGTGTTTAAGCTTAAGTTTTAGATAAAGCAAAGGCCTGTAGAGTTATTTTGTTTACAAAGTTTCTTCTACTTTTACTTATTATTAAAAACTATTATGAAAAACTCACTAGAGCAACACGTGCACTGGAGGCTCATTTAGGACAATACTGGAGGCTGCCACTAGGGGCAAGTCTAGTAACTACTGCAGCAACAAAATACAGCTGTGAGGGACCTGTGCCATGGTAGTGAGATCATGGGGGTCAGTGAGTTTACACGTGGGTTCAAAGAATAATAATGAGCTTGGGAGGAGTAGTGCCCTAAACCTAGGAAATTATAGGAGAAGAGCCAAGCCATGGGGCGTAATCATTCTGAATATTCAGAGCTATAAATTGGGCTGCATTCTCTTTGTTGGGGCTTCTGGAGGTTTTTTCTTCGCGTGAGGATCTCTGTGGGTTTGGAGCCATGATCTGGGACACTGGTTAGAGGAGCTTTTTGCGTGGTCTGTGAACCACCCAGATCTTACATTTTACCAAGGATGAAGTTATTTTTTGGACAATAAAGACTCCATTGCATTGAATTTCGTCGAGTTTGTCTTCTTCATTGTGTCAAACATGCGAGCGTTATCCAGAAGAAATTATGACACAACAAAGTAGAGAAAGGTTATGGTTAGGTTTAAGAGAAGAAAAGTCAAATTGGTTAAGGTTAGGGCTTAGGGTCTGGAACATGGAATGCAAATCCCGAACAAAATGCCAAACATTTTTGGTGTCCCGACAAGTTACAGACATTTTTATAACATTTATTTTAAACATACATTTAATAAAATAAAGGCGTTATCAGGTATTATTGTTTGCCAAATAGTGTAATTTATATAGATTTTTGTTGTTCTTTGTACGTTTTTTCTTTAGTTTTTTTGCTGCGCATGTCAGTAACATGTAACATCATGATTCTTTTAATCATTGAAGTTTTGCTTGCGGTCTTCACCACTGCAATAGTATTTCATGTTATAAAATGTGTAATCCAGTTTCATTTCCACTGGGAATGCTTAGATTAGATGATTAGATAAACATTTGAAAGTATAGCTATGTTGAAAAAAGGTACCATAATATATGCTCCAGTAATTTGATAAAGTGATTTGGGGAATTGAGTGTGCAAATAATAAATGCTTTCCAATGTGGACAATAAACATGTTCTACTCTGGTGAAGGTTAAGGACATTTGATCATTATGTTAGCTTGGCAGATACTCATACTGTTGCTGTTGAATGTTGCCAAACCTGTTACTCTTACCAAGAATGAACGCCGGAGCAGTGGGCGTGTGAAGCAGCCTGATGAAGGGAGGGAACTTAAACATCTGCAGCGCCGATTTGAGACTCTTGCGACTGATGGTGATGACCTCCACACGGGGGGCTGGAGGTGGAGTGCGCGGACTGGGAGGCTGGACCGGTTGGGTTTCAGGAGTTGGTGCAGCGGAAGACTCTCCTGGATCGCAATCTGCTGAATAACAAGTTGCAGTTTAAATGTTTTCGTTGTGGCTCAACATTTGACAAACACAGTCTAATAATCAGAGGCGGACTGAGGAGAAAATAGTGAGTCAGAATCTCTGGAGAACTGGGCTGTTTATCCATCAGTTTGTTTACTTGTATGTAAAATGGGGTCTAGGGGGTGCTCTCCCAAGAAAATTCCAATAAACAATGTGTCATTTCTGATATTCTACTACCTTTTAGATGTGTTAAGGCTAATTATTTGTTCTACGAAGTGTTTGATGATAACTTTGAGTTTTAGGTGAGAGCTTAGGCTCCAGAGAACTCTACTGTCTGATATCTGAGCACTTAGAACCATAAACTATGCTGTAGTTTTGTTTTGAGGTAGCTTCTCTCTCTTTCTCTTGTCCGGACACAGCCCACCGGAGCATGTGACCGCCCCAATTAGTTGTGGTCCTAAACATTTGCTCGTTTGTGTCACGGGCCGGCCATGCCATTTTTTTTGTTAGATGTAGAGAAGTATGCATCGCCTGTTCATGGGTTTCAAAACAATGAGAAATGAGGACTGTTGCTGTTGCAATTCATTTTAAAAAACATATCTTTTGAATAGGGAAACAATAGTCAAACTGCCTGGTTGTAAGGAAGCTGAAGCACATGAATTCAGTGTCCTGTTTACTGGTGATATTTTGAGAACTTTCGCACGTTCAGAAGATTTGGTTTTCAGTTGTTTAATACTACAGCAATGGTACTAAATACCTCAATAGCCCTGGATCAATTGCACTTGGTGGTTAAATTGTGCAAGTACTTAATTCTCTTTCTATTAATAACAAATACAGGCCATTTCCCTTTAAATCAAAGTTCCTGTTCCATTCACAGAAGTTGCTCTGTTGTAGGCATAAACATTTAGCCAAATATACTTTCACATACTCTGCCTTACCTTTAAATTTTCTTTTCCTTTTGGGCGGTGATGTTTTGTGTTCTCCTTCACCATCTTCATGCTCTAGAGTGGGGAGAAACTGTTAATAAAGTTATGTGAAGTATGTAGCGCCGTTCATTTGTATACACTGGTCAGGAATTGAAACGCTGACCTTTGAGTCAGATACATGAACGCCAACGATGCTGACTTTGATTAAGAGTTGTGTTGCTAAACATAACACCTCAAACCATATGCAAAGTGCTTTCTACTTTTCAGCACTGTTCAAAAATGTAATGGAGTAGAAAATAAAGACCCTGCTCTCAGATGTAGTCAAGTCGAAAGTCTCCACTGTAAAATGTACTTCAGTAAAGTAAAAATGGCTTAAAATTTGACTTGCATATGTTCGTTGCTAATTCTGCTTTGTAAATTAACCAGTTAGACATTCACCTCTTGTTCTTTTTCTTGTTTTGGGTTTTGTGCTGGCTGTGCTTTTCGGGGATTCCTTGTGCGCACGTTCAGTTGAAGCGAGATCTTCACCTGACGACCCAAAAAGAGGAAGGAAACAGTCACTGAATAGAAGGCAGTTATTCATTTTAGCTTTTACGGAAATATATTTGATAGACCAAATCCAAAAGACACGTTATGTTCCGAGCATTTTCACGAAAGCAGATATATTTATCAGGCAGTTGATTTGATTTTGGTTTCAATATTACATTTTAAACATTAAGAAGAATTGAAGACAGCCTGTATCTTTCTCCATCGACAAAAAAAAAAACAAAATATCTAGGCCCAACTAAACAAATCTTAAAATACTTTACAAAATGGTCCTTACTGTGGCTCTCATTTTCGTTCTCAGGTACCAGCAAA
This sequence comes from Rhinogobius similis, assembly GCA_019453435.1. Lineage (NCBI taxonomy): Eukaryota > Metazoa > Chordata > Actinopteri > Gobiiformes > Gobiidae > Rhinogobius > Rhinogobius similis. The sequence continues at coordinate 29,954,465 of CM033631.1, forward strand.
GCAAAAAGAGAGTCTAGATCTGAAAGCATTAACAATAAAACACATCACCATACTGAACCGAACATATGCATCTGAAATAATCGATTCTTAAGCTAATTTACCTGTTATACTATCCAGGATATCATCGGACATGTATTGTAGCAAATCATCTACAAATCAACAAACATTGTATGAGCTGATGAGCCAATTGTGGGATTATTTATTTCGGTTAATGTATATCTGAGTAGTATTAAGTATTATGTAAATGCAGGACCTCACCTGGCAGATGCAGCTCTGGACAGGTGACCAGACCTTGATCGACGTCCTGCATTTTGCTGTATCAATAAATCAAATAATAGAAACATATTGGAAACACACAACGCAAGCATTCCAAAAAGTCACACACTGATGAACATTTGCATAATTCAATTCAGAAAAACAGAAATTGAAAAAAAGAGAAAGTAGCTGCAAAACAACACACTATAAGAACTAGAAGAAAAAAAGCACAAAATAATAATAACTGAAATGCACAACTTTTTGCAAGGGAAAAAAAAGACTATTTTACTACATTTGATTCTAATCTAAGTTTTGGCTAAAGTTACGTATTAGTGTTTAAGTCACAGTAAAAACTGCTTGAAAATAAATAAATAAATACATATACTAATTACAATTCGTGCACAATCATTATAATGGTGCGCACGGGATGAAGGGCAATGACGCACATCTGCACCAAATGCTGGAAAATAGCACTGACCTGCTGTAGATCGCGTTTGGACAATTTGCTGAGCCCAATTCCACGCACAAACAACTTTTATCCCGACATTGTTCTGCGTTTTCCTCCATGGGCCACGAATCCAGTCCTGGCTGATCATCCCTGGAAGCCTTGTTCCGTTTGTGGCGCTCACCAACGCGCGTAAACCACATTATCTGCGCTGTTACTTTCGCTTTCAGGGCATGTAAAAGTCAAATGAGAGGACAGCCTGAAAAAAAAAACAAAAAAAAAAAAGAGGACGTCTAACAAGCAAAATATGTCGCTCTTGCTAAGACTAACTGACCGGGTTCATCAATTACACCTTTGCAACCCTAAAAGATGACGTAATTAACCCTGATGAGGTAATTATAACAATTTTTGTCCTTTATTTTAGTAGGCTTAATCGTACACATGATAGAGTTTGATTTGTCGCTGAGCAGGTTACGTAAGTTTTGGTACCATGCCAAATACTACGATACATTATTACTATAGCAGTCACTATGTTCTTACTGAATTAAAGGTGCCCTATGGAACTTTTTTAGTAGAGGGTCTGCCAGCTGCTTATCTCCATGGACATGTTATTTGTCTGGAATTTTCCAAAGTATGGAATTAGACTTATATGTGGATGACTGGATACATGATTGTACTAATAAAACCAACTTGAATCTACTACATTTCTGACTTTCACCTGTCCAGGGACTGCAGGTGGAAATGAATGACTTTGCTTTATGTTTTTAAGTGCATCGTCCCTGATAAATAAACCAATAAATTTCAATCAATCAATCAAATTTTATTTATTTCAGACACATATTGGAATCCAGAGTGCTTTACATTTTAAAAACAATCCCCAGAACCCACCGAAACAACCCTCAACACCCTGTACACACACAAACAACAGACATGATGTTGAGTACAGATGAACCAGTGAGGAAAGCACCATCTCCACCAGGAGCAGAGAGCCGCCCGCAACCACAGGACACAGACACAGGGCTCAGAGGAGAGACGATGCAGACACCAAACCTCCACCAGGGGCCCACGAGCCGGGGCCCAGCAGCCACAGTCGACCACCGCTCCTGGTACAGAGGGCCCCTCAGAGGAAACACGGCATCCAAAAAGTGATAAAAGGGTTCAAATAACTAGAAACTGAAGAGTAAAAGCTAATTAAGTAAAATGCATTAAAACTAGAACCTAAATAATATGAAACTGTGTGATTAAAATAGATAAATATAATTAAAACAGATAAAACTACAGTAAACTCTTGCATTTATTTATGTAATGTTTTTTGACCTGTAACTTGGGCCTGGTGGTGTCACCTGAGTTTCAAATGACATCACAAAATTCTATAGCAAAGTGAGTTCATGTCTAATCCCTAATAGGAATGATCAAGTTTTGTGAAATATAATAATTTTAGATAATTCATCTCAAAGTGCAGTGTTTTCAATAAGAAAAACTGGCTCCCAGGGCGTGTCGGACTGGGGGGGAGGGTAATGGTTTCTCAGGGCCCAGAACAGAGACGCATGTTCTCAGTTGCATTTTTCTTCACTTTAATCTATTTTTGTTGTTGTAAAATGCATTCCGGTTGGGTGAAGTCCTTGAGAGACTAAATACAATTATGCATGAGATCTGAGGGCTCCATTACCCTTAAAAAAGAGGAAAATCATTATTCACAAGTTTAAAACAAATAAAAGTAGTGATTTCAATTTGCGGTCAGTGTATTTTCTTCTTGTAATAATAAGTTTCGAGATGTTTGAGAAATTGATCTGGTAGTTATTGCATAAATAACCATTATTGTATCATAAGATCAGCCGGTAGATACACAAGATGTCAATAAGTTAGCGAGTTATTGTTGGGTGCATGTAGGAACCATAGGGTAAATATTCTAGCAAAAGTGAATGGGAAAAAAGCAATAATTATCATATTTGCAGGAATAAATAAATCATATATAAAATTATGTATAAGGGGCCCACTGAGAAGTTTTGTACCGGGGTCCCAGAATTTGATGTTACGCCCCTGCTGGCTCATGCCCCCATCTGGCCATATGACATCACCAAATCTGAAAACCACCTATGGAGATAAGCCACACTGAAAAGCCTTGCACCAGAAAAGCTACATAGTGCACCTTTAAACAAAATAACTACTGCATTATAAGCTTAATATTATTTTGATATAGGAGTACAGGGTTTGGTTACATTACTCATTCAGTCCCTGTTTCGAAAAATATGCGTGCTATTCATTCAAAATAAAAGCATAGGTGTGTCTACATAATGTTACGCTTTGCCAGAAAGCCGGATAGCTAGGGAGTTTTGGCACAGCCAGGGAAAGTACCGGCTCAACTTGTTCACCAGTTTGGTATGTAATCACCTGTAATCGTCGTTGATCTTTAACCACGCCGAGACAACAGTTGTTTCGAGAGAGATATACAATATAGCATACACATTGGCAACTGGATTCTTAGTTGGTGCGAACATAAACAACAAAGACAAGTTAGGTCTTGACCCATTCCCGTCAAAATGAAACTGAAAGGATGGCACTCCTCTCAGCCACAATTGGCAGGTACAGTTACAAAAGCAGTAGAACAAAAAATCCAGGGACGTTAGACAATATGAGCCTTCCTTTTGTTGGATGCTTTGTTGAAGTTTTTTCAACAAAGCATCCAACAAAAGGAAGCTTTGTTGGATGCTTTGTTGAAGTTTTTTCTGATGTTTTTTCTTCTTCTCTCTTCCGTTTTTGTATTTTTCTGTTCTGTTTTAAATATTATACAATGAAACTGAAAGGAAAAGAATTGTACAAAAAACAAACCCACAACCATTCTCTTGGTGACAACTGAACTGAACTGAACTGTGCACTTTATACTTTATATTGTACTTTTTATGACCATGTTTATTTATCCTATTTTATTGCATGCGCCTATTTCTTTCATTCCTGTCCTAAACTGTGTGTTGCAACAGTGGAATTTCCCCATTGTGGGACAAATAAAGGATCTCTTATCTTATCTTATGAATTGATTGTATTGATTGTATCACTATAGTCACTTACTGTATATGACAATACACTTAAGCCACCTTATTTGCCATTTTTTACTATCTATTCCCAGTCAGCCACCTACTGTAAATAAGAGTGTGCACTTTATACTTTATATTGTATTTTTATTACCATGTTTAGAAATTATTTATCCTATTTTTATTGCATGCACCTATTTCTTTCATTCCTGTTCTAAACTGTGTGTTGCAACATTGGACTTTCCCCATTGTGGGACAAATAAAGGATCTCTTATCTTATCTTATCTTATTTTCAGGTTGAATGCACAGATAAATAGTGTACATCACTAAAAGTATCTCGACTTTGCAGGACTAAAATTCATGTAGGTTCCAGTGTGAAAGGCAGGTGGTTCTACTTATATGCAAAAAAGAAAATAGTAAAAATAGAAATAAGTAAGGTGTTTCTGTATTTGCACAATACAATACAGTACTACAGACTGAAGTAATTAAATAAGACGTTTTTATTCAAATTTAGACACAGTTGTACACATGTAAAATATTGCAAACAGTTCAAAGTCTTATGAAAAACCTTCGATCAACCAAACTTATCATTTTAACATTCAGTAGAACTCTTACAATCTCTTCAACACTTAAATACAACCTTTGGTCCGTGTCCAGTGCAATGTATTCCATGGTCATTTTGTTGACCGTTGCGGAGATCATGTAGTACTTTGCTCGGTTTCCCTGTTGGAGCAGTAATCTTGGATACCTGCGAACAAAAACATATGGTAGATGTGAAGATAACCAACACAATTGAACTGAGCTAACAGTTTGTCTTCTTTTTCCATGAATAACTTCCACTTCCTTTCCATTGAACTATCCACTTCTTTATAATCAAGAATTCTTTTGACTAGACGTTGCAAAACAATATCAAGCTTCCTTAGAATAAAAATAGGCAATTCTGCGGAATATGTGTTAAAGGGGATGTGCTTTGCGTGTTGAAAATCCTCACTTTGCACAATCTGCAGGTAGGCTTGGGCGGCCGGGGAGTCTGGGATATCAGTGAGGAAGGAGCGGCCCTCGTCACAGCTGCGAGCTATCCGGGGGTCCAGCGGCACTTTGCCCAGCAGAGGTAGGTTCAGGTCGGCGCACAGCTTCTCAGCCCCTCCGCTTGTGGGTGGGAAAATCTGTGACGCGTTCTGCAAGCACCACAAATACAAGAAGTTAGGAAGAGAAACTGAGAACTGAGAATACTTAAAATATTCAAATTGTGTTTTGTCGTCTGGCTTGATAACTATAAGACGTTTGGACATCAGAGTGTTTCAGTTCTTCGTGTTTTGTGCAGAGAAAGTCAATGTGGTGCCACTTTTGCAAAGCGGAGTTGTAAGGCACAAAGCAAACCAAAAAAACAAATACTACACTTTTTTTTCACATTTTTTAAAGAAGTGAAACACAAGAAGCACATGACATTAAAATCAAAATAAACGTCCCATTTAGTCCAAAGTCTATCAAAACGGTCCATTATCAAATTGAGTCCAAATGTGAGTGGACTCAATTTGAGAAAAAAAAAAAATCTAAATCCCACCTCTTGCGCTGTAATTGTCTTTCAGGAATCAAAACTCAAACCTTTTATGGCACCAAACTGTAGGGTTGATTTCCTCCACAATCATCAAAAATGTTTTTACTATCCACATCCCACATCTCAGTTCTGTCTGAGGCCAACGCCAACCAGCTCAAGATTTCAACATCTTATTTTAGTCCTATTTCAGGCCTATTCAACTTTATTTTACCGAGGGACAGACTTTTCTGATGGTTTTGTCCTCGCTCCAACGCTTTTGAAATACAAAAAACATCTAAACCTATTCTAAAACAGTTCTAAACCATAGCTAAACCAGGACTAAACCATATCTAAAACCAGGTCTAAACTGGTACCAAACCAGGGCTTAACCAAGACTAAACCAGTTCTAGACCACAGCTACACCAAGACTACACCAGGACTAAACCAGGACTAAACTAGAACTAAACTAGATGTAAGACAGGTCTAAAACCAGGTCTAAACTTGGACTAAACCAGAACTAAACCAGTTCTAAACCATGACTACACCAGGACTAGAACAATACTACACCAGGACTAAACAAGGTCTGACCCAGGATTAAACAGGACTAAAACTAAACCTGTTCTAAACCAGGTCTAAAACCGGATCTAAAATCAGGACTAAACCAAGACTACACCAGGACTACACCAATCTTACACCAGGGCTACACCAGGACTAAACCAGATGTAAGCCAGGTCTAAACCAGGACTAAACCAAGACTAAACCAGATGTAAGACAGATCTAAAACCAGGTCTAAAGCAGGATTAATACAAGACTAAACCTGTTCTAAACCAGGACTAAACCAGGTCTAAAACCAGATCTAAAACTAGGTCTAAACCAGGACTAAACTGGGATTAAACAGAGACTAAACAAGGTTCGGTACCAGGTCCAAACAATGTCTAAAACCAGGTATAAAACGAGATCTAAATCCAGAGTAAACTGGGATTAAACCGAGTCTAAACCAGGTCCGGTACCAGGTCTAAAACCATGTCTAAACCGGGACTAAAACAAATCTAAACCAGGTCCAAACCAGGAGGCCTGCTTTGGCCCCCGAGCCTTAGGTTGAATAGCCCTGCTTTAGTCCGTATACTTTGATCAGATCTCTCTACATGGCAAGAGCAGATTTCACCCACGGATAATACAACCACTGATTGTCTGCTGCTGCTGCCTTGCACTTATTCATTTCCATTGTGCGACATCCTCTGGGACACTTCATAATTCATGTGACTGTGTTGGCGCCATTTGCACGCATGATTGACCTTGCATTTGGGGCAGACGAAGCCACTCATATTCTCCACCACTCCAATAATAGGCAGCTTCACCTTCTGACAGAATCTGATCTCTTTACGCACGTCCTGTAGCGACACCTCCTACAGAAAAGAAAAAGCGTCACAAGCATTAAACTCTTTGTATTACAAGTAAATAGTGTGAAGTGATAATCAATGGCAGTGGGTTGAGTGACCTTAACTAGCCAGATAAAGGCTTGAAGAACAAGGAAGTAGCCACTATTTTGTGAACTAGTTGCCTATGACTGTCTAGTTTAAGAATGAGGAAAAATAAAGGGTGTGCCATTATTATACAAAAGGAAAATCATAACATTCCAGTCTATTGTTTTTTTGTGAGAAAAGTATGACATAACTTAACGATAATATTAAATAATGTTTTTTCTTTCTTTCTTTTTTATCTTCTACATGGAAGGACACAAAAAAAAAATCATACAATGTTTCACTGTGGGGTGAAAATAAATGAGCGTGCCAGGGCAAACCCCTTTTTATTACTTATAGTATCTTGTATCTTTTTAAGACCATGACAAATAAATAAACATAAAATAATTCTTGATGATTTGGTCTGAAACTCAATAAACTGAAATTTAAAATAAAATTAGTCTGATGTAAAGACTCAAAGAAGAGCATGTGTCTCAAAATATCCAAATATTAGGGTTGTGGTTCAATTAAACTAAATGTATTTACTGTAAAGGAATTAATTATTGATGTTATGATTTATAATTTGTGACAGAATTGTAAACTATCAAATACTCCACATACCACACTTGAGATAAATTTACTGTTACAGAATTATCTAATGATATAGTGATATTATGGTTTGTGAAACTTATCAAATACACTGCTGTCATAAACTGCAACTTGTGTCTAAGTGTCATAAAGCAAATTTTTTTTGGGGGGGTCAGTGAAATCAATCTCTGACATCTGTGCCGATTATTAGTAAATCCAATTAAAGGAAAAACAACTTAAGAAGGACGTTCCACATTATTAAGCAGACCACCATATTCAAGCAACATGGGAAAGAAAAAGGATCTCTCCAGTGTCAAAAAGCGTGAAATATTTGAATGCCTTGGACAAGGGATGAAAACCTTAGATATTTCATGAAAACTTAAGCGTGATCATCGTACTATTAAGAGAGCTGTAGCTGATTCAGAGCACACATCGATTTGTGCAGATAAAGACACAATAAGGAAGGTTTCTACCAGACAAATACATTAAGAGATTTAGAGAGCAGCAGCTAAAATGCCATTACAAAGCAGCAAACAGGTATTTGAAGCTGCTGGTCCCATGAACATCAAGGTGTAGATCCTCCAGAGGCTGCAGTTATGTATAAACCTTCTGTTGGGCCACCCTTAACCAATGCTCACAAGCAGAAACGGCCCCAGTGGCCCAGAAATACATGAAGACTCATTTTCAAACCGTCTTGTTCACTGATGAGCACCGTGCGACCCTGGATGGTCCAGATGGATGGAGTGGTGGATGGTTGGTGGATGGCTGGTGGATGGCATGTCCCAACAAGGCTGCGGCCTCAGCGAGGAAGGGGAGGAGTCATGTTTTGGGCCAGACTCATGGGGAGAGAGCTGGTGGGCCCCTTTAGGGTCCCAGAAGGTGTGAAAATGACCTCTGTAAAGTATGTGGAGTTTCTGACTGACCACTTTCTTCCATGGTACAAAAAGAAGAACCATGCTTTCCATAACAAAATCATCTTCATGCAGACAATGCACCATCTCCTGCTGCAAGGAATACCTCTGCTCTGGGCATAAAAGAAGAGAAACTCATGGTGTGGCCCCCATGACCTCAACCCAATTGAGAACTTTTGAAGCCTCAAGCCAAAGATCTATGCAGGCGGGAGCAGTTCACATCCAAACAGCAGCTCTGGAGGCTGTTCTCACAAGTGGCCCCTTTGTTAAAATGACCATTTTCAGTTCTTTACAACAATAACATGGTTTGAAACTGTGTTGTGCATAATAATGTGGAACAGTGCATTTTAAGTTTTTATTTTTGAAAAAAAAAAAAACATTGAAAGGTTTGTTCAATAATATTCAAATTGTACTCAAAAGGTTGATGACTTGAAATTTATGACGACTGTCATTTATATCGACTATTTGGAAAAATCAGAAAAATATAATTTGCATAATAATTTGAAACGCAGCGTAAACTACTCCTTTTTGAGCATAAATATATTAGTTGGGTAGAGGACAAGAAAGAAGTGAGCGCTTCACTGAGTCCAAAAACTAGTGAACAAGATCAGGTGCTCTTCGAGGAAATGGATGCATAAATAAATACCAAAAAATTTCTGTATTGAAAGATCGAGGCACACTGACTGAGTTAAAAGTCCTTTATTGTGGACATGGACGCCAACTCGTTTCGACTGTGGCGGTCTTCATCAGGGCATTGCATCAAGACATAAATATATTACTGCATGTTGCTTAAATAAATAAATGTTGTAAAAAAAAAAAGAAAATTAAAAAAAAGCTATTGCCATACCCAGATCAATATCCATAATCCCAATATCCCAATCAAATCTAAACTAGATACTTTGAACAAGTATCAATACTGAAAGAAGTTACATAAATGAGGACAGAATTAGCCTTTTCCTGAACAGTTTAAGACAGTCTTGATCTATATCAGCTCTACCAGTAGTATAAGATCACATGGTAATAGAAAAAGAAACGACTATTATGTTGTGTTGAAAATGACATTCTATTGGTTTGTTTTTTGTAATCATGCATGATCGGAACTGTATCAAGCCTTTTCTTTAGTACAAGTTTGAAATTTCTGTAACATGATAACACTACCACAAATCCTCTGGAGTGGTGAATAAAAATACTTTCAGGTCTACAACTAAAAGGAAATTCTGCTATGTCCGTCCTGTTTGCATGCGCCTGTGTTACCTGCGGTGTGGTGATGACTACTGCTCCGTCTACACTCGTGGCGCTCAGGTACTGTACGATTGACAGGTGCTCGTCGGAAGTGCCGGGGGGCGTGTCCACGATGAGGTAATCCAGCTCGCCCCAGTCCACATCTCGAAGAAACTGCTTGATCATCCCTGCGCGAAGACAAACAGATCACAAACAGACAGATCTAGGACCAAGTTACAGTTAGAGTGAACGAAAAAAAAAGACAATCTACCGTTCTTCTTGGGACCTCTCCAGATCACAGCGTCGTCGGGGCTGCCGAGGAGGAAGCCAATGGACATCACTGCAAGGTTGTCCTCTACGTACTGAAAATCACAACAGTGTTAAGAGTAAACAAAACGATGTAAACTCGAGGAAATCTGTAGAAGTGTTTGGTTCAACTTACAACAGGAGACCAGCCCGAACCGCTTTGGTGAACCTGCGTAAAGTAGCAAAGTCCCAGGCAAAAAAATATGATGAAATATGATTAAAATACTACGCCAGTGATTACGTGCTTGACTCAAACCAGTTTAACTCAAGTTTGTGTTGTGGATATTGACTTTATCCTGTCACCACCTGTCATTTATTTGTGTCCACCATCTGATAAAAAGTAAACTATCAAGCTACTGGACATGTTAAATATAAATAGAAAGCTGTAACCATCTTATTTTGAGTCAAATCAACCATTCTGGGATGAATCGAAATGAACAAATCAACAAATAAAAGAATAAGACTTATAATTACACATTAGAACTCATTTTAGTCAAATTAGCTTATGTTTTGAAAGAGGAATTGTCAAAACCCAACAAATGCTCAAATCCTCCACACAAGCTTTACTCCTCCTTATATTTACCAAAGAAAGTCTACTGTACGCGGAATTGAAAATCTGGTATTCATCTGAGCAGAACTACAGAGTTAAGAACAGCTTTAGTTTGAAATGGGGATAATTTTAGGGAAAAATATGCTCTCATGGTAAAGGGTTATTTGAATGAATGAATAATCAAAACTAATATCAATTGGTTTTACAGTCTTAATTACTAGGAATGTAATACTAACCGAAATATTGGGATAACAGAGAATATTTGACACACTTTCAGTCAAAATAAGATGACGTCACATAAATCTAATACTGACAAATAATAGAAAAAATTCAAGTTCCGCCCCTAATTTCCAGTTGACCTAGATAACCGGTGGTTATCGGTGTTGTGTGTGAAGCATTATGTAATGTTTCCTGCCTTTTCCTGCCTTTAATTTGTGAAATTAAATCAGATGTTCGGGGATATGAAGGAAGTAGTGTGCCAAAATGAATTAATTAAAAGTAAAACTCATAATTATATATGTCGATAATTCATTAAAAGTGTACACTGAATTCATTAAATATACATTTTAATAATTAAATGTTCAATTATTTACTTAAATGTGCAATGAATTAATTGTCATTCAATAATTTAAAGAAATATTTAAAAGTTGTTTTTAATTAATTCAGGATTTCATGAAGAATCTGTCAGACTCACTCGTCAAACTCAGTATTCCTCTCTTATAGAAGCCTCTGAAGATATGCAAATCTTGGACGATCTCACGATGTCTAATGATTGTGTGAGCATGTGCATGTGTGTGTGTGCGTGTGTGTGTGTGCGTGTGTGTGTGTTTATCACTGTTGTGCCTTGAATTATGCATTTTAAACATTTTATTGCCAAAACGTTTGTATTTTTGATATATTTTTGTTAAAAAAAGACCTCATCAAACTCAAGGTGGTCTGGTCGAGTCCATTTCTCTAAAGAGGGGTTTATCATATCACAGCACTGCTGACGTGCCGAGATAACTAAAATATCACAGTTCATGACATGACAACCAGTCAGTCGTAAAAATATGCCTGTTTGTTCTAAATTCCAGAGACGCTGATGGTGGCAAATGTTGATGTTTTATGTTTTCCGCATTCGGTTCGACAGACTTGAATTAAATTTATGGGACATCATCACATTTTGACAGAAAGTGTACGTAATATTCTCTGATAACCTATTGTCTAAAGTTGCAACAATATTTCAGACAATCTACAATCAAAATGACATGCTCCTTTGCTTAAAAGTATTGTTTTTTGCCACAGCAGCTAAAAACAACAACATTTGCTCCATTTCAGTGCAGATCACCTGAGGACATAACTATTATTAAGCATTTTATACGGTAACCCTTAGTAATATATATTATATAATGATATAATAATCAGATGTGAGTTAAGTAGGCAAAAAATATATTTAAAAATATATGTATAAAGAAAAGTAATTTACTCAAGTAAGAGTAAAAAAGTATTTGGGTAAGTAAGTCACTGTAAGAATAACTATCTGGAAGTTATAATTTGAAGTTGATGTAATTGAAAGGAAAAATGCACAAAGTCTGGTATTTTCTAAGGATAGGCTTATTAAGGCAATTTAAAAGGAAAAAGTAGCATATTTACAAAATATAGCAATAAAAGTTGTATAGTGAGATTGTGACCATATCGTACCATGAGATTTGGATATCGTTTGGATATATCCCTAATTACTATACAATATTGACTGCGGCTGCTGCTAACATTAATCATCTTAGAGGTGCTCAATTGAATGTAATTTTTACAAAATGGATTCAAGTAAAATTATGTAATAAAAGGCCATTCTTTAATGTTTAAGAATTATCAACAGAACAAAATATACTAAATAACAGAATGACTCCTAATTGATTATTATGTAATTCTGGAAGTGGAATTACACATTAAAAACAAGTACACATTACCTGCTCTCCTTCTAAACCCATGATCCGGGGAACTGATGGACCACATATATCCACATCCAACAAGGCAACCTGAAATGTAATATATTATTATAAACAACAACTATACTTATTCAAGTTTGTATTAGTACTTTCTTGTTAAGGGTGAGAGCGCACCTCCTTTGTGGCGTCGCTAGCCAGGGCATGAGCCAGGTGTGCGCTGAAGGTGCTCTTCCCCACGCCCCCTTTACCAGACAGCACCAAAATCTTGTGCTTCACCGTGGACAGCTTTTCCCCGATCTCTGCTATGGCTACAAACAACATAAACAACAAAAACCAGACCAGTCATTTTACAACTTCATTAATATTATGAATGCTGAATGATGATGGTCCTACCTGGATCGGGGGCCTTTGTGGCTCCAGACGCACAGAGCTGTTGATTGGGACAACCTGCACATGATGACGCTTTCCCAGCCTGTTCACTTTGAGTGCCTGGGCAGTCTGAACAAAGAGGAAATAAATAACACTAGTTACTTTTACAAGCTCAGAAAAGAAGAACTACAGTAATAAACAGAATGTAGAATAAAACTTAATAGTTACTGTTATGTTGTTAATAGACCCTTTAAAAGTTTGCAAACAAAAACATTCTAAATTCCAGAATGGAGGCCAAAGAGAAGTGGAACATAATGTGATTTCAATGGAGGAACTGGGATCAACCACAGAATATCACAAAATAGGAAATGGCAAGGGTATTTTGGCAAATGAAAATCACTCAGATAAATGTGAGTGATTTCAGGTTTAAATACACTTATAATTGTATTTTACATTATTTGATTATTATAATAATAATAATGATAATAATTAATTATTATTGGCACCTAACATTTTTGATTAAGGCAAGCTCCTATTTATTTTAGGTTTTACTGGACAAATACTTACAGTAGTAGTTGCTCCTGTTACCTACAGATTACACACTTTAGCACATATACTTTTTAAGAAACCCATACAGTTTTAATGTCAATATTATTAGGCCCGAGCCACAAGCTGGCGAGAGGCCTATTAGTTTCGAGTGCCGCGCAAAGCACGGTTATAAAGTGCGCACGGCGCGACGAAATCGAAGCTAAGCGCCGCCGCTTTCCAAACACTCACTAACGATTCTCAACTCACATGCACGCCCGCATACCACCATTAGTAGTGGTAAAATTGAACATTATCGCTGTAAACGGCGAAGCCTGCGGCGGCAGGCAAAGATGAAAGACGAACGATGGGGATGACGCCGCGGGTCGCCATCCCCACGTAAAGCGCCGCAGGTGCGCTGAGTCGCCCAGTAATGCGTTTCAACTCATGCATCGCTCGCGGCATATAACAATGTAATGTAAAAACGAACATTACTATTGTAACAAAGGGCTGAACAGAAAGTGGGCGGAGCCCACTAAAAATCTCAAAAGTGTCCGCCAGTGACCAGGACCCATAAACAACGTAGGAAAGCGGCTTCAAAATGTATAGTTTGTGAAGTAAAAAAGGGGAAACATTGTTTTCAGATCGAATATTATTCTTCTTCTTTCTTCTTTACGGACCAACCCCTATTTTTCACCCAGTGAACATTGACTAAGTCTCAGTAAAATTTGCACACTCTAAAAATCGTGCCTCTGTACATTCTGGCTATTTCCGATTTCCAAAATTAAAATATATGGCGCATCAGCGCCCCAAGTGTACAAAAAATGCATTACGGGATAGGAAAGTGCCCCAAATTTTTTTATCGCATAATCATAAAATTTGGCAGAGAGGTAGATAGTGACAAGAGAAGCAAAATATTATTACGGGTAACGCCGTCCGCCTAACCATTTGTCGGCCATATTGGATCAAATGAGCTAAACATGACTCAGCAGTTTTTAAAAACTGTGCACTTTTACGAACTCCTCTAGGCGTTGCCCAAACGAGCTGAAATTTGGTGAAATGAAGTTGAGGAGTGTGGCATTAAAAGTTATCCAAATCAGGAACCTACGCTTATTTGTCTCAGCGGCTAAAGGCCGCAAAATTTGCCCACAATTCCTGAAATTTTTCAAATTTTAAATTTTGCTCCCATTTGCACATATAAAGTCCGAATTGCATCAAATTTGAATTAGTTGTTATACTCACTGTTTGAAACCTATTAGAGGTGAAAAATTAAATTTGATGCCAAGTTAGTGCCCCCTACAGATCAAAGCAAACTTTATATGGGGAGCAAAAATTTTGTTTTTAGAATTTTTTGAAATTTTGCACAAAATTCCATTTTGGCCTACCGATCAAAAGCCAATGAGACCCATGTCATATTTTGTAACGGCTAAGCCGTGACTAATGACCAAAACACTCCATGTTATTCCTATGGGAAAATCGACAAATGTCTCAAATTTGCATATTTTTTTCCTATGCATTTTAACGACCTCCTTGGGCGTAGTCCGATTTAACCTAAAATTTGGTGGACATCCTCCTGAGGAGGGGGCACTAAAAGTTATCCAAATTGTTGGGATAAGTATTACGGTCTCCGTGGTGGTGAAGCCCCAAATTTCGGGAACATTTTTGAATACACAGAAAGCCCATGTTATTCCTATGGGAAAACTCAAAATCGCCAAATTAAACTTTGTACTTTAACAAGCATTCTCCTCGGCGAAGTCTCGATCAACCTGAAACTTGGTGATAATCATCCTGAGGAGTGGGACATCAAAAGTTATCCACATTTTTGGATAGGTATTATGGTCTCCGCGGCGGCCGCAAATATTGCCCAAACTTGTACAAATGACAGAAAATCCCATGTTATTCCAATGGGGAAAATGCAAAATCACTCCAATGAAACTTTGTATTTTAATCCATTCTCCGGCGTAAGTCTCGACCATCCTGAAATTTGGTGAAAATGATCTTGAGGAGTGGGCCATCTAAAGTTATCCAGGATTTTAGCACAAGTATTATTAGTATTTAAAGCAGCCGCAAACTTTGACCAATTTTTACACATTTTCAGTGAAATATAGCAGTAGGAGGCGTAGCAGCCACTGGATTCGGCAGCAGGTATTTATGAGGAGGGAAATTAAAGGCGCTGCAGTTTCCTCTGATGCTATGAGGCGATGCAGTGGCACGGGCGAGGGTTTATCATTGCCGCTATGCATATATTTATTATTATTATTATTATTATTATTAATATTATATTTAGAAAGCCCTGAAGTATGTGCATGGGGTGCATGGTGGCAGAGCGGTTAGAGTTGCCTCCCAATATGGAGATCGTGGGCTCGATTCCCAGACCAGACCAACATCACACGATCTCTCTGGGTTGAGTCTGCATGTCCTCCCAGTGTTACCGTGGGTTCTCTCCAGGTTCTCCGGCTTCCTCCCACCGTCCAAACACATGCATGTGTGGGTTAATTGGCAACACTAAATTGCCCGTAGAGCAGGGGTGGGCAATTAGTTTGACGCAAGGGCCACATTGGACTTTGACACTTGCCTGGGGGCCGGACCATTTTACACACATACTAATACACATAGACGTAATGCCTAAAATACACAAAGTCGACAACAGAAGAGCAGAAATCATTACCTTTACTTAGTGCGAACAGTGCCGTTGGTCACTCTTTTTATCCAAAGCATCAAAGTCTGGTGTTATTCTAGTGGTGGCTGTTCTTAAAACTGATCTTAAATGAACAAACAGCTGCTCAGGCAACTATAAAATGACAAATGCGTCATACATAACTCATACAATTTTTGCTTTGTGGGCCGGATCAAAATGCCAAAAGGGCCACATGTGGCCCCCGGGCCTTAGTTTGCCCCCCTCTGCCATAGAGAATGAATGTGAGAGTGAATGGTTGTCTGTCAATGTCCGTGTCTCTGTGTTAACCCAGCGATGAATTGGCCACTGTCCAGGGTGTACCCCGCCTAAGACCCAAAGTCACTGGGATAGGCTCCAGTCACTCGCAACCCCTAACGGGAACAAGCGGTAGAAAATGAATGAATGAATGAAATATGTGCAGATCAGATGGTCTATTTCACTTAGCCTTCATTCAGTAATTGTTTACATTCTGATGATATTTTAAAGGCTTTATATGTTAAATAAAAGGCAAAACTTGATAAATAATTTACACTGAAGAAATTCTAATTCTTAATTATTAATTCAAATTAATTCAAATATTTTTGTTTGATCAGCATGACACAGCAAATTTTTGTAACAGAAAAGGAATAAAGCAGGTAAGAATAAATTGGAATCATATGACGTGGCTCTAATAATAGACCAAATTAATTTATGCAGTGTTTACTGGGAATACTTTTCAACACCAAATACACTAAACAAACATGAGTTGTACAATTAATGCATCAAAGGCTAAATATTTGTCATTCTCAGCTGGTCAGTCCGCACAAAATGGTCAGTCCGCACAAAATGAAATAAATAAACTTTAATAAGACACAACGAGCCTTCATTACAATGCAATAAAAAGTTAATACAAAACTCACGCTCAGGTGCATTAGCTGGTACATCCGCCATGTTTTCTGTTAGTCCGCCAATAATGTCTTCCCTCTCGAAGGTTCCGTGCATCAGTCCACAGTCTATGGTCCGCCAAAACACAACGTCCAGTGTCCAATTTTTTAGAAAATAAAGGCAGCACTAATTGTTATTGTCGAAATGAGCGAGGAGTCCGTGGTAATGTTTTAATTAGCGTTTAATCGTAACTTGTAATAACACATAACACAGCTGTGTTGAGGGCAGGACAACTTTTCTACTGTGAACCGGCAGGTGGAGCATGCGCACTGTTTATAAGTACGGCGTCCCAAATTGCACATAGAAAATCATTACCAGAATGATGTACATCCTCTCCTTTTAGTTACTGCCTTCTGTAGACAATAAAATTTAACAGTCTGACATGAAAACATCTGCAATAGCACAGCTGGTAACATAACAACAGCTTACTATTGTAACGGGCGAGGGTAGTGTCAGGGAAAATGCAGAGGCAGAATAACTTTTGGAGAAGGGAAAATACTTCTCCGTTTATTGACTGGAAAAATGTACCTCCATCGGCTACATCCCGAACACACCGCGGGGACTCACAATTCCACCGCGAACAGTCATCAGCGCATGCGCACTTACATGAATCCTCCGCACGCTTACAGTATTCCCCCTTTACACAAGAAATGTCCCCATTTCGTAAAAAAACAGAAATAAAAGACAGGCAGAGAACATAAGCCCATAATAACACATAAGAACCTTAACTCATAAAGTAGTCAGTGTAACGTACAGGTGCTCTAGTAGGTCGCCCAGCACGTGAAATCTGCACCGGAAAATGCACAGGAGGGGAACCTGGACTAGACCCCACATTCACAAGAGACTCCTCCAGTATACATGAACCGGATACAGGAGAGTCACTTGGTAAGAGGGTTGAATCCAGCGGCTGAGCGGGCAAAGTATCCTGAGCCGTGGATCTTCCCGGTCCGGCCAACGGATATGCAGTTGGCAAGGAATAACGGCGCAGTCTATCATAATGAATAGTCTGGAGGGGGGCCTCATCTCCAAATGGGCTACCAATCACATATGTGACCCCAACCATGTCATCCCGGTCCAATCTCTGTCGAATAACATAAGGTCCTTTCCAATGTGGAGCCAGTTTGCGGCGGCTCTCAGTTGGGTCATGTAACCACACTAAGTCACCCACTTCATAAGGACAATGTCTCTGTCTGGCATCATAGAAAGTCCTCTGTTTGTCACTCGCAATCACACTGTTGTCTCTAGTTTGGCGGAAGGCAGCGTCCAAACGTCTGCGAAGGGAGAGAACAAAATCATCAATAGAGTCATGCCCCTGTCCATTCTGCATGCCAGACCCCAACAACACATCCACAGGAACACGAGCTTCTCTACCATGAGTGAGGAAGTAAGGTGTGAATCCCGTACTGGAGTGAACACTGGTGTTGTAAGCAAACGCAACCTGGGACAAGACGGAGTCCCATTCACCCTCGCACGCCAGCAGGGTTTTGGCAAGCTGATCAATGAGGGTCCTGTTCAGTCTCTCCACCATGCCATCAGATTTAGGATTATAGGGTGTGGTGTGTGTTTTCTTCACCCCCAACATTGCACATAACTGCCTAACCACCTCAGACTCAAACTGCCTCCCCATGTCAGTGTGAAGAGTCTCCATAACACCATGTTCCAAGACATAATTGTTAAAGAGACACTCAGCCACAGTGGTAGCCCTTTGATCAGCAATAGCATATAAGTTAACAAACTTGGAGAAGTAGTCTTCCGCTACCAACACATACCGGTTCCCTTTTGATGTGATGGGCAGCTCCAGAATATCTGATGCCACACGCTGAAAAGGGCGCTGAGCGAAGGAAGTCCTCATAGGAGCCCGGTGGTGGGGTACCGGAGACTTGCGCCTCTGACAAGCGTAACACTGGTCACACCAAGCACGAATGTCCCGATACATGCAAGGCCAGTAGCACACACTGCGCGCACGAGCCATGGTCCGTTCAACCGCCAAGTGGCCAGACAAAGGACCACCGTGAAGCAGACGCAAGACCTCAGGGACCAGCACAGATGGCACAATAATCTGCTGAGTCTGTTCAACATCTGACAGTGCAATCACTCTACACACAATCCCATCAACCAGAGTCATACGGGGGAACTCATGCCACAAAATCCGGAGACCTTTACTAGCACCCTTAATTCTCACGGGAGATGGCCTTCGGCCTTTCTTGAGCCACTCAAGAACCCATTTGATGTCTGGATCTTCTTGCTGAAGCTGCCTAATGTCCGAACCATCATGAACGAGGGTCCGAACCATGATCACATCAGAAAGCACAGAGGGCTCATGAGAATCACCAGCCACAGTCTGCGGTTGCTCCTGGGGAGCCTCCATCACTGTCTCAACACCACACACAGTACCAGAGACCGAACCCACAATATCCACAGTCTGTGTGCCGGAGCTCACCAAAGTCACCGGGGCCTCAGGACAGCGAGATAAAGCGTCCGCATTTGTATGTCTCACCCCACTTTTATGAAGAATCACCCAGTCGTACGGGTCCAACTCCAGGGCCCAGCGGCTGCGTCGGCCTGTCCTGTCATTATCGATGGGAAGTTGTCTCAGCCCAAGCAGTGGTTTGTGATCAGTGACTATGGTAAAAGGTCGGAGGCCCAAATAGTGCCTAAAATTCCGAACCGACCACACAACAGCCCACAGTTCTCTGTCGTAAGTTGACCACTTGCGCTCTGCCACAGTGAGAGCATGGCTGGCATAAGCAACTACTCTTTCAAGCCCATCGACTAGCTGCATGAGCACAGACCCAATAGCAACCTGGGAAGCATCGGTGTGTAATACAAAAGGCTGCGTAAAATCAGGGTGGCACATCACAGGTTCAGCACAAGAGTGTCTCTCAGAAAACACAAATGCTTCCTGGCATTCTACTGCCCAGATAAATGGCACATTCTTCCCTGTGAGGCGCACAAGCGGGGAGGCATGCTGGGCAAAATCTTTCACAAATCTTCTGTAATATGAGCAGAGGCCAAGAAAAGCACGTACCTCAGTAGCTGAACGAGGCACAGGCCAAGTTTTCACTTTACACGTATTCCTTGGGTCTGGCTGCAAACCCTCAGCTGATATAACATGACCCAAGAACACGACATGGTCACGAGCCAACTGGCACTTCTTAGCCTTCAGCCGCAACCCAGCTGCCCCGATCCTTGAAAACACCTCTTCCAGGGCTGAAATGTGCTCACCGAACGACCTGCTGTAAATCAAAATGTCGTCAAGGTACACCATACAAATATGCCAAGGAAGACCCTTCAGCACCAGCTCCATGACCCTCTGAAACGTCGCTGGAGCATTGGTGAGGCCCATGGGCATGGAACGAAACTGATACAGACCATGGCCAGTGGTAAAGGCCATTTTTTCACGGTCTTCCTCAGCCACTTCAACCTGCCAGTACCCATCTGAGAAGTCCAATGTGCTAAACCATGTTGCTCCAGCCAAGGCATCCAACGTGTCATCCACTCTGGGCAATGGGTGGGAGTCCTTCACCGTCACTGCATTCAAGCCCCTGTAATCAACACAAAACCTCCAAGTGTTGTCCTTCTTTCTCACAAGCACCACAGGGGAGGACCAAGGGCTACAACTCTCTTCAATAATCCCATCAGCCAAGAGCTGCTGCACCTGTCTGTCCATTTCCCTACGTTTGTCAGGGGATGTCCGGTAAGCCCGTCGTCTGACAGGGGGATTGTCACCAGTGTTAATGTGATGTTTTATCACACCTGTAGCTTTAGTAAAACTGCCACCTGTCCGGAACACACCCCGGTGTTTCTCTAACAAGGTACGGAGCTGCTGTCTCTGGTCATCTGTTAGAGGGCAGTCTGCTATGTCAGGTAAGGTCATGGGCTGTCGGTCAGGGTCAGGGTCAACACAGTCAGCAGGCTCATAAATGTCACCCTTGTCAACATGGTAGACGACCCCTACATGTGACCCTGAGTGCATCTTCAACTCATGGTCAGTGGGGTTAAGCAGCCGCGCGACAGTGAGCCCACTCTTAACTGGCGCCACTGTACGTGCAACCACCAACTCCATGTTATCACGATTTTCAGGCTCCAAATACCCAACATAAGAATCAATGTGTGACTCAGCAAGACGGGGAGCTGCCACCTGCACAGGGACAACCATTTCACTGTAGGGTGGAATAATGACATCAGCGGACATAGTAATATTACAGCATTTCGGAATAAGGTCATTAGCGTGTAGTAAGGAAATGTCCGCATCTCTAAGACGGAGCAAACCTTGACTGACGTCGAGAATACCATGACACTCAGTCAGAAAATCAAACCCCAACAGGACTTTCTGAGTAGCCCCTCTGACGACGTGCACAAGCTGCTCTACGTACTTTTCACCCAAACATATAGAGACAGTCATTGTTCCAAGTGTGTCCAGCAACTCTCCATTGACAGCATGCGCAAATACATAGTCATTGCTTAACACACGTTTACGTAAAGCAGGAACTGACATCTTAAATTCTTCATTAATCAAGGAGACATTTGAACCAGAGTCAATCAGTATAGCAACATCGACACCCTCAATTGCTCCCCTGATGTAGGAAGTACACTTGGAGTCACTCACCGCGCAGCAGTCCATGGAAGACATATCTTCTTCAGCGGTGGAGTGTTCACTGTGACCCTGAGAATGCACAACTGGTGGTCGGGTCTCAGCACCAGTTACTGGAAGTTTCCCTGGTTCCGACCAAGGGGGGAAGGCGAAGGTGACCGCCGTGATGGTGAAAGAAATCTCACGCCGCGTCTCCGTTGTGGTCCCTCGGAGAATCGCGCCCTCTGGGGACTCTAGTAACCCCGGCGGTGCCCTGGAGAATCATACCCGGGGCCATGACTCCCTCTAGTCTGGGGAGACCACTCTGCGCTCCTCGGTCCGTCCTGCGGTGGACGACCACCGTCCCGAAAAGAGGATCTGCAACCAACACCGCCACAGTCGCACTCACAAGAGAACCGTTGGTTCCCTCGTGATCCGTAGTCGCCCCGTTGCGCTCTCAGATCCCCCATATCCATCTGCAGTTTGTCCATCCTGGCTGAAAGCTGCTCCACAGCACTGAGAAGCTTTCCAGCCACACTTCCAGTGTCCATTCCAGTCTCCTCAGCCGATGAGAGAGAGGCCACCATCGCTGGTGCAGGATGTGAAAAGGAACTGACCTGTGTTCCCACGCCCAGGGCTAGTCTTGCCCGCTCACATCGTCCAGCCACCATCAAAGCCTCCTCTAAGTCTGTTGCGCCCTGTTCGTGACATTTGGCCCGCAGACCAGGATCCAGTCCAGCCAGGAAGCGGCGAAACTTCTCACCATTCTGTGCTGTTGTGTCATAATCGGGGAAAGCCTCGGCAACAAGTCTCGTAATGTCTGCGGCGTACAGCTCTAAACTCTCATTAGCCAGCCGTGGACGCGCAGAAACACATGTTTGGAAGTACAATAAAAACTGCTTTTGTCCAAAGGCTTCATTGAGTTTCTCCTTCACACGCTCAAAGTCGCACTGCACAGATGGAGGAAGGCTGTCCCACAACAGGAATGCGGCACCATCCAGCCTGGTTGGTAAAAGTGCAGCCAATGTTGCGGCGTAGCTCCGTGCAGTTCCGCGAGTCTGGGCGCGGACGGCCGCCTCAAACTGCTTTATCCACGTAGCGAAAAGTTTATGTCCGTCTCCACAAAACGATGGTGGAAGCTCCACTTTAACATTGCATACCTCCTCAGTCCAAGGTCTGTACTTGTAGTCCTCGTCATCCATATTGCCGTTATGCTAACCGACGAGAATAGTCAATAAACACTGCCGAATTTCAAATTCCGAAAAAAAAACGAAGGCATTCAATCCCACCGCTGCCACCAATGTAACGGGCGAGGGTAGTGTCAGGGAAAATGCAGAGGCAGAATAACTTTTGGAGAAGGGAAAATACTTCTCCGTTTATTGACTGGAAAAATGTACCTCCATCGGCTACATCCCGAACACACCGCGGGGACTCACAATTCCACCGCGAACAGTCATCAGCGCATGCGCACTTACATGAATCCTCCGCACGCTTACACTATGAACTTTAATAGAAAAATCACATTTGTTAGTTATTTATAGAATAAAAGTAAATGAAGTCTAAAACGTAAAACGTTTATTCTTGCATATGCAAATGCATATCATTAAAATACTAAGGGCTGACCAGCTGCGGGTGCACTCGGTGGAAGGCTGAAGTGGACAGGCGTCAGAGACCTCCGTGAAGTTGGCCCCCCATCAAACGCACATTCACACAAAAACAATGTCAATCATTTGTGCTTCGTTTGTGCTGGTTTTTGCTGCAAAAAGTTTCGTTTGTGCTGCTTTAGTTTTCGAGATTGTTATGACCCGGAAAGAGCCAAACATATTTAAGGACACGTGAGACCAGAGTAAGAGTTCAAAAGTTTTTATTTTCATCGTTTCGTTGTTACTTGCTTTTTCTTTCGTTGGATTTAAATATAGAGATTATTTTAAGAATGAACACTTACCAAAAAAAAGAACTAAACAAAGTAATAAACAGAAAGGTGGACCTAGCCAGACCGTGAGCCGGCCAAACAGAACATACAGGTGCGGCACCGGGCCAACCCTGTACAGGGCCGTAGAAGCCGGTGCCGACACATCTAACTAAAAAAAGGAGACAAAAAAGAACTAACCTAAACCACAAAGAAAAGCGAAAATGGGACCACCGTGCCAACCAGGTCAAACAAAACGCCAGCCTGCCTGCAGGGAGCAGCAGCGCAGCCTGCCGGATCGCGCGTTGGACGTGCGCGCTCTGACGCACGAGGGGCTGGAAGCAGAGAGCGAGCGAGCGAGCGAGCGAGCATTTAAAGGCTCCAGGGCAATAAAAGAAAAAAAAAAAAGTGCCTGGAGCCAAGACTAACAAAAAATATAACCTTAGACCTACAAAAACATACAATAAAGCAATTATCAATAATGCTCCAAAAAAGAAAAGAATATGAAAAATATACAAAAACTAATACTAGAAACAAAAACAGAGATACTAACGATTCTTTTATGGGTTAAATTAGGGTCACCCAGTCCCCCAGGAATCGTTAGTGCCTCGTTTGTGCTGTTTTGCGCTTTGAAGAGTTTCATTTGTGCTGTTATGGTTTTATCAATGTTTACAGTTTTATTTTTGGCAATATTTTTACAATTTCACTGCCAACAACACTGCCAATTGGGGATACACAGGGACAACTACCTTTGGGATGATGTTGCCCTATCGACCCTACAGGCACTTGTGGTATGGGTTTGAATGCTGTTTGAACGCTGTTTGCCTCATTGATCTCCTTAATGCTGGAGTTTTTTTGTGGTTTTGCAGCTGGGCGCAGACTATAAATAGACGTTGTGGTACACTCTCTCTCGCTCTTGCTGCGCACCGCCTCACCCTCCGCACCTGAGACACGCCCGTCACCTTGCGTGCTCCCCTGCTCTGGCTGCTGCTCGGTGCAGGCCGCACCACGCTGGCTGCTAGCTGCAGTTAGCTTTTTGCTTTGACCAGGTGGGACCAGTGGTCCCATTTCGCCTTGGTTTGTTCAGGTTAGTTTGGGAACCTTTTTGTCTTTCAGTTAGTGACGTCGGCACCGGCTTCTACGGCCCTGTACGGGGTTGGCTCGTGCCGCATCTTTTTGTTCTGTTTGGCCGGCTCACCAGGTCCACCTTTCTGTTGTACTTTGTTTTGGGCATGGGAGGGGTTTTTGACATTTTTAAAGTAAATTAAAATTAACTTAAAATAAAACTATAAATATTTTGTAACCCTTTTGACTCTAATGTGTTCGGTCCATCTGGGTCGTAACAGGGCTGTATCATCGGGCAGTACGGGCCCAGCTGAGTTTATGCGCATGACCCAGAGGAAGTCTTCGTCAGAGTCTGAGCTCAGGACCCTGGGTGGGTCTGTTCACAACGGGGAAGACCTATTTAGCAACGCTGGTTTGCGCATGCTGCAGTGTACATAACATACCTTTGCTCTTCTGTCTTGTGGAGTCACAGCATACACTCCTCCACCTGGTTCTGGGGCTCCTACTACTTCGAACAGCTCAGGGCTCCACGTGTCTTGGATCTTAGCATGTCCTGTGGGTAGGACTTCCCACTCTGCATGCCTGTCTGCCCTCTCTTCCCTTTGTGCAGCGGCTGCTCTCATCCTTTCCCCAGAGATGAGCTCCCTTACACAGCTTAACAGGAAGTCTACATAAGGAGAAACGGGGAGTCGCCAGTAGAGTGATGTGGCGTGGTATTATAACTGAACAAGACTTGGAGAAGGTACTGTGGCCAGTGTGGCTTTTGATCAACAGATTAAGGTTTGTAGGAGATCATGGAGGATCCTGTTGAAACGCTCGCACTGGCCGGTACCTTGCGGGATTTACGGTGTTGATCTTGACTTTGTTATACCATACAGGCCAGATGTATAATAGCACTGAAAGTTGCGCCCCTGGTCAGAGTGCAACCGGGATGGCACCCCGTTCTTGTAGAACCACTCTCTGATGAGTACTTATGCTACAGGCCGCCCGCTGGCAACAACCTGTGTAAACTTAGAGAAAACATCAGTCATAACCAAAACTTGTTCTCTGCAGTCTCTGGCCGGCTTAAGCAGGGAAAAATCAATAGTAAGAATCTCATTTGGTCTGGAGGCCAGGAGGTGACCTATCGGAGCACGTACCTGGGGTTGCGTGCTTTTGGCGAGAGCGCATCTTGGTGGTTCGCTCTATTCCCTGGTGGCCATGTGTGTGCAGTTGGTGGAAAATGTCTTTTTGCAAGCTTTCTGGAAGCACCAACGGAAGGAACTGCTCACCCCCATCAGACCTCCAAAAAAAGTCCCTCATTAATACTGAGTCTGTCCCATTGGCGGAGGAGCCTGTAAGCAACAGCATTTAGTGCCTGCTTCTCAATCCGCCCTGGCATCCTCTGCCACTGGAGATTGAGGAAATACTGAGTTTAGATTTCAAATTATTTGACAATGTATTGTGGTGAAAATCAAAACTTTTTAAAAAATAAGTAAAGATACACATTTTAAAAATGTCTTAAAAGAACCAAACATGTGGCGTGACGTATTATGATCAACAGTTCAGTTTGCACTTGCTGTTTAGTTACTGGCTGTTGAGGCATACAGCAAGACGGCACCACCATCTTGCACCACCATCACTTAAGTCCTCAAATGGGAGCCGACCATCAGCTCCATCATCAAGAAGGCCCAGCAGAGGATGTACTTCCTGCAGCAGCTGAGGAAAGCCAAGCTGCCGGCGCAGATGATGGTGCAGTTTTAGAGGATTGAAAGTGTAACTGAATAACAGACACCCCTATTGCTTTTTTTTTTTTTTTTTTTTTTTTAAGAATTTATTTTCTTGTAATTGTAAAAGTATTCGTTTGGTTTTGTAATCTCTTTTGAGTTTTAAGTGCAATTCCTTCCTTGACCAGTAGATGGCGTATGTCACGCAGCATTGGTAGGAGGTAGACTGAGCGCAGCCGAGGAAGAATCAAACCTCGTGAAGTAAAGTAGCTCAACACATGTGCTCTGTCTATACTTTTATTAACAGGTTTGTAAACACTGAATTCACATGTTAAATATCAGAGTTATGTGATACCTAAGGTGTTCATGAGCACTGTGTTTGAAAGTGAAACAGTTGAAAAGGGTTTTTGAGTACAGTATGAAGCTAATGGTCAAATGAAGGAGGGTACAACGTGGTTAAGCTAATCCATTTTTTGTGAACCACTTGAGTACAGTACAGTCATTTAAGGACATATGTGAAAGGTTTTCATTCAATATTGCAGTTCTGTGTTTAATTTATGTTAATATCCACATTGAGGTTTTTACCAAGTACCAGAAATGTAAATTGTAAAAGTGTAATAAGCGCATGGAGACCAGCGCCATCTTATGGACTTTTGCTGAACTGATTTGTTATGGACCATAGTGATTTGATTTACACTTATTTCATGGGTTATTGCTAAAAATACAAATATATGTTCAAGTTAAAATAAGATACATTTAAAATGGATAAAAAGAGTATTTCATGAAGTGTTAAAAATATTAAGTCAGTATACAGTTGCAGGTAATGTGAATATGTAAATGTGTAATTATCTGGATTCATATTGTAATTCATGTTGTTATTCACATCACTTTGTAATGTGAAATTAGAAGAATCAATCCTCGTTGTGAAGTAAAGCAGCTCAACACATGTGCTCTGTCTATTCTTTTATTAACAGGCTTACTTCACCGAGGCATATGCCATCTGAACCGCCTGTCAGGGGAGCAACGCAGTTCTACACGGCCATCATCGAGTCCGTCCTCGCCTCCTCCATCACCGTGTGGTACAGGAGCCACAGCAAACACAGACTACAGCACAGCATTGTGTCTCTGCTGAGAAGGTGACCGGCTGCAGCCTTCCATCTGTCCAGGACCTGTACGTCTCCAGGACTCGGGGACGAGCAGGTCGGATCACAGCTGACCCTTCTCAACTGGACATGGACTATTTGACCCACTCCCCTCGGGCAGGAGGCTACGGTCCATCCAGACCTCAACCTCCCACCACGAGAACAGTTTCTTTCCCTCTGCTGTTGGACTCATGAACACATAACACCTGCCACTTTAACAATAATATTATAAAAGAGCTATCTATTTGCACTGCCAGTTTGCACTACTGTCTACCCAGCTGTACATTTCTGTATTTAGTCTTAGTCTTTTTTAGTCTATTCTATTTATTTTATTTGATTGTTTAATGTTCTGCATGCCTCTCATATTTTTTATTATATTTTATTTGTTTTATGAATAAAACAATACAGTACAGACAAATCATTTGCATTCACATATGAGAAAAAGTCATTTGTATTTAATCCAACTTATAATTGTTCTATCTTCTCTTCGTACAAGGAGATGCAATGCAGAAAGTTCCTTGTGCACCCTTTCACATCCTGGCCTTCTCAGAGAAGCACAGGACTGGAAGCTAGCTGTAGATCTTAACAAACACCTTTCCTTTTCTGCTGAGATTGCAACAACCAATCTCAGATCTGTCTTCTTAGTTGTGCTGTCAGAGCCATGGGAGCACAAAGTGGAGGAGGTCTATGAAGAGAAGAGTCTAAAATGCTCAAAGCTGGCAGCTGGTGCGGAGCAACTTGGGTGGAGAGGTCGGCTGCAGAGGATTTATGAGCCATTTTGCAAACAATCTATTGAAAGATCTGGGTGTATGAGGAAATGCTTTGCAACAGATTCTCAAATATCTGTCTAGTGCTGCAGAGCAGTCCCATCGCTGGCTCTCAATTAAGAAGTGCACGGTGGCAGAGCGGCTAGAGCTTCTGCCTCTCAATAAGGAGATCGTGGGTTCGAATCCCGCACCACCCCAACGTCGTGGTTTCGAATTCTGAACCACCCTAACATCACTCGATCTCTCTGGGTGGAGTCTGCATGTCCTCCCCGTGTTACCGTGGGTTCTCTCCGGGTTCTCCGGCTTCCTCCCACCGTCCAAAGACATGACTGTGTAGGTTAATTGACAACTCTAAATTGTCCCTAGTGAATGAATGTGAGAGTGAATGGTTGTCTGTCCTTGTCCGTGTCTCTATGTCAGCCCTGCGACAAGTTGGCCACTGTCCAGGGTGTACCCCGCCTAAGGCCCAAAGTCACTGGGATAGGCTCCAGTCACCCGCGACCCCTAACGGGAATAAGCGGTAGAAAATGAATGAATGAATGAATTAAAACAAATTGTTGCCACATTAATGTGTGATATATTTGCGAATGTATCCATTTGACAAAGTCAACAACACGCTTCTATATGAAACATGAACATTTCTCATTTATAAATTCTTGTCCTTGTAAACCCATGCCACCACCTTCTTTCCTTCCTAGTTTCAGTCCTGCACTACACTTGGTATCAAGTGTATTTGCATTTCACCCAGGTTTGTGCAGATTTGGGCCATCAAATATATTGTCATCTATTAATTTCGTCTTGACCTTGTTTGTGAAGTTATACTTCATATTTAAAAACAAATTGTTCACATGTGGTGTAATCTGTTTCCATAGCCATGTGTTTGTTGTGAAAGGCTTTCAGGAAGTTTGCTCTTCTAGCCCAACACCTTTGAATGAGAGAGACGCACAAAAAAAGACTGTCAAGTTGCTGTGTGGCTTGAATCCCTACAACAGTTGCCTCACATAGCTTTCCAAAATTGTTGCCTTTACCAGGTCAATAGAGAAGCAGATTAACCAACTAACCAACCAACTAACAGGGATTAAGCACATGGATAACTGTCCCAGAGCATCCCCTGTCCATGCATTTTTGATGGAACGTCGCTTAGTGATGCCATAGACACACTGTGACAAATTACCGTTAATTTATGTTATTTAAGCTATGTCCAAATGCAGTCCTTAACTGCTATTTAACAAAGTGTTTGTTAAAATACCACCATAAAAACAGAACTATAATGTGATCATAGAAAACAATGTCATCCTGTTAATTTATGTGTGAGTACAGTATTTGTGGAATTCTGGGATACCTAGCTTACTGCGGAGCACATGTGAAGACTCACTAGCACAATGTCATCCACAGATTTCCCAGGTAAGAGTCTAATATTAGTGCATTTATCAGAGTAATGTCTTTAATGAACACATGCACACTCTTTTATGATAAAAGCCAAAGTAGAACACAGTATTTTGTTCAGCTTCAAATGTGTTTGAACATTCAGTCTTTTTGAATCTAATTAAGTCCTTGAAAATGTATTTAACAACTTTTTTATTTATTTATTAAGCCAGTTATTCAAACTATTTGTGCATGAAATGGAAGTGATGTTTCATGATTAGTCCTGGTTAGATATGTCCTTATTGACCAAATATCTGCATCAACTTGAATTGTAAAGCTTGGTTTTCTTTTGTTTAGCTTTTAACGCACCTTCTCTTGTTTTAACAGACTGAGATATCATTTCCTCTCATGCAACTTCTGAGCTGACTTTTGTGGTAAGTGCTGGTACGCTTGTGAAGCTTGTGTTTGTGTGTTGATGATGTCTAAATTTGGTTTTGCTTTCAGGAATTTAAAAAAGGGACATAACCAACTGTGTGGCTGAGGCTGATACTGTCGAGGTCATTCTAACAGAAAATATACTGCACTTGTCTGCAAGCCACTAATATCACTCATTTCTATCATTCAGCACAATTTGATCTTTTCTGTTTTCTGTTGTTATCTGCTGATAGACAATCTAAATGTATAACCTTTTCAGTCTGAATATAACATTTTACTTTTCTTCAGGACCAAGAGGAGGGAACATTCAACTGAGTCATGAAGTGCTGTTCATATTTTCCATCATGTCTAAATATCTCAATCTAAATGTTTTATGTTCCCAGGTATTGCTATGGGGAAAGATGTTCCAAAAAGAAAAGCTGCGTAAACTGTAGTCAAAAAGTGCTCTCCAGTGAATATAAGTGTGAAGAACTGTGCTGAGGAAGCAGATGGACATTTGTGGGTTGTTACAATTGATCCTGACAGCATTTATAAGTAAATGCGTGTTTGAATGATCTACTTCATAAAATATTCAATAAATGTTCTAAACCTAAAATATCTGTGTTTTTATTTATTTATTCAAATTACAAAATTCTGAAACTTTAAGTAAAAACAAAAATAATGATAAACAGTAAGATAATGCAATTTAACAGTAATATACCTGAAATCAATCTAAAATCACAAGAGCATAATGTGATTTCTTGAACAGAAATTAACCATTAAAAATGAAGCAGTAAGGCTCTGTAAAAATACAGTAAAATAATGGCAGCTATACTGCCAGTTCTTTACTGTTTTTTTACACCAAAATTTCTTACAGTCCAGAGGCATTATGTTTTAGAACTCAGCAATACTTCCCTTACCAATTCTTATTTTTTTTCTTGACAAACTGAAATACAGTATATGACAAAGGATACATATTTACCACAGGGTCTATCCCATCGATCAAAGTCAGAATTATAAAAACATGAGAGCTGTCATATGCAGTCTATATGACAGGTTAGACTACCCATTTTGATCACAACATGATTATATTTAAAATTGTACTAAACATTTTGCCTCTTTGTTCCCAGTTCGACAGTTTTCGTAATATTAATGTTTATTTTATCCTTTATTTTTTTGAATGACTGTTTAAACTGTCTGAAAAATGTGTCTGTAAAATATCATTACATTTTCAAAGGCGTTCCATTTCAGACCTCAGCAATACTTCCTGTTATTTTAAACTTTTAGAATTCAAAATTTCTTCACAAACTGCAACTTCACAAATGTAAAACTATGATAAAAATTTACCACAAGTGCCCTCCCACTAAGCCCCATTCACACATAAGTCATCTCTAGATGGGTAAATTCCCATTTACAGATTGCCAGAACACTCAGCACTGTGCCTCATTCACACATGCTTCAGTCCCAGAACATTACCGTGTTGGCTATGTTCCCACTTAACCTGGCCTTTGTCTCACTGCATTCTATCACTACAGCAAAATGCTGTATTTAAATGAAATGAAAGTAGAACTTAAATTCTTAGCAAAACCAAGCTTGTAACCAAAGAAACAAGCAGTGGTGCTGGCAATTTTCTGGCTTTATTCACATATACGCCTTCCCTGCATTAGTCTTGACAATTTACCAGGGAAATTGCCAGATAAAAAATGCAAGGAATTTAGTTCTGGCTCCATTCACACATGTCCCTGCTCTGGCAAAATGCCCGGTAAAATCCCAGGTCAGGCATGTGTAAATGGGGCTCTAAATAAACAGACTGTGATTCCTCAATTTGAATTACAACCAAATTTGCACCAAAATTCTGTAAATGTTGTGATGCCATGAGAACAGAACCTATAGGTTCTGTTCTCATGACATCACAACATTCCATCAGCCAATAATATTTAATACAGATGGAGGGCAGCAAAAATGAATAGTGTTAAAATGCAGGTTTTAGTTGTAATACACTGAGCTCTTAGGTCTAGTCACTAAGAGAAATCATCAGGTTCAACATTTGTGAATTTACTGCTGAGATAAGGTCAAGGAGGTTATGATGTCATCACATTCTAGAACCTATGAACCTAGGAAAAAGTCACAGACGTGATGGAGGTCATGTGACTAGTCACCACACCCTGTTACCATGGAAACCCCACTTCAAAGAACAGAGGTTACTTCAAAGAACAGAGGTTACTTCAAAGAACAGAGGTTATTTAAGGAACCCCGAAATTTGGGGGTCACAGTGGCTTTTCCAGAAACAGCTCATTTCGAGAGACACACACACGGACAAGCGTCTTCATTATTTTTACTGCAATTATTTTACTTTGGGTGGTTATAAACGCATCAGAATGCCCAATCCAAAAACCAACGAGGAAGAGATGAAGGAACAGGCAGCAGCCGTCTCTTCTCTCAACAGCAGAATCCCCAGAATAGACACCGAACAGATCCAGACCATGGTGATCTCCTTCTGGGAGCAAGCAGCCTCTGCGGACCTGACGCAGCGTGAGTCCAGGGAGACACTGGGGGCAGTGTTGTTGGAACTGGTTGCTGCCATCTCTAACCAAATCCTGGAGGCTATGAATAACATGGTTTTAGAGAGAAGTGAGCGTGAGAAGCCTTTGCTGGTGGCAGAGGAAGCGGTCACAAGATCCGTGTGCTCTGGTCTCTGTGATAGTTTCAAGTCAGCGCTGGGCTCGACTCATCGGTCCATGAACGCCCTTTTACGGGTGATTTGCGAGGAGGTGACCAGCCAGATCAACTCGGTCCTGAGCTGCAGCAAAATAAAGGGCCAACATCTGGTGATACAGAAAGAGAGCAGCTACAGACCGTCGAAAGAAAAGATGAAAGAGATGGTCTCCCATGCCAGAGCAATGCTGCGCTCCTTCAAGGAGAACGTTAGGCAGGGCTGCGGGGGCTGTATCCCCACTAGGGGGCAGTCTTCACTGGCTGAGCACCAGGAGGAGGAAACCTCCTCAAACACAACCTGTCTGTGCATCAAGCAGAAGCTGGGAAGAATCTGCTGTTCACAGAAGCATGAGGGGGAGCTGGATAGCGTATCTCCTGTATCAGTCAGCAAAACCTCAGCCCCTGTAATGTCCACAGAATCAGTGAGTGTGGAAGAGGAGAAAGTCCCCAAATGGAGTAAAAGGCTCAGAGAAACACTGGGCAAATGCAGCCCATGTGGACGCCGATCTGAGCAGACAGGCGGAACCTCCATCACCACTGAAGAGGTGGAGAAAATACTGCAGGCCGAGATCACGGAATTGATTGGAGAGGAAAGTGACCTCGATTACGACTTCCGCATGCTTGTGTCCGCTTCCATTGTAGACTGCATCATAGACGAGATAAGCTGCATCGAGTCTGAAGAATCTCCCATCACCATGGAGCACGGCATCCACATGACCCAATTCCCCCGTTTGAGCGAAGTGTCCAACAAAATCAAGTGTTTTTTTGGGTTGTGCTACGCTAAATCCACCCTCCTCCGTCTACTGAGGCATCTGTGCTGCTCTCCCGGGGCTACACCCGATGTGTCTTTGGAGGATTTGATGGAGGATGTCTCTCCTCTTCTGATGGAGCTAAGTCAAGAGGAGGGGGACCTGGAAGACTTGAGTGAGCAGCTTACTGAGGTCATCTCCACTAGGATGGCACTAACACAAAGCCGGCTACAGTTCAGGGAGGCAATCTGGATGAAGGTGCGAAATTTCATACATCACGTCCCTAACTGGATGTACATGCAGTCGCAGCTGCCAGACGTGAAAAACCCGGTCCAGAGAGCCCTGGGGAGGATTCGCAGACTGGTATTCAGAATGTTCAGACCAGGAGCCCAGCTGACTGAGCCAGTCCCAATCCCCCCTCAGCCCATTAACCTGAAGAATGTGGGTTGTTCAGAACTCTTGCTTCAGCCCTCTCAGGCCCCTCAGGAGCTTTTGGTGCCCTCAGGCATTCCAGCTGAAGCTCCAATGCCCTCAGGCATTCCTGCTGAAGCTCCAATGCCCTCAGGCATTCCTGCTGAAGCTCCAATGCCCTCAGGCATTCCTGCTGAAGCTCCATTGCCTTCTCCAGATGTGCCCAGGGCTACATTTGAGGGGCTGGACCATCTAACCTGGGAGTGGAATAAGAACCACTGCAACATTCTGGTATTTGAGGTGGTCTCCAGAATCTTCCAGAAGAACTGGAACATGATGTTTCCTCTGTCCCAAAACCTGATTGCAGAGCTTTCTGAGAAGGTGCCACAGTGGAACGTACTGGTGAAGCCGAGCAAACGCAGCTGCAAAAAAGTGGCATCTGCAGTGTACAAAGACCTGTGCAAAGGCCTAGACAAAGATCATGTGACACATGCTGCTTTTGCCCAGAGTAACTACAGCTCTGAGGTCATGGATGCCATCCACAGACACCTGACAGCACCCCAAAAAAAGAAACGCACTCTGGGCTCATTCCTGCGCTCAGTGTGTAGCGCCATCTGCAGGCGTTAAACCTGCTGGGTCCTCTGGGGTCCTCTGGGGTTGGTAGGGCCTACCAACCCCATCCCTACCCCTAAGCAGGCACACAGGAGGCCTCATAGACCTCCTGGGTGCCTGGTCCAGTTCTGAGTGACTGTGCACTCCTCTGCATCGAGAAGCAATGTCTTGGTGAGGAGGATTGTACAGGAGCAAGAGTGGGCAAGAACACGAGAGGACAGGACAAGAGAGAAGACAGGACAAGACAGGAGAGGACAGGAGATGGAGAGGACAGGAAGAGGAGAGGATAGGAGGAGAAGGATAGGAGAAAAAAGGTCGCTGGATGTGAATAAAAAAGATATTGAAAGCAGCAATAAAATCATGTTTTGGTTAGAAACAAATTGAAATAATAAAATAGTTATCAATACATGCCATGTAGCATAACTTTTTAACGCTTTAAAGCTTTACACTTTACTTATGCTCCACATTTCACTAAAACATAGTGAACATGATTATATTTTACCAAACATTTTGCCCATTTGCCCCCAGTTTGTGATGTAAAGTTCATAACAGTACAGCAAATTGTTGATTTCATGTTACCTAGCAACCATTTTGAAAAAAAGGGCTGTAATCCATATCAATTACACAGTAGTTATGATTTGGCAAATAATAATGACAACTGATAACACCTTTATGTTGCTGAATGACTGTTTAAACTGTCAAAATAATGTGTCAGTTGTCTGTATACTCTTAATGTATTTACAACGACATGTCACATTTTGATGACATCACAGAGGGACTCAGCGCTACTTCCTGCTATTTTATACTTTAATTTTTCCCGTCAAAATATAGTGAGCGGTAATGAGAATCCACATTTAACTTGAACATGATTGTCTATTTACTAATTAGTAAGATGAATCAAGTCGATAAACCTACCATGAATATTCATTTAGATGGACAAAAGTCATTTAAATATTGTTTATTGTGTAAGAACCAAATGTGCACAAATATCAATGAAAAAAGCAAATAGGTTTACAATAAAATAAAAACAAAAATTATTTTTCCACTTTTTTCATTCACAGGACCAAAATAATCTGCAAATGTTTTCAAATTCAGTTTATTTTTTACACAAAACAACTGTCAACAATGCAATAATCCACTACATTTCTGTTACATCAATGTATTTAGTGTGGTGATGTTATCAACTAATTCAAGTGAGACCTTGCAAAATACTTGATTTCTTGCACCATCAGTCACATGACAGGAAAATACAGTGGTCAAATAAATAGATTTGTTATCATGAAACAATGTTCCTTCCAAGTTAACTTCAAATGTTTCATTGTTGGAGTCCAAAAAGTCACAGCGTGTCTTTGGTGTCATTTAAAACAAAAAAAACAGCAACACAAACAAACCAAAAAAGTCGGTAACAAGAAAGTTCAAATTCTACAAATAAAGCCTACACTACAGTAACACTACACATCTATCACTAAAGAGAACTACATTCACCTAAACTATACATACACAGCAAATATTTACAAAATGACTTCACAAAATGTGTTTTAACTTCTACAAATGTTTGCCATTTTGAGAATATAGCAAGAGGTAATGAGAATCCACATTTGTAATAATAAATGGTAAATTAGTTGTATAGATAAATCCAAAATCATTGTTATTGTATATGGATTTCAGGATCAGTGCAGTTTATGTTATGTATGCAAAGAGTGAGTTGAAATTTCCTGAAGATTTTACTTATTTGATCAATTTGGAATATAATTTTAACGGTATTTGATGCTTATAATAATGCATGCACGTTTGGAAGTATTACAGCGCATATGAAATAAGTTCATAAGGCACTGCGCCCTCTGCTGGGAAGTTGGAACATTTAAAATTACAATAGCTACTTGCATTTGGATGCGTTCACATTTGCACAGTACATCGAAATTAGGACCGAACCAGGACTAGAACAGGGTCAACATGACAACCAGAACCCTAAAAGTTTGGGATAAAAACAGGAGATTTATGGGTGTAGTGATTAAGAATATTTATCTTGTCTTCTTGAGTAAAATAGTCTTGTTGTTTCGTCTCTATCAGACATGTTTCGACGCCTAAGACTAACAACTCTTAAGGACAAATACTATGCAAAATGTTGTTTCTTGTACTATGTTCTACCATTGTTCCTTCATCAAAAACATACCTGTTGCATTTAGCTTCATTCGCGCTAGTTTGATGAATCCTGTTTTGCAAAACCCCTCCACTTCCCCCACCGTCAAAAACATTCTAAATTCCCTTGATGAGTGGCTTCAAGAATCTACCGCTCTGTTTTAAATAAATCCATAAATCCATAAATCATCATGTATTACTGAGTCAACAAGGTGGAACACACCCAGCCACTTGCCTGACCAGCCAGGCCCTCCTACATTCAAAGAAGTCTGTCAAAACGTGTAGGGACTGGCTGGTCAGGCAACCCAGCCACAGCAAGTAATGTGTATTTAAAATGTGTGTAATTCCCTCTGCAGCCAGTAGATGGAGCCAAAGCTAAGTTACTGTTTTCTCCTAAGGCTATGATAAATTTATATTGTTTTTTGTAAAAACATTGTATTTTTAGTTCTAATAAATGATACTCAAGCACATGTTTACGGCTAATAACAATACAACTAATGCATAATATTTGTCCTTGAAAACCAACCATCGTGTAACGCTATTGATGAAGATGGAAGTTAACGTCAAAACATGTCAAGATAATTACATCATCTCTTATCTACTGTCTGATAAGAACATAAGAGACAAAACCATCAAACACGAAATTATCATTAATTGATTGTGTCCAAAAGAAACGTCATTAAAAGTGAAAACTTATAACATATAAAATCCTATTACAAGACATTATTTCAAGCCATTGCGACCAATTTTAACAATTTCATAAAATAAACAACTTCATATCCAATATTCAGTCATACAGAGGCCTAGTTTGTTTATCTTGGCACAATCAGCAGCAACCGTGCACCAGCGAACTCATGACCGACAATTCAAAAGCTGATATGAAAGATTTGTAAGTACTCCTATGTGTTTGCGCGCTTGTTCTATTTGCGTTTCCTCAGTACTAAATACATGAGCCCGCTGATGAGGGTCATGGGGAAGGCCACCCAGGCAAGGATGAAGGACGCGCCGTACGAACCGTTCTGCAGACTTGCAATGTGGAAACTGTCCTTCTCGGCCGTGTAGACCGAAGCCCCGATCATTACGCACAAAGCTAGAAAGGGAATGAGAGAAAGAGATTTAGGAAAGGAGTTGTGCAAGCGGTGGGTGATGTTTGCGCGTCTTACAGGCCAGGAGCTGGATAATGGCAGTGAAAACAAATCTCTCGCCCTGTTTGAGCCGGAAGAGCTGGAGGATGAAGACGAAGAAGCTGACACAGCACAAGATGGTGGCTAAAATCATGGTGGCTTGGACTGTCTGCAGATAGGCTGAAAAGAGGCGGAGAAAATTATATTAGAATAGCAAAAACGTGTGTATTTTTGCATGGCTTCTTATGATATTTAAATGCTACAGCTGGGGATGTAGCATTAAAGGGGTTGCAGTGGATTTTAACTGGTTTCAAATGTGTAAAACAGAACTAGTTTGTGTACCAGATTTTTTGCATATAATAAAGTAAAATCTGTGTTGTCCCATTACAGATATATTGTAAAGGCATCTATTCGGGTGAAAATGAGACCATAATGCGTTCTCTGCATCGTTTTATATCGTGAACAGTGCTTTTAAACTCATCCTGGTGAATATTAGTAAGCTGGGACTGCATTAGGAAAGTGAGTGATGCATGTGACTGATGTAAAGACTTTAAAACAAACTAGTTCTGTTTTTCTTGTTTCAAAACAGTCAAAATCAGGTACAGCACCTTTAAAGGAGACCTATTATACTTTTTTTTCTAGGTACTTAGTATTGAACTATAATATAAATAGATCATCATTTTAAGATCATATTAAGATCAGATTAAGGTAAAATCAGCCTTTATCGTCTTTGTCTTTTTCCGTTGCCATAAAAACAATGAATATTTGACCAAAGGACTTGCGAGAAAATGTATTGTAAAAGCAAACAATACCATTGAGTGACGCCACAAAATCACACTGATGCCAATGCCATTACATTTGTAATTCAACGATGCAAAACTAAGGCTACATTTTAATTTGAACAATTTGTCAATTCTTCTGGACGCGTTAAAAATGTGAACTTTGAACAGAATCTTATTGTTAAGACAAATCTAATCGCATTTACAAAACTTGTCGGAAAGACTGCTGTTTGATTTTTTTCAAATCGTGCAGCCGACTAGTCACGATTATTTCTACTGTGTTTTTAAATACATTTTTAACCAAACACAAATGAAATACGGCGAGTAAAGGTTTCTAGGGAGAGGATATTGACGAAAGTGTAATCAGAAATTGTTTTTTTTTTTGACATTTTGATTCAATATTGCTGCGTTTTTTGTTAGAAAAATGTCTTTTTTGGATGTGTTTTAGAGTCTGTATAGTCTATATTACAATGATCAAAATACAACTATGATTATTTTGTATAATCAACTAGTCACAATTAATCGATTAATCATTGCAGTCCTAATGGTTGATGTGAAAGCAACACCAGTAATGGCCTATTTGTTTGTGCTATGTTGTTTGAACTTTACTATAGACCTAATTCGGTTTTGTTTTGATCTTATCTCTTATTCTTTTTCATACTTTGACTTTGCAATAACTTGCAATGCACTATGAGACTTCACTGCATAAATACTGCGACGTTGCTGGTGTGTTCATGTGGAATTGCGAGCAGGGGTCTGACCAGCACTTCGAGCGTGGCTGTTCTCCACCGGGATGCACGTGCTGTTGCAGGAGTACCACAGGTCGGTGTAGATCACGTCACGTCCAGCAGGAGTCACCACCCACCACGCCTGCAAAACACCTCGGCGTTGGTGAGATCGCAATAATAACGCGTGACATGTTCGCCGTTTTTTGTCTGACTTACGTTGTAGATGGTGGCAGCGAAGAGCAGAGCGGCCGCCGCCACGTGGAAGAGGATGATGAGGAATAAGATGATCAGCATGGCGGCGAGCTACTTTACGCTTGTCCAGAAAAAGGTCTCGGGCGACAGTCTGGGAGTCTTTTGAGGTCTGACAAAAGCCTGTCGAGACACAAAATACACAAGATATTAAAAGTTTTATCTAAAAAAAACTCAAACTAATGGGGTTAATCAAATGACTGTTAAATATGTAACATAACATCTGGTTCAAATTTAGTGGAAAAAAAGCTCAGATTGTTCGATTATTAAAAACCTTTAGGAATTAAGAATACACTGCACATTGTATTTAGACATTTTATAAACAGTGGTGAACATATACATTAATTAACAGTATGATGCTATCTTAATTAAAGGAGATGTACTATGTTTTTTTTCTTTCTTTCGTACTTAGTATTTAACTACAACGTAAGTAGATGATCATTTTACATTTTGGTCATTGTAAAACACAATGTTGATCACCGCTTAGTTATAGAAGCTGGTACGTTGACTTCCTGTTCAAGTAGGCCTGTCAGGATAACACATTTCGAAGTGCAATATGTTAATAAACGATTGTACAGAAACTACTTTGTTCCACTGACAGCTGTAGAATCCCTCAAAAATCTGCGCGGTACTGTTAAAAACATGGGTTAGAATAAATAAACAGCACAATGAAACACGTTGATTTGATGTAATATATCCCCTTAAATAACGTGTGTACAGTAAATTCAAATATAATGCATGCTTGTGAAAAAATAGTCAATATATGATTTGCAAACGGTTCTCATTTAGACGTTTTTAGTCTAGTTTTAATCAGATTTATGCGTTCTTTGGGTCCTGATTTGTGATTTGAAGATGCAAGAGTTAGCTTTAATTTTATAGATGCTCAATTGTGACAAAAATCATAATCACTTACTTATGCTCTGTTTATAAAGTATAGACCTGATATCATTGATTTTTAGGGTT
This sequence comes from Rhinogobius similis, assembly GCA_019453435.1. Taxonomy (NCBI): domain Eukaryota; kingdom Metazoa; phylum Chordata; class Actinopteri; order Gobiiformes; family Gobiidae; genus Rhinogobius; species Rhinogobius similis. The sequence continues at coordinate 29,994,597 of CM033631.1, forward strand.
TTGTGACACTTGTTTAAAAAAACACTGTAGATTAGAAAAGCGGTTTGGTTCCAAATTTTAAGTGGCAGAGAAAGTGCACATAGTATTCTGAACAAAAGTTAATAAAAAACATATTCAAAAAAAAAAAAAAAAAAAAATTAATAATTGAAATCGCAATTATAACTGAGTAGTTCATGAATGAATTGCACACAGCCCTGCTCAGCTAGCGGTGGCAGTATCCTGAACACATATTGTTTTCTATGATGTAAATTTGAAGGGACAATTCGCAGTCAGTAAACACGGTGCTCATCACTCATTCTGGCTGTATCATTTTACACCGGCACATAGTGTTTACCTAAATGGAGTTCAGAGGCAGCAACATCTGACACCAATTGGCAAATCACAGTTACAGAAATATTTGTCCCTGTAAATGACAGTGAATGCACACAAATGCTTATGTTATGTCTGTATGCACAATGACTGTATGGAGGAGGCTTATGCTCCCAAACTATAGAGCTGCACGACTAACACAGAAATGGTCTTAAATGTATCCTATTGTTGCAATTTAAAGAAAAAATATCATGATTTTTTTACATTGTTGTTAGCCTCTAAACATGCTCTTTTGTAAGTTTGCTATGCTGGAACTAAAAAAAAAAGGTTTTATTTATTTAATATATTTATTTAAGTTATCTGTATCTGGTTCTGTGAGCAATGGCACTTACTTGGCACCATCTACTGGCTGCATAGTGCCTACACAAGCTAAATGTGTGTTTGACGTTAATACTCTTTGTAAAGTGCACAAGTTAAGCTTGCAAATTGCAGTGATTGTGTTTAGACTGCAGAAATGTTCAGGACAAGTCTGGCGATGATATAAGGACTTAACGCAGCAGAAGATTCTCAGATATGTGGCGTATAAAATCGTGAAAAACGTCATCAATCGATGGAATTCAGCCGGGAGTGTTTTTGACGGTTGGAGGGGAGAGGACTTTCTAATGAACATTCCTCAAAATAGTGTTAATGAAGCTAAATGCAACTCCAGGTATGTGTTTGATGATGGAACATGTGGTTAAAGCTCAAAACAGAATATCTTTGTTTTAAACCGCAGGAGTAGACGTAGTATTTGCTTTTGATGCTTTTTCATGCATCTTCTCAAAGCTTACATGACTATTATGACTTTCTGAAACAGGATTGATACTTGGAGGCACAGTTTGTAACTTTCTGGAGCTGGAAAGTCACCTCCATAATGGAAGTAACAGAAATATAAAGTTTAAAAAAAATACTTCTCCACACATGCAGATAGTTTCATGATGCATGATACTGTTCAGTATTATACAGGAACAACATTTCCATGTTACTGCAATAAAACCATCCAAAATGGGGAAAAAAAGAACACATGTTTTTGTTATAGTCAGTGCTTTGGCCAAAAAGTTACATACTGTGTCTCAAAAATAAGAAGACATTGTTAGCATTCTACAACTTCCCTTCAAATGTTGAGTGAAAACTGTATGACAATTTTTTTTTTCTATTTTTTTTTTCCAACTACTAACTAACAATACGATGCTGTTAATACTCCTACTACTGCTCCTACTGCTACTACTAAAGCAGCACCTTTAATTTGGCTGAAAATCCACAAGCACAATCCACAATTTCACAATCACAATGAATACGAATTAAGAAGATCAACAGTGTTCTGATGATCTGGACAAAACCTTTACTATTAGCACATGCGCATGACCCCACAGACCACTAGGGGGCCCTCTGTTTCAATGTTTAATTAAAGACAAATGCAACAAATGTAAAAATGTCTTCTACGGCTACATAGGAACGTAATGGCATTTGCGTGAAAGTGTGAAGACGGTTAATTGTGAAATATCTGTCTGAGTCACGAGGAATTATGGAGCCTCCCCAAACAACCTCTTGCACCGGTTCCCGAAAAACCCTGAAACGCCCCTGACCTTTATCCAAACCATTAAATGTAGCAAAAATGTAGCAAAACCCTGATTTACAAGCGGTCTACCAAAATACCTTACATGCCGCAACACTAATATCCAATCACAGTGGGAATAACACGTGCACAATTTATAGCCTTGGATTAAGTTTAGTGCAAATATGGCTTTTCGGAGCAGCATGTGTGCGGACTGTAGACTGAAACGCATAAACAAAGAACAGGCGAGCGAGAGAGGCCGACACGCAGTCCCAGTAAAAACATGCGAGTGCGCAGACAGGAAACAGGCTACAGTCAGTGGAAGAGAACATGTGGGTTTGGGGGCTGGGGGCATCAAAGCCGGCTATAGACTTTGAATCTTGGAGGATATAAACAGTAATTACATCTACAGTGGAAGGAAAGGTGGACGGAGGTTTTGTATGGTATGGTTTTGATATGAATGAGGAGGAGAAACAGAACTGTAAGAGCGGTACAGTTGTTTTAAATGTGTCATTAAAGGGGACATGTTAGGTAGGTTCAACTTTTATTTGTTTTAACAATGTTCCCTCATCATTTACTTAGTCATATTTCTATTTCGATTGATTCATGCGTGTTTGAGTGATCCTGTATTGTCCTGCATTCAAGACGCGGCCGCTCTGTTTTCACCATCTGCAGTCCTTGCGATTATTTAAAAATTCTCTTGCGAGTTCAAATCTGGCTGCAGTTTTCTTCCCTTTCTCATCCCTGTTTCACGCTGTACAGTCCTGTCTAACATAGCCGATGGGCAAAAAAAAAATCATGCATGCAGTTTGCAAAAATGTCACAAAGAAATTTTCAGCTATAAAAATACATACAGGAAAATCCCCTGCTTGCTCCAGTGAAATATCTTAACGAAGAGGCGGGGCTTATCAGTTCTGTAGTTTTGAGCAGGAAGTCAATCGTCCTGTTTCTATTATTAACCCTTTTTGGATTGATATTGCAGTTTACAATGAACAAAATGTAAATGTGTAATGTAAAATGATGAACATGTCATAATTCATTGCAAAAAAAGCATATCTTGCCAACATAACAACCATAACCAAAAATGTAAATTAAGTTTACGTGTTGAAGAAAAGGTTTCAAAGGTCGTAGTCATCGCTGTTTCAATCAAGACGTTTCAACTTCTATCCGAAATGACTTTTTTGTATTTTGATTGATCTTGATTTTCAAAACAGCGTCCAGATGACGACCTTTGAAACCTTTTCTACGCGGAGCACTCCTGGATGAATGAGGGATTACACGGATCAAGTCTAAGTATGTACAATTTTTCGGAAAAGGAATAATAATAGAGATTTTTACATTTTACTGAACAAATACAAGTCTTTGTTACTTTTTCTGCTTCATACTGCATTGCATTTACCACAAAAGCTTTACTAACAGCAATTTCTTCAATCTGGCTACACTGAAAACGACATTGTTAATATTTACATGCATGAATTTTCAGGCACGTGCATGTGTTTAGAACAGGGGTGTCCAAACTTTTTCCATCGAGGGCCACATATTGAAATATAGACCAAGCGGAGGGCCACAAATCAATCGCGAAACGTTGAAAAAGCTGCATTTATCTGATGTTTTAAGCTCCACCACATCTACATTCAGTCTCAGTGCCTTAATATCAGGTCTGTCTTGCACCAAAAGTTAGTTATTTAGGTTGGAATTGTAGAAATGTGCTGTAAATAGTACTTCTCAGGACAATGTGGGCCAGTTCACCAGGAAGCCTAAGGGCCAAGAAAAATTGGTCTGAGGGCCGCATTTGGCCCCCGGGCCTGAGTTTGGACATGCCTGGTTTAGAACTTTTTCAGGTGATGAAATGACGCTGAATCTAATGGAGAAAAACTCAACATTTAGTCATGAATAAGAATAAAGTCGGTCACCCCATCTTTAAACAAACAGTACAAGTTCCACGCCAAACTACGGATCATATCACACCGCATCCACCCCCTACTGGGAAAGTTACGCAGCGCACCTTTCATTTAGCTGAACCTGCAGTAGTACTCAGAGCGGCGGCGGCCCATAATCTTGCAGACATGTAGACAAATACACACACAGTTGGTTCTCATTATGTCTGCTGCTGGATTCTCATCCCAGCCAGAGCCAACCCAGAGGAAGAGCGGGACCGGGGGCAGAGACAGGGTAACGTGAGGGCAGGGTGAGGAGGGAGGGAGGGAAGATACATAAACAAAAGACTCAAAATCATATATACAGACAATTTACGAGATTTACCGTATAGCCGTTTGTGAAAGGGATGATCCGATGTGGAATCTTTCTCCCCCAGCAAGATGTGTGTGTATCTGGGCTACGATATATTTAGTTGTATTCAGATTCAGATGATGGAAATAGCTGTGTAAATTCAGAATACAGCCACCTTATATAGTTTCATCGCACTTCTATTTCCATTTAAACTCAAAAGTCTGACTGGACAAACTGGGAAAAACTGGGAAGGACAAGTGCACACAAAAAGAAAAACAAATTATCTGTGATTTTAAATGTTTCTATGCATGTCAGGCCTACTGGAGTTACATTTTTATTTTGAATTTTTTATTCCCCATCATCCGTGGAGCTGTCTTTTTGCTCTATAACTTTATACAACAAAACGGAAACTGAAAGTAGGGTCTCTGTTGTTGCTCCGACAGTACGGAGCGTAGCTAGCTGGTTTGCGAACGTGACGGGGGAGATATAGGACACTCCAGCGCGCACCACAACGATTATCTTCCTCATCACACGGACAAAAACAGCTCATTTAAGGAGAGGAATGTGATCAGTTCGTCTGTACCAGTCATAAATGTAAAAGTAGCCTGCAGTGTGCTGGTTTTCGTTTCGTTTAACTTTTGTTTTTTAGATGTCAGGTACAAACTAAGCATTCAGCAAGATTTCACTGTATAGATCTTTGTAGGGCTGATGTCAAATAAAGAAATTGTTGGTCGACTAAAGACGTGTCCTATCGACCGGTCAGTCGACTTAAAGGGGCTGTGGCAAAAATATATCTAAACTAGAAAGTATCTCAATGTATCTGACCCAAACTGCATTCAATAGACCACAACTGCACGTGAATTCATGCTAAAGTAACTATTTACACAGAAAACAAACAAAAAAACTGTATTTATATGTTAGACTCGAAAATCTTAAACTGACTCGCTCAATATGTTCTCGTTTTTGCCATATAAGTCATTTTAATGTAAATAAAATGATTAGTCGACTAAAGGACTTAAGGATTACAGCCCTAGATCTTTCTGCTCATTTTGTGATTACCTCTACACAGATATTTGAACAAACCACACATCAGACGATGATTTTGGCATAATATTGTCCATTCCTAATCTGACAAAGTTCCCCATCTTCCGAAAACTTGGTTGTTTTGTCATCTTAGTAATGCAGCTTATGTGTTTTTATGGCACATGTACCATACATTACCCACCAGTTTCCTCCCGTTCATGTGTGAGCAGTGAGTTGACATCGACTACGGTGGTAGTGCCAGAACTTTAGCAGATGTTGTGGTCGACGGGAAAATCCTACAGGGCACATTAGGGATTTTTTGTAAACCGCAAAACCATGCTATGTAACTTTTGTAATACATGCTGCTTTAAAACTCAACTGGAAACAGAAACAGTGTCAGCGGGGTAACTGCGGGTGCTATTTTAGTTTCAGAAATCATTGATCTTCATGAGTACAATCAATGTTGCGGCTATACCGTGAAAAGTCATAGATTCACATGGGGTGTTAAAGGGGCTGCACCTGATTTTTAATGTCCTAAAACTACTAAAAATTGTTTGCAGCAGTTATTCCTTACTTTCCTAACATGATCACAGCATCCTAATTAGTCACTGTGATAAGTTTATTAGCGCTTTTCACAACTTTCAGACACCAGAATGTGATTTTGCCATAAGGGACTGTCTTTGTTTGTCATTTAATTCCGGTGCTGGACTAGCGTTCCATGTCCCAAAGCGTCCATTTTTTTTACTATCCCGTTCTGCCGACACCCGGTTAGCTTACTTGCCCCAAAGCACTGAATTAACCAAATGATCTGCTCCTAAACCTAACCCTAGCCTTACCCTTATTTTGCTAGCCTAGCCACCAATGCAAAATGGGTTGGGAAAAAATTTAAGCTGTCCCAAATCCACATTGTTAACTGTCCCTAACTTAACCCTAACCTGATTGTAAAGTTATATATTGTAGAAAAAATTAACAAACAAAAAAGACCTGCTAATCTACAACATCGAACAAAATGCAGACAGAGTCGTTTTTCTGTAACAATACCTAGCATGCTATCAGCGAATCTTACTTCCTGGTTCGCGGACTGTAAAATTGCTTAATAATTAGATGCAGAAAGCACATATCGGTCCCATTTTTAACCTGAGCGATGCTTTTACTGTTTATCTGTAAAGGAGCAAAATTAAACATACTTTATACATGAAATATAAATCTGGTTACAGTCCTTTAACTATACTTAACTCATTGTACATTGTAAAGGTGAAATTAAACCTGTTCTATAGGTCAAAGATGAATCCACATGCAACACAAAAACTAATAACAAAACGGTTTTATTGTGTTCAACCGCCCTGATTTTAAAAAATAGATTAATCCATGTCCAAAGGTGCACTATGCTGCCACATGCTAGTCTCCATGGAGATGATATTGTGTTTTGCAGGGCGTCGGACTGGGGGGGTAAAGGGTACTGTTTTTCCCGGGGCCCAGGGCAGGGAGGGAAGTTTTTTTTCCTCTCAGTTGCATTTTTCAACTCTATTAATGTTTAATTAATTTTTGTAGTAAAAAAATGTATTGTGGTTGAGTAAAGTCCTAATTAAATTCTAAAAATACAATTCTGCATGACATCTGAGGGCCCCATCACCCCTTTAGGAGGAGAATCAGAAAGTTGTCAACAAATAAAACTAGTGATTTTAATTTACAGTTTGTCTTTTTTCTTATTGTATTAATACGTTTGGAGATGTTTGTGAAATTAGTCCGGTAGTTGAAAAAACAAAACAAACTGTACTGTGTCCTCATATAAGATGTTAGCTACACAAGTAAAATCAGCAAGTTATATATATTAAAAAAAAAAAAAAAAAAAAAAAAAAAAAAAAGACAAGGTGAAAGAAAAAATAACAACAATAACCAAATTTGCTGTAACTCCAAAATGATGCATTAGGGGCCCACTGAGAAGGTTTGTACCTGGGGCCCAGACTTTGCTGCTACGGCCCTGCTACGGCTGCTTTGTCTGGAAAGTTCGAAACTTGTCTCTCTTGCATTATTCTCTTACAGGCAGTTCTATTTCTAACAACACTTGACACGGACACACTTCATATCATACTGTGGAACATTCCAGGCAAAACAATCACACAGTGCATCTTAACAATACAATATTCTCAGCTCTAAATATGGAACCTTGGGAATCCTCTCAATCTCCGCGGCAGCATTTGAAAACCGCGGCACTGGCCTTTGACCCCGGGCGGCAGCTGATGCGTGCACATAAGCGCGGCTGCCGTATACGTTCAGGTCAGCGCTGGCATGCATAACGGGGATACTTCACGCGCGTCACGCCTCATCTCTCACAATACATGCATTATGGAGGCAGCTGCCAAGTGTCAAACGCTGCGGCAATTACCCGGACTGGAAACATGTGAAAACCATCAATCAACACCAAGGATATTAAACAAACATGGCACTTATGGGGCGTGCCGAGTTCCTTTTGACTTTCTTTTGAAGTAAACAGACTTTATTCTTCAAGTTATGATAGAGCCGTTTGGCCTTGGCCTTTCTTTTTACGGCGTACAAGAGGAAGTTTGATTGTACGGATCTTTTTATGTAGAAATGTATGTAAAATTTGATCCATTTATCTCAGGATTCAATGCAACACACACGATATATATATGGGATTTAAAGGAGGCATAATGCAACAATCAACTTTTTAATGTCTCATCTACCAAATTAATTGATCTTAATACTGTAATTGTGATGTATAAGGCACATAACCATTTGCTCCCTCGCTGTCTCCAAGAGAAGTTCAAACCGAGAGAGAGCGGGTACAACCTCAGAGAATCGAGTAACTTTCAGAAAGGAAATGTAAGTACTAACGTAAAAAATAGATGTATTTTCTGTAAGAGGAGTTAATTTATGGAACAATTGGAGGAAACATTAAAAGACTCTAAAAGTATTTACACTTTTAAAACTAAATTTAGATCCAGTGTAATGAAAAAATATCAAGAAATCGAAAGAATGAGTGTGTGAGTTCGTTTGTGCAGGTCAGTAACTGTTTATATTATACATATTCATGTATATAAAAAGTGTTATATGTGCCTGTGTTTATAGATTTCTATTATGTTCATCTGTCGCTGTCTGGCACGTCATACTTTAAGTTATTAGGGTTAGGCAAAATAAGTGTTAAACTTCAGCCTAACCCCTTTCGGTCTGTAAAATGTTTTCTTTCTTTATTCTTATGTTATTGCTTTTTTTGTTTTGTGTTTGTATTTCTATGGACCAAAGAAAAAATAAACTAAACTAAAAAACTAAACAAATCCGCACCATTAAATGTGCGTCTGCCGTTCAGCAATTTCACACATTCCAATTCAAACTGAGTACATGTGTTAAGGGCACGTCTGGTAATTATTAGAGTCTTTTTTTTAAATCACAATCATGCACGTGCACTTTATCAAGTTGTTTTAGATCAATATTGCAATTCGAAATGCCCAAAAATGTAAATAACGATCCAGACGTGTCAGATAAGTCGAAAGATCAAGAGTTTGAGATGTCTAATCGTCAACGATATGGTGTTTTTGAAAAGTCAATACTCCATCAGTAAAAACATGTAGATTAGAATCAGTAGTCAGATTTAGGAAGAAGAATTTTGATTGTTTTTTGTATTAAATGGCACAAAATAAAAGTCTGTAAGGTTTATGTTCATGAAATCATTATTATAAGCCATTTTTATTTTGAAAAGACCAAATAAAACTAAATCAGAAATTGAGAACTTAATATCAAGAAAAGTTATTATGTTTCCCATACTGCCCTGCTCTATGACAGATTATAACTATAAAGCAGACTAGGGCTGTCACTAACAATTATTTTAGTAGTCGTCCAGTCAAACTATTAATTCTATTGTAAATTTTGAGTTTTTAAATACATTTTTAAAGGTTGATTTAAGGTCTCTGAATGTTTTTAGACATAGATTATTTATGTGTAAGTGTATTATTAGAACATTTTGGGTTAAATATGTAGCTGTCTGTTTTTTTTAAATGGTATTTTACATGTGTTTTACAGTCTGTGTAGTCCAGTTAACGAATACGATTACCAATTATTATTTTTCACAGTTGACTGGTCACGATTGGTTGATTAATCGTTGCAGCCCTAAAGCAGACAATAACTTAGCTCTAGTGACGATCAAACAAAAGCCACTATAATTTTCTACACGTAAAACACTAACTATATCCTGTACAATCTTGTTGCAACTTGTACTTTGTAAGTGAATAAATCCAGGCAAAACAGCTCTGTGTGTGGAGTCTGTGGGATCAACACTGTTCTGTTCATCATCAAAACATGGACTGACATCACCGTGAATTACAAAAATAGTTTGTGTTTTAGGAGAACGACTTTTCCCTGAAACAGAAATGCAGAACGTGAAGAGCAGACAGGAGAAGACGGTCTCTCCTGACAGACAGCAGCCTCTAACAGTGTCATTCCTCCTCTCCATTCAGCCCTGTAATGGGAGGCTGGGGGCTCGAGCCTAAATGTGTGTGTGGACAGCTTCACTTGTGGAAAATGCTGACTTTTAATGTCTTTTTTTTCTCCTTTCTTTTATGAAACACAAAGCCGCAGACTTAACTGGGCCTTCAAATCTGGCAACCGCGTCTGTCCAACACTGTGACTCCTCTTCTGCAAAAGAGGAAGTGCAAATGACTCATTTAAACTCTTACTTGTTTAGAATTGTGCTGTGACTAAATGCAACTTCTTATCTTCCGCTTTGACAAGTATGAAGTGTGGGATTTTCTCCACAAATACCACTAGATGTCGCCAAAAGCATAATAGTCATCAGCATGTGCCTTATAGTATCCAGTCCCCATGGCAGAAACATAAAAAGTATGTTACTTCAAAATAATAAGTACAAAGTGGGCCTATCATGATAATTACTACAGTAAATCGACTTATTGTTGTATATATGATAGAAAAAACAATATATGTAGGGCTCAGTGTTTGTTGTGTATGTTTTCTTTGCAATTTGATGAAGTTTTCTTTGTCTTTTGGTCAAATTTGAGCTTTAAAGAGTGAAATAAGTAACTTTTCAGACTCATTATTGACCCAAACTGAGTACAAAATTGTTTCATTGTGCTATGTATTCATTGCAAATCATGTTTTTCAACTATAGTGCACAGTTTTTTGAGGGGATTCTCCTGCTATTAGTGGCAAAAAGTAGTTCCAATATTATCATTTACTGTGATATTTTCTGATGTAATATATAGGCCAAGTACAACATAATGTTACTGGTGATAGAGATATTGCTTTGCCTGGAATGTTGTGCTGTATGTCATTCAATTTATCCACCTTTTATTCAGTTTTTAATGCATAAACAAGGACGGAAAGTAAATAAAGGATAGACTAAAACAACTAGGTCCTATCTAAAGGAGTGTCAACATAAAGCTTTTGTTATTAGACTTACAGAAAACAACAAGAATATATACTTTTTTTGTGGAATATCCTTTTTATAATGCTATATAGATGTTAGGCTTGTCACAATAATTACTATCGACCTATCGTTCAATATATGATGGAAAGAATATATTTTGGGCTCAATATTAATCATTTGTACGTTTTGTATGCACTTTGAGGAACTTTTTGTTTGTTTTATAATAAGATTTGAATCATATACAGTGAAAGAAGTCATTTTTATCAGCACCAACAAACTAAAAACGTCTTTCATTCAGCTATTTATTGGAGCTCATGTCTTTTCAAACAATATTTCACATTTAGAACTGGGATTATCCAGCTTTACATTACTGTGTCAGTGGCACAAAGTAGTTTCAGTATTATCGTTTGTCATGATATTTCCTCTGCACTTCAAGATGTGTCATCGTGACGGGCCTAGTTAGTTTCTATATTGTGCACAGAAAAAAAAGTTTCAACAATTTCCATTAAATCATCCAGGCATCCCAAAAACGTGTGGCATATTTCTCTTAAATTGAGCGTTCAAGTCGTGCACATGGCAGCTCGTTGTGTTCAAACTCAATTACTAGACATCGTGAATCGACAATAGCACTTGAGTCATCACCCCAAACCAATTTCAAGTCGGGTCGCGAGCATCTTCCAATCAGTTTGAAGCAAAAAACGATTCATTTTTGAGAACGCACTGGAAACGCACAAACATTTGAAGAGATTTCCCACAGTTCCGAGCATAAATAATCCCTCAAACAGCTGCATTTTAAGACATCCGTTTGATCCTTCCTCGTTGGACACTTTTAGGTCCGTCTGCGTCCACACATTCTTGAACCGTAATGGCTTCCACATGGTACGCCACTTTTATCAGTATATCATCTACTTGTCTCCTATCGCCAGTCAACAACACTAGTCCAATTTGAGGTACTTTTAACTTTTACTGCAGTCATTTGTTCAGATTTGCACGTTGTAGCACCGCACATGGCATCTGTCTGGCGGCCTGTACCACCCACTGTTCACAGGCTTGATGTGTAGGTGCAGAATTCCACCGTCGCGCACTAATTGAGAATCGGATCCAATGACAATCCAATAATAATAATAAAACAGCATGGTTTCGTTTAAAGACAACTTCCTTTAGCTTCTTTCTTTTTGCGTGACGATTTTCGATACAGTAGCTCAGGTTATTTGGTGTCCACTTGTGGTTTGTCAGTACTTTTTATCCATGCGTTTCAGCCTGATGAAAATCTAGCATCGTTGCCATTGAGATAAACAAATCAAAACAAAATATCCTAAATTATCAGCTATAAACAGGAAGCTCAAACTCATGAATAGCTCATTTCAGTTATACAATTAACCGAGACAAATCGGTGTATTTGGTGTGGACTTATATGTCAGAGGTAGATGAAAATTGTTGCTTGGGCTGGGCCATATCATATCGTTCGTGTTATATTGTCATTTGCTTTCGGGGCAATGTGAAATTTGGAACATGGTGACACTGCAGCTTATTTTCCTCCTAGTTGTGAAGGACTAATTGCTAATTACAAACGCTAACGCCAAGAGATGCATGGACACTAATGTGGAGGCTCTGCAGAGGATAAAAACACTAATAATGATTGTTTCACTTAACTCCTTGAGGTATTGCCAGGTGTGCCTTGAGAAAAATATCAAATTTGGATTCACAAATGGATTTAATTGAACAATTCACCATTTTGGAGTGTCCTGAACATATTTCTGTGCCGAAAAAGAAGGCAAAACAATCACAGTTGCAAACTTTAAAGATAGTGGCACGGACACTATTTGCCACATTATTTGTCGCATTTTGTCTCATTTGGTAGCGTTTTAGTAGGTCGTGTGCTGTCCATAACAAACACAGGTTGAAACACACTGACTTAACTACTCTTAAACAAGTTAGCACAAATATTATAGATGCCATTGTGAAGTATTATGTCTAGGATCAATGATATTGTCAATAGGTTGTGTTCAAGTGACATCACAACATTCTATATATTTAATAGATGGAGGGCAGCTAAAATGAATATTGTTAAAATGCAGATTTTTGTTGTAATATAATGAGGTGTGGACGTGAACGCAGCCTATTATACCGTTATTGCTAGGGCTGTGCCAAAATATCCAAATATCAATATATCGTGATACTAAATTTGGTGATACAGTGTCAATCTATCTTGGGCTGCTGTACTGATATATCAAGTCCTTTTTGGTATAATTTACCGAAATATTTTGTGACAGCAGTACAATTTGGTTCTTAATGAGAAAAAGGAAACTTGTTTTTGCTAAATATTTGACCTATTCACTGTTTTGGAATTAAAATGGGCGTCTTTCACTTTAAGTTTGCTCAAGACGTAGTTTAACAAGAAAAATATTGTTAAAATGTGCCGGGTTCTTTAAAAAAATAATGATATATTGTTGATAATCACAAGCAATATATCGATTATTGTGTGTGTTGCGTGTCGAATCGTGAGGGGCCCTGTGATTCCCAGCCCTGGAAATTTTCCCTTTTATGTCATAATACAAATTTTTGTCCATCTCACCCTGCCTTACATATAATTGTTTCAGTAGGCCTTTATGTAAACCATACTGTTTACAGTTTTAATCCTGGTTTGATCATGGTTTGGTCTCTGCTTTACATCTGGTTTAGACCTGCTTTAATCCTGGGTTAGTCCTAGTTTAATACTGTGAGAATCCTGGTTCAGACCTGGTTTGTCCCAGTCTAGTTCTAGTTTAATTGGGTCTCAGTTCTGGATGGGCAATATGGCAGAGAAATGCTGGTAATGTAGAGAAATGCAGGTAATTATTTTGTATTTTCTCCAATATAGCACGTGTTATATTCTCACTATTGAAACAAATCTAGCATTAGAGATATTTGCTCCAACTTCAGTTAAAAGTGCTTTTGTTGTGTTCCTATCCGACACAAATCTGGCCCCTGTGAAAATTTGATGTGGCCCTTGTAATACAATTTCAAAATATGTACAGTATGTCATCAGGTTTTCAGACATTTGAAGTTCCCAGGTGATCTCAACCAATAAAACCTTGTCATAAATCTCAAAACGTGACAGGTGAAACGTAGCCTTTGCCAATGAGAAAATACTTCAGCCCAATTACTGTCGAGGCAATTAAAAAGTTGAAACGTGCTTTACAAAGGCACAGGAGCTGCAAGCGTTGCCTCAAGCATTCTAGGAACGAATTTCCTGCGTCCATCGTAAAAACAAACAAGCTCTGGCTTTCCTTTCCCATCAACTGTGCAAACATCCAGTGCACTGACTGGACTAATAAGCTTCACACGCGGAGACGGTGAGCCTGACAACGCCCCTTTCATTTCCATCGGCTCAAACCTGGACCAGCAACGTGCGTAAAAATACCCACGGGCGAGGGAACTTTGTGCGTAAAAGCGAACCGGATCATCCAAGCAAAGACGTGCAAGGCTCCGACTCGAGATTACGCACGATGAAAACAAAACATCTTAAAAATAGCTCATTTACTGTGCGTAACACGGTAGCACGGACACTTTTCTAATTCAAACGTATGCAAACTAGTGCCAAATAGGAAGGATACTCACCAAGTTCACTCCAGACCAAAAAGGAAAACGAAGAAAAAGAAAAAAATCTTGCCGCGTGTTTTTTTTTTTTTTTTTTTTTAGATTAATTTTACTGGCAAGGGAATTGACAAAACTATGCACACTCTAGTCCAGTTCTGTGCCCAAAAAAAGTTCGAATTGCGAAGTTGTCCCGGGTCGTGAGCGCGCGTCGGAGGCAGAGAGAGAAAGAGAGAAAGAGAGAGGAGGAGAGAGAGGGAGGGATCTGGAGAGAGGCCGAGGGGCGTGGCTGGGGGAGCGTAGTCAAACACTGGCCTACGTACGTCCATGTGTTGTTTAAATAGTGCGTGTACGTGTGTGTTGGTGGTGACACTTGAGAAGTTCGCTGACAGCAGTTTATAGTGGTCGTTTTAGGCGGGAAGAGAGTCTATAAAAGTCATTGTGGAGAAGCTTCAAGTTTTAAAGGAGACAGTATGATATTTTTTCCAGGTATTTAGTATTGACCTTGCACACAAGTAAAGCAATATTGATATAAAACGGCTTAGTAATAGAGACAGATCCATTGAATTCCTGTTTCGGTCCATAACTGATCATTCCCGCCTCTTCGCTATAAATTGCAGATTGTCTTTTACATGTTTTTATCTTTTGGAAACGACACCTGCCGTAAAAAACAAACAAACAAACAAAATCATACATGTATAACTCAGAGTCTTATTTATTTATTTTTTGGCAAATGATTTCTTGTATTATAGAGCAATGGGCGGGGATACGGGGAAGGTGAAAACAGGAATTTTGCACGCCAGCCTCAGTTGTAATGATGAGGTTTGTTAAGCTCGTTCAAGATGATTTTGCATAATCTATCTCCTTTAAAGGAAACGTATGCATTGTTTGTATTTCGTGACCTAAACATGTTATAGAACTTAAAATAATGTATCTGTTCTACTGAAAGCATATCACTTTATATCTGTGAGGCGTTCCCCTATTCAAGAACACTATCTACAGAGAGGATTACCCTGGGGAAATAAACAAAAGCTAGCCTGCCCCAACACGCTAATGCAGGTTTGCATTATTAATGAGCACGATTTGACGGCAGAAATGCTCAGAACGAGTTTGGTGAGCAGTTATATACTTAAAACATAGTGCAGAAGAGTTCTACCAGTGATACAAATCTAGGTCATTTGGAACCTAGTGTTTTGTGAGGCTCAGAGAGGAGATGATTTACTAAACAGTTATACATCAAAGCGTGAATGAAGCTAAATACAACTCCATGTTTTTGATGAGAAAACAATATTATAACATGGTCAAAAAAAACCAAGAAGGACGTTTTGCATTATTTGTTAAAAAAGCAACACAAAGAGGCGGCACAAATCAGCAACAAGGCCTACTAATGAAAAGAAGGGATAAAAAATATATGTGCGGATTGCAAGAAAATGTATAATGCGAAGTAAATTGAGTAGACATCCAAAAAGCCATCTTGGAACAGTGACTTTGACATATTTACACGACCCCTGACTCCTTTATTTGTATCCTCTTCTTAATGAAAGTCTCCTGGGAAAGTCTTTGTCCTTTTTATTTGCATGTGCGATGGATATTTCTCACGTCTGGAATAACTAATAAGGTGTCTGCTTATTTCCAAATGTTTGCTTCTGTGACCAATTTTCATTCTGTCACGTCAACCTGTCGCACTTTTTCAGTCTTCAACGAACATTCATTTCTTGGACCAACCAACATGCATAAGTGCTGGCTGTCTGTAGTGAAAATATATCTAGGTCATTTTGTTAGAATTACCACCAGGCATTACATGTGCTATAAGTTTGTTGTAACTTTGTTTGTCTTGACTACCGACAATTCTGTTAGATTCTGCTTGTTCCCTTTATCGCTAACACATGTAAAATAAATTAAAATACAGGGGGCCTGAGATGTCATCAAACAACTGACTTGAACAGGACTGATTTGCCAAGATAACGCTTCTAATCTCAAATAAATCTGAGAAATTCTCCAAAACTGTGTTCCTTATCAGTTCCAGAACAATTCCTTATTTCAAGACTCCACGCAGTGACAGTCATTTGAGTTATTTGAGCGATGTTCATTATTCCAAGAGACCATTTGGCTAACGGGTAAACATTTGACACACTCCACCACTGCTCCTCCCTTTGTACGTGCCTGTGCCGACATGAACGAAAGATGTGTTCACACTTGCACCAGATCAAAAACGGAACAAAATCTGGACTAAACTAGGACTATTTAAACTTTACCAAACCAAATCTACGTCAAGACTAAACCGGGCTCAAACCAGGACCAAGTGTGAACATATTGAGCTTTGGGGAAGCAAAACACAACTCCAGGTACGATTTTGGTGAGGAAGCAACTTTATAACAAGGTGAAAAGCGTAAAGATATAGTTAGGCAGGTGTTTTCGAAAGTATTCCTGTCGGATTCCTCAAGACAACGGTCATGGCGCGATTCCGGCTGCGTGTGGAAAATGCGGAGAATGATGCGGCTCATAACGCGTCGGACAATGCGCCGTGTTGACTGTCTCGTGCCTGTCCGCGCTAATGCTGTCCTTATGACCGCACCAGAGAATCCGTGCTCTATGTGAGGGTGGCTGCCGGACCACTGGGCACCCATGGGACCATCAATCAAACGGCCTACTGCATTCCTCCAGCGCAGCCTATATGGTGCCACTTTGTCACGCAGCTAGTCCCAGTGCGAGGTGATTTGTGGTCGATTAGATCCAGCAAGGGCGCAAAAATCAAAACTGACATTTGAAGCTGTTTATTGTGACTCCATTAAAGCGTGACATGTTATTAATAACAGTGGCGGACCTAGGGATTTGGGGGCCCATGGCAAAATTAAGTACAGGCCCTTCAACATCAAGTATGGTTTTCTGTCGTGTCTCTTGTTCTTGAAAGGAAACTTTTTTTTTTAAAGTGTGGTGGCAGGACACGTTCATACATTTGGGTGAACTATTTGAAAACTATGATTTATATGTGCAAAATATTACATGTTCTAAACAGTTTTAAATAGGGGGGTTTGGAGGTCCTTCCCCAGAAAAAAATATTTCAGACCATGTTTCCCTTTTGTTGGTTCGTTTTAAGACATGTTCTAGTTGATTTAAGTACACGATATTCATGTGTAATTTTATATATATTTTTTTAATTTAAAATGTAGCTTTATTGCTTTGGGGGGGGGGGGGCTTGGGCAGAGTTAATGCTATTCTCTCTATATAATATTGAGAAAACAGCAGCTGCTTTAGAACCTTGCGTCTATGATGATCAAGGGGCATCTTTTTAGAGGCCCCTTCAGGTTGGGGGCCCAAGGTAATTGTGGCCTAATAGTAAGTCCGCCACTGACAAATACATAAAGTTCAATAATAGCCCTGTTTAGTCCGGATGTAGACACAACGCGTGTAGATTAAAAGTAACTAGCTCTGTTTTTCATTTTTTTAATACAATAAAACACCCATTGCATACTGTATTGCCACATGAATGACCAGATTAAATATAAATTTCAAACACACTTGCTACTTGCTAATGTGGCTAATGCTCCCGTGTCTATCTTCTGCCTCCTCAGTCAATTTGCTTTTGTAAACAACAGATTTGCGCTTCCATCCACAGCCCCCGGGCCCCGATCTCAAGTAAACCCAAACATATTAAGTACCGGGCGAGAAGGAACAGGTTTGGCCTCTCTAAGGGTGTCAGGTGTCCCCTGCGAAGGACACGGGACAGCACCGCAAACGTTTACGGAGACTTGGATCACTTACCGCCTTTTGTTGGACACACAAAGATGGATACTATAAGCTTTTCACAGATCTGTATCTCAGGCGCGCTGACTTACGGTTAAGACAGGAGTTGAATGAAGGGTTGCTCTGGAGTAAGAGATTTGGAAATAGTTTAAATGCGCACAATGTAACTTTTCAGGTGGTTATCTGTTTGTCTCGGTGGTGATGTTATTGCTTTGTTCTACACACAATATTAAAGGAGATATATTATGCTTTTTTGCAGGTACTTAGTATTGAACTGCAACATAAGCAGATCGTCATTTTACATTTTGTGAAATGTAAACCGCACTATTTATATATAACGTTTAGTAATAAAAACAGTTCAATTAACTTCCTGTTCAAAACTACAGAAATTATAAGCCCCACTTCTTCAGATTGACTTTTCACTGTCACAAGCAGCAGATCTTCATGTTTTTATTTCTGAAAATGTCTGTATCACTCAAATAATTGTATCTAGATGTGGGCGGGGATAGGTGGTAGGTGAAAATAGGATTTATTCAGCACTCGAGCCGAGAATACAGAATTACTCAAACATGCAAGAATTAAAATGCAACTTTGAGGAAACTAACGATGAGAAAACACTGCTATGACAAGATTAAACGTTTGTTAAAGTTGATTTAGCAGAATATTTCTTCTTTAAATTTGCTGCTAACAGTGAATGAAGACTTACAAACTTACTACAAACACCAGTAGCGAAATAAATGGTAGATAGATATGTTTAATTCCATCCTGGCAACATGAAACATCAGCTGCTAGTTTTACATTTGTTTCTATTGATACGCTCAAGCTAATATCCTTTGACTTTTCGACATTTTAGTCATATCACTTCTACCCCTGGGCAGGAAAAACAGCCCCAATCCTCGACTTCCTGTTTCTTATGCGTTTGTGTGAGTGCGGCCAATCAGCAGGAGGCACATGGAAGCCACACAGGAAAACTCTGCATCCACTCAAGAGATACAAGGTGGAGCTGGAGAGGAGAACTGTTACAAGAGAGCTATAATAGTTAGAAGAACAATGCTAGCAGGGAGCAGCTCTGTATTATTTATGTAAACTTATGGACAAGACCGTTTTAGCAGCCGCGTAAACAATAAACAAATATTGAATAAAATGTACAATTGTGTGTGGAAATCACTCTTGCTTCGTCGTAAAAGCGTGTCGTATCCACCTCAACATCAACGCTATCAAGAACAATAGTTTTGTAGTACATTAAAGGTGCACTATGTAACTTTTGTTGTCGGGTCCATCAGCCACCTCACTATGTTGCTTTGTCCAGAATGCGCCAAAGTATTGATTTTAACGTATCTATTTTGCGTTTATTCAATTAGAAGTTTTTCGTGCTTAAAAATACCTTGAAAGGTGTGCATTCTTACAATTGGCTAGCTCGCCTCTCCACAGATCTACCCTGTAACTTGGGTTTGTGGCATCGCCTTCTTGTCTGCGTTGAGATAAATACGTTTAATACCATTCTTTGGAACATTTGAGTTTTGTTGTTGGGGTTTATTTCTTAGTTTATTTTTTAAAAATTAGATGTTGCTTACTTCACACTTAAAAAAATAAAAGGTATATATACTCTAGTGCAACGATTAAACACTGGAAAGGGCTGGTTACATTCAGACAAGCACTTTCAAACTCCATTTCCATTTATTTGCATGTGCACATTTTCATTCATTTGTATACAAGAGGAGTGTGCGCGGAAGTATGGGCTACAGTAGAAGTATTGTATGTCCAAAGAATTTCAGGGTTGTTGTGGAGTGTGTAACGATTGAAAATGTTTACACAGGAATAAAAAGTGGCACCGATTAGAAAGTCAATTCACTATGTTAGCTAATCGTCACAGCTGTTAGCCAAGAATCACACAATGGCACACCCATTATGAGCATACACACCGCATCGATCAAACATCAAAGTGACACGCTGTAAAATTGTCTTTTAAGGTGCGCATGCATGGTCATTGAATAGCAGGATGCAAACTAGGCAAGTTTTGTACAATGTATGTATTTGTCTTTTACAATTTAAGTTGATTTCCAAACTGCTAAGAAATAACAAAGAAGTTGTCAAATTCTCTTTATAATAAACTGTGATTGTAGATGACGCAATAGTATTATTATTTTTTTAATCATGTATGTTCTCTGTGACATTTCACTTAAAAAGAAAAGATAAAAAAGCTAAAATCAAATCCAAAAGGGGACCCATTTCGTTTTGATGTACTCATGCATGTTTGAGTAACCAATCAATCCATCAATCAAACTTTATTTATAAAGCTGCTTGACAACCGAACATCACACACAAAGTCAACATGCACGCACACAAACGCACACGCATGCACACACAGTAGAATACATGAGGCTGGCTGAGAACAGATGAACCAGTTGAGAAAGTACAATCAGAAGAGCCGCCAGCATCAGGAGCAGAGACAAGACAGGCCCCAGCATAATCCTGTGTAATCAAGCATTTGAAGTGAAGCTGGAGGGCTCCTTTTCTGTTTTTAATCTAAAATGTCTTTTGTTTGCCTGCTTGGAATGTGCATGTTTTGCTGATTATCTGTTCCATCTTGCCACAAATAAAAACAATTACAAAAAGTAAAAATGTCAGGTTCTAAAATGTCAAATAGCCATTCTTCAAAAATAAAAACATGTATATGACAATCTGGTGCTTATTATGGTGAAAAAGCATAGTACGTCTTCTTTAATGTAACAGAAAGCATTCTGTTTTCCAATTTTACAGTACAGAATTAACTTCTTATCTTTATATCTTTTCATAATAATAACATTCCTGTACAATTAAGGAATATTGTGTATGGCTAATCAGATGCAACCAGTAAACTCAATATGTGCATTGAATGGAAACATGCTCATCACAACAATGCATCCCAAAATAGCATTGAGCGAGTAACCCTCTAATCTTCCTTCCTCTCCACAAACGTCCAGCGTTCGAGGATTTGCGCACACGAGTGGCCCCTCTTCTCCTAAACAAAGACATGTCTATTGTCAACACCGCTGTCCGCCGTATGCTCTGTTGAATTTAAACACATCCATGCAGTCATACTTGGCACCAAACACACGGATACAGATAAGCTTTAGTGTGGACAGCTGGGCGGGAAGGTGGCAGGAATCTCCATCAGCCTTCATGACCTGCCCTGCCCTTTGAACTTTGACCCCTTTTAATGCTATGCGAGTCCATCAAGCTGCAGCTTCAAGTGTGAATACTGAGGTGTTCAGGAAGCTTGAACTGTCACATCGGCAGTTATCAGACATTGGGTGTGTTCACACTTGCACAAACACCACATTAAAATGAGGACTAAACTAGGACTAAACCCAGAACTAGACATGGAAAGATCAGGGTTAAACCAGGACGAATACAGATGTGAATGCACATAAAGTACATAAACTGTAATAAATATTACAAGCCACCAATTTTAAAGGAGTTAAAATACTACACAAATAGCTTTACCAATTATAATTAAATATAATATAATTAAATTATTATAATGGTCCTTGGAATTACTCCATGAGAGTGAAAACATATTTGTGGAAACTACTACTCAAGTAAAAACTACCAAGACATAACATCTGTTTCAGTAACTAATGTAATGGATGGATGCAACATTGCATCCTGGGATGTTCAATTTAAGGCCCATCTTCCAAAAACATAAAGAATATTGTTGCTCGTGTTAGTGGTTTAGACCTGGTTTAGCCCTGGTTTAGAACTGGATTAGTCCTGGTTTAGTCTTGGTTTTCTCCTGGTTTAGTCCTGGTTTAGTCCTGGTTTAGCCCTGGTTTAGTCCTGGTTTAGTCCTGGTTTAGTCCTGGTTTAGCCGTGGTTTAGGCATGGTTTAGCCCTGGTTTAAACTGGTTTAGTCCTTGTTTAGTCCTGGTTTAGTCCTGGTTTAGTCCTGGTTTAGCCGTGGTTTAGCCCTGGTTTAGAACTGGTTTAGTCCTGGTTTAGCCCTGGTTTAGAACTGGATTAGTCCTGGTTTAGTCTTGGTTTTCTCCTGGTTTAGTCCTGGTTTAGTCCTGGTTTAGCCATGGTTTAGACCTGGTTTAGAGCTGGTTTAGCCCTGGTTTAAGCCTGGTTTAGTCCTGGTTTAGCCCTGGTTTAGGCCTGGATTAGTCCTGGATTAGTCCAAGTTTAGATGTGGTTTAGATTGGGTTTAGACCTAGTTTAGACCTGATGTAGACCCGGTTTGGACCTGGTTCAGTTATGCAGATGTTGTTAAAACCTTTCGAATTAGATATTATTGGTATTTTAAAAGTGTTGGTGGGTTGAGCATGTATCCGGCCCTGAAGAAGGACGCTTTCAAACATGTACTCAAGGAGAAGAAGTATCTGAACAGTAGTACTCTCCTTTTGTGACTATAAAACACAATGGTTGTTATGTAAGTTAAACTTGTGGTGCTCAAGCATTTTTGTCAGACCTGGTTCAAACCTGCGACACACCTAGCTTGGTCTTGAATCCTGGTTGGAAATCACGAGACAGAGCAACATTTATTCTGCCAAATGCTGTGCACATTTGGTTTTGTTTTGGAGTCAAAGGCGCCCAGTTAATGAGCCCCATAGGAACAGGTGGCTGCCCGGTCAGAGATGCACACTCAGTTGAAGCCTAAATGTGTGTCTGGGATTCCTATAGCCATAGTCTGACCAAAATAACCGTGAGAACCCATTCAAATGCACTTCGAGTACGACCTTTGTGGTTCCTTTACAATCGGGTTGCACAAGCTGTAACCTTATAGCCTAATATCTAATTTGGAGTGACAAAGCAATGCTCGTTATACAAAAAGTATGAACAAACCACAGATCTTACACACAAATATCGTAAATTATTGGTAATATTACAATTTTCACAAGTTAACAAGTTCACAAGCGTTAACACACTCTTCCAAATAAGATAATGAAATGGACTTTGCAGCTATTTTAACTCTACTGCTGGATATAAGTCATAAAATGTTCCCTGCTGGTGTGCAAATAGCCTCGGGTTCGACTCCAGCCAACAAGGTTTGGTTA
Source organism: Rhinogobius similis (assembly GCA_019453435.1). Lineage (NCBI taxonomy): Eukaryota > Metazoa > Chordata > Actinopteri > Gobiiformes > Gobiidae > Rhinogobius > Rhinogobius similis. The sequence continues at coordinate 30,017,506 of CM033631.1, forward strand.
AAATAGTCTCCAGAGGATGACCCCAAATGGCCGACGCAGCTGAGAATTTTTTACTACAAAGAAATGCTGAGGACCCAAAACAAAGCCCTGTGGGACAACACCATTATTATTGTGATAGTAACTTTTAAGAGCCTATAACTTCATCTACAGCAAGTGAGATGTAAATAGTATTTTGTCAGTAACTGTAAAGCATCATTTGGTATCTTGAAAAGTGCTATATTCATGGGATTCAATTACCTGTTAATAGCAGACGTTTCGAGGACATTTTTCAAATTTTTCATTTTGAAACCTGTGGTGTTATGTATTGTCATTGTTATGTAAAGTAATCAAGTGATTTATGTCCACTGACTAACTGACATATTTATGAGTTTCAGCTTCCTGTTGCTATGGCAGTGTTTCTAAGTTTATATCATTCTGAAACCTATTCACCTTATTCCGGAAGTTGTCGTATCGCAATCGTGTTTCTGTTGTATTAGTTTACATGGGGCAGACGAGCTCAACAGAAAATAAGTTCTACATGGACTAAAAGCCATTTTCCAGCCGCTCTGGAAATCGGTGCGTTGTTGACTTGTTGTTGCTCGTCTTCATTAAACATTTCACACAAACCATTCTACTGTATGTAACATTTTAGTGGCAAGACTTTTCCCTCGTTCGTGTTTAAAACATCATCACCAATTTCTGGAATGGAGGCGACTGGAGGAAAAATTAAGTTGTCTGTAAATTTTTCAATGATTAACTCACATTAGATCTAAAGTCTAATGGTTTTAAGTCCTTGTGTTGGGAAAAAAGCAACACATTTGGATTCCAAGTGTCAGTTAATTTGCTTTTCTATCACAAACAATGGACAAAATACAATTTTCTAACCTTAAAATGGTATTTTAGCTTCAAAGGAATCTAATTTATGGTATAATATTTAGTAAATATCTAGAAAAAATATTGTGGGCTCAACATTTCTGTCAGATGTTTACTAGCAAAAAATGAAAATGCAAAGATATAATGTAAAATACAATAATAAATGTTTTTATAGCAGCTCTGATGTCACTCACATGTGTCTGAGTGCTTTCCATTTTCCAAAATCATCTAAATTTTTCATATTTTGTGATATTGTGAGGTTAAATCCCAGTTTCTCCAGTGAAATCCCATTGTGTTGCACTTCACTTTTGCGTCCATTCCGAATTGAGAATATTTTTGTTTACAAAGTTTTAAAGGGTCTATAGACAGACTAAACTGAATAACTTCGGTCAGTGTTTGTACAATCTTTCTTTTGCATCATATCGCCAAATTCCAAGTTTGTGAATTCTGTGCTGAAAATTACAAAAAAAACTTTGCCTGATTTGTTTGAGAAACCAAACCAGATCTTGGTATAGAAAGTCTTGACTGGTTTCAACTTTGCTAAATCCTGGTTTAGTCCTCGTTCTGATCTAGAAGTCACGCTTTAGTCTCAGTTTAGTGTTCAGTTGCGATTCCATCCAAGTTTAGTCCCAGTTTAGACCTTGCTGAGTCACAATTTAGACAAATGTTAAGAAAAAAAGGTCTATTCTGAAACAAAACAACCCAAGAAGCGCAATTAAAACCTAATAGTTTATTTAAGCGCACCGTGTCAAGTTCACCCACCCTTTTCTCCATAAACAGCTCACTTCCTCTTTCCTGCCGCACTTCCCTGTCTCACACGAGTCCCGGCGCTTCCACAGAGCAGTGTTAATCCCACAGAGAAACAGGGCCGTTTGTGAGTGGAGACCATTGACTGCCTGGACAACCTCGGATTAACTTTTGTGCTGAGCAATTCTGACCATTATCTGACCTGCTGCCATAGTTCAGTGACTTCACGATAGGTTTAAGTTTGGTTTCTACCATTACGTGCATGAAATAAGTTTGAATTTATCCCATGTTATACGATATGTGGCTCACGATTCAGAAATTTAATGGATATTGCATGTGATATTCTGCGACGTGTCACTGTTTTTAAGAACTAAACACATTTTACAAACAGTATTTCTTTGTTAAACCACTACCTGCACAAACACAATACGAAAGAAACCTGTTTTAATCATAAAAACGATGAATATGTCAGACGTTTTGTGAGTTTCCTTTCTCCAACAAAGCTACAAACATGTTTTATTAACTATAATTATTTTCGGCACATCCCTTTCTTGTGCACAATACATTTTTCTTTTGGAAGGTGTGACTGTTGTGGCATTTTTCGTATCGAGCATATCGAGTTTCGTCTTTAACAAATGAGGAATGGGGTAATATATGTACATCACAATGGAGAACAATGAAATGACTTGTTTCTGTTGGAAGATGTCATGTTTTTTTTATTGCACCATGTCAAAGTGCCCACTATTCACAGGGAAAATACTGATCGCTGGAGAAAAAAGTGGCCCGTCATTTCCATGTGTTTTGAGACTGTCCTATGTCCCATATCAACAGAGCACTCCGAAATATTTTTGACATCAACATCCCGCTGGAGTTCAGAACTGTGTGCTTGGGCCTCCAAACCCCTGCCGTGAACATAGGCAATGGATACGTTTGGCGGCAGAAAAGAAGGCCATCACAAACACACGGATGACCCCAACAGGCCAAAGGTCAAATTTATTTATAAACAGAGACACAAGTGCTGCACAAGTTCAATAACACGAAACACAGAAAACAATTTAATACTGAAAAATTAAGTTAAGTAAAAACATAACGTAGGTGTAATAAAAATGTCTAGCTCAACTTGGATTAAAAGCCAGTGCAAAAACATTTGTTTTAGACACGCACAGACTGGACTGATATAGTGACTGGCATTGAAAAAATGGAAAATATTACATTTGGACTTGATTTGAAAAGGGAACAATATGAAAGACTTTGGACTAAACGGGACTTATGTTTTAAATTTACTTTTTTTATATACATTTTTCTTTCTTTTGCTTTTGCATTTTTATTTATTTATGTATATGTTGTGTGCGCTCCTGTTTTAAATTTGACTGTCAACTCCTTAAAATTTGGGATATTTTTCCTAAAACGCCCAACTAAAATGAGCCCCAATTCAAACTGGAGCTGTTCTTGAACTCTTCGGAGCATAAACTATAAACTATAAACCATAAACCATAAACTTCTGCTTAGATTGTCTTTGTTATATGAATGAGGAGGTAAAGCTGGTGTCTGTAGCAGGGTTTTAGCAAATGTTGGGTTTTGACAATTCTTCTTTCAAAGCTGAAGCTAATTGAACTAAAAATTAGTTGTAGGGACTTGTAATAAAGTAAAAAAGTCCAGGCAGAATCCATATAAAAGTTAAATCAAAATTTTCACAATTTTATGGTTAGGAATTTAAGCTCGGTGACGCCCTGATCCCTCTCCAGGATGTACCCCACCTAAGGCCCAAAGGCACTGTAGACAATTTTAGGATAACTGTTTTATTTGTGCTTTTGGAGCACAAACTGGCTCTAATTCATCCCAGAATGTTCGATTTGGCTGGAAATAAGAAGGTTACAGCTTTCTTTCTCCGTACAACATGCCCAAATCTTAATCTTTGTTTCCTTTTATCAGATTGTGGATGAAAGGAATAAATTCAAAGGAAAAAAAAGAAAATGTCCGAGCAACAAGTTAAAAAATAGGGGGGAAAAAGAAAACACGTCTTCCTTTAAATAATAATATTGGAGCAACATGGAGCCGTCAGTAGCAGTTTCCATTTTAGGTGCTGGTATTCAGTCCCATGAGCAAGACACTTTGTACATGTTGGTGCGAATCAAAAGTCACACTCCCATTAGTCCATTAGTCCATTAGTGACTTTGAGTTTAATTCATTCAAGCATCTTTTGTAATCTACCTTCAAATGTTTGTTATATATACCATTGCTATAGGCCCTACTGCCAGTCTTACTGTTTTGACTTTCATTGCAAATGTAACTAAAACTTAGACTATTGAACATTACTCTCATTCCAGTGTTTGGGTTTTTCCTGGGTGTGGCTTGGGAGGGACGGACTGACAAGTGAAAAGAGGAAGGATGTTACGTTGTTGCACAAACGCTTTATCCAAAATATGAAGGTCTAATTATAGAATGCTTTCACTTTGTGCCAAAAATGTCTTTGTCTGTTCAACTATAGGCCTTCTAGTTGCACTGCATTCATCTGTTTACTCATGTCTGGTGTTGATAGGTATTAATTGTGGGCTTTTATGACTCTTTTTTGGGTTATTTGTATTAAATATTTTTTAGAAGAAACATAGTTATGTAAAACCACATGTATTTATCTGTGACTGATGGTGAAAGAAATGAAGTATTTTGCAATATCTCTCTTGAATGAGTTGATAATAGGTAATAGGTAATATATTCCTCACTAAATACATTATTGTTGCAGAAATGTGAGTTATTGCATTGTTGAGTAATGTTTTATGTAAAAAATCAACTTTATTTGAAAATGTCTGCAGATGATTTTGGCGCCTGCTGGGTTTGTGATCTAAAATGTCTGTGTCCAAAGCAAAAGAAAGTTTTATTCTGTCAATTAAATGAAAGTTCACTCTTAAAAAACCTTTATCCAGTTTATTTCTTCAGTGGACCACTATTTTATGCTTGTTTAGCCTACATTGTCACTATGTATTGAAATAAATAAAACATTTTACTTTGGTTTAAACGACATTTCAAGTTAGTTCATTCTTGATTTACTTATTTAGAGTAGTTTATAGTAGGTACTTTTTAGCCCATTTTTCTCAGCAACGTGATTTAGAACGGACGATACAAACTGAGCAAGACCACCATCTAGTGGTCAATATATGAAAGACAGCTTCAGTAGCTCGCTCATCACATTTCAGGATTATAGGGCAAACTCTTGTTGATCAGTCTCCTACAGCAGGCCTTTCTCCTTCCTATTTGTCTCCACAAATAATAATTTCTCTCTGCCAAACGTCTGCTATAAATAACAAAGCATAATGTATTTGACTCTCTCTAACTTTGAGATAAATTTACTTTGGCTCTTATCTCCAACTACCTTCTTTGAGAAGAACAACAGATATCAAAATATATTATTAAAGATTAAGTTGATATTATCTCATTGAAAATGTAGATTACTTAAGCGTTGATCCATTGATATTCTGATGAATGAGTAACCAGACAGCAACACCAGCCCATGTAGAGCTTCTGCTCCTCCTGGTTCTTCTGCCCTTTCTACAACGCTGACTCAGACTCATAAACCTGACTCGTACTTATATTGGCCTTGGAGGAACCTCCACCAGCTTGTTTCCATGGAAATGTTGTTCGGTTCTAATAGCTCTAAGTAATTAATTAATTAATTATTAATTCCACATTATGGCATAGAATGAATCTCCTTGAAGAAAATTCAGACGCATGATTTTAACTTTCTACTTCCACATTACCATGCTGGTGATGTGACACCTTCAGAAAGTTAGGTACTGTTGTAGAAGTAAATTGGGATAATTTATTCATACTTTTTTGTTTAAATATGCTCATTTAAATCTTGAATGTTTTTTTTAAATATTGTCACTTTTTATTATTTTACTGCTGCAGCTACAACATTGAAATTTCTAAGTTCTATTTATGAATTTATTTGTTAAACTAGCTGGATGTGTGCTAGTACCTTACGTCATCCACGTTTATTTATTGAATCATTAACTAATTCATTCATTAATGTCTTTATACAGTCATTCATTCATTCATTCATTCATTCATTTAAAGCTGAAGAACAGCCCAGCCGTTGATGACTTCTCCTTCCAGACCTGAAGATGGCGCTGAGTCTCGTTGTCTGAACGTGTCTTTGTCGCAGAGAAGAAGAACCGGGAAAAACCGTGGAGGCGGCTGCAAACTAACAACAAACATCGCTCTTTCCTCCTAGGATCTCTTCCAGGTACACTTAATCACTCTTAACTACTGCATTAACCACTGTTTATACTTAATCATTTTATATATATATATATATATATATATAATGATTGTAGGCTTTTTGCTCCCAGTTTTACCAAAACACATGTGTCGGCGCCTGTTTTTCCCAACACAACGAAGCCAGTTTAGCCTAACCTCTTAAACCTCTCAAAAGTATACATTTCATTTTAATTATACTCGGATTTAAGCTTCTGATTATTGGTATTTCTCTCATATTAGGCTTGGTTACAATCAAACTGTTAGTGAGTTCAATTATTGTCTACAGTTGGTGATAAAAGTCTAATTTTATCTGGTTTGTAAATGCAGATTGTTTGACAGAATGAAGAGTTTCCTCAGAACCAAATCTGCTGCTCCTTCCTCCAGCAAACAGAAATTAACAGTCTCCAAAAAAGAGGTAACATTTAATCCCTTTGTTGCTCTGTTGAGATTTGAATGGGAAAAGCCAAGTAAACTGGATTTAAATGCACGGTTCACTCTACTCTTACAGAAAATAGTCTCACCATGTTTATATTTGTGTCCACAGCTGGAACAGTTGGTTGAGCAGGAAGTTCAATGTGCAATCAAACAGAAGGAGAACAATCTGGATACTTTAATAGAAACTATTCAACAACAACTGAGTGAGGGAATGAACTATGAGGCCTCAATCAGAATACTGCAGGTGAATGCCATCTGACCTACCTTGTGTTATTTTATTGTTGTTGTCCAGCACTTTGGGATAATGTCTTATTATTGTATAAGGTGCTTTATAAATAAAGATGACCTTGACCCTTGACCTTGACCTATCCACTTTTGATGTTCTTCAATGTGTTTTTACTAATTAATAGAAAAAAATAAATCTATTTTTTCAGAGCCGGATGATGGCGCTGGCTCAAAGGGCAGAAAAGGCTCTTGCTCATATTGCACAGGTATCATGTTTTAAGCCTTTTTATGTTTAAATAATACAACTATAATGTACTTAAAATATCTACTATATATATATGCTTTCTCTGTCAGAATCCAACTCTACTTCATGGGGGTACCACTATGGCCCGGTATGTAAAATATTCATTCTACAACTGTGTAGTACTGTTATTACTGATTTAAAATATTTGATTATTCAGGTCACGTTTGGAAACAGACAGTACTGAAACGATGTCGAATCGTAAGTGCTCCACTTGCATATTTCTGGTATTGTATCGTAAGTTGTTGAAGTTATCTGATTATCTTTGATAGACACAGACAGTGTGGAAGCCTCCAGTGTCTCGGAGTTTATGGTATGTTTTTACAAGCTTGGTTTCTCTCTTATAACACTTACTAAAACACTTGTTACATGTTTTCACACTCTCCAGGGCGTGGCTCGCCGTAACCAGTGCTAGAGTGAAAATTTTCAAACTCAATTTAATTTTTAAAATTTGTTTTGTTTTTTTAAGGAAAGGACAAAGAAAGAGTTTGAGCGTCTTCATGCAGAAAATGCAGGTAAGCATACCATAAATAACTTATTTGGCGTGAAAATAAACCATATTACAATAAATAGAAATGTCTGTGGATTGTAGCTTTGAAAGCAGCTTTTGAAGATATTCGAGAGCGGACAACTCCATCTCCTGGAGACAGCCGTCGACCAAATGGGGTAGGATTGCTAACTTTTAAACACTTTTAAAAGGCAAAAATATTCCCTGCCCATTTCCTTAACTTGAGAATTCAAATAATAAAGTTGTAAAAGTAAATATGTAATAATAAATAATTTTGCCATCCCAGTATAAACAAAGGCTAATAAACAAGTGAAATTGAATAAAGTGAGAACCATGGAACATCTTTAATATGATGGTTTTCATTCAGGTGTTCGAGGGATTGGCAAGGATTCTGCATGTCAAAAAGGAACCAGCAGAGCTTCCAGAAGTTCCGTGCTCTCCAGATACACCAGCAGCGTTGGTGTCAGTGAAGAGGACTAAGGAAGAACCCTCCTCCCCTGAAGAGAACAGGAATCCCAAGAGGATCAAGTCTGAGCCGGTGAGACTAAAAGTACTTCTAAAGTACTTTTACTTGAATAATATTATTTTGTCGTTACAGTACTCTAACTTGGGTACAATGTTTGGCTCTTTTTCCATCTCTGCAATACATTACATCTTTGAAATTAACTGTATGTTTCCTTTCTCTCATCATTCAAAGAAAGTTTTTAGTGGGATCCAAATCCCACGAGATGAGACAAGACACAAGATTATACGAAAACAAGACTTTGACATAATTTATAATTATAATTGATGCATTCTTTATTGATCGACCTCCTTTTTTGTTAAATCTTTTTATAGCATTGTTTTGTTGACAATAATTTCAATTGACACTAAATTATTATTATGGTCTTTTCACTTTCACTTTTCAGTGGTAAGTAGTGTAACCTGTACGTCATCAATTATGTTTTTTTTTCTATTCCTTTCATAGGAGGAGGTGCCTTACCCTCCTTTACCAAACCTTCCCTTCCCCGCCTTCTTATCTCTAGAGTCTGTTAAATACAACACCCCCTCCAGACTAAAGGTAGATTTAGCCCTCATCAAAAACCCCTCCCCTCAGCTATCCGTGGTGTGGAGTCTGGCTGACAACAACCCTAATCCCCCGCCCATGGACACCTACAGGTACAAACACACACACAAATAGGCTGCCCATCTTTATATAATGTTAAGTGGCAACTAACAAGAAACTAGATTGAATATTATGCCAAAAGTAACTTACAATATTATTGATATATTGTGCTAAAACATTTGTGATTTTAGCCATGGTGTGATAACATATGCACCACGTAAATGATAGTTTCAGTTCTGTTCATTCCTGTGTTTAAGTAGCCCTGTGTGGTGAGACCGTAAATGCTTTCAACACTAGCACCCAGGAAGTGCTCTGGCACATTTTCACATCTATACATTTCACCCCTAGTCATTAGATTTCTTCTGAGCATTTCAGCAACATCATGCTCTGATTAGGCTTTTAGTGTAAATGTCTTTAATGTTATGTCTGGAAAATACCTGCAGGTCTTTTTTGTCTTGAAATTTGTGCAAGTTAAGTTAAACTTGATTGTCCCACAGAGGGAAATTTGTCTCGGGCTCATTGTATAAACAACCCAATAAAAACAATGCAATACAGAGGAGACTTCATGTAGACATTTGTAAAAAAAACAACAACAAAAAATTGTGCAATCAGCATAATCCAATGGGGTACACAAGACAGCACTGGTTGTTTTGTATCAAACTAAAAAAACAAAAAAAAACAGCGTTTTACAAGTTTAACACTGTATAGCAGTTAGGGTAATAGTTGTGAGGTATAGTTTGGATGAATTATTCACCTTATTCTAGAAGTTGCCATACGCGCTGCCGTCTTGTGTCCGTTGTATTAGTTTACATGGAGCAGACGAGCTCAACAGAAAATAAGTTCTACATGGACTAAAAAGCCGTTTTCAGACACCCCAGGAAATCAGTGCGTTGTTGACTTGTTGTTGCTCGTGTTCATTAAACATTTTACACAAATCAACCTACTTTATATAACATTTTAGCGGCGAGACTTTTCCCTCGTTCGTCATTAGCTTTAACGGAGTTCTCGTCAAACTGAAGTGCGTTTACAACAAAAGTGCGTATCTGTGGCAAAAAACGGCAAAAGTGGGCGGGGCAGAATAAGGTGAATACTACATTTTTTTAAGCTCAAAAGTTTATTTTCTGGTAACCTTACAGTGTAAAATCATTTACTTCAACAATAGCAAAGCTGCAACTTAATATAAGAGAACCTTTATTTGGCTCACAATGTGGAAACTGCTTTACTCTCCAGTAATGTATATTATCTACATGAGAAGTCACATACTTCAATCATTAAAACTGTTAAAAAAAATGTCATGATTAAACCATAGTTACATAGCTGCACATTTGCCAAGCTCCTCACAGAGATTGTAAGACTGATTACTGACTTTTTGCTGAATGTCCTCTCTGCCCTCAACCCCATTTCACGCTTCACTGTCCTGTCTAGTAAAGCACACTGGCCCAAGAAAATCCTTACATAAATGAAAACACATATCATCAAATGTAATACTGCTAGAAACAAAATCTAAACAAAAATGTATTTAATATTCCAATCCATTCCAGTGTGTCACTTTCAAATGCAGTAAGTCATAGAAGCATGAGTGTATTAAGTTCTTGTTTTTTCTGTTTTCAGTGTATATAATGCCACAGAATTAGCTATTGGCAGTGGCTTGTTCGAAGAGTGGCAGAAAGTAGGAGAGGTTGCAGCGACGCCTCTTCCCATGTTCTACCCACACATCATGTACAGGCCTGGGTACAAGATCTGCGTGTCTGTGGTCGGCAAGGACAAGTTTGGACGCTATGGACCTTTCAGCGAAGTGGCCTGTGTATGCTTATGATGATGTGATTTTAAACACTCTCCAAAAGAGTGCTTCATTAGGGTTTATTCTTTGTACTATATGTAATGTATTTCTTAAATATTCTAATAAAAGCGGTTCTGCTGTTAGGGCAATGTCAGGTTTAAACTATGACAGGAAAGATAGTTTAGCCATTTCACTGTTAATACTTTTGTTTTTGTTTTGTTAAAATTGTTTTATTTTGAGCATCATTGTTACACATGTGTGAAATGTGAAACTTTTACATGGCTGGACAGTGGTGCAGTGGGTTGAGCGTATATGACACCCAACCAGAGGATTGCATGGGACATGGACATGTTATGACTTACCGTAATGGATTAGGAAGTAATGTTTTATCAGCACAGAGGATTCACCTTTTAATAATTTGCAAATGTACTAATGTTGTTTGAATTTAATTTTCCAGAATAAATAAAGGTATCTTAGACTTTTATTTATTATTGCCCAGTCGTAAATACTGAAAGCATGCATTTTCCTGGTACTTAAACGCAAATGAGCCACTACAATATAGAAGTAAATCACCATTTTACATTTTATTCATTGTCATCAAATGTAATTTTGATCCTTAAATGGTTTGTAATAGAAACAGGTCCACTGACTTCTTCAAAACTGTAAATGAGGGAAAGGGGAAAAAAACATGATGATTTGATAAATAATGACATAATAATGACACCTTTATTTTCTTAAATAATTGTTTTTAAAATGTGGAACATACTTCTTTTTAAAACTCAGCAACTCAGCACTACTTCCTGTAATTTTCAACTTTTATTTTTCTATTCAGCTGCCACTTGACTTACGTGAAACTGTAATAAATATTTATCCCACCAAACAAAATAATAATAATAAATATATATATATTTTTTACACACTGTCACATGCATTCTTAATTGTTGTTGACCTTGATCGCGGAACTACAGGCGTTGGTCACGTCTTTCACGTCGAGCAGTTTTTCTAAGCGCACACCTGTTAAAGTTAGCGGATATTTTGTTTCTACTACTTCGAGTTTAATTTTCAGGTAGATCAACATTTCTTACAACGAATAATATATTCTTCTGCTAAAGTATAATGGTAGAATGATTATTTTTTTCCCCTCGTGTTTCTGCTCTGCTTTAGTTTGACATTTAGTGCTTTTTGCGTGTTCAGAATGCAGAGTTTCCCCAGATCTCCTTCTCCTGCCAAAAGCGCACGGAATATCAGAATCTCAAAACAAGAGGTTGTGCTTTTATTGCTATGTTCTTATGCATTTGAGACTTGAAATTAGCTGGACTTGTTGTGTGCCCATTATATAACTTTTACTCCTGTTTGTGTCCACAGCTGGAAAGATTGATTGAGCAGGAGGTTCATCATGCAATGAAACAGAAGGAGAACAGTCTGGATGATTTAATAGAAAATATTCAGCAACATCTGATTCAGGAGATGAACTATGAGGCCTCAATCAAAACGTTGCAGGTGAATAGAGGACTTTTTTCCTGTTCAAAAGATGTATTAAATTGTTCATCGCTATGCAAACAGTAGAAATTTGTCATTCTGAACACCATTAGACCCAAAGAAAATGTGTAAACAAATACATTCTGAATTCCAGAATGGAGGCAACTAGGGGCAAAAATTAAGTTAATCATTATGTGATTTTTAACCTAAAATTAAAGTACCTTTATATCATGATAGTTTCAGGGTAAAACATAATATTACCACAAAAAAAAAAAAAAAAAAAAAAACACCATTAGACACCATAGATTTCAATGTGGAGAAATTGGAAAAAGATGGGTTTGTCAAAGGAAAGCCACTCAGATGTGAGATATCAGAGCCTGGTTTAAACACATTTACCATTCTGTTTTACATTATTAAACTGGTTTGTAGGTTGTATTTGAGAAACACTCATATATTTTCAATTTATCTACCCATATATTACATATTTAACCTCAAATAATACTTAGGTTAAAAACTAGAATTATTTCGCTGGGGCCCAGGACAGGGAAGGGTCATTAAATGCATGTGATTTTTTTTTTGTTTTGTTTTTTCTCAGTTGCATTTTTCTACACTTTTTCTACTTTGTTATAATAAAGTACAGATGTCTTGCATAAATACAATTATTCATGAGATCTGAGGGCCCCCTCAGCCTTTTAAAAAAGAGGAAAATCATTACTCACACATTAACCAAGTTGCTAACATTGAAAACTACTAGTGATTATAATTTGCACTTGGTGTAATTTCTTATTCTAATAATACGTTTTGAGATATTTGTGGTCTGGTAGTTACTGCAAAAACAAACAGTACTGTATCATAATATTAGCCGGTAGCTACACAAGATGTCTGTCTATAAATTAGCAAGTTATTGTTTGGTGTATGTAGAAATCATACTCTAGCATATTTACTGGGATAAATAAATCATATACAAAAGGGGCCCACAGGGAAGGTGTGTACCTGGGGTCCAGAATTTGGAGCTACACCTCTGCTAGAATATATCATTTTCATTGGAAATCCTTTATGGTCTACTTTATTTTGCCTCCAGTAAATGTTTAAACTTTCTGTTGACAGCATTTTAAAAGATCTATTTGAGATTGAACATTATTAATTACTCATATATTTTCTTTTTGCCAGACCCACATGAAGGAAGTAACTCAAAGGGCAGAACAGGCTCTCGCATATATTGCACAGGTTTAAATGGGTTAAGCTTTTTTTTATTTAAAAATAATAATAATACATTAAAATACTTTCTCAAATGCATAATATTTTATCTAACAATCTTCTTTCACAAAAATCTTTTCAGAATCCAACACCACCTCATTGTAATACCAGTTGGACCCGGTATGTAAATCATATTCTTTCTACAATTATAAACTATATTATTACTGTTTGGTTTTAATTATTTGATCATTCAGGTCATGTTTGGAAGGGAGTGATACTAAAACAGAGCCAGAACGTAAGCGCTCCACATTTTATAAAGTAATGTTTATACTTTACTTGTTGAAGTTATTTATTATCTCTCTTTATTTTATACATGTCCAATCTGAAAGTCTCCAGTGTCTCAAAGTTAATGGTAAGTTATCACCCATGTCAGTTTTGGACAAAGCTTGTGCATTGGTTCTGTCCTTGTTGCTTCTTATCATTTGTTTCCCCACTGTTGTTTCAAGAAAAGGACAAAGAAAGAGATTGAGCGCCTTCGAGCAGAAAATGCAGGTAACCAGTCACATATAACATAGATATCGAAAGAAAAAAAAAAAAACTCTAATAAATAGAAATATTTGCATTACAGCATTGAAAGTGGCTTTTGAAGATATACAAGAGCAGAAAACGCCATCTTCTCCAAATAACACCAGTCGATCAACTGGGGTAGGGTTAAACACTGTGCTCATTTTGAGGGTTAAATTACTACATGGAATATTTGCATAACTTTTCTCCAAAATAGTCTATTTCTTTTCAAAAATATATCTAGGTTCCTCTTTACACTTTGCACTTTTATGTCATCGTAGCCCAGTGTTCACAGACTACCTTGGGTTGACTTAGGTTTTATGGGATCCTCCTGAGGCTGGTGTAGCTCCATAAGAAACACTGCTTATTCTTTTTCTTATTCTTTTTCTTATTTTTATTATTGTTTTAATTTAGGTGATTAAGGGATTGGCGAAGCTTTTGCATTCCAAGAAGGACCTAGAAGACGCACCTCCAGTTGAAGCATCAGTGTCAGTTAAGAGTCACAAGGAGGAACTCTGCTCTCCTGAAGTGGACACCAGTGCCAAGAGGATCAAGACTGAGCCAGTGAGACAGGCACATCACACAGTATCATTCACATGTCCACATTCAGCCCAAAACAGAACCTGCACCTTGGAACCTTGGGAAATCACTAAGTTCCACTGTAGCATTTAACTGCTACAACCCAGAGGACCACGTGCTGTAATTGTGTGCCTTGTCCTTGTATGAATGTAGTGTGTGAATGTTGGTGGTGTTGGAGGGGCTGATTGCACACACTGACAGCTTCACTTTCATCAGTCTGCCCCAGGGCAGCTGTGGCTACAGGAAAAGCTCACCATCACAGTGAATGGATAATGACAGGCTTGAAAATGGCTGAATCGCTATTGTAAAAAATGAGCATGAAACTACCAGTCCATTCCTGTTATTTTGCCATGTGTTACACATTGATGTCATTTTGTGTGTATTATTATTTCTTGTCGCAGGAGGAGGTGCCATACCCGCCTTTACCAGACCTACCCTTCCCCTCCTGCTTACCACTAGAAGCCACCAAGTACAGCCTCCCCTCCAGGCTAAAGGTGGATTTAGCCCTTATCAAATTCCCTTCCCCTCAGCTGTCTATGGTGTGGAATCTGGATGAGATTGACCCTGATGCCCCGCCCATGGACAGCTACAGGTACAAACACATTCCATGTCTGCATGTGTTCAGACTTGGGCTGCCCATCATATTCCATTTCTTGGTTAATGTAATCTTGCCATTGCAATAATACAGTTTTTGCATTATCTAAACGTAAGCGTCTTATAGCGCTCTGGGCCCTGCGTGGATAAATTTGCAGGAATGCCATATTGGCAAGGTTTGTCATTAAATGAAAGTTGTAAATGACAATCGATAAATGAAAAAATACATGTGGAGCTTGATTTTCTGTGAACCTGTTTAGTTGCAGAAATCCACTTCTCGTCAATCTGGAGCTTTGTCAGTCCAGTAAAAGGCTCTGTCCTTCTTCTGAACACGATCATTTGTACTTCCTGGCACATAAAAAAATCCAAAATCTCAGAAACTCCAATAAAGTTTGTTAATTACAGCAGACTGTGTTAACCCTGCGACCAGCTGGCCCCTGTTGAGGGTGCACCCCGCCGGAGGCCCAAAGTCACTGGGACAGGCTACAGTCACCCGCAACCCCTAATGGGAATAAGCGGTAGAAAATGAATTAGACAGTTTTAGTTCTTCTTTGAGTTCTCTGTCGTGAAGTTGTGGTGCATGCTGGGAGCGTATGAGCTTTATACACTTAACTGATTTTTAATTTCTTAAATGTCTGTCTCCACTACTACCAACAGACACCAAAAGTGAACATTAAAGCCCTGGTGCTGTTAAAAAGCATGTTTTTCATACACAAGCAAATAAACTAGCATGAATTGAACGCACCATTTCAAAACTAACCATGTCTTTACAACGCAGTCGCAAATAGGCTCTCAATCTGCTCTTCCTGTTTACAGCATATATCTCACCACAGAAGTACATATTGGCAGCAACGTGTTCGACGGGTGGAAGAAGCTGGGAGAACACGCGGCTGCACCACTTCCCATGTTCTCCTTGTACACCAAATACTATCCCGGGTACAAGATCTGCGTGTCTGTGGTCGGAAAAGACAAGTTCGGGCGCTACGGACCGTACAGCAAAGTCACCTGTGCGTATATCTGAGGATTTCTCCTTCAAAACATTCTTCTACAAAAGCCAGTGACAGTATGTTTTAATTCTGTGCTCTATACGTTCTATTAGAATAATTTGTACATAGTAATGTATTTTATGAAATGTGCACCAACATTTCTTTTGTTTTAAATGACTATTCTATAACTACTTATTGAAAAGAATGAAAAATGTTTGCATTTCACCATAAGCCTTTGGTCATTTTTCTGGTCATTTTAAAACAAAACTTTGTATCTTTTCAATGTGGAAAAAGTCCCCAAAATGTTGCATATAACTGGAAGCTGAAGCTCATGAATAGGTTGTTTACAAATTTTCAGTACCCTCAAAAACCTACTTGAGTGAAAGTTCAGCTACAAGTATTGCTGCCAAGTACAAGTGAAAAGTATTCATACAAAATACTATATTCAAAGTACTAATTACATTTTAGTAGTATTTTAGATGACAACAAAACTAGATTAATTTAACAGTTAAAGTATGGGTGGTTCGATATGTTTTGTTTTTTTTGTTCTTGCTTCTGTGGCCTTGCTGCTGTGTGAACCTCAGATTTATATAACTATATACAGTATTAAAGTTCACAAATTCACTACTTCCTTTTGTAAAAAAATAAATATCACAATGTATCTTAAACGATGTATGTTAAATTTTTTTTGTATGATTTTTGAGTTATTTGTTGGTTAATTTCTCTTGTATTTATGTCTGTCTGTTTAAAAAGACAAATCGGATGCACTGAGGGATGCCACTGGGGCAGAAAAGTGCCAAATATCCGCTACATTTTCAATATATTGCACTGATACCAATATCCGGGGACCCCTGATATTGGATATTGATTTTACCTTTCACTAGTTTAAAGTTGAATATTCTCTGAGCTCTAGCCAATCAGAGCAGTCGATATGTTAGAATGGAGCAGAGACAATGGTGAGACAGCCATGTTTTTGGGACTGCTAAAACCCTTACTTTATTATTTTTTTTATTGAACTTTATTTAACCTGAAAGTGTGAAGCAAGAGGGATAATGGCTGCGCTACCGTTTCACCCCTTATGATTTGAAATGTAGTTAATTACAATTAAATGGCTAGACGTATACTCAATTACAAGTACAGGTTTAAAACTCAACACAGAAAAGTAAAGGGCACTGGTTTCCCACGGGCCCAGGGCAAAGAAGGGCCCGCAAAAGTATGTGATGGTTTTTTTCTCAATTGCATTTTTGTAAGCTGTAATCTATTTTTGTTGTAATAAAATGCACTGTGGTTGATTAAAAAAATCATCATTACATCTGAGGGTCCTTTTAAAAAAGAGGAACATCAATGCTCACATATTAGTTAAAACTAAAACTAGTCTAAATGACCTAATTAACTAACTAGCACTAATTCGCAGTTTTCTTATTTTCTTATTGTAATAATTTGATATGAGATGTTTGTGGACGCAAGGCACGGCAAGAACTCCAAGCTTTTTGATTGACACTCCTGTGGGAGGGGCATGGCACTTTGACGAGAAGCATAAACCAAGGGTGATTTGAGGCTGATTTTGATGTAAACTCCTCCATCAATCTAAGCAGAAGTGCTGCACACCTCCCTGACGCACACGGCGGCCAATCAGAAAGCTTGCGGCTCTTGCCATGCCATGCTGCGCACATGCTGTGTTCGTGCTCCGATGTGCAAAAGTCACTTTGTGTCAAAGTGCCGTGGACGTGAGGGCTGTGATTGGTTGATCCACATACATTATGTGGTAAACTCATAAAAATCCACTTGAAATATTTGCACAGGAGCCTAATGTGATAGTTTATTGTGCTGGTAAATATATTCATGCAAAATAAAACCCGTTTAATTTACACAAGCAACTGGGGCCTGATGAGCGCCACAGAAGCTGGAATGGGTCAAGTCTGCGGGAGCACGTGACTGCGGCCTCCAGCCTTGAACGTGTGTCAGCTGCAGACGAGGAGCGTCGGGTGGATATTTCACAGGACAGAGCTTTAAACCACGTGAGAACAACAGAGAAAACACTGACGAATGTACCGAATTTTATGAATGAATGTGCTGTGAGAGCTGTGCCGGTCGTTTATGCTGTACATTTGTCCCTCTGAACAGTTTCAAGTTCCTAATAATTATTATAGGTCTATTCAAGTGATGATAAAGGCTGTCTCTGCACTACATCAGAGCCTTCACGAGGCACTGCATGTCTGAGAGCAGCAACTCTGTGGCGGTTCTCCTGGGGGCGCTGTTAACTGAGAGCACTGTGTGGCCTGTTAGGACCAAACTTCCTCCAATATTTTGTTTTAAACAACACGTTTTTCAGACAATGTTTTTTAATCTTATTCAACATATTTTTACTATCGGCAGAAAAACAGACGTGAAGGATCATTTGAAGGTGAATGTGGCACTGTGTGTTTGAACTGCTTGCTTTGGCCCGATTTGTCCAGCCGATCTCCAAACATGAGATCTAATGCTTAAACACCAAGAAGGAGCCGTGCTTTTGTATCCTGCGTGCTTATACTGTATCTGAATCTGTCATTAAACTGATTGTACAAATGCGGTTCGGAGTCGCGTCAGCGCCAATCAAATCCTACGTCACGTCCTAATTTTTAATGAAGGGGCAAACAAAAATAGAAAGTAAAGGTACACTTCACTCTACTTTTCAAATTCTCAGGAATAACCGTCACAAATGAGCCCAAACAGCACACAACAATAGAATAAACACAACTCACCTCATGGCACAGGTCCATGATGTTCCACTCTCCTGAAGTCTTTTAGTTGTGTCATTTGGTCAGATTATTATCACGCTTGTTAAATGAGAAGGCCGCTCACAGAAACCATCGTGAGGATTCAGGTTGTGGCTGTAGCTGCTAGTTTGGCACTGTTTAGTTTGTGTACAAATGCTGGTGAACTAAACAGTCCCAACGCTGCTGTCAGTGTTTAAAAGTGACTGACTACAGAAGAACTAACCACAGCTTTTCAGGTTATTTGTGACTTGCTGTGGAATATACAGTGGTGGTTAGTCCAACATTAGGAGCTAAAAGCCTTTTTCTCGCTTTGGTGGCTCTTTTGTCACGCATTAACAAAAGTTTAACGTCAAATGGAGTCATGGTGCCTTTATATTTACACTCCATCACACAGCTTTAGTTTTACAAATCTTTGTTTTTCAGTATTTGAGCATCTACTCCAGTCAGCCAGTGAAACCCATTATAGGCCAAGAGGAACTTTAAAAAAATGTAATTCTTAATACAGTGCACAACAGTATTTTCAGTTTTTCACAAATCATTTTTAATGATGTTGCTTATGAGTGACTAATCTGTATAGTTAAGCTATGTATGAATATTATTAGTTGACATATCCTTGCATGTCTTGATTTACTTTACTTTTGGATAAAGTCAGAGCCTATGTTTTGATTGTGTGGTTTCTGATAGGCCACAACAAAGTGAATGTTTAACTGTCTTAATGTCTTTTGGGTCACTGTCAATGTCCATGCAGCTACATGAACTAAAATAAACCAAATCACAAAGCCTAAAGTGAAATGGGAGTTTGTGAAGAATGTCCTTTTCAAAATGATAGCAGGTAACCAAAGAAAACACATGTACAAGCAGTTTAATGACTGATTCAGATACAGTACAAGCACGCAGGATACAAAAGCACAGCTCCTTCTTAATATTTAAGCATTAGATTTCATGTTTGGAGATCGGCTGGACTGGATCAAATCGGGGAAAAGCAAGCGCTTCAAACACACAGCGCCACGTTCACCTTCAAATGATCCTCCACGTCCGCTTTCCTGCTGATACTAAAGAGATGTTGAATAAGATTAAAAACATTCACTGGAACAGTCAGAAAAAACGTGTTGCTTAAAACGGCATATCGAAGTTTGGTCCTAACACACGTTTTGCACAGAGAGCTCCCAGTTAACGGCGCCCCCAGGAGAACCGTAACAGAACCGTATTAAAAAAATAAAAGAAAACTCCAGCGTCACACCAGACCCGTCGGGACCCGCGGGGATCTCTGTGGAGGACAGACGTGGAGTGAGGGAGCGCTCAGAGAAGCTTTAGGACAAGCCAATGTCCACACTGGGGAAAACGTGACATAGTTCATTAGTTCAACGACAAAATGCTAAAACTGCAGTACTTGCAAGTCGTCTAAGAAATCCAAAGTACTGGCACGTCCTTTGGTAGTTTTCCTGCCTCTGTTGTAGAGCGCTGATCAGTTTGATTGTTTTCTGGGCACCACTTACATGTTTGTGAGGTCCAGGATTCAGCTCGATCTATTCTTCACGCAGGCAGCTTGATTTGCCTGCGTATGACGGGATTTTATGATTTTCTAATTTTGACTTTATTCAGTGCATTAATACCTCTTGTAAATTTACACAAATATAACGACTTTTTTGACCCTTTAAACTTTGATTCAACAAAATAAAGGCGCTCACATGTGTTTTTATTTGTCAAATGAACAAAATCTGTGACATTAGCTGAGTTTTGGCCACTGTCAAGTGTGGTTGCTATGGTAATTTCCTAGCGTGATGTCATACTTTACAAACGGGAGTAAAATTTAAAACCTAAAAAACAGCTAAACTGGGGTTAAATTTGTAAAGATTTTAGTAGAAATTTGAATATATTTATCTTAACTGCATTTTAGTTAAATGTGTATTTCAACCTGTCATAGGCCCTTTAAGCTCACTGAGGCCCTGCTGGCGAGGCCCTGGGCTGCAGCCTATGTGGCCTGGTCCTATAAGACGGCCCTGGGTGTATGGAGAAACAACAGGATCCATTTTCTAGCTGCAGTGAATTAAAAAATTACAATAAAAAACAAATTTGCTTGCATAAATTATTAGGGCGCAGAATTCGGTGCTACGCCTCTGTTTCCATCATCTTTTTAATGGATTGGACCCAAAAAATGGTAGAAAATACAAAAGTGTGAAAGAAAAATCAGCTTTTCCTTGACAGAGAAGACACTGAACATGTGCCAGCTTTTATTTCATGTAGATGTAGAAGAGAACCAGTAATTACCGAGAAATTACCCATAAAACATCTGCATTTTCACAGTTAAACAGCAATTTTTAGGCTTTTTTTAGAATCTATGTCACATGAAGCCGACGGACGCTTACAAGTGATGTTTTAACTCTGCTAAATGAACTTTTTAAAGCCCTTTCGCATACATTTTTCAGCCCGGTAAACTGCTTGGAGAGCCATTAGTTGAAAGATCCCCTCTCAGCATGTCTGTCCCTTTACCAAACTGCGGGCCTCCTCAGACCACTTCCAGCACACACGACGTTTAAGTTTTATTAGAGCTGACACGGTGGTGAGCTATGGCGCTTATGAATGCAGCGCTGGAGGAGATATAAAAAGAACAGCGGCACACACACAATCCAAATTGGAAAGGCAGAGGTGTAGCGCAGAGGGGCTTTAAAACCGCTATTGTCGTCTTCTCGTGGTGTCGCGTTTGGTCCCCCGCCTCTCGTACATTTACAGCGATCGAAAAAATACGATAACCCAATAATTAACTTTGATTATTCCTGTGTGTTAGCAGAAAACGCCTGGTTTCACACGTCAGGGAATTTGTGCGTTTTTACTGTAACTGAAGACAAATTGCAATGAGTTTTAAAATAACACTTTCAGTCTTTAACTAGTGTTTAGTTAAATATTTTCAACATGGTTTTTTGTCAACTATGATTGAAATTGCATGTGTTTTCGTCAACTAAAAGCATGACTAAAAGTAGATCTTTCTGTCAATTTAAGTACTAATATTTTTGTCAAATAATAAAAACTAAACACAACTGATTTGAAAAGGAACAAGTGGAGACAAGGTTCATGTTTCATTTTTCAGTCAAAGAGCTTGAAATCAGATCATGCTGTATTTATGAAGCAATGCAATACAATGTATTATAGTTAAAATAAAATAGGGCTGAAACTAACAATTATTTTAGTATTTAATAAGTTGTCTAGAATCCAAAAGGTCTGTAAATATGAGATTTTTTACTCAATTTGACCCAGATGAAGATGTTTGACGACTTCTGGTGGAGACTATTTACAGACAAAAGAGTTTTTTCATCAAAAACACAACATTTACACATTCTCCGTGTCATTTCTGTGTGATTTCGGCTCTGTCTGAGGCATAAACCCGCTCCTCTCGGCTCATGGCATGTTTTAGAGACTGTGTATTGTCCAGATAACGATTATTTGATGACTTAATTAGTTGACAACTTTTTTTTATAATCTATTAGTTGCAATTAGTTGATTTAACTAAAATAAATGAAATGAATCTTTTCTGGTCTAAAACTATTATGGACTTAGTTGACTAAATTAACTTGATATTTTCATCTAAAGTGAACTAAAACAAGACTAAAAGTAAAAAGAATTGTTGACCCAATCTAGACTAAAACTAAAAAATGAACACAGTCTTTAACATCTTAATTTTTGTCTTTGCCACATTAGTTTGCCCTTTTTATGATCATTTTCCTTTTAAATACCTGCACATATGTAAATAATAAGAAATCGGATCACTCATATCAGATATACATGATTCTACTCAGTATTTTGATGAAATGACTTGATAAAATGGACCAGGATTTTTTTTTAAAAGCAGGAAATCATGTAAATTGTGAAAATATGAGTTGTATTTGGCAGTGCAGTAATGACTGGAAAGAGATTTGACTCAGACTTGAGGCCAAAGACTTGAGACTAGGCCACTCATAACAACACATTTTAAAGTACGATATATCGCTACAGAAAAGTATAAACGATAACATTAAAACTACTTCATACCACTGATGCAATAACTCTGAAGCAGGATAACCTTTTCCAAGTGAACCGTGTTGTAAAAATGTATCTAAGAATAAATAAATGGTACAATTAAACTCTTTAGTAGTTAGTGTGGTCCCTCTACGTTGTTAATTAATCAACAAACTGTAGTCCAGGTCTATGTAAAATAAGACAAAATTCCCTACTAGTCCAAAGAAAACATACACGCAATCATTTCTGAGCCTGAAAAAACACTGTTCTCTCATCATATATTGAACAATACGTCAATATACTGTCGTAATTGTCAACTTCTTTGTGTCTTCTGCTTGAATACATAGATAGATTTGTCATTTTCTAGCTTGTGTGATTGTCAGTTAGGCGTCTCAGGAGATGTTATCAGAACGTGAACTAGAATTATTTGTCTAAGAGCGTCCAAAAGCGTAATCCACTAATACTAATGAAGTACATTTAAGCAACACAGCAGCATAAAATGAGGAGCACATGTTGACTCGAGTTTGGTTCCAGTTCTTACTTGAATTATCCCCACTGTTTTTTAATCTTTTAGTCTTAGATAAAGCCAGGTGGTTTTGTCAAGGTTTAGTTCTTCTTAAGTCCTGTTAAATTCTGTATTCTGCAGGTATTATAGATATATTTTCATCTGTCCTTGTGCTAGCTTTTATAGAGGTTATGCAGAGACATTCTTTTATTCGAATAATGCTCCTAATTTTGGATAAAATGTTTTTCTTTGCTTGTCTTATGCCTAATTTTTGTTCGTGGAGCTTTTGTTTTGTTAAAATCAACTTTATGCTGTAAAATCTTTTATCTTATTCAGTCATCTGAAAGTAGTTTCTCTGTTGTTGCTCTGACTGTGCAGAGCTTATTGAGCTTGTTTGCTAATTGCAGTTGGAGATAAAGGACACTTCAACTACAGCACAGTTCATTTCCTCAACACTTGGACTCCGAAACATAGCTGGGTAGCTGCTGTTCTTGTTGTGAATCTGCTTTTCTACAACTTTTTAAAAACTTTTTTTAGATGTCAGGTACAAACTAGAGTTGCAGACTTTTTTGTTATCAGATTTTTGCAGCTTTTTCACATTTTCGTTGTGTTTGGAGCTTTTTACAGGAGAAAATGTCTCAAGTCCTCATTAACTCTCATGCCTTTTGTCACTCCAGAACGCTGTGATGTCACCCGCATCGACAGAAATGGGTCTTTGATAAAAACCTGACGAAGACGAGGCACTGCATTTGATCCATCCTTAAACCTGTCTGGAGCAGTGGAACATCTCCAGATCTTCAGCCGGGCTTGATCAGGGGCGACTTCAGGTGGAGGATTTTGCAGAATGATGTGTGTGTTGAGAGGTTAACCACTCAAGACACAGGGAGAACATGCAAACATCTCACAGAAAGGCCCGTACCGTTCTTCCTGCGAGGCTGTAATCTGTAATCGCACGAGCAAAATTCTCTTTAGTCAATTGCTACTTTTTGTGCCCAATCCCTATCATAAATTCACATTTCTTTTTTTTTCTTCTTCTCTTTTTTGAAATAGTACCATCACAGTTTACAGAAAAAACGATGTAACATTACTGAACACTTTGACGATTAAAAAAAGCCAGGTTCTTTTCACATTTATGGAGTAAATCAATACACAAATCGACGAAACATAAGTAAATACAAAGGATAATACACAATCAAAGTAAAACAGAGAAAAGAAGAGAGAAAAATACAGAAATACATACACTGAACTGAACATTAAAGGGGATGAATACACCAACTTACACAGTCCAGTTGATTACAAGCACTCACTGTTTTGTTTGCTATCCGATAAGATGATTAACTTCATATATAACTGGGAAAAAAATTGGATTTTCTATTTGGAAGCACCCTTACATTGTCATCGTAAAATTGCAACTGAACCCAACCCATTCCAAACCCCAATCTTTCCTAAACCTGTACAGAATGGTGCATTTTCATAGTTCAACACTAGATGGCGATGTTGCACAAAAAATATCCCCTGAACAGTTGTCAATATTTTATTTCTTGCAGTAAAAAGACAGAAGGCTGCAGTGCACATTTAGAACATTCAACAATTCGTTATTTTCATTATTTAACATGACCCTTTACACTTTTTATGAAAATATACATGTAGTATTCTGCTTTTTTTATGCATAATTCCCTTTCAGTTTTTGTAATTCTGTACAAACTATAACCCTCATGCTGCTGTACATTAAACGTGTACATTTTACAGCCAGAAAATACTTTACATACAGTCGTGCCTGTAGAAGCACATTTGCAGTTTGTTCTTCTGCGTCGTGGCTGTAAATCAGATGTGACAGGGCCTGCTGACAGGGCCACTCAAACGCATGGATCATTTTAACTCCATATGGACCCGCGCGCAACTTTTCACTTTCCATACTTTTACATTATACATCCCACATGACACACAACATGGCATTCTGCAACCTCTGCTAAACATTCAAAGTGTTGTTTTGTACTGCGCCCAAGTTGCGAGGTAAATTATTGATACGGAGTTGTTCCTGAATACTTTTAAATTACATTCCGGTGAGAGCGAGGGAGAGGGTTTGAGAGAATTTTTCTATAAACTGTATTCTGCGCCCTGCTTCAACAAAAACTTCAAGTCAAAGATTTCTAATGCGACATGTTTGAGCTTCAAGAGGGGTGAAAGGAGTATTTTGAAGAACATATTTTGAATTGGATTGGTTGCTGGAACACACAGTCAAGGGTAATAATTATTTTCTTTTGAATCACAAAATAGATCCATGATGGGAGTATTTTGCTCCAAATGGTTTACTTTGAATTGAAGAAGGGACTAAATCAAATCAAACTTTATTTATAAAGCGCTTTTCATACAAAAACTGCAATACAAAGTGCTTTACAGTGCATTAAAAACATTCCAACACATGGCCCACATCCCACCCAACCACCCCACGACCACCGGACCCCACACACAACCAAACACCTGCACACACTCTCTCACACACACACACACACACACACACACACACACACACACACACACACACACACACACACACACACACACACTGAAGCACATGAGGCAAAGATGAAGTACAGATAAACCAGTTGAGAAAACACCATCGGAGGAGCCGTCTGCAGCCACAGGACACAAACTCAGGGCTCAGGGGAGAGATGAGGCACACACCAAACCAGGGGCCCAAGAGCCGGGCCCCCGCAGCCACAGCTGACCACTGCTCCTGGTACAGAGGGCCCAGGGGATCTGAACGATAAGAAGGCCCAAGACATTTAAAAAACAGAAAAGAACCTTAAAATCGAGCACTACTTATTTAGTATTATCAAAGAAGATCTATTGTGCTTTTGTCTTCTATAGAGTTCTCTACAACAGTGGTTCCAAAATGTGGGTCGGGACCCCCCGGGGGGTCGCGAGGGACGAGCTGGGGGTCACGAGATGATTTCCAGATCTAATTTGAATAAACACTGTATTTGTTCTATTTTTCTAATTCAAAACAGTATCTTTTAGTGAAATATGGTCTAATAAGACAGTTCAAATAAGACAATTCAAATAACCAATATTAAACCTGATTTAACAAGCTTTGACATTTAAAATTATTTTTTATTTTGCTTTGGGGGTCCCGAGTCGATTGCATGGCTATTTTTGGGGTTCCGGTCAGAAAAGTTTGAGAACCCCTGCTCTACAACACTCATGGATCATTATGTTATATATTGAACAACTTGAATTACAGCATTTGTCTAAAATGAATAAAGTTAAGCTAAAATAAAGTTTATAAAACATTTTTTCTTCTTCCGTGTTGAAAACCGCGGCGGTAATTTGTGTTGGCTCCTTTACATTACGTCGCCTTTGGAGAGCTGCAGTTTTGCAGAGCTGAGGAATTTTTTTCATTTGTGCTAAAATGGCTCTGCGGCGCCGTCCAATCCTACATATGTCACTGGTTAAGAAAATAAAATTGCTGAACAAAGTAGGCAAATATCGGAGGGCGTGAGGGCGGAGCGGTGAAAACCTGGACTGACGGAGCAGTGACGTCTGGTCCACAGGAGAATAAAGATTACTCAAATATGCACAAATCACTCTAAATACAACTCTGAGTGGTTTCATGACAAGGGGGAACAATTATGTTATGGTTAAAAACTCCTAAAATTGCTTTGCCTTGAATGTTCCAAAGGGATAAATCTTGCATTTTTAAATTACTGATGTTAATTGCTCCAAACTATCTTTGACAACATGCATTCTTCACAGATTAGGGGTGTCATTTATGAAGCAACTTGATGTGGAAATAAGCAATCCGATCCAAAAACCCAGAGCTTTGCACGTGAGGTCTTCCAGAGACGAGGCAGACGACAATCTATGCTCAGAGAGACGAGAAGGGAGCAAGCTTGAGGAGTTTTTTTTAGGTTTGTATTTTATGTTTGTACGCTTTTAGTACAAATCACAGGTAAAGTTTTATAAAAGAGAGCCCTGATTTGTACTTCAACATCACCTTCTTGTCCATCCAGAGGGCGATACATTTGGTGCCATACAGTGGAACATTCAAGGCAAAGCAGTGTCGTCATGGAGACAGGCAAGTGACGGACCCTCCAGAAAAGTTACACAGAGCACATTTAATGTTGATTTATTTTAACATTTTCTAACACAAAATTACTAACGCTATTTAGACTTAATCTTTTCTCATAATTTACAAATTACACAGTGCTCGTTTAACCAAAATTAAGATTAACCAAAAGAGCTTGAATTCTATTGTTAATTTAAGTTGTTTGGATTCACTTTCGCACAAAGATTTATCGACTTTAAAGACTTGACATTTTATTTTATTTTAGAATTGTTTTATTTAATTTTTAGTTCCAATCCAAATCTTAAAATGGGTTTTTGAATTTTGCGCAATTTCATTACTCCCCAGGAAAAATCTATCTTCTTTTAAGAAAGCAAACCTTAAATCATCCTTTCGAAGTCATTCTAAAACACTTCTGCAGTAGTCAGAGCCTTGCTAAAAGCTAATGAAAGATTCAACAGTTAAAATGTCCCCATGGTTTTAATGTGAGGTTCCTGTGTTCAAGTACAGCCAGCAGGACTATTTTTGTCAGAGCATACTAATTACTTATGAACCTGGAATAATTTACGTTCGGACTAAAAAATATGCGACTGTCTGGGGGTTAAATAGTTGATTCAGATTTGGGAGTGTAGTGGAATGGAGGATAGTGATAAAAGACAAAGACAATGCACTTAAAGGAGACATGACATTGTTTATTTTGGCCTAATGGTCGATACATTTGAAATAATCACTTCAAAATGAATGTGTCTATGGTAAAGTATTTCAAATCCCTGCACTTTTTCTGCAGAGAATGTGTGGATTGGAGCCTGAAGCCCTCGGCTGGCCAAATAAGGTAGTGAAGCCTTTTGGAACGTCATACCAACGTTCATAAAGATGCTTTGTAATTTGATTTAAATTGTTCACATAACGGCGGGCAATTGTGACAAAAAATATGTGAATGAAACTAATGCTAAAAAGTATTTGCGGTAAAGGAGCCCAGTTCTTTCTTTGGAATGTTATATAATATGCATATTTTCTTTACAAGGACTGCACTTCAGCCTTGGTTGTTCCTATTCACCTTATTCTGGAAGTTGCCGTACGCGCTGCCGTCTTGTTTCTGTTGTATTAGTTTACATGGAGCAGACGAGCTCAACAGAAAATAAGTTCAACACGGACTAAAAAGACGTTTTCAGACTGACCAGGAAATCGCTGCGTTGTTGACTTGTTGTTGTTCGTGTTCATTAAACATTTTACACAAATCAATCTACTTTATGTAACATTTTAGCGGCGAGACTTTTCCCTCGTTCGTCATTAGCTTTAACGGAGTTGTCGTCAAATGAAAGTGCGTTTACAACAAAAGTGCAAAAAACAACAAAAGTGGGCATAATGAGGTCAATAGTATGTGTGAAAAATAACAATTGTGGTCTGAAAAGCGATAAAACGTGCACAAAAACACTGCTTAAAAACAATAACTGTTATAACGTTAAAGTTGTGCATGCAATTTGAGCTCTGAAATGATCCGTCTGTAGGTGACTTTAAAAACACGGAGGAGCGTCATGTATTATCTGCAAATGTATGCTTGTCAGTGAAGAAGAAAAGCAGATCTCTCCTTCATTGTGTTTTCTCAAGGTTTCTCTTTTTCTCACTGTGTTTTTTGGAGTTTTTTTCTTCACAAAAAGGATTGTCTAAGAACAAGGGATGCTCTAAGACACTTTCTTATTTCCTGTGAATCTTGTTTAATCTGCTTGTCTTTCACTGACGTCTGTTCGTGTGATTTTCTAACTCTCTGTTGGTAAAATCAACCATTTTGTGAAGCCTTGCGCCTCCACTGCTGTTGTGATTTTGTTGCTTTGCAGAAATAAATAGAACTGAATTTAACTGAGTGACCAGAATACGCAGAACGAAACATGACACACTCCAGATCAAGGTTGCCAGATTTGAAGAGAAACCTTTGAAAAGAGCCCAAAACAAGCGACCCCAGCTCCTCAAAAGTAAGTCAGAAACTAGTAGTCGAGTGTCGCTGTTGAACAAGTGCTTGATGTAGAATAAATTGAAGTAGCCTGAGAGTTGAAAGAAGAGTCATGAGGCTAGAGTTCTTACGCAAGAGAAGTTTATTTCCATCAGTAGAGAGATATGAACTCTAAGACATTGCGATTGTGTGCATTCCAGTGTAGTCCAGTCACGCAAAGAATCTCCTCTATTTTAAAGGACAAATATTATGCATTATTTGCGCTACTATCCTTTTAATACGACGGAGTATAAGGGCCATTTGGGGGAAAAAAATAAAAATGCGGACATTACGAGAATAAACTCGTAAAATTTCGACATTAAACTCGTAATTGTATGACTTTTTCTGGATTCGACTTTATTCTCATACATTTACGAGAATAAAGTCGTAATATTACGAGATAAAAAGTCGTAATATTACGAGATTAAAAATTGTAATATTACGAGAATAAAGTCGTAATATTACGAGATAAAAAGTCGTAATATTACGAGATTAAAAATTGTAATATTACGAGATTAAAAGTCGTAATATTACGAGAATACAGTCGAAAATGTGTATGAAGCCAGTACCTGTGTTATGGAGATATGGAGCATTTTGTGCGGTTATACTTTGAACTAGGGTTTACGCACGAAGAAATACTGTGTCTTTTAGCACAGCATCACCACATTATCATTAGTTTAAGGACTTTGAAGCGACAATGCAGACGTTTGGGTTTGTTTCGTCGGAAGAACCAAACAGATTTGGAAGAAATAGCTTCTTTTAGTAATATTACGAGATTAAAAGTCGTAATATTACGACTTTAATCTCGTAATATTACGACTTTATTCTCGTAATATTACGACTTTTAATCTCGTAAATGTATGAGAATAAAGTCGAAGCCAGAAAAAGTCATACAATTACGAGTTTAATGTCGAAATGTTACGAGTTTAATCTCGTAATGTCCGCATTTTTTTTTTTCAGTTGGCCCTTATACTCCGTCGTATTTTAAAGATAAATTTTGAAAAATAAAAAACTAAATAAACTTCTTTTTCTCTTTTTAACTGAGTTTTGGTGCCATCTTCTGACTTCAGAGAGAATTACTCCAGGAGAAGCCAGATATGTAGATACGCAGTTGTAATGATCGTTATTTGATGGCAGAAGGTCTAGCGATGATTTATGGATTTATGGAGAAACGGTACAGATGATTCTCAGAGAAATTCAGAGTGGAGTGTTTTGTTTGTCAGAGAGGAAAGGACTTTCAATCCAGGATTCGTGAACTTAGCGTGAATGCTACTCCAGGTATGTTTTTGAAAATGGAAGAATGTAAGAACATGGTTAAAAGCTCAGAGAAGTCAATTTAATATAATATGTTTAATGTAAAACTGACTTTAAGGAACAAATCTAAAATTTGAAAGTGACTTCCCAAAAAACAAGCCCAAAGTTGCTATAAATAAGCAGAATCCGAATGTGTTTTTGATGCGAACACAACATAAGCATAGTACACAAACTCAAAAAAAGTTAATTTAGCAAAATGCAAATCCTCCTTCCTTCCCTGCACTCAACTCCAGCGCAGCCGCCATCTCGCTCGATCTCACCTCGACACTTGAGTCCAATACGGGCTTCTTCCAAGTTATTACGTCTTGCTAATTATGGATGAGCTTGTTCCTTCTAATGCTTTGTTTCTCCGCTGTCCTAGTTTTGCCTCGGAGTCTTTCAGGTCAAACACGGAGCAAGTCTTTTCACACGATCCACCACACACACATGCACCGTTTGGGTTCTTGGTTTCTGTTTGGTCATGCTGTCAGGATACATTTTCATAAGTGCAGATTAAAGCAGCCGCATCATCATCGGGATAATCAATGACAGGCGAAACAAACAACTCACTGTGGTGCCCTCAAATCAGGCGGCACTCGCCATAAAACAGTTGAGAAGTCGAGATTCTCCACACGTAAATAAAGTAGCAGTGTTGATTTCACAAAGAGTAGGCCGATGTCACATGTGATCAGCGTGCAGAGGTTAGCATAGCATGATGCAGCAAAGATGGACACTGCGGTTGCCGACGGACATATTGTTAACCATGATGTATGACGACCGCGGCGCAGACTTCATGAGAGCTGACATGTGTGGGTGTGGGAGGGGGGGGGGGTCGTGTGGGCGGGGCTTGTCATCTCGGGGGCCGTCACTTGCGCTCCGGCTGTTGTGACATCAGCTGTGCCTGCAGGACACACAGGGACCAGCGCTGATACTGATGAGGGAAGTAAGGACTGGAAGTAGCAATTTAACACTGGTATGTTTAGTGCGCATGAGCTGTTTCTCAAACCGTGGTACTAGTCCTGTGCAGTTAAAGGGGCTGTACCTGATTTTTACTGTTATGAAACGTGAAAAACAGAGCTAGCGCATGTGCCCGACCTGTTTCTGCAGCTATTTATGGTGTGTGTTTTATTCTACGAGAAGTTGGATGTGTGTCGCTATCATGCTAATGTTTGTTAGCTTTACCTGTGACGGCTAAATAAACTCACAGTGGTGAATATTTAGAATGCTGGACTGCATTAGGTAAGGTAAGGTAAATAATTCTGTTTTTCACGCTTCAAATCAAGTATAGCCCCTTTAAAGGTCAAATATAATGCAACATTGACTTTGCTGAGCTTTTAGCCATGTTCTAACATCGTTCCGTCATCAAAAACATACCTGGAGTAGCATTTAGTTTGATGAATACACGATTGAAAACCCTCTCTCTCTCCAACACTGCGTTCTGAACTCCTTCGATGTGTGTTGTAGATGATGGTTGACGTCACTTCTCCGAGAATCGCCTTCGCTCTGAACAATTCTTCTGTCTAATCATGATAACTAAAATTTTTTTCAGATCCACCCTTTACTGCAGTGCATTGTGGGTGTATATGTACATGTGTGTAATTGCCTCTACAGCCAGTAGATGGAGCCACAGCTTAGTCAAAATGGCATCTACCAAATGCAGTTGTAAGGTAATGTTTTTCTATGTAAAAGCATGTTATTTTTAGTTCTAAAACATGAGATGTCAAACTGAAGACACTCAAGAGCAGGTTTAAAGCCTAAAAACAATACAAATAATGCATAATATTTTTCCTTTAAATGTTTTTTTTTTTATTTATTTAGAATGTTTGTACGCTTTTAAGGTTTTGTGTTTTAAATCTGATAGTGTGTCAGTATAGCCTGTAAGTGGGCCAATATGAACTGGTTTGGTCTCATTGGTTGCTTCTGTTGGCCGTCAAACCTTTTTGCTATCTAAACCAAGTGTCTTCGCCCTCTGGCCTCTCGCGCTCACTCCCCACGCCCCACAGCTCTCGCTCTCCGGGTGGTGCTGGTTATGGCACAGCGGCGTGGGCTGTCTCGCTTGTCTAATCTGGACAGACACGTCACCCGCTACAAAGTAATGGCTCCATCCGCTCACTCATAGGAGCTACATTTAGCTAAAAGTGGTAGTTCTTCTATACCATAAGAATGTGAGCTTCTATATTTGAATCTGTTTCCTCCTGCTTGTCATAGCAGGCGCTGCTGTTTTGCCCTTTGCCAGAGTCGCTCTGCTCTGCTGCTTCTTGTGGATTTTGCTCTGCTCTTCTTCGAGTGGACTATTTTCTCATCTTTTTATTTTAGAGTGAAGCCTAACGTGATGGACAATTGGTGAATGCTGCATGTAGTAGTTCTTTAATTATAATAGACCTGGTTTAGTCAGTTTGGACCGAGAGTGGTCAATCTGCAGACCTGGTGGTTTCAGAAGGGTGAATATTTTAGTGGTTTTTGGAGCCAAACGTTTGAGAAACACTGGCTTAGCAAATTGGTTTATGGTACGAATTGAACAAGGCTGCCAAACTGGGCTGTCAGTGTCTCTGACCATCACCACATTCATACACAGGCAAGGTGTGTGAAGTGTCTTGCTCAAGGTCACAACAATGATAAGCACTGGGATTGCACCGTCAATGAAACTTGCAAAGACTGGGCTAGTAAGGATAAATATCAACTTAAAACCCTTAATTACAATAATTTCAAGTCCCAATTAGACACAATTATTCACATTTTATAACCAGGCTTTTTTCTTTTTTCTTTTTACATAACACATAATCTAACATCAAGTTTATCGTTAGGAGATGATAGATTGGAATCACTTGCCTAAAAAATATCAAAAACCATTGGTATATTATGCAAAATTAAATACTCTGTCAATCATTATGCACTTAAATTATTGTATAATTCTCTCATACTTCCATACCTTAATTATTGTGTGGAAATATGGGGGAACAATTACAGAACAATTATTCAACCAATTTTTCTGCTACAAAAGAAAGCCATTAGAATTGTTAATTATGCTAATTACTATGACCCAACAAATGCTCTTTTTATTAAATTAAAAACCTTAAAATTGCATGATCTTGTTGATCTTAACACTGCAATTGTGATGTATAAGGCACATAACCATTTGCTCCCTCACTGTCTCCAAGAGTGAGTGTCTCCAAGTTCAAACTGAGAGAGACCGGGTACAACCTCAGAGGATCGAGTCTCTTTCAGAAAGGAAATGTAAGGACTAACGTAAAAAATATATGTATTTCTGTAAGAGGAGTTAATTTATGGAACAATTTGGAGGAGACTTTAAAAGACTCTAAAAGTATTTACACTTTTAAAACAAAATTTTGATCCAATGTAATTAAAAAATATCAAGAATGAGTGTGTGAGTGCGTTTGTGCAGCTCAGTAACTGTTTTTGTCTGTTTATATTATGCATATTTATGGATATAAAAAGTGTTATATGTGCCTGTGTATATAGATTTCTATTATGTTCATCTGTCGCTGTCTGGCACGTCATACTTTAAGTTATTAGGGTTTGGCAGCATAAGTGTTAAACTTCAGCCTAAACCCTTTCAGTCTGTAAAATGTTTTCTTTCATTCATATGCTTTTTTTTTTGTTTGTTTTGTTTTCGTATTTCTATGGACCGAAGAAAAATAAACTAACTAACTAACTTACTAAATTTGTATTGCCCTTCTGGTCCCAGACATAAGAGCTACAGCTGGATGTTACTACCAGCCTGTTTCTGTGAAAAAATCTGGGTAACAATAATGGTTGTTTGAAAGGAGGACCATACGGTGATCCTCTTTTGACTCTTTAAGCATTTCATATTAAAGTTGTGTAAATGCAACAAACGACCAATTTTTTAAAGAATATATTATATTTAAAGAATATACTTTATTGTAGTAGGATGCAGAGACAGGTTAAGTCCTCTTGAATCAGGGCCATGTAATCCGTCTGATTTTTTTCACGACTGGAATGGGGTTTCCAGGAGATGACACCTGTTTGGACCTCTTGGCTACGGGGTCGGACTCTGGAGTGCAGGGGCGCTTTCTGGTGGTCCGACTCGCTTGATGGGCACTAGACTCCTCTTTAGATGATTCTGCTCTCAGTCTTTTAGCACTTGTCTTGTTCTTGTCCGGAGAACGTTCCCTCTTTTTGCTCTGCCAGCGAGATCGCGCAGCCTCTTGGGTCTTCTCAGACTGCAGTAGAAGTTTTACTCTGTTGTGGTTGGCATATGTCGCTGACAACTCCATTCCTTCGGCCCATAAATTACCACTATGAGCATACACGGCTTGGATAAAGGTGGCTGTGTTCAAACTCAAGTTGACATCCTTGATGTTTGAGTTCAATTTGATGCCAATGAACCACAATGTGTCCAAGCCATCTTTTCCGGGTAAGGACTGAACACTGGGGCAGGCCAGAGAGATGTTTGGATTCTTCTCCAGGATTCCAACCAGGTGTCGAACTTTAGATTCCACAAAACCAGCCCATACTTGATGCTGGGTCTCTGTAGGGGCATTGGCACGCACCTCAATATAATGTCTGTACTCTTTGAAAAATGACGCGCGCTCAAACAATTTTTTCCAAGCCGCTTTGCAGTCATTCATCTCCTCCATTATACAGTTCCCTCGCTTCAACTCTTTGATAATGATCTTTTGGGTGGAAGAAGTCACGTTGAAGGCAGAGTTTTGATGCGGGAACGAAGGAGTGATAATCGGCATGTAGTGAAGTC
Organism: Rhinogobius similis; assembly: GCA_019453435.1. Classification (NCBI taxonomy): domain Eukaryota; kingdom Metazoa; phylum Chordata; class Actinopteri; order Gobiiformes; family Gobiidae; genus Rhinogobius; species Rhinogobius similis. Next base: position 30,052,444 of record CM033631.1, read on the forward strand.
GATCCCTCACATTTACTTTGGGATTCCACACTGGGAAGTTCAAATTGTGCTCCTCAGGGTTCTTCAGTGTGATGGGTGTGGGCCACTGATACATGGAGAAGACCTTAAAGAACTTGGCCACCAAAGTTGCAGCAGTTGCATTAGGGTAAAGCTGGCATACTCTGGCGACTAAGATTCCCCAGGAAACCCCACCAAGAAATCCCATCTTGCTTGAGTAGATGTTTCGACGTTTTGCCCAGTGTTTAATGGTGGATAGCACTACTCTGAAGGTGACGACATTTGGCACCAAGCTTATGATCTCCTGAGTAACTCGGAAGCCCTGTAAACTCCTCACACAACGGACGTCCATTCCTTTCAGATGAACAGTATCCATTAGATCCAGTTTATCTGTAATGCTGTTCCGTTTCAGTTTAGCATAAACCATGTCAACATCTATTCCGTCAAAAGTAATCTTAATGACTGGAACATATGCATCCTCAATGACATGATTGATCTGGATTGCATTGTGGGTCTTGAGTTTCTCCACAAATGAAGTGAAGAAATCAGACCGCAGGACAAAGCTTGGCCCCACACAGAGAAGGTCGATGTCTGCCCCCTTTGTGTTGAGGCCCAGCGCAAAGGAGCCAAATGGGACTGCTCGGCCCCCCACTCGCTCTGTGACTGATTCTGGAACACCCATGTCCAAGCAGGTCTCAGTCAGCCACTGTTTAAACAGCGACTCCAGATTTCTGATGACCCTTACCCGCTGCTCGACCTCTAGGGGAGACTGGAAGATGTTGCGAGAGTTTAGGTTCTCCATCAGTGTCCTGGTCCTTCTCAGTTCTTCTTCAGAAGGGAAGTCGAAGCTGAGTGGTCCAGTGACTCCGTACCATTTAGGCACATCATCCATGTTATTGTCCTCAAACATCGTAGCAAATGACGCTGTTATGTCGAGGATTCAGACAAATTATCCGTAAAAACACACGAGCAACACAGTTTGCAGCTTCCACTCACAAGAGATAAATGTGCCAGAAGAATTCCGCAACCCGATGCTCGAACCTGTTTTATTCGGAACCCGTTGTCATGGTGATTTCTCCTTATAAACAATTCTCTTTATGACCAAATCACCATAACGACAGATTCTGACCAATTGGGAATGCACAATTTTGTCCATCTTTTTAAAGCATGGATTGATCTTGAAACAGTTCATGCATGTGTGTTTTACTGCTCTTTTGTCATTCTAAGGAAGAAATTTTAAATTAAAAAAAAACAAACACATTTTAAAACCACAACACTATAAGTTGGAATATATGTTAGAAAAAGTAACCAGTGTAAATAAAAATAAAAATTGACAGGTCAAAGAATGCTAACTGAAGATGTGAAATGTATGGACATGGTTTGCAAGGTAGACTATTATATCAAATAAAACACTTTTAGTCTTTTGTTAATTTATGAAGCAGGACATGCAAAGCAACTGCTCCATTTGCCACATCAAATCAATAACATCAATAACCTTTTACCATCTAAAAAACTTTGCCAAAATCAAAAGTATAGTGTCTAAACCAGACTTGGAGAGACTTATCCATGTATTTGTCTCCAGTAGGTTAGACCAGTGGTTCTTAAACTTTTTGTCTGGGGACCCCACAAAAAAACCTTGTGAGGTCTGGCGACCCCACATTACTCCCACGCCGATTTTGGGCAGACCTATAGTTATTGACACTCCCTCAAAAGGTTTTTGTCATTCCGTCAAACTAAATCAAGTAAAAACCAACTGGCAATGTAAGAACTACAAGAATTTATTTCACAAGAAGTGGAACAAAGTGAACAAATAAACGCGGAATAATTATGACATTAAATAATACACTAAATCATGTTGTATTTATGTCTATAAAATACAGGGTTGGCCAAAAATACAGAACACGTTTTAAATGCTTATATCTTGGAATCAAAAAATGATAAAGAGTAAATACATAGGTTATTTTCTGTGGACACAGCTCTGGAAGCAAATTGAAAACGTCTAAAATGTAAATTAATATTAAAAATGATGACGAGGTAATTAAACATTGTCAATAGAAACATTTCCCAGTCAAAATAAATGAAATATAAGGAAACTGTCAATAAATGAAATTTGTGGCACGTGTGGATCTCAAACACAGGCCGGAGCTTGCGCTAACAGAATTCCATTCTGCCACCACCTCTGCGCTGTGGAGCTCCGCACAGAGCTGTGTGTCACAAATGTATATCAAATGTTTTTGGCTGCGTTTTTGTAAAAAAAATTACATTTAGACATATTTAATCCAAATATCAAACGTTACATTGTTTCTATTGGAGGAGCAGCACTAGAGTTTCGATCGGGCCCAAAAATTCAAGCCCGACCCGGCCGAGCCCGCGCGCATACTGTCTGAACCCGAATCATTTTCCACACAATTCGACCCGAACCCGACCCGGGTCCGCGCACGTGTAGAACCGGAGTTACGTAAACTGAGTTCCGTGCAGAGTTTTATTGGCAGAATAAGCGCCTGACAGGGCTTCAAGTGTTTAGTGTTCTACCTGCACCAGGAGGAACAGGCCCGTCTGTACCAGACGGGCCTGTTCCTCCGCCGACGCCGGCCCACATGAGCTCTCTCCCTCGCTCCTTTCTTCAGCTTTTTGGGAAGGCATCCGTGGCTCTCTCCTCCTTCTCTTTCTCTTCCACTGCGTGCTAACTCTCTCTCTCTCTTCCGTTCCGTAGCAGCCGTGGTCTCTCATTAAGGTGTCTTGACCCCTTTATTCGAGGATGAGGAGGAAAAGAACACAGCACTGGCTGCACACCGCGCTCTTTCGCCGTGGAGCGCATGTTACGCACGTGCGCATCTCTGCCCCCTGGGCCCGAGCCCGACTCAGCCTGACAGAAGAGCGGACGGGTCGGTTTCGGGCCGGCTCCGGCTCGGGACAAGAATTTAAGCTCTAAGCGGCACACACAGCGCCTAGGAATGCGAAAACAGCAGCTGTGAATTTGTTTTTGTTTTTTTCATAGTTTCACCTCACAAAATAGCAAAAATAATTTGGCGACCCCACAAAAGTTTTTTGCGACCCCACTTGGGGTCGCGACCCCTAGTTTAAGAACCACTAACATGTTTATAAAAGAAAACAAAAATACAAAAAATAAAATATATCAAGCTTTTTGGAGTTTTTTCTCTTTTTTCCCTTTTTCCCGTTTTTAGTTGCAAATGTGGCCTAGCCGGGTAGTGTAATAAAGTGTAATTGTGTTGAAAAGGTTCTTCTGCAGAGGATGCTTCTGGCTGGCTCGCCATCTTTTAGAATTTTGAAGATCACTTTAAAACCAGCCTGGATTTCCACAAGTAATTTCTCCTAAGTGGTCACTTCTTTATGGCTCACAGGCTTTTGTCAGAGTGTAAAGCTCACTCTGCTCAGAGCAACCACGAGGAGCGTGCTTTAGCTTTTTAGAAAGGCTCAAGTTACTCATAGAAACATACAACATACAAAAACGTCTCATATGGGTGACACTAAAATAGCATTGTTAAAAATCATGGGATCCCTCCATTGAAAATATATTAAAGGATAAATATTACGCATTTTTTGTATTGTTATTAGCCTTTAAACATGCTCTCTGCGCCAGTGCCATCACATGTGTTTTTGACGCTCAGAGGGTGGAGGATTTTCTAATGAACATTCCTCACAATAGCGTGAATGAAGCTAAATGCAACTTCAGGTATGTTTTTGATGACGGAGCATTGTTAGAACATGGTTAAAAGCTCGCTGTAGCAGAATATGTGTAAAGGAAAAATATTGCATTTTTTATCTTAACATGCTCTTGAGTACCTAATGTAAAAAAGAAAAAAATATATATATATGTGTGTGTGTGTGTGTGTGTGTGCGTGTGTGTGTGTTTGTATTATGCACTAAATGAAAACGTTTCTCGGCTGTCTGGCCTGACAATGAGTGCATAGAGCCAGTAGTTGGCGCCTAGCACTATACACAATTTAGTTATGTTACCACTTTAAGACACCCCATGAGACGCAATGATTAGCCTAGCAGTAGCAGTTATCGTGTTTAGACGGCAGAAATGCTCAGAACAAGTCTGCCGATGATTTAAAGACTTAAAACAGCAGAAAATTCTTAGATAAGTGACATATGAAATCTGAGTTCAGCAGGAAGTGCTTTTGACGGTCAGAGGAGAGAGGATTTTCTAATGAACATTTCTCAAAACAGCATGAATTAAGCTAAATGCAACTCAGAACATTGTTAGAACATGGTTAAAAGCTCAAAAAAGTCACTATAGCAGAATATGTGTCCTTCAAGGCCCGTGTTCCAGCCATCACCTTTAGAACCACTGTTCCCTCTAAGCTGCGCGCGTGCGCAATTGCGCACAGCTTCCAGGGGCATTGCGCAGAGAAAATCTTTGTCGCACACGAGAGAAAGAGAGAGAAAGAGAGCGAGAGGCGTGAGCCGCACACAGTGACGTGCACCTGAACACACCTGATCATAAACAGCACATAGCGCCAAATCAAAGGCTCCGGGAACTAAAGTTCTACATCCCATACGCTTTTAACTAGTCTTTGTGTTGGACCAACCCGCCTCGTATTCACGGAGTTTTGAGAACAAACAGCTGACGAACTGAACTAATGCGTCTAGAATAGCGCAAACTACCGCTAAGATTTGCGCTCCCCATCAGGGCTGAAAGTGAGGCATTACGGCCCGTTACTGCGGACCCCTAAAACATTTGGTGATAGTAGCTGTGCCAGCAGGCACGCAGATGAGCTCCTCCACCTTACGCACAATAAAGTAGTCCCACTAAAATCATTGCCTCTGGAGTCAAACCATCACATTAGACAAACTTAATCCAGGGTCAGGCTGTGCACTTTTTGAGATTTAATCGATCCAACCCCGAACTCTCAGAACTCACAATGACAAACTTGATTTGAGTTCATTCATTTTGGATCTGACTTGTCTCCGCGCGTCTTTACGCGTCGTTACGCGGCAGCGACGTGAACACCGTGAGCAGCGGCACAGACACAGACTTCTCAGACTCCTCTGTCCTCAGCACCAGTGAAGAATCATGAACCAATCACAGCAAAGGCAACAGCGCGTCAACAAAGCTTAGCGCTTTGCACAGGCGTTAGGTGCTGTATGCACAGAATAATCCCAAGTGAAAATTGGAGGAATGAAAATGAATGGTCACAGACGGAAAGTTTATTTAGGCCATTGAAGACTGTCTTGTTGTGTCAGAGCTACAGTAAAGTCTAATCAATGACATCATTAGTCAAGAGTTAACTGTAAATGATCATATTATCAATTATCAGGCCTATTTGAAACATGGGCTTATGATCTAAACATGACACACAGGTTACTTTGTCCAGAGGCTTCCAGGGGAAATTTAAGCACAGAATTACAGAATTAAATGAATACAGAATTAAATAAATATTGCAGAAGTGTTGCTGGATGTGAGTCAATCTTTATATTAAAATGCATCAGAAAACTGAAAGCTTTGGAGGGAAAAAACACCATGACTCTGATTTGAACACAACTTAATGATGATATCATTATCACTCAGGTTTTGAACGAGTGTGACCCCGATGTGGCCCCAGTGCGTCTGATGTCGCTTACATGGTCCAAGGCTCTGCTCAGGGAGTTTTTGTGTTCGCTCAGACACATGAAAAATTAGAGGGAACATTGTTTAGAATGCGTGTTATAATAGTAATAAGCGCGTCCATTCAATGTCTTGCAGCTGAGCCTTTAATATTCGCACCACAATAACACCCCACATAGACCTGTCACTGTGTCTTATGCTAACATGTACAAACCATATCTTTTTTCAGAGTTAAGCATCTGAAAGTTTTCCTGTCGTGGTTAAGTCGACTCATGGCTAACTTCTCTGTCTCCTTGTACTTTTAGCTCGTTTGAGACGGGGTTGTGTTTTCTTCCCTCTCATCCCTCTCCAGTTTGGTGCTGGAAACAGTCCTATTAAAAGGTGATTGTGCCGCCTCACCGTGCGCTTCGCCATCTCGGATAATGAAGCCGCGGGAGACGAGCACATTCGCAGCGCCACGTTAAATCATCTCGCACAGTCTCCTCTCCCTGTCCCTCCTTTCACACACTCGTATAGCACGGACCTACACTTTGGAGACATCTAGTCTGCATCGGAGTTAAATCGCTTGACCCCTGACCCCTCTTCTGAAGCAGTGAGGGGCTCGACGACACCGAGCACACCCTGGATGACACGAGCGCACCCGAGATGACCGACTATAAATAGCAAGCAATTTAGAAGCAGGGAACAAGGGGCATCTCAAAGATTAATGACTCCATTCTACATGCATTTTACTACTTTTTGTTCGCGTTCCAATCTTTTCTCCCGTTTTACTATCTCTACTTCTTTCTTCTGCTGTCTGTAAACCGCAGTAGCAGCACTGTGTGTCCATTTACAGACTGGCACAGGTCCCCAGGGGTGCAGCGAATTAGTTATATACAGTTACTTCAGCTGTAGTTGAATAAGAGATTAAAATGTCACATGTTTTCCGTCATTTCTTATTATGGGACACATGAATTAAAACATTTGGGACCATATTACAATAACTAATTCACCTTAATAAACTATGAACATGAAAGACTTAATTCATAATGAAAAAAATGTGATTCAGGCTTAGTAACTACTTAATTAAGAGTTAGGAGTTAAGGTTAGGATATTAAAGGAGATGTATTATGTTTATTTCCAGGTACTTTGTATTAAACTATAACATAAGTAGATCATCATTTTGCATTTTGTTCATTGTCAACCTCAAAATTGACCTGAAGCGGCTTAATAATAGAAACAAGTTCATTAACTTCCTGTTCAAAACTGCAGAACTGATAAGCCCCGCCTCTTCATAGTAGCATTTCGCTGTAACAAGTAATGGATTTTTATGTACACGTTTTTATTTTTGAAAAGTGACATTTTAGAACTCCATGTGTCAGTTGATGTATCAAAACTAAGTACAGGGATGTGGGTGGGGATAGGGGGTAGGTGAAAACGAGAATTTTCTAAGCACTCGAGCCTCAGTTGCAGGACAAAACAGAATTACGTAAAAATAATCAATCCAAATACAACTCTGAGTAAACTAATGATGAGGAAACACTGTTCTAACAAACACCGTTCTAACAAGGTAAAAGCTCATTAAAGTTGATTTGCATAATATGTCCCCTTTAATTGGCTGATAGGGTTACCTTGACTCATTCTTAATAAACTATTTGTTCATTATAAACTATAGTATTTATTCACGCTTTAATTAAGGCAGTGTACAGCTTGGTTTAAATCACGCACAAACACACACACAAACACACACGCACGCACACACCCACACACACACACACACACACACACACACACACACACACACTCTACACATGTGTGTGGGGTTCTGTTTGGTCATGCTGTCAGGATACATTTTCATAAGTGCAAATTAAAGCAGCCGCATCATCATCGGCATAATCAATGACAGGCGAAACAAACAACTCACTGTGACGCCCTTAAGTCAGGCTGCACTCACCTCACACACACTTTTTATTTAGACACAAAACTTTATTACAAAGGGATTTGTAGAAAGATTAATAACTATTGTAAATTAGATATTTATGAAAAAGCTGCAAAAATTAGTTAGTTTTTGAGTAACAGTCAAATTTGAGAATTTTGTTGTTTGGCTTTTACACAAGTAAGACTATATTCTGTATAATACTTAAAAAGAACAAAAAACATTTGAATCAAGTCAAGATATTTTGTCTAATATTAGTTAATAGCACAGTTTTCACCTAATTGTATATGTTTTGTTTGTTTGTGTTTCCACACCAATTAAAAAAAACCAACTATTTGTATTTTATTTTACACTATACTTTCTGCTGCTACGATTAATATAAGCGATTACAAAATTGATAATTGATTAATCGTGATCCATACAGACTCTAAAACACATGTCAAAAGACCTTTTATAACAAAGGCCGTGACATCATTACATCAAAATGTCAAAATAAGAACAGATTATCACTGATTTAAAAAAAATCAATAATAAAAAAAATAAAATCAATACATTTTTAAAAGTCCATAATACACTAAATATTCTTTAACTAGAAGCCTTCAGTCACCATATTTCAACCTTTATTTGGCTGATAAAAGTATTTCAAAGGTTTAAATATACAATATACTATATACAATAGAAATAGACTAAGTAATCGCTGACTAGTCGATTACTAAAATAATCGTTAGTGACAGCTCTACTTTCTGACCTAATAAAATACAATCATGAAACACAAATGTAATGCACTCATTCTAAATACATTGTTATGACATGTTATTACAGGTTACTACACATTATGTTACTTTATATTTAACAAAGCAGGTACAATACAAAGTAAGTATTGTACAACAGTTCCAATCTGGATGACTATCTGGACAATGTTTTCAAAATCAGGACGTTTCAACCGCCATCTGAAAGTGATTTTCAATCTGAAGGAGCTAGTCTGAGAAGCTCAACTTTATACAGTAGATAAAGTACACAGTGACACTACTTTTTACTTCAATTTGATTAATATTACGGGGGAAGGAAATCCATTTTAGCACAATTTGGGTCCACTCCACACCTGCATTTACCTCTCGCAGCACTATCCGATACTTGGCTACTCCTGCCGCTGATTTCAGGGACAAATAATGCTTAAAACCTCCCTTTACCGACTCATTCACACTTCCCCCTGGAGTCTGTCTGTCCTTTTGTTTAAAAAATTGGCCCGAGTTTGGGGGAAAGCTTTGCTCAGCCCGTTTCACACACTCGCAGAGAGGACAGCCACCTGGGAACTCAGCAGGAGCAGAAAAGTGGTTTGCCTAAACGCCCCAGAACAACACACAGACGGGACGAGAGCAGGATTCAGAATGGAAAAGTCGTGTACAAGTTCCGTAGCATGTTCATTGAAGCTCTGACATTTAGTGAAATACATTATAGAACAAACATGGTCCCGTATGGTTTGACATTGATATTTCAGTGTCAAAAGTTTTACGTAGCCTGCATAATTTGTCGCAACATATTCAGTAAATTAAGACAACTTCCTTATCAAATTTGTTAAAATATTCAAAAAGCAAACCTAGCCTAATTGCACTGTAAGTACAGCATAATGAAGTGCATTTATAGTGTCATGAGTAATGTAAGATTTTATTAACAGCAGCTATTAGTGTCGTCCCGATACAAACATTTCAAACTCAGTTCGATGCTTAGAAATATACTTCATTTTCTATGTCAGTTTTGAAACAACAAGGATAAATACTCTTTTACTTTTTAAGGTCTTTTTTTTTGGACAATAAACTGACATTTTCAACACTAGTAATAATACTTTCTTTATTATTGTGGTCTTATAATAGTTCTGATAAAGCTCATGAAAGGTCCAATTTTTGTCCTGTAAAGATAGTTTTAGTATCAAACACACGTCCTACTGAATTTCCAGGATTTTGGGACATATTTTCAGATTTCATACGTCACATATCCAAGAGTCTTCCGCTGTCCTTAAATCTTTGACAGACTCATTCTTAGCATTTCTGCTGTCTAAACACGATAAAAACATGAGGCACCATTTTCTGACAGTTTTAGCAATAATCTAACAAAATAAAGGCACTACTTGGCGTTATTATTTGTCATATCATAACTATAATGTAAGTTTATATGGAATTTTGTTGGGAATTTCCTTTACCTATTTCACAGCTGCTGCTCATGTCCAAGCAAGAAGTTAAATGATTAATGTTAAACTGTCTAACTTATCATATGCACTAACCTTATAGGAACCAAAATGAACTATTAAAGGGCCTGTACTGAATTTTTGCCCCAGTACATTCTGTATATATTGTAAAAGCATCTATTTGAGTCAAAATCTCTGCATCTAATTATAACGCGTTGTATTCTCCGCAAAGCAGGAAGTGCGCTGATAGCATGCTAAAGTTTGGTAGCTTTACAGAGACGGCAAAACTCGCTTTAGCCTCCGAACGTTGTGAAAAGTCCTCGCAGTGAATATTTAGGACGCTAGGAGTGAGTATTACATGTGAAAAAAAATGTGCAAAGAATTTAATTTAAGATTAATTAGTTCTGTTTTTTTAAGTTTTAAGACAATAAAAATCACAGTGTCTTTACTACATCTCAAATCAAACCATTTTCGTTACACATTCTTGAATCTGTTTGGACTCAGTGAGTTCGACACCCACCACCTCCAGTCCTGATATAACTTCAGCATCTCTTGTATCTTTATCGGCTCGTGTGCGCCCGTCCTGACAGAGCGTGGGCCCGCTTAATCTATCAGAGATAATGGACTTTGACGTTAATGAAATGTTTAATGCAGGAGTGGCCAGAGGGCAGGTGTGGAGAATGCCATGTTAAGAAGCACTTCACACAAACACACACGCACACACACAGACACACACACACGTACGCACACACACGCACACGCACACACACGCACACGCACACACACGCACACACACAGAAGGAGATTTTTACAGTCACAAAAAGGGGATTTGAGCAGAAACACATAACAATATTCATGACCAATAACCCACTTGTGATAATGGAAGAGGACAGCCGCTCAAACACAAGAGAAGGTCAATACACTGTCATTTCCAGTGCACACATTTCACAAGAAACGTCTTTTGCATGTTTTCTATAAATAGATACCTTTGTTTTTATAATGTATTATTGTAACATATATTTTCAACGTAATTTTTCATTGTGCGTCATTCTTCAAATATCCTGTAGGTTTTTGTTCTGAAAATTAAAAAATGAACTCCGCAGGGTGCGGTGCAGCATTTGCCCTCCAACCATGGGCCTCCCATTGGTTCCCGCTTGGCCCTCTCCATCAAAAATATATAAATCTATTTAAAAATCTGGATAGCGTATTACTAGCTTAAACCTGTCATGAGTGTTTAACTAGTGGCCACTCTATTGGAACTACAGTGAAAAAATCCACTCAGTCCAGATAGCATTTTTCTCATAGAGTGCGATGAAAAAACAAACTACTCGTGTACTGACAGGCTGCCTACAACTTTTACAAAAGTCAGATTTTGTGGCGATATTTACCTTTTCAGAGCATGTATTGTTTTGCATTCGTCATCATTCCCTTGCCTTAAAAATAGCCTTTTAATCATTAACTTCGGCTATGCTATGCTCCACTCTAGCACTGATTGGTCAGAGCAGTCACATGGTACTCCGCCATAACTCCGCATGTTCGGTGGACTGTGAACTAGCTCGCCGCTAAAGGCTACATACATTGGCAACATGTGCTAATAAAGTCAACCATTGGCTTAAAGCAACAGCCATGTTCTGTGGCTCAAAACTGCAGCATTCTCGTCTTTGATTGGTCAAAATCTTCATAGGCTGACAACAGAGGGAGCAACAGAGCTCCCCCTGCAGGCAGTAAAAAGACCCCAAAAGCGGGCTTACCGCTACAAGCAGCGCTGCTCACAGGGCATGCAACGGTCCTTATGAAAAGTTTTAACATTTTAGCCTTTAACTTTTAGAATTGATTGACTACATTTGACAATGTACCGAAACCAAACATACTATTACACAACTAATTTAACAATTTGATCAACTTTTGCCGAAGTACATCCTGGGAGAGGCACTTCACCCTCAAAGCCTGCGTCCTCCTAACACAGGAGAGATCTTTGCTGCATGGCTGTGATGGAAAACACAAAAAAGAGAGAAGTTATCATACTGTATATGTGTCAGTGTTGAGCTCAGACTCCAGGCTGGAAGCAGCAGCAGTTGGAGCAGATGTTCTTCCACGCGGGTCAACACACTGGCCTGTCGTGTGTGTCATGTTAAACCATGCATGGCCCTCTCTATCTCCATCAGCTCGTCTGGGTGCCATATGTTCCAGTTTTCACTCTCGACCTGTTGAATCACTTTAAGCTCTCTGCTCGCTCTCCGGTTTGAACTTTGACCCCGACGGAGCAGGTTTGGTGAGAGGTGCGTGTTGGGATCAGACAGCCGTTGTGTGTGGACCAGGCCTTCACTCTCACTATGTTTACACAGAGAACTCCGAGTGCAACAAGGGAACTCAATCCATCTTTGACCCAAAACATGCCGGACCACTTTTGTCCCAGTCTACGTGCAGCTAAAAGAACTGAGCGCCGAGAGAGCTTCAGGTGCGTCTAGTAATTTAGCATCAGCGCCAAAACCTTACAGCTGTAATTGCTAATAAAAATGGCACCCGCACTTTTGGCACTCTCTTTTCTGTTTTCACTTCATCCGTGGCATATCAAAACAAAAAGATACAGTAGATACAGTCGGCATCTGAGGGAACATTCACTTTCGGGGTCTCCGTGGGGGAAAACAGTCCATTCATTCTAATGTGTCAGAGCAGGTCATTCATCCACTGGACTTTCAAAATACAGACACAAAAACATGGAGAAGAATAACGTGTTTCAACTGCTCAAATTTATTTAAAAATGCAAGAATGCAAACGTTCGCTGCGGGATAAATAATACTACTATTTTAATATCTACACAACAATTACTTTGCTTTTCTGCTGAAACTCCAGGTTAATAACATCTGTTTATGATTTTCTAATTTTGAATTTATTCACTCATTTACTCTTGTGTATCAGATAGCTATTTATGGAGAAAAGTTGGAAAATATGTTGAAAATTACAGGAAGTAAACAAATTGATGACTAGGGAGATACAGGTTATGTGTAATTTTCACAAAAGAAACAACCTTATTGACATTTTAAACATGGATTCAACTAAATAAAGGTGTTCAATAAAGGTGTTCACATATAATTTTCCTAGTGTGATGTCATCATTTACAACCTGGAAGAAGAAGAAAAAAAAGCTAAACCGGGGTGATATTTGTTTTTAGCTAAATTTGAAATAGATTTATCGTAACTGCATTTTAGTTAAGTGAGTAGTCCAACCAGTCACTTTAAATTAGACATACTTCACCAGGAAATCAGAAATCAGAAAAAGGTTCATTGCCATAATCAGTGAACAAAATTCACAAACTAGGAACTTGCTTGCTTGCGGTAAAGTGCAACATGTACCAAATGTAAAAGAAGAGGGAAAAAGTTGCTTTTCCTATTAAATCAACAGAGAGTTTCCCCCACGGCAGACCACGCCCCCTTGATATGACACACTGCCGACTGTATCTATAGCTGGTTCACCTGCATTCAGCCTCATGCCCATTATCTTAATGTATGTATGTACGTGTGAGGGTGTGTGTGCATGTGTGTGTGCGTGAATATGTGCATGTGTACGTGTGTGTCTTTGTGTGGAAGCTTTAATGTGGGGATGGTGGGGCCGGGGTGGGGGTGGGTTCCGGGGATCGTTTTTAAATATGTGAATGGGTGGGTTTGGGAAATTGTTTTTAATATGTAAATTGGAAAGCACTTTGTGTTACAATTTTTGTATGAAAAGCGCTTTATAAATAAAGTTTGATTTGATTTGATTTGATATAGTCTGTCATTGTGGATCTAAAATGAGTGCGTACCTGTCCAAACACATGGTCCTTGTTGTTTCTGGTGCAATTGTATGCCTCTCTTTATCTGCTCTGATCTTTATTGGACAGTAATGTGACATGCAATAAAAATCAACAGAAACACGCACTATAAAATCCTCCAGCTACGATAGACCTGCCAAGCCTGGAGATGGGTCCCTGGGTGAGTGCGTCCCATTGGCATTGAAGGATGGGTCAAATGCCGACAAGGAAAACAAATTTCCCAACGTGGACAATACCTGTACGTGTGGCATCAATACAGACTTCTCCAGATGTGTTCCTGGGATGTTTGAGATTCAAATCAAAGACGCCTTCAATCGTAGTTCCCAGGTTTACACGCATTTTGAGTTGTTTGCACTAATTTTGTTGTTTCTTCTCCATCAAACAAAGGCGTTGGTTCTTCCTGGTTCAATTTCGCACAAGCGCCTATGTGACTGTATGTTTTCTTACATGGATTACAGTATATACAGTATTATAGATTACATAGGCTACAGTGTATCCTACAGTGAAAGCAAGCCTCTTATTACAACACTCAGGCTGCTGGAATTATTTCATGAAAGGCAGGAAAATTTGCTTAGGGCCCCCTGAAGGCTTGGGCCGGTGTTCTGTCGAGTCCGTATAACTTGTCAAGATGATATCCCAGAAGCTTTCAAATAAAAGAGATACCTGCGTATAGTTTAATTGATTCAATATTTGACAGTTACATAACATAGGTATGCACTGTATTTAGTAGCATAACGGCATATTGCAAGATGAAAATGTTCTACACAGATTGTATACTATGAGAAAAGGTAGTCTTACGCAACAGATGTATTTTCCCATCAAATTATTCTCCTGAAGTGTAAAACAGACACACTCGATATGAATTATAAACGACGTATCTAATTCACCAGGCAAATTTCCCGATGAAAGTGATTCATTAGCTCTACAAAGTTCTATTACAGACGTAGATATGTAGATAAGTGGTCAAATTTCCCCATCACATTATGTTCATGCTAAAACACTGTGCTAAATAGACTAAATTAAAACAGGAAGCTTATTCTGAGGGGCAATTAATTTAAGCTTGATTTAAGTACTTGAACACCAAAAATGGCGTTGACGCGTTGACATGAATTACAGAATAGTTTACTGTACGGTGGGGAAGCTCTTGAAAACAAACGGCAAATATTAAGAAAATAAAATATGTACGGGGGAATTTGGATAGCTTGGTTTTGTGGTTTTATGGAAATTATTAGTTAAAACTAAATCGGACATCAACAAATCCTTCAGTACAACAAGCCAAAGTCAAGAATACACATTATATAAGATTATAAAGTTTTGTATACAGTATGTGGATTCTAAGGGTGTTATTTATGGCACTAAGGGAGAAAACTTTGAAGTTGCAACGGAGATATATGTATCTACGTTTGCAAGTGGATTAAATTAAATAATCAAACATCTTTAGGTGCAGATTGGAATATTTTTTTTGTTTTAAGGTGAAATCTTATATTGAGAGAGAAAACTGATTTTAAAAAATGTTGATAGGGCAGTACAAGAAATTATGCTAAATCAACGTTATTGCGTTTTTAACTTTGTTACAGTAGTGTTTCCTCATCATTCATGTGCTCAAAATTGTATTTTGACTGATTTATGCATGTTTGAGTAATCCTGTTTGTTTTCACGTACCCCCTAGCCCCGCCCACATCACTGTTCTTAGTTATGGTCATTTGAGAAATGAAGACTCCGCGTGATACATGTGCTCTACGTGTATCACTCAAGCCCCGTTTGAAGAATAAAAACCTGTGAAGGAAAATCTGCTGCTTGCAAATGAGATTTCACTATGAAGAGGCGGGGCTTATCAGTTCTGCAGTTTTGAACAGGAAGTCAATGAACCTGTTTCTTTTATTAAGCCGTTTAAGATCACTTTTGCAGGTCACAATGAACAAAATGTAAAATGATGATCTACTTGTGTGTTTAAGTTAAATGATGAGTATTAGCTTCCACAACAGATTCTCCTGTCTTTAGCTTTCAGACCCTTAACGATAATCTATATCATTCTCAATATATAAAAGTCAACGGGAAAAAATAACCTTAATTTTACTTTCGGAGTCTGAGAAGTTTGTGAATCAGGAATCAATCAGCCCCAGGACACTTGCAACAGTTGCTAACCACTTCCGTGTGTCGAAGGTGATATAATGAATACTGAAGTTTACAAGCCCAATGAAAATCTGCAATTATTACAAAATTTTTAAACTTTTTCTCAGTAGGGTCAGAAAACAAAACGGCGGCGGCAAGGCGTGGATTCTCCTTTGAGTAAAACAAATTACTCACAATCCACAAAACACTACAACTATGAATCCTTACTGAAAAGGAAGGAATCTCACAATTTTTATTAACATTCTCTGCAACAGAACGCTTGTCCTTCTCTTTTCATTACGAGTCAAGTCAGGCGAAACCAGGTGGGGGATCAAACAACTCCTTCAATGTCAACACAAAAGGTCAGAGCCCCTGTATTTAGTAAACACGCCGAAACTCACTCTTTTGTCTCGTCTCTGCGGGTGTTTTCACTCCTAATAGTCTTGCCGGTGCCATAAGGTCAAGCAGGGCTGGCTTTAGCATTAGCGCTCGCTCATTGCCGCTATATCCGATTGAGCCAGTCCATTAGCCTTAAATACCAGCGAGCCGTGCCACATTTTCAGCGCAATATTTATGCATAGCTGTGAAAGAAATGACCTTCAGATATAGCCAAAACAAATCAACCGGTCAATACCTGCCTCGGCACAGCGGCGGCGCGCACGTATCCAGTATTATCGCAATTGACAAGTGCGAATTTGCGTTTCTGTGCTGTTGGTTTTGCAAAGTCACAGTCCACACAAACGTTTAAGGGTTACAAAATATTCAGGGTATTTGTAGAGGTTGTCGATAAAAAGGTCATGCATGCAATAGTTTGGACACATTTGCGTCGCTATTTCCGGTAAAATAATGCGTCTTAGTTATATTTCAAAGCTTTTAAGGTGTAATGTATAACTTTTCTCCTACTTGCCTCCATTTTGATGTTACTGTAGAACGTTCAACACAACAAATGGGGCTGAACGTATCTTTCTTGCATTTATTTCATTAAAGGTGTTTTTATTGCTCAAAAATATCTCGTCAGGCTTGCTTCTCCACAGATCTGACTTGTAACTTCGCCATTGGGAATAGAGATAGGGAATAAAATCTGCAGTCAGGAAAATGTACACTGTGCGCCTTTAATGGATGTCAAATTTAAACTGTTCGATGAAAGCTTTCTGATTGCGCGAGGAATCTCATCATGGTTCAAAAAAGTAGATTGTGGGTGAGATCGGGACAAAGATTAAAACTTAGAACGCAAACATGTGACCGACAAGAACGCAAACATGTGACCAATATAAACACAAACAGCAGAAGAGCCCATGAACATCTCTCTAATATCTCTATAATTCCCTTTCCCGTTGCTGACTTTTACAAATGCAAAACACCACAAGTAAGAAGAAAAAAATAAAACGTCTTAAAGTGCAGTTCAGGCAATTTAAGAATAGACTTTAAATCCACGGAGGAGGTTCATGGATTACAATGTTCTGACAGAGGTATACTAAATAAGAATAATTACTAAAACTTGAATGAATGTGATGAAATAGAGTATGATTTTTGCGGCGGATCCAACATTACAACAATACGCTTCCTGTAATGTTTTATGTTTCAACGCAACCCTTTAACACATGTGAAGCCCAGAAATATTGACACTTTTAAAGCATATTTTCAGAAACCGCTGATACCAAATGCTAATTTATGCAAGCTTCTATCCACCACTGCAAAAGAAGAAGCACAGCGGGATGAAGTAATTAGAGGAGCACCGGTTTAAACAAAGTAAAAAGAGGCATAGGAAAGGCTTAGCGTAGGAGATAACATAGTGAGCGCCGCAGACTCTAAATCCATTGTTCTGTTTTGTCTGCATGGGGCAAAGACAGCATTCAGGAACAGTATATAGGGGCTGGATACTGCCGATTTAAAAGGCATCAAGGTCTTCAGATGGGAAGCTATTATGTATGTTGCTGCATGGTATGTTTTCAAGGACTTTTGACGTCAAAAGTGCTCAAAGCGAGAAGTCGTTTATCAGACTTTAACCTGTTTGAGTGAGATTAGTTTAAAGGTCCCATATTCTGCTATTTTCCCCTTTACACAGTCTATTCTAAGGGCTTTGTTGATAAATTTTTGCGTTGTGCAATATCCATAACATAACAGTTTCCAAAAAACACCCATTTCTTGGACTGGCCCCCCTCCTTGCAAAAGCAAACGGCTCACTCTGAGATCTGACCCCCCCCCCGAACAGAGAGCAGGCTGCCTCCCCCGCCCAACTCGCGCGCCTCCCCCGCCCAACTCGTGCCGAAGCCTAGAGCGGAGATAGTGCGCATGCGCAGTGTGCTCCGGTAAACAGCGATACACAAACACGGGAATAAACATTTTATCCGTCCTGACGGTGCGTCGTGCTGAGTCCTACGTCCTGGATCTGACCTGGAGTTTGACGATCATGCAGTACCTCGACGACGGATGTTGCCGTTTGGTAAATAACAAGCTAACTCTTCGATCTGTCGTATCCATCGTGTAATTACTGTGTAGCATTAGCATTAGCTGTTTTTATTCTTGCGGCTGCGCGCTTCCCGGAGGCGTGGCTTAAACACAGCGTCATCCTAGTGAAGCCGCGTCATCCTTGTGAGGAGCCCCCGTCAGCCTGCTCAGCCGAGGGGGACGGAAAAGACAGTTCTCTAGCGAAAACATGCGGGAATCAATCAAAAAAACACTTTGGGCACACATACGAGGCCCAAATAGCACTGTAGGAAGGTTAAAACCTCTGAAAAGTCGATTTTGCATATTATGGGACCTTTAAACTCGGGGCGAAATGTCTGTAATTCACTTGTTTTTACGGACTTTATTACAGAAATGGCAGACTGTCAAACCCATTTAAATATGACAAGAACCTGTTGCTAGTGTTTTTTTCGATTTTCAACAATTTTTTAGCGTGAGACGTCGTTCTTTTTACCACGTTGTTTTTGCGTTCAGAATGACATCCACACAATCGTACGAAATTACCCAAACTTTCCCAAAAGCGTCTCCATGCCGCTTGGTCCTCGGTTGCCACGCCAACGGGATTGCACTTCCGGGTGTCACGTCTTTACCGCAGTTTGTTTTGTATTTTTTACTTTTTAATTGCAGAAAAAAACCAATAGTTGGATTGGCGATGGTTCTAATAATGTTATTCTAGTTCAGATTTGGACGTAAAATGGACGTAGAGACATCTGACTCGATATGAGCTTCAACGTACAGACTAAAAACAGCACAAATCATAAACATGGGTTTTACAGACATGGACGATTAACACGGGACTAGCAACACAGATGACGTTTGTAATTATCACAATTTACCCAAGGTGCCAAGCATAGACCGTATAAAAATCACTGGACATCCAGAGTGCGTTCAGTGGTTTTTATACGATCTATGGTGTCAAGTTAAAACTAATCCCGTCTGAATAGGGCTTTTTATGTTTTATTTTGGACATTATAGCTTAAAATTGTGCAACAGTGAATGTTTATATTATGTTATGAGATCACTGGTTTGGAAATGCTTGTAGCCTTTTGCATTCATGAAATACTAAATGTGAATAGTGCCAATACAAAACGCAACCAAAGGGACCCTGAACTGCATCTGCCTTTGCATTGAAAAGCGAAGTGTGTATGTTTGAATTAATCTTAAAACATTGAATTCAAATTGTCTTTATGTGTTTATGCCATTGGATAAAAAGCGCGTTTCCTTCCTTGTATATACTTTCCTTCACTTGCCCGTCAGCTACGCCACAACAGCTTACAACGAGAAAGCTGAATGGCTGGTCATCACAACACCTCCCAAAATCAGCGTTACATGTCCCATAGCCATCTACACACCTTGTTGAATTGATAGACCGCTACGGGGTAAAACCTTGACGTGTTAAAAGATAAGGCTCAATCAGCGATGTGCAATGACATTCACATCCTCCTGACTTGTTATGCTAGCTGTGGTTGACGTTTTCTTACGCAATACAGAGTTTCTCCCAGTCCTTTTTAGGGAGGTAACGCAATGCAAATGTAATGGTGCGGTGTTAATAAGGGGTTGAATTGTTTAATGCAAAATTGTCGTAATACAAATAGTACTCTCTTTAAAATCTCACTTTTAACCGTATATGCCACTGTTCTGCAATAAAAAATGCCATTCAGTCAATAATACCCTTGTTCTTGCTGCCTTTAATTGGATTCCTGTGAATTTTAGGATTTCTTTTTTTGCCCCAGTGCATGGTAGTTAAAAAGACGAAAATTCAATCATCAACCAAAGGAGGCCCATGTGAGTCTCCCAAAAAAATGTAAAGATGGCCCTGCTGAGCATCTACAGCAGAAACATATCTTCTTGAACTTGCGTTACACACGAAGTAACACTCTCAAAATGTTAGTGTTCAGGGCTTTAGCAACAAGTCACATTGTTTGACCCTGTTTTACTTTTTATGATGTCTTTTGGTTCACTAAGACTAGTTCTTTTGGTCAACTGTTTGCAGTGTTCCAGATCAGGCACTTTATTTTTGAAGTACTTTTCAAAGGTACAATGTGTAACTTTTCTGTTGGATGGTCTCCCACCAGCTTGTCTCTACAGACATATTATTGCATTACCTAGAATGCTTGAATAATTTAACCGTGCCCCCCTGTGTGAGGGATCCAAGGGGGCTGTATTTTCACTAATGATCACTTTACTTGTTGAGCTGACAAATTAAACAAAACAAAGCTAGCGCACGGTAGCAGCCGCTGTTTCCTGTTTATTGACGCACTGCACTGACGTCAAGGTCGAAAATAGTATGTTTCTTGAGCATAATGCGTCAAACATTATCCAAACCCAAGCATTACATAAAGAGAGGTGCAGAGGAGTGAAATAAATGCAGAAAAAGCTGAAGTTGTGTCTTGTTTAGTCTAGCTTTATCCGCATCTCACTGCAACACAAACATGGAATTACTAAATGTCTTTTTGTGAATCACCTTCGTATATGTTTAAACAACAATGCTATGCTAATCTTTTCTTTTCTCTTCAACATCCAAGCATGTAAAATAAACACTTGACACTTTTTTATACTAAAAAACAAAACTAAAAAAGTTAGAAAAAAGTGCTACATCACAAACGAAAGTAAATAGTAGTCTACTTTTCTCTGACATAGGGATAGACCCAAGGCGGCCAATTAGAAGAGGGATGGAGGAGGTAACGAACTCAAATGTGGAGTCCCTAATTGGTGTGAAGTGGAGAAATGGCTGTGCGCTCTGCTTTGTGTAACTGTAAGAGTAAAAGAGTAAAGTCATTAGGTTGTGTGCAGTGTCTATAACGAAGGTTATAGGGGGATAATTAAAGAGTCACCTATATGTTCATGTGATAGATTCTGATACATGCAGGAAATAGCAATAATTGAATAAAAATCATGCTCTCATTCAATTGTGTCCAGTAATGGTATAAAAATGTCCAGGGAATAACTGTAGTACTAATTACTGCAGTACGTTTGTGGGATAATTATCTAGCTGGACACAATGTTGGTAATTTAACAGAAAGTAATGCAGGTGCAAATAATGGTGACATTAGAGACTATTATGAGCGATTTGGTAAGTTGGACGAAAATAACAACAGAGGCAGTTTTTATTACTTGTGATAATGTAACACAGTGGTTCCCAACCATATTGAGTCACGACCCCCAAAATAACAACAGTTGGCATTCATGACCCCCAATCACAAAAAATAGGCGACCCGCAAAGTGACAGAGTAGTATGTCTAATGTTCCATTTTATTTTGAGAATATATATCTAGAAAAGTTACTCTGGTACGAGAACCACTGATGTAACAAGTTGATATAAAGTGTATACATGTTGTAAATATGTACACAGGCTATTTTTGTAAATTAGAATATGTTTTGAATAACTTGCCTTACAATTGGCGTAGGTAGAGTGCTGTTGTGTCCTTAGGCAAGACACTATGGCGGTGTTTGGTGATGGTGGTCAGAGAGGTTGTTGGTGCTGAAGGTCTCAGTCTCTCGGATTCCTCTTTTTTCCTCTTTGTCACACAAATACACAATTAATAATAATGACTGTAGATTAGATTTAATTGATTTGAGGGTTGGTTGTGAATAACATGTTAAACTTTATTTGTGTGTGTGTGTGTGTGTGTGTGTGTGTGTGTGTGTGTGTGTGTGTGTGTGTGTGTGTGTGTGTGTGTGTGTGTGTGTGTGTGTGTGTGTGTGTGCATGTGTGTGTGTGTGTGGGTGTGTGTGTGCGTGTGTGTATATATATATAGTATAAATAAATAAATACAATACAATCACAACAGAACCGATCAATTTACAGCTAATTGTGTTAAAAGATATTGTAAAGAAATGTGTCTTAAGAGCATATTTAAGCGACTCTGATCTGCAGAGGAGGTAAACTGTTCTACAGCAAAGGCCCAATCGAATCGAAACCTGGGCACATTTAACAACATCTGGTTTTCTGACCTCACAGATCTGGCTGGGAAGATGATAAAAGCTATAAAAAGGTATTCAGGGGCCAAGCCATTTTAGCATTTAAAAACAAACCAAATCTTAAAATCAATCCAAATGTGACAGGAAGCCAGTGTAGGAAGGCAAGCATTGGCGTAAGATTGGTCCAACCCAAAATACAGCGAGTTACAATAATCTAAATGAGAAGACAGTGTTGTTACGATACTAAAATGTATCGATTTGATACTAGGATATATACTCGAATCTCTATACCGATATCGGAAAGGTAATTCCAAATGCTTTTTTAGGTCAAGGTTTTAGACAGTAGGATTTATTTTTTTTCTTCTTATAGATAATTGCCCAAATGCGAATCTAGTTTCAAAAATCTATTTCAAAATTGTATTGTAATTTGACACCTGTTTGTCTGTGTTGAATACCATACTGTAGCGCATTCAAGACCTTCCAGTGCTACAGTTGTTTGTTTGTTTTTACTTTCACTCAGACCTGGTTCAGTCTCGGTTTAGTCTTCGCCCAGTGTTCATGCAGGACGCAGTGAAAAAGTTTGAGCACCATTTCCATAACACACCACCTCGCTGAATCGCTAACCTCCGCTACACATCATGTTCAAGTTCCCATGGACACCTCCCGCTGTTGTCCCTCCTCTGCGTCTCCCCGTCGTCCTCTTGTCCTGTCACTTTCTCACCTGCAGCCATTCCAATGCGGCACGCTGCTCGGTATTTATTGCACTTGGCACTTGGTGAGGTCCTGTTCCCTAAATTGCTACAGCAGCCGAAGCCTAATATAGATGTGCAGGATTTGGGCTGAAAAGTGCCTGAAGCGAATCCAAAAGCGCAGCCCGTAGGATGGTTCCTATCACGCTGCGGATAGGGACATGCTCATCTTTATACTGTTAAGAAGATCGGGTTGTGGAGAATTGGTAAGCAAATGGGTATTCAGTGGTGTACAATGGGCTTAAAATGGGCTTAAAATGGGAACGGATTAAGCTTGAGTTTTATGTACGGATTTTCAGTGTTAACCAATTCACATATAAAGCATATTTCAAGCCATCTTTTTTAGTCTGGTTTGTCAATAGCATACCAAATTAAAGTGGAATTATGGTAAGTCAGAATTATTGTAGCTTTTAACCTTGACATACTGTTTGTATTCTTCTTATTGAGGTTATGCACGGCATTCTTTATTCGAAAAATACTCCTCCAAATTCTGACTCAGCGGCAGAATTATGGATGGCACAACTGATAAAATTTAGCTACGTTTTTGTCTGTGGAGCTTTTGTTTTGCTGAAATTAACTTTATATAGCAAAATGGAAGCTGAAAGTAGTTTCTAGTTTGCTCCGACTTTGCAGAGCTTTGTTAGTTGGACATTTAGGATGCTTTAACTCGCCCCACAACAATTAATTTCCTCAACATGTGGACTCTGTATCAGTGATAAATGTGAGCCGCAGTGTTCCTGTTGTTTATCTGGTTTTCTACAACTGTTTGCTTGATTTTCCTCTTTTAGATGTCAGATACAAACTAAATATTTAGCAGAGTTGTAGATATTTATATTTGCTTTCAAACTATAGCAACTCTTTCACATTTTACTTGGGTTTTGAGTTTTAGAGGCGAAAGTCACCACTGACGCATTTTTGCCACTCATGGCTACAATCCAGAATGCTGTGATGTTTTTATTGTCTTTTTGTTGTCTTGTTTGATTTTGTTGTGTGAAGAGGGCATCAGGCAACTAATACTAACTCTTTTTGTGAAAGAAGTGTAACCATAAAAAGCCAAGTTAAAGATGAGATAAATGTTGTACATGAGTGAATTTCTTATTTTCTCCACATATAGAGGATATGGTAAAGTCAAATCAAATGGATTTATTTTTGTAGCGTCCAAAATCACAACAACAGTTGCCCCGATGGGCCACAGGTAGAAAAGCAGTTTAAATAAACAATGTTCAAGAGAATTTAGCAATTGACCCTCCTTCTCAGCAAGGAAAAACTACAAAAAACCCTGTGAGAAAAGTAAGTTGATCCAGTGCAGATAGAGTTCCAGGTCAAATGGGAACATCCAGGTCACAGGTCAGGGTCATGAGATGGGAGGGTCGTCACTGGAGCAGCCGCCGCAGTGTCGCAAACAAAAAGAGAAAAACATGTGAACAGCAATGCACAGACTACATGTGAACTAAAATCTTAGATGTTATTGATAGGAAAAGTAGGAAGAACTAGAGGATAGTGTTCAAACTGCCATACTCTCCCCATGAAAGTAACACTTGACATTCGAAAAACGGGAAAAAAAATATACTTAATTAAATGTAGACTTTGGACTGAGGACTTAAATGTTGGACTAAATGTACCTTAGTTCTGTGTTCTTTGTTTTATATGTTTTGAAAACTGAAAAAAAGTATAAAGAAAAAGTAAAAGCAACACTATGTGACAAAATCAGACCGCTGCACGCTGTTCGCATCTAATTATTGTATCAATCGCAAACCAGAAAGAGCCAAATTCTGAGCGCAGATGACTGTTATTTGTCCACCTGAATAAAGCTATGCACGCCCCAAAACCAATACTTGCAACGTGACGGTTTGAGAGAGCTAGCATAACCCGGCTCCAGATCACAACAGCAAATATGCCAAACAACAAATGCAGAGTTAAATAACCAGTTTCAGGGACGATCTCGATGAGGCGTGAAAGTCTGCAGAGGTCAGGAGTGTATGTGCAAGTGTATGCAGTGTCGTATGATGCATGTATGATGGCTGTGGCAGAGATTAGAGCAAAATAGACCTACTTCCTCCTTTCGCAGTTTGACAATTATATTTTAAAGAATAATACGTTCAAACAAATGATAGTAAGTTGCGCTAACATGCTTGAACTGAACCATATGCTTGGAATAAACTACATCCATCAAGTCAATCAGTTCTGTCACGAAAAGACAACATCTGCTTTGAGGGCTGAATTATAGATCAGTTTGTGTGAGCCTGTGCATATCAGGTTAAAGCAGGGCCATATTTAAATAGTTAATCACCTGCTCTGACTTACAACTGCCTTTAAGTAAGTCGATGAACACTAAAGGGGAAGTGGTCTGGGGATTTGAGTAAGAGGTTAGCTTGAACGGGTGAGTGAGTGACTTAAGAGAAAGCAGACAGGACAAGTCCATAAATGTGGCTTATTCCCATTCAGGACATTATGTGGAATTTTCTTATATATATAGAGCAAGTTCATTCACATAATGGACTAAAAATATACACTTACCGTTATGTTGGTTTACTATAAAAGGCACTGGTATGATATTTAGAAGAAACATTTATTTATGTACAATTTGTGACAGTTAGAAATAAATTCACACATTTTTATGGCGAGGAAGTTGGAAAAGGTCATTTTTGTGTTCATATAAATAAACATCTGATAACACCGACTCTGAAGGCTCTTTTCGAGTGATAATCTAATCTAATCTGTACTTTTTATTTTATGACAGAATCAGCACTGACTGAGTTTGGGGTGTGTATTCCTCTCATAGTATCGTTTAGAATAATTAGTCCAAACAAACAGCCTACGGGTCGTGCAGCTTTTTCTGTCCTGGTTGGGTGGAGCATGGGTCAGACAAATGCACACAACAAGAAGAGGGCGGAGGACACTTGGGTTTGTCAGATTTTTAGCAAAATTAGTAATGAATGATTTGTATGCGATGACATTTTAAAAACAAAATACATGCTAAATCAGGGCTGCAATGGTTTCATCTCCAGAACACCCCGCCCCTCACTTTCCTTGTTTGATGCTGAGAAGCTGGTCCACGCTTTTGTCTCCTCCGGGCCGGACTGCTGTAATGCACTCCTCACCGGGAACTCTGGCAGATCCATTCAGAACTGTGCTGCCAGAATTCTGATGAGAGTGCGCAAAACCCAACATATCGCCCCAATCCTCCATAACCTCCATTGGCTTCCCGTTAAGTTCAAGTTGGAATATAAAATCTGCCTCGTGACCTATCAATGTTTAACGTCTCTTTATGGAATGCATTGGGTTTGAATCAAGTCTGATGCCTTCTGTACAGTTGGCACTGTCTGCCAACTGTACATTCTGTATATAGTCTATCTTAGTCTATTTTATTCTTAATTTTTATGCATGCCTTTTTATATATTTTTTATATTTTACTCATTGCTTTATGTTGCACCTACGCCGAAGCAAATTCCTATGTTTGTGAATTCACTGACAATGGCAATAAACCCCTTCTGATTCTGAAATATCATATTTTCGATCTCAACGCAAGTTCCATGTGTCAATAAACAGGAAATAGTTGATGCTAATGCGCGCTAGCTTTGTTTTGCTTGTGCACGTGCGTGTTGGTTCGATATTTAACATTACGGTCACAGGAAAACCAGCGGTATATCACGAGATCAAGTCAGCGTTTGATAAGAAATGACTGTTCTCTGCTCAAATCTGCTTGCTGCCATCTTGTTTTCACCCGAGTCTGTGTTCTCTCTTCATCATCATCATCTTGCTCAAAAGCAAACCAGTCCCTTTGGAAGCTAATACTTTGCAAGACTTTGGATGACTTAAACAGGCCAGTACGGTTCACTTAAGACAATAGAAACACTTTCAAACCATCCCGATCATCTCCAAAACATAGCATTTGATTCCAGCTCCCATCATGTGCACCCGCAATGCACACAATGAAACAATTCACCCGCCTCGCCTATATGTGACTGTAATGTATGCATGATTGATGGAGCTCGGAGCAGGTGGCGGGGCCTACCAGAAAAATCCCATGCACTTTTAAGAATTGTCTTTCTCCACCATCAGTTGTAGTATTTGAAAAGATATTGCAAAACGGAATGATACATAGTGATTGCCTCCCCTTTGCCATACACTTTTCTAACTACATTTTAATCTACATTTAAATTTGGCTGCTTCTGTTCCCACAACCTATTGGCATTCAGTTTCCTTACCACATTATCCGAGCTTCTTTCCAGCATCATTATTGTAAAAGGGTGAGCTCATCTCTGGGGGCAATCGAAAAGCATCGCAATCATTTCCAAAGACTTCCAAAGAACTCATCGTCAAATCCTCCGCTGATACGACTGTAATGCAAACGCTATCAAGACGACGATTCAATAAAAACAAAAAAAACTTAGAATGAAAGTAAACAACGCGGGATGGCTTGTTTGTGAGTGGCGTTGAGATAGATACTGGGGGATATAGGGGAGTGTTAGGTTGTGAATGCTAATAGTCTCCTAGCAAAGACATCCAGCGCATCTCTCCATCCCATTCCTTATCCTCGTCTGACTCCATACAAGCTACCTGTCTTCTCACCTGTCAACTTGAGCTGTACTTCAAGACAGCCTAAAACCAAAGACGCAGTTCAGGTAAAGGAGACATCATAAGCCAAGGATGCGTTCACACTTGTCCTAATTTGGTTCTGGTTTGAGCCCGTTTTAGTCCTGACGTTGACTTGATTTTGTCCTGTTCTAGTTCAAATCGTGGTATAAAATATGAATACGGAGTAATGTTTTTCATTCTGACACCCAAGTAAAAATGTATTAATTAAAGTATTCCCAACAGTTAATATAAAAGATAAATTGTTATGGGTTTTTTCTTGGCCAATGTTGAGTGCTTACAATTCAGAGAAACTGATGAGCTTGGACGATATTTTTTGGCCAATATTGATAATTTTCCTCAGCTTTTACAATTTCAATTCACTACAAACCGTAAGCAGTTGCTCTAAAAAGTCCAAATACTGGTCTACTAATATCTCGGTCAATCTCTCTGTTATTAAAGACTCTATATTATGCTTTCCTCATTTCAGAATACAAAACTACAGACTTAAAGTTGAACTATGAAACGTTTATTTTAAAAGTACATTTATTGCTCAAAAATGTCAAAAACATTTTACTGTACCCTCCACAAATCTGACCTGTAACCATAGACTGGTAGCATGGCTCGTTGTAAGTATATTGTAAGTAAAAGTGGTTGTATCTTCTACAACCTCCCTCCTGATTGGTTCTGTGATAACCACGACCACTCGGTTGTCCAAACATAGAATTCGGCTCCACATTAGCCGCCATAAGTGCTAACCATGATTGGCTTCAATTGCTATTGCCTCGCTCTGTCCACTGGTATATACAGTCTGCCTGTAATTTGTCCTTGTAGCGTCACCTACTTGTCTCCAAGAGGTTTATTTCCATACTGTAGACCTTCTAGTCAAGCAGGGGTGGACCTTCCACCAGAAAAGTTATATAGTGCAACTTTAACAAACTGGAACTAAGATAAAAACACTGAAAATGAGTTGATGAGATGTGCAGTCTGAAATAATCTAAAAAATCTGGTTATAGAAGCACTATTGTCACACTTTGTTTAAACACCTATATTTAGCCTGTGCTAGTTTGACCCTTTCGAAGACTATGGGCTGTACTTTGCCCTTAGTGTCAGCGCTATGACCAGGGGGCGGTTCCAGATCTTAATTAGACTATATTAATTATTCGGTAATGTATTGTTTTAGTTATTTGTGCTTATTAAGGTTGTTTTAGTAGGATTATCTGGTCCATATGAGGATAGTAATAGCCTCCAG
The DNA here is from genome assembly GCA_019453435.1 of Rhinogobius similis. Classification (NCBI taxonomy): domain Eukaryota; kingdom Metazoa; phylum Chordata; class Actinopteri; order Gobiiformes; family Gobiidae; genus Rhinogobius; species Rhinogobius similis. The sequence continues at coordinate 30,080,993 of CM033631.1, forward strand.
GAAATGTTTCCCATATTATGTTTTTTACTGGACTAGATTTGAAGTTTATTAGTTACGATTCTGGCCATTCACAGAATGCATCACACCACGCCCTACGGTTACCTCTCTCCACCTCCTATTTTGGCATGATCACACCTCTTGTTTAGAGCTCCACGGCGTCATCGTTTGCACTGGCGCAAAACGTTATCATTAACGCCAGTTAACCAAACACGGCCCTATATGAGTGAAGCTGCCTGTTCAGTCCATCACCTCATGCACAACATTACTGACCAAAATTTTGTCTCATACTAAACTTTTTTTATGACTTTATCAAATGTCCTTTACCTCAACTCTTTTCCTTTCACGTCCCTTCTTTGTATTCACCACATCCTCCTCATTCTTTCTCCTCTCTCTTAACCGCAATGTTTACACCCTCCTCTCTCCATTTTGTCATCTGGCATCTCACCCCTGCTTACGTTTGTATCTCCATTAACCACGTGCGTGTTTATTCAAGCCCAAAATTCCAAAATGCAAGAGCGTGCATTTCTATAAGGGCATAATAATATCGCAGATGAGAGTACACACATACAGTGTAGCCTGGAAGCAGAGGTCTGTACAGCAATCTTCCGTGCTGCAGGCATCGAACTTGGAGAGCCGGAATGTGCTTGCCACTGCAGTAAATGAGAGAGAAAAAAAAATAAAAAGTGGTTGAGGGGGACGAAGTGCTCTGAAAGTTGCTGAGGTTCACAAAAGAACAGCGGCGGACTGAAAAGACTCTCTTATCCTTAATTAGACTTTCCGCCTCTCCCCGTTCGCCGCGCAACCGTTCACGCCAACTTCTTATCAAACCAATTACACATCAAGCATCTTGTGTTTCGCCGTCGTTTGTGCATGGCTCTCGTCGTCTCTGATTTCAATTTATCAACTTTGATTGCCACGCGACACCCATGTTGGAACCAGGCTTGACTAATGAAAAGTACTATGTCGTTTCGTCCTTGTAAGAGAAGGAGATCCCCGCAAGAATAGAAATAGCCTGCACATCCACACACACACGTACGTACCAATTTTGTGACAGCCGATCCCAGCCTATGTCTACAGACCATAGCGACTGATGGTTCATTATCTCGGATATATAGGGTCCTTTGCTTCCCAGAGATTAACCTTGAAGGGGAGGGGTTTTGTCATGTTTAATGCAGAATCTTCCCATCTTCAGCGCCTAATCAAATCGGTTCAATCATGCAAGCCACGAGCGTATGGGTTAATATGCAAAACATGGCACTATTAATTAAATGAAGGTGTGACGAATGGTGGTGGTGGTGTGTTCTTGTTGTTTTTTTTTAAATAAACTTTAGCTCAAATTGATGGAAATGAAAGCCAACAACAGCATCTTCAATGAAGGGAAAATAAGCTAAATTAAGCAACAGCAAAAAGGCACCAAGGTTTGTTTATCTGAAGACTCTTTATTTTTGCAGAGGTCTTGTTTCTTTTAGATTCACTTGAGTTAAGCCTCAATTAAAAGTTTACTTTGCATGAGCAGCTTTTAGTCAATTCACATGAGGTCACATTCATTTAGTTCTTAAGACCTGACACAAAATGAGTGATCTGAAGAAGCAGAAGGCAGCAGCTCGGACAGGTCAACATAAGCAGAGATACAAAATGTACCAAGATTTTGAGATACTGCAAAATCTTAATATAGTGTATCATGATCATCTTGTGCCTGTTTTATTCTTACCGTCATATCTTGATTAACTACATTTAGCTGCTAGAGTATGGGCATTAAAAACACAGAAGAGCAATTTCTTCAGCTCTCATGAAAGACAAAGCCGTAATATCTCAAACAAGCTCAAACAAAACGCAGTTCTAAGTGTGTTTTCTGGCGATGAAATAACATAATAATTGAACACCATTGTTGAATGCACTGGAGTTTGTGACCACAAATATAACCAATGGACCGCAAACTGCTTTACACACACATTTTGGAGTCATGCTGGAGTTATTTCTTATTTGTCTATGATGTAAAGGCGTGCTCATTGCATCTGAGCTTGGGAACAAAGCGGGCTGTTGGGAAGTCAATACATTGATTCTTGCCTGTGTGTATACAGTGGACTTGGGCAGTGGTCCAATTAAATGGCCAAGCTGAGCTCCTTTCACATACTTATACTTGTAGCAGTTGCTGCAAAACATTGCAATTTTTTCATCGTGGAATTTATAACCTCACAACTTGATCACTACTTTAAAGAACATTTTATTCTTTACCCTTGACTGTGGCTGGGATACATCTTGAATGTAGATTAAATACAAAGAGCCATCAACACTTCTTAGCCTAGAAATAAAAATAATTAATAATGTTAATGTATTTATTGCTGTTTCTTTTGTGTTTGTTCAGTTAAAACATTTCATTAAAATTCCTCCACAGTTAAGTACATTCTGGCTTTCACTCCAGAGCACACAACACCAAACGCTGAGCAATGGCCCCAAAACATGTTAAAACATTACAGTTAAAGGTGAAAAGAGAGACAAAGCAGCAACTTGTTCCCGGGGCCATGATTCCACACAGAAGCAGCTGGCAGGACCGCCACATAACCTACATTCAAATGGAATTAGCGTTCCTTTTTCCGCTGCAGTGACCCTGTTACATAGGGAGTGATAAACATACAACTTTGTGACGCACCGCAACTCACAGGTAGCCGGGGCATTTGACAGTGGAACCGACCAAACACAACAGGAGCTACAACAACACTCTCCCCAGCACACCACACAGACACAGAGAGGCCAGAAGCCAGAGGGCGAGGCGCTAGCAGGGATGCACCTCCACGCTCCAGCTGTGCGCCACCAGCCGCAGCGGAGTGCATCAGGTACGCACTGCTGTACAAAATACACAAGAAAACATTTTGTTCCTTTGCTCTCACAGTCTGGGTCGGTACTGAACTTTGAACTGAGAATGAATAGAGAAGAAAAGTTAGCAAAAACTGACAATCGTAATAGTTGTCAGTTTTACTTTAATGGCCTTGCTTTCCCTGGTTGGTCTTATCCTATCTATTCTTAGCACATACATATACATATTGGTTTTAAGGTAAACGGACAGGAAGTAAAAAGTCCAACAAATACCTGGTTTATGAATTCAACATCCTTTGACATAACTGCACGCTATAATGTGTACAAGTAAGTCAAAAGTCGCTACTATAAATCAAAATTTATAGCCTGTTTCAGTTCAGCATTTAATTACCTCTTACATGATCTTTGCCTCCATTAACTGCCCTGTTGAGTGTATTCTGTGTTGTGTTTCCTACATCCTAAACCATGACTCTATTTAGCTTGTATTTCATCTTGTATTAAGTATAAAACGGGTGCCAGGACTAAGTGTATCCATGAACTATAAATCCCCGGGTTAACGCTATGGTGCCTTTGTATGTAATCTGCTATTCTGACACTCTAACCCTGTGACCTCTGCAGTCAACATGCAACTGATGTTACTGTATTTATCACCATGACATGCCCAGCTTTCTCCTCTAACCGTGACTTTGGGGTCCCCTGGTAGACACAAGGTCTCCATGAATCACCATGACAACCAAGCACAGGGGTCTGGTATGACGGGATACAGCCAGGACGTCAGTATTTCTTTTCCTCTGTCCGTTTGTTAGCACCTAAGCTCATACGTCGACTGGATGCGTCAATTAGAGCCGTATTGGGTTTACAGCTTTACAAAAATGATAGGACCGGCACTTTGCATGTTTTGGAAAGCATAAAAGTGGTTACAAGCTTGATTGAGAGTCACAGAATAATGCCTGCGAAGAAATGATGCATAGTTCCGTAACAACTATAGATGTATTTTAGTGCACTATCACTTTGGGGTGCTTTATGGCAAATTGGACTGTCGTGGGACCAATTAGGGACATGCATGGTCCATCCATATCAAAACAAACATGGCTGCTTATGAGCAAAAAAATATCATAGGGGACTGAAAAAACATTGCGGATTTCTGCAGAATCTAGGCTGTCACGAAAAACAAAAACATATCTGATTGCACAGAATGGTTTGAGTTTGACTTTGAATGCGACAGAAGGTGGTGTGTATTCTACATCCCAGGCAAGGATCTGACACGGCAACGGTCACCAGGTCAAAATCTTACAATCAGGAAGGAATCATTTGTCTGAAATCCATGAATTAAAACGTTTTTCAAATACATGTACTTGAGTAAATGCACATGATAACTACTTACCATCCCTTTCATACAGTCAAACATATCGTCTAATGTCTAAGAATAATTAAAAACCTGATTTCAAAGATTTCACAGAATACTTTATGATTTTCTGCTTCCAAATTTAACATTCAAGCTCCAAGGTCTGTCTGCTAGCCAGCGCAAACAACCCAAACTAAGCTCCCTTTTACACTGTTTATGAATCAAAACAAAAACGGGCCGAACAAGCACTTTGCATGTTTGCGTGGCCTTACAAGTTGCTAAACAAACCCAATTAAGGGTCATTAGTGTAATTCCCATCGGCGCGAATAGATTAACAGCTCCAAAGTGTTGCTCGCAAATGGCCAGATGTGGAAAGGGGATAGCGACGACGCGGCGGGAGACGAGAGGCGCTAAAGCGGAGTGGGTGCTAATCACACGTCAAGAGCAATGTGTTGAAACCTTTTGTCAAAACCTCATAGAAGCACCAATTGAACTATATTCCTTACCATTACATTTAGCGGCTCAGCGTGAGAGCTTTCATTGCTACCCTTTATGCTAGATGTGTCACTACGCTATATGGAGTGGCTAATGAGTGGACCTGCCAGGTTGGTACATCTCCACTGAGAGTGTTCATACCGTGAACTATTTCTGGCCCATTATACCAGGGAAAGAGGCTCAACTGTCAAGAGCTATTGTAAACTGATTCTTTTTTTTTCCTGCTAAAGAGCCGGTCTCTGTATTCTACCGCGGGCGCAGAAAGACGCGCAATAAATTGGTCGACACACACAAATAAGAGATGATGATCAGTTAGAGCTGGTGGGGTTGTGAAGAGGAGAGCAGGCCAAGAGTAAACGCACTTTAACAGTTTGGATTTGTACTAGCAAATCCACAGTTACTGCTGGAAAAGAGCTGAATATTTGTACAGTTACATGACTAAAAATGTACTAAACTGACACTGTGAACAGCAGCAGCTGGCTACGCTAACTTTTTCTCACAGCTAATGCTAACTTTTAACACAAACACCTCTATTTATCTATGCAGAAGTATCTGCAGGGGAAATATTAATCTCATGTGTAAAGTCTTTAAAGTGTTGTCAGTGACATCCACCTGCAGCTCACTGATCACTGCCTCATCTTTAAGGATTTGTTAATTACAGTGTAACTCTGTACACGGACTAAAAAGCAGTTTTCAGGCCGCCCAGGAAATCAGTGTGTTGCTGACTTGTTTTTATACGTTAAACATTTGAACATTAAACATTTTAGACAAATCAATCTACTTTATATAATGTTTTAGCGGCAAGACTTTTCCCTCGTTTGCCATTTGCGTAGACAGGGTTTTCATCGAACCGGAAGTCTTACCACAGGAGTGCGGATCTGTGGCAAAAGTGGGCGGGGCAGAATAAGGTGAATACTGTGAGTCGTTTGTTGGAGATAATTACTGATTACTGCAACATTAGAAAGCTAAAGCAGATATAATAGGATTTTTTTTTAAACAAACAAGGCTTAATATTAGCTTCTGGGCAGACATAACAAAACAGCAAATCTCACTGTTAGCTCCATTAAACTCTGCTTAAGGGTCTGTGATTTTATCATTCACCTTATTCCAGAAGTTGGCGGTGCTATCTTTCTTCCGTTGTCGTGGTTTACATGCGGTGACATGTAGGCGAGCGCAACAGAAAATAAGTTCTACATGGACTAAAAAGCCGTTTTCAGGCCCCAGGAAATCGGTGCATTCTTGACTTGATGTTACACGTAAACATTGTACACACATCAATCTACTTTATATAATATTTTAGCTGCGAGACCAGAAGTGCCTTTACTACAGCAGTGCGGATCTGTGGCAAAAAGAGGCTGATGTGGGCGGAATAAGGTGAACCGGTGACAACAAGATCCCAATTTTCCGAGATAAAAGCACATGAATGTAAACAAGTCGGCAGCCCCACATCTCATCTCAGAATCCCGAGTTACCGAGGACCACATGAACGCAGCATTAAAAGCACTGAGGGGCACATCCCGGAACAGCACCCTAATGATGTCAAAAGGTGGAATCACGTTTTTTAGTGCTACACAGAGACTAATTGCACAAATACGGGTGATTAACAGAGCAAAAATCCAGGAACGTTGTTGACGAGGAAACGGTTTAATTTGACCATGCGACGCTCAACACTAATGGAACCGTGTTCACCTGTGTAGAACGTGAACAGGTCATACAAAGGTGAGAACACGCTTGGACCGTCATATTTTCTCCTCACTCACACAAATCTGTCTGCTTGTGCTTCAGTGGGCTCTGGGCCGTGAACATATAATGACATACGGCTGACAGGTAAAACAATGCTCTGTAATATACCCACTGAACTGTGCGCCACCTCCCCTTTAAATCATGTGAAGAAGCATCAGGCAGCGTCAGGGGATAAAATTTCCATGGCCAGATCATTCAGAAACCTGTTTTGTCCTTTTTTTTTATTAAGTTAGTAAATTATGTAAATAAATAAATAACAAAATTAAATATATAAAATGTCTATGGGCAGATGGGCTGGTAACTTCAGGATAAATTCAATATAAGCGTTTGTTATTATAGAAACAATCTATACTTTTGCAGCCATCTTTTTTTCCGTTGTATTCATTTACATGGCATAGGCGAGATCAACAGAAAATAAGTTCGGCACGGACTACAAAGCCGTTTTCAGGACGTCCAGAGAAGCAGTGCATTATTGACATATTTTACACAAATTAATCTACTTTATATAATATTTTAGCGGGCAGAGAGTGTGGATCTGTGGCAAAAATAAGGCAAAAGTGGGCGGGGCCGAATAGAGACGAATACAGCGTCTAAAACATATGCAAAAATAACAATTTATAACAGAAGACAGTGGCATAATTAAATCAAAATGTCAAAAAGAATAAACAATTTCTGATTGTTATCAATATTACACTTAATTCGTAAATATTCTCTATCTAGAAACTGTAAATTATCATATTTCAAACTTTATTTGGTTGAATTTAGTCCCAATGTACAGTAGAAATAATCATTTGACTAGTCAGCACATCCAATAAATAACCACTTGCTTGTCTTTATTGCGTTATACTCCACAGTCAGGCATTGTATCTTTCTCCATGGAGACCAGCAGGTGGCGTCAACGTGCACGTTACAGGTCAGCTCTGTGGAGAGATGACCCCGCTCGCAGTATAAATAAAAGTTTTTCAATTGGGACTGTGAGCTAAAAACGCACGTAATGACATCGATTCTAGATAGATATATTTAATGCCATATTGTGGAACGTTCCAGGCAAAGCAATCACATCACCATGGAAACAAGGAGGGCGCAAACCTCAGAAAGTGTAACACAGTGCAACTTTAAGTGAAAAATGTTAATTCACGGTAATACAGACCGAGTTCAGGTACATTTTATTCTGCTATAAAACCACTCAGTTGTGTGTTGCCTATTGACACAACAACAGCGATTAAACTATCCATTTTCACATTACTGAGCGAAAAATTGAATAAATAAAGCCCACCTCGCGTTGCTTCTACTTGACAGAAAACAATTACTTGAGATTCAATACCTGGAATTGACTTTGCAGTTTTAAAAGTTTATGTAGAATTCATCTACCAATTTGACACATCAAATTCTATCAAAAAGTTATACTCCAAAACGTCTGTCTGCCTGCCGTCCTCGCTCTTAACCTCCACAGGTCTTTGTGCTTGTCACTTAAAAAGATTTGCTGAATGATTGATGAGGCCTCCATCAATATTTATCGATCCTGATGAGGCTGTGATGACATTCATCCAAAGGTTAATAAAAGTTTAAACAGCTCATCCCAAATTGTTCAGTGGAATAGGTTGTTTTAAGCTCTCTTTCTTCTACTAAGACAAGACAAATACCTCCTCACACAATTTACTCTTTTCAATCCAAATATTATGGCTAGATTTTTAATTATAATGTTTTTCCCCTGTATTATTTCAACACACACCTGATATTTTTCCATTGTGTTTCTCTTGCGGTCCATAATTTTTTCAATTGACCACAAAACCTCTTTTATTTAGCGCCGTTTGACAAATTTGCTGCGTAAAAATGCCTCCTTTCCAACTGTTACCAGCAGAGGGCGTCAGACGTGATCCAAAAGTGAACGACCTGCTCGAACAACTTCATAACACTTCGTAAAACTGGTAAGGTGTCAAGTCTGTGTTGGGCCTCTGCATCGGCTCCTGGGGCTGTCACTGGTGCTCCGGGCTCTGCCGCTGATTTGTCCTTCACGCTGCAATGCATGATGGGAAAACAAAACTTTCAGTGTTTGGTGAAATTGTTTTTGGGTTTTTGAAAACTTGTCAAACAAATATAGAGCAATCAGATTTTAGTGTAGAAAAAAAGATTTCTGGAAGGCAAAGGGCAAGTGCTCTAACCTCACCGCAAGAAGGTCCTGGGTTTGACTCGTAGACATCTGTAGCTTTTCTGTGTGGAGTTTGCATGCTTCTCCCTGTCGGTGTTGGAAGAATACTTTGAAAATGTATTTAGTTATGTATTTTCTAAAGTATTCTGACACATGGTCAGAGTACTGTTTTCTGTATTTTTTTTTCTCTGTATACTGTGTTTTTTAGTTTGCAGTACATTTTTATTCTGAATAAAACCTTATGAAAGAGTGACTTTACCAGAATACTATATAATAGAAATTGAAGTCTAAGGTACAACCTGTCACAACGTCATCCTCAGAACCAAACCAAAGCCATGTGCTAATCAGAGTGAGTATGTAACAGCAGTTAGATGACCGTGGCCATTAGCATGAACAAGACTCAGGTGAAAGTCCAACAGACTTACCCAACAACATATACTCCTGACAGTGAACAACTAGTGTGTGTTAGTGTTCAGTGTACCTCTTCCCTCAGACAGAAATAAGGCAGGGACTTCTATAGATGAACAGAAGAAGCCTCTTGGATGAGTGGCGAACCACTCTTAAAACTTTTGTCCAGATGACAGAACTCAATTTTCTTTTGCTACCAGAATACAATGGTAGGACATGAGAAGGACATGATCGCTGACCTCAAGAAATCTTGCCCAGAACAGGACAGGATGCACTGCAGATGAATTAGAGTTATAACCTTTGTCGTAGACCCTGTGGTCATCTATCTGTCTAAGTTCCAGTTCTGCTAAACAGCAGAAACAAGTTACTTGGAAGCTGGATTAAAGAATCAAATTAACTTTCTACTTTCTACTTTTGAAAATGGATTGAAATGAACTCGGACGAGCCATTAACATTTTCAGAGACAAGAAATCTAAACACAGATAAAATACTTATCTGTTTGACTAAATAACTTGAAGATGTGTGTTATTTTGTGAACATTCTGTTGTTGATTCAAATGTTTTGTGAATTGTCTTGTGAACATTTCAGCGTGGTAGTATTGGCCACACAATGGAGACCTGTTTAATGTCATGAGGTCAGACATCCGGCCAACCCCCAACACACTCACATCTACATCTTCAGATTGACCAACTTTTAATTATTAATAATAATCAATGTATAATTGTTTGTTAAGATAAAAATTAAATGAACTTACCCACACACTCACCGAGAGCTGTGTGACATGCTTTAAGTTCCATCCAATGGTGTTTGGTGTGTTTTGTGTGAAACCATATATATATTTCACTACGCAATTACTCAAAATTGTAATTCCTATTTTCAGTACATTTATTTAGTCAATGCAGTCAATGCAGATGTTTCCAATAACTTGGTTCATGCCAGAATGTGTAACACTCTGAATTAGTTCTACACATGATCAATCTGGTCGTAATGATAGCAGGAAATGTTCATAACAAATCTGTCTTAAAACAGTGCAGGCGATTCTCAGAGCCAGATGATTGGAGGAAAAAATAATCTCAAACCACGATTTATGAAACTAGCATGAATTAAGTTAAATGCAACTCCAGGTATGTTTTGATGAGGGGCAATGTTACATGGCTAAAAGCTCAAAAAAGTCGATTTAGCATAACATGTGTCTTTAGCGGTGGTTGAGGGTTTTGTGTATGTGAACATGTGCACAACCACACTCACACATGCATATTATGAAGTGACATATCTTGCTCAATAACACAACAACCATCAAGAACTCAACTGTAAAATCTGTGCTTCAAACTTTCCTAAGGTACAGCCGCACTACTTCTACTTTAACCATAAATCCCAATTGTTGCTCATCTCCAGCAAAACCTTTTCCAATTATCGTTGATCACAAAAGCTGAACTACCTTTTCATTCACAAAAAAAAAACAAAAAACAGGCAGTTTGATCACAAAAACAACATCCATTACAGCGAATAACCATTTTCAAAGGACCACTTATGTCTGAAAAATACTTTGTTGGAAGATCTAAGCCGCCTGAGAACAAAATCATTACATCTTATTTGCTGATGTGTCTTTGAAGCAGTGCCCCGTCCAACCCCTCGGTTCCATTTCGACATTGTGTACCGTCAACAAAACTACCTTTAAAGCCTCCGTTGCCAGATTCATTATAACGAGTGAAGCATTAGCCACCCGTAGCGTCCTCACAAAATACACTTGTCCCATCAGCGCTAGCATTTTGGACCACAGGTTTGCGTGCGCCCTTGGGACCGCCCCTCCGCCCCCTGCTAATATCCTGCCAGCCATTAACAACATTATTAAACCCACAAACTCTCTACTCCTCTCCATCCGAAAGTAAATAAGTGTTTCTTGTAATAACAGTGTTCTGCTTGGACTAGCTCTTTGCCGTCCTCCGAGGCTAACAGTAATGTCGCTTCCATTGTGCGCAAATAGGACACTGTGATTATTTGCCTGTCTAATTACGCCTGCTGCTGTGGTGCCCGTGCTGGGATTGAAGTTCTGACCTGTTTGGATTTTAAAAAGACTGGCATCCGCTGTACAATACGTTTTGTTAAAGGGGACATATTATGAAAAATCAACTTTAATGAGCTTTTAATCTTGTCACAACAGTGTTTCCTCATCATTATCTTACCCAAAGTTGTATTTTGATTGATTCATGTATGTTTGAGTATATTGTCCTGTAACTGAGGCTCGAGTGCTCAGAAAATCCCTGTTTTCACCTACCCCCTATCCCCACCCACTCTACTTGTGTGATTATCTTCATTTATATCCACTTTTCATAAATAAAAACATGTAAATGATCATCTGCTGCTTGTTGCAGTGAAATGCCACTATGAAGAGGCGGGACTTATCCGTTCTGCAGTTTTTAACAGGAAGTGGACCCAGGGCAGTTGACGGGGGGGAGCAAAGGGGTCAATTGTCCCGGGCCCCAGGATCTGAGGGGCCCAGATTTGGACCCTCTTCCTATTAATTTGTATTAGAGGAGACCCATGTGACGTTTCTTCCCCGGGGCCCCAAATTTTCTGTTTGACGGCCCTGAGTGGAGCTGTTACTATAATAAGCTGTTTAAGATCAATATTGCCGTTTACTATGAACAAAATGTAGAATTATGATCTACCTATGTGATAGTTAAAAAACATAATATGTCTCCCTTAAAACATAAAACAGATGGCATATGTAGATGTAATTCCATGACCCAGCTACCATACGGTAAACAAGAGCCAAAGCTAGTTTACTACATAAAAAGATATTTGTTAAATGAATGTTTAAACGGAAAAAAAAAATCACAATCCTTGAGCGCATCATGTCCTTGTATTTTGATAAGACTTTTGTGTATTGCTGATGGAGAGATTCATTTAGCCCTAGTGGCAGTTTTTTGCACAAACTGCCACTTGTCGTATGGCAAAACTATGACAAATATTCACCACTATCCCACCAGACAAACACGATAACCTAAACATATTTTAAAGACCATGTAATGTGACTCTTTTGAACATTGAACCATGCTGTCTCCTCATCACAAACAGCTCCTGGACCTGGGCTGTTCTGCATTTTTAGGCTGTCTCCCTCTTCCGTGCTAAAAACACTTGTTTTTGCTGCATGAAGTGCTCCTCCGTGTATTAAGACCAAGCACATTAACCTTATCTGGATAATATGAGTGTTGTATTGCTTTGTCTATGTAGCGATCTAACCTCAAGCTGATTTCCATCTTCTATTTTCGTCTTATTGTAACAGCTTCTTTTAGTGAATATTTAAGCAGTTGCACCAAAGTTTGAAATTCAGCTCTAGAAGGGTGTACCTGATTTTTATCCATGTTGAGCAAAATTAGTTTTACCCCAGCACCCTAAGCTTCTCTTCGGCTCCAAATGAGCAGCGTGCTGGCTGCATCTGACTATAACGCTTTGAAAATCCATGAACCAGAAGTGTTATCGTGCTCTAGCCTCTGATAGTTGTGAAAGACACTTTAAACTCATTGCGGTGAATAATTAGAACGCTACAGAATCTTTAAGGCACACTTTGTTGACCCTGGAAGGTAGAGATCAGTGTATTGCCATGTTCTTCTCTGCAACATGACAGAGGCAGAGGGCTGGATCTATAATAACAGCTGGAGACGCTCCTTCTCTGCGCGCCGCTGTGTTTGATTAGTGACCACTCCATAGGCACCGCACTTCCGGGTCATGGAGCACCAATGTACTTTTTTTAAGGAGTCAAACTGCCCGTGTTCGACTGACGGATTTTGAAGGGACTGTCTATTTTTCATGAACTTACATTTTTAAAAATGCTTAAAAGTTAGGTTTATCCTAGCTTCGCTCTCGCGCTGATTGGTCAGAACGTCTCTGTTGTCGCATGGTGGGTGGTGAAAAAAATATTTTGTGGCATCATGCGCCAATGGCCACTGAAAACAATCTGACGCCGTGCTTGTTCATCTTCAAGATGGAGCTGCCACATCATCAGATCAAACATATAGTGGCACAAAATGGGTTTGTTGTTGTTCAAGGCTTTTTAAGCCCTTGACATTTTGGATGAAAGGGTCTCCCAATGCACTTTTTTTCCAAACAAGTACGAGTATGAGAACTTCATTTTGAGTACTTGTTGATACAAGTGATTATTAGTTATTATTTTGTCTTTATATTTTCTTTCTGTTGGTTCGTTCTCATCTGCGTTCTCTTTTGTTCTCTCTCGTCCAATCATAAACCGCACAAAAGCAAGCTGGCACCCTCTGGGAGCCTCTCGCGGCCCCTTCGGACCCTCAAATGGGGCGGTACGGTTCACTTTTGTTCAGTGGAAACACCTCGGACCGTCCCGCTCTGCACCGTACCACGCTAATGTAAACATAACTTTAGTCAGTCTCGTTCACTTTGACAAACTGCCACACGGCTGACATCAGCTCCTCCTGCTTCTCTCACGGCTGACCCTCCAACTGCAGCAGCAACGACGTCACGACAGCAGGAGACGCGCCGTGAGTGAGCATCTACTGACCTGAGCTGCCGTAAAATTACCATAAGAGGTATCGAGCGCTGGTATCAGGTCCTCTTCAGTGAGTACAAGTACTAGCACCTGGTATCGAGCTGATACTGGTATCGGTGCATCCTGATAATAATATTATTATTATGATTTTTATATTAGACTTTTTGGACCACTCCTGGAAAATGGAAAATTCAACTGAACTCAATCAACCTGGGTCAATACACAGACACAAATAGCCACAAGGTGGACAACGAGACACATCTCAACACGCTCTTATTATCTTTTATTTTACGAGTTAGAAAAGGCTGGTGTTTTGAGTTACAACTTGCCTCACCGGCTAAACTTTCTCCTGGGACTGTGGTTGTTGTAACAAGGTAAGTAACTTGTCTGCTGTTGTCCAACTTGTGCATCTCCTGACTTTCTCTCTCTCGTTCTCGGCTCTGGAAGTGTGGAGCCAGCACTTTCTGACTGCTTAAAAAGGCAGGCCACAAGTTTACAGCCTCTCTCTCTCCCATTCCCCACTCGCTTGACCTCTGGGAACAAGAGGCACAAGCGCAGAGTCAAGTCCGTACTTAGTGGAAAGTGCACTCGGGCACATTTTTCTAATTGACTAAACAAAGGTGCAAAGAGATGGTTCTGGACGGAGCAGTGGGCTGTGCAAATGCTCGCTGCAGTTTAGCCCAGTTTAGCCCACTTAGCACATCACATCATGGAGAGCTGGCTGCACGCACTTGTGTCTAGTTTTGGCATAACACAACTTTTTTTAGGTGAAGAGTCAGGATGAGGAATACGGTTTGGTTTATTTGTTTGAGCAACACTGTTTATGGGAATATAAATTAAATAAAAACAAAGGCACGTAATGGTTTTGTTTAGGGTTGTACAAAGTGAAAACAAACACGAAGAAAAATACAATTATTACTTTTTCTCTTTTGTTTAGGGTTGTACAAAATGAAAACAAACATGACGGAAAATATAATAATAATCATTTTTTCTCTTTTGTAGAGTTGTACAAAATGAAAGCAAACTAGATGGAAAATACAATTATTACTTTTTCTCTTTTGTTTAGGGTTGTACAAAATGAAAACAAACATGAAGGAAAATATCATCTTTTTTTTTTTTCTTTTGTAGAGTTGTACAAAATGAGAGCAAACTAGGTGGTAAATACAATTACTTTTTCCCTTTTGTTTAGGTTTTTACAAACGGAAATGAGCATGAAGGAAAATAAAATTATTATGTTTTCCTCCTTACGTTTAAGGCCCTACAAAATGAAAGCAAACAAGAAGGAAAATAAAATTATTATGTTTTCCTCCTTACGTTTAAGGCCCTACAAAATGAAAGCAAACAAGAAGGAAAATACAGTTATTTTTATTATATGTTTTCCTTTCATTTATTGTTCTATATAAGAAAGCAAACAAGAAGGAAATTGCAATTATTATTATTATTTTATTTTTCTTTATGGGTGTACAAAAAGAAAAAAAAATAGAAAAGTAAATTAAATATAATATACTACTGCTTATTATTGTTTATGGTTGAAGAAATAAAAAATTATAATAAAGCTGGTGTTCAAGTCATCATATGTCTTCCACAGCATTAAAACTTTCAGAGACGAGACAGAAGACAATCTGAGCTCAAGGAAAGTTTAAGGAAGGTGTTTTACCCGTTTGTAGATGATTCGTAAGTCTGGTTTTCTTCCACAAAGTGTACCTTTAACCTGAACTTAGTTTATATCTTGCAAATAAATGGTAATTGCTTTGGAGTTATGTATTGCTAAGAGGTGGACAAAAGAAAAAATATAAAAACTTAAATGACTGAGGAGATAAACATTACATTTTAAAGTGCCTATGACTCATTTGACTAAAACGCTGTTGAAATAAATATATGTCAAAGTTTGCCAAAGTACTTTATAAATTTTATTCCAGTTTAGCTTTTTTTTTTTTTTTACAAATTTTTTTTTGCAAATGATGACATCACACAAGGAAATTACCATAGCAACCATCCTATACACTGGGGCAAAACTCATCTCATGTCACAGATTTTTTAAAGTTAACAAAAAATAAATCAATTAATGTTCAAAGGGTCAACAAAGTAGTTTTTTTTGTGTGTAAATTATGCTATAACCTTTGTCTTCCCTCTGTGATGTCATCAATCTGTTTACTTCCTGAGACTGTTTATAGATTTTTCCATTTTTCTCCACAAACGGCTATCTGATTGGTGTAAAACTATAATGTATATTTACAACAGGTATTAATATTCCAAATAAAGTAAAAATTAAAAAAATGATAAAAACCTGTCATATGCACTTTAAGTGAGACCAGTAGGTAAAACACTCTAAGCTGTACAGTCATGTAAGTGTATTGTGTTGTGTTACTTTCAATTGTTTGCCATCATTACAGACTAATACATAAATCACATAAAAAATGTAACTTAAAAGTCTGTGACAGGCTTTAATATAACATGGAAATGAGTAAATACCCCATCATTCAATAATTACATGAAAATCAAAGCTGACAGATCATGCAACTTTTAATCATTTTATATTGGCTTTTATATTGGCTTACTCAAAGGAATCCTGCATTTGAGTCTTGAGCGTTCAGAAAAATTCCCATTTTCACCTACCCCCTATCTCCGCCCACATCTCTGTACTTAGTTGTGATTGTTTGAAAAGTGTTCAGCTATTTTTCAAAAACTACAACAAACTTCTACTAGAGTTAGACAAAGAAGCGAGTGTATTTTTTGGGCGTGAAGCATGTTTTTGCTATGATTATGAACACGGGTGCATACAACAGGTGTGAAAAACGCTTAGTAAAAGGTAAACCCACTTTCCCGTGTTCAAAGCGCACATGTGAGCAGTAAAAGGGCTCATACAGCTTTAATGGAAGCTCACATGAAGGAGCAGGTCAGGGGAATGTCAACCTGATTCAACATTAACAACAACATTTACTATTCACGTTGTACTCTGCGATCTTTGACAGAATATTTACAGAATTGTAGTTTTGGGAGAATGACATGCAGTGGTCAGATTTAGGTTTTATTTTTATTTTGCGATCACGATTCAACAATCTAATTTAACCTAACAGTATCATACCTGTATAAAAAGAAAAGGGGGTGAGCAGGTAAGACATTTAGTAAATTGTTCGAGTCAGGAATCGAATTTATAGCATTTAGGCACAAAAAATATGAAATGTAAGTGTGAAGTTCCCAAAAATGATCGCCTTAAATTACATATTATGCTTTATTTGTATTTGTATGTTGTAGTTATTGGCTTTTAAACACATTCTTGAGCACCTCTGCTTGTGTTTAGAACTTTAAATAACGTATCTACTGAAAGCACAGATTACTTTATGTCTGTTCGTCATCGTTTGTGTTGGAATTCTATCGACTGGCAACAGAGGAAATCAACTAAAGCTAGCTTGCCCCTGACGTATAACGAAGGCGATTTGACGGTAGAAATGTTCTTAACGAATCTACCGATGATTTGTGGAAGAAAAACGCCACTATGACGTCACATATCTGAGGAATTTGAGACAGGGAGTTTTTGTAAGGCTCAGAAGGAGAGGACTTACTAAACAGGATTAACGAAGCAAGCGTGAATGAAGCTAAACACAACTCCAGGTTTGTTTTTGATGAGGGAACAATGTTAGAACACGGTTAAAAGCCGGAAAAAGTCAATTTTGCATAGTAATGTTTCCTTTAAAGACCCCAGTGAAAAAAGGCTTGACGTGCCCCTGGAAAGAACACACTTTCTTTCTCTCTCTCTCGCTAAGAAACAAGAGCAAACATCTGCTTCAGCAAAACTTGACAGCGGAGGCAACACTCTGCATTTAAGATTAGCCAAATCCTCCCAAGTTGGCAATATTTGCTCAATTCACTTCAGTGTACTTGAATACTTTTTATGTAAACTGTGGGGGTAGTACCACTGAAAGCATACGCCAAGTGATCATGGCTTGAAAGTGTTAGAAGTAGAAGTAGCAGGCTTAGATGTTGTAGTAATCCTAGCAGTAAAGAGGTAGAAGTGGATGTAGAAGTAGATGTAGAAGATCTTTTTTCAGTTTCTAGTCCCTATTTGATGCACGTTTGCACTGAACAAGGGACCGGGCCACACTTTTATATTCTGAACCACGAGACAAGAACATGTTTTAGTTTAACTGTTAGCCCCGCCCACATAGTCCTTCCTTTAATTGGATATTGCGAACAAGTGTCTGGGATAGTCCCGAGAAGTTGATAGATCCTCTGACTCTGCTACAATTAACGGTTTTTGGCACTTTTGAAACTGCACCATGAGAGAGTATTGTGCGTCTGTGATAATTTAAAGCAGTTACTTTCCCATGATTCACAGTGTACAATGTGCCTGATTGGATAAAAAGAGGTGACCCTGGCAAACGCTTTTTTTGTAACTAGTTCTCTCTGACAAATTGCGTTGATAATATGCACACATTAAATATTGCAGACACAAAGTTTTTCCGTATTTAGCTGCTTATACTAAACAAGGCATGTTGTAAAGAGAATTTATAGCGTAAATTAAAATCAGGTACAGGTCCTTTAACTGGCACAAACTAGTTAAAAGGCCATAACTCGCAGGTGTTACTTAAATACACTACAATTTGCGTATCGACTTCACTGAATGAGGCTGTAACGTTTTACTGTGTACATATATTCAGCCGCTGTGTGAACGAGGCCAAGGGGTGGTTCCTCTGCCCATAGTCCCTGTTCAATCACAGGAACCACTCAGTCCTTCTTGCTTGCGTTCACTGCAGCTGTGACTGAGTGACTGTGAAAGTGGGTCTAACTGGCTTCAACATTTGCATCTGTCTACTATGGTACACTTAAATATTTCATTAAGTGTTTTTTTCCCGTTCATCCTGCTCCTTTTGAGCTCTGTAAACCTGCGCATAGAATTATAATACATAAAAACCTCAAACCAACCATGACATTTACAATAAAACATAATTATTCACAGTAATTCAAATTTTTGACAGTATTTACTCATTTTGAATTTTGTTTTTGTGGATCAGTCTGTTAATTTATTGTTAATTTAGGTTTAAGAAGGAATTAAAAGGATTTTCCATGTACATGTTTACAAAAAGGTTCCTGGTCTGACTGACTGAATAATACCAGCCCCTGAGCAGAAGCTAAAACGTCCCCAAAATCTGGCCCCAGTCCCTAGTTCCCAAGAAAAAGGACTAAAAATGACTTAATTTCAAATAAATAAATAAATACAAGTATAAATGTGGAAAAGAATAAATAAATAAAAGAATATATGTAGGGTTAAATCAATTTCTAAATAATTAAAATGATCACATTAATAAATAACTGAATACTTTAATACATAAAAGCCTACACTGTTAGCAAGAAAAGAAAAAAATGCATGTAGGTATTTGTTTATGCATTAAAAAAAAAAGTTACTCTCCACATTTATTGTTACATTTTATTTGATCTATTTCTACATTCATTTATTTTTACATTTTATTTATTGTGTGCCTCTTTACATTTTCTTTATATTTATTTCTGTTTTCGCCCCTAGATTTATTTATTTCTACATTTTCACCTTCATTTATTATTTTCTGCGTCGATATATGCTAATTTGGTGGGCGGGGTTTACCTCTTGATTGGTTAAAATGCTGTCTTCTATTCTGTGCTACTCAGTTAAGTTCATAAGCCACAGATTTGTAGAACCATGGGCCCGAACGAGTCATTATGTGCTAATGAAAAATGTATTATTAATGTGTTCATTTTGTTGATTTATAATTTTATTCATCCCTACTTTAGCTATTTATTCTTTTCTACATTTATACTTGTATTTATTTATTTATAATTAAGTCATTATTAGTCTTCCAAAGGGAAAAGGGACTGGGGGATTATAGGTTCTTGGTACTGTTGTGTGAAAACAAAGCTGGAATAAATGCATTAGTGCGGCTATACTTTCTTAAACGTTTGGGGTAAACTTGGGGTAAACTTTAAGTATTTTCAATATTTCTTCCTTTTTTTTAACCGATCATGGCACCTTGAGTGATATATATATTCATTTCCTGTGAATTACTTTTCATGAATGCAGATTTTTAGTAACTTCCCTCAACTCCTGCCCACAGGGACTTGTCAGATGGCTGAGTTCTTGGAATAATCTTCTTGTGTGTGTTATTTTGGATAAAAGTGCAGACTAAACGCTCCAGTGGCTTTCCATCTCAACTCCATTTACTGCAGAGTGCTACACCGGGCATTTAGCATTTCAAATCAGGCCCAAACATGTCGAGAGGGGGGACAGGACCACTGCAGCGGCGGGCTTCCGGCTGTAGGTGGCGCATGTGGCTTGTGTAGTTGCTGGAGCTGCAGAGGGAGAGTGCTACAGCAGAATACATGCAATTTCAACATAATACTCAGGCACAAATATATATAGAGAGAGTACTATTAGAGAATTAAGAGTGTAGTAGACAATAAAACATGAGATGAGAATAAAAGAATAAAATAAAACATCTAGTGACCAATGTAGCAAAAGCTTTAGTTTGGAAAATGTTTCTAACTTACATGATGTGATTACCTCCTTTTCTTGCCCAATTAACCCTTTGCACACATCGTCACGCCTTCAGAGTAACGCCCACTTTGCCACGACAGACGGCAGAAGTCTGTTGAAAATCTACCCATTAATCAGCTGATTTTACAAGTAAACTAGTGATCTCTTGTGCGGTTGGCTGCACAAACAGGCAGAATCTAAACCTAATGCAACTCTCTGTCATAAACCTGTTGGCGAAGACAGAAGACTAAAAGAACAGGAAGCACTGACGGATTTATGTTACAAAATGTATGGCAGTTTACGTAGAGTAATTGTGAATTTCTGAAACGATTGGCGTTACGTGGCCAATTATAAAGATCCAAGTGAATGAAAATGAACTTGTATAAAAGTATGTACAATCCAACTTGCACAGATAATGCATTTTTAACTGTACCAAACTCTTTCAAAGGACAGATGTTATGCTAAATGTACTTTTTTGAGCTTTTAACCATGGTCATCAAAAACATACCTGGACTGGCATTTAGCTAGTTTGCACAGCTAATGCATTATACGACTTGTGCTGCGTCTGTTTTGTTGAGGAAAACTCATTGTAGTGAGTTGAAATGAATTATGTGTTCGTGACTTTGTGCACGAAGCCCGCTCCTGCCGCATAGGTTTACATTAATGGAGCTGAGTGACCATCTATCATTTAATCTAAATCAAACTTTTCTCACCTCAGATTAAAAAGGTTTTGTGCTTCCTTTATTGATCATTTTTCCACTAAACCTGGTCCCTCAGACCGGTTCACTTGGGCCTGGCTCGGGCCGCTTCTGTTAATGGTGGGCTGCATTTCTGTACAGAGGTCCAGCTCACAGGGCTGATGTCACCCAAAAGTGAATATGTTTTCTACATAAATAAAATCTAAATTGTACCAGAATTACACTTTTTCTTCATGCAGTTGATTTCCCCCATTTATAAAAATGTCTAGTAATTACACGTTTGTGGCGCATTAAGACATGGATAAAGCGTACAAAAGACACAGCTTCTGTTTTTTTTCCTCAAGCTTCTTCTCCTTTTATTTCACTTTTCTGCACCGCTATGCCATGTTTTAACATCGCTCTATGAAATTTGTTGGGTTTGGATAGAGGTGGCTGCCATATGCACTTAAAATAATATGACTTTGGGTCTAAATGCGAGCACCGTGCATCGTAAACAGGAAACAGCTGATGCTAAAGTGTGCTCGCTTTGTTTTGCTAACTCCGTCGGCTCAAACAATGTTATTGTCTCTGGAAATACGGCGTTTTTTTCACAAGATCAAGTCAGCGTTTGGTGAGGAATGATTATTTTGTCTTTATATTTTCTTTCTGCAGTTTCGTTCTCACCTGTGTCTGTGTTCTCTTTTCTTCTCTCTCGTCCAATCATAAACCGTCCATGCTACAGCGAGCCAGTACCTCTCACGGCCCCCTTGGGACCCTCAAACGGGGCGGTACGGTTCACTTTTGTTAAGTGGAAACACCTTGGCACCTGTACCACGCCAATAGAAACATGACTTATGCGTGCCATCTTTACTTCCTCCAAAAACCACACTTTCGAGCGTCTAAAATATGTCCCACTTCCAACGACAACTGAACTGAACGTACATTAGAAGTAGCCATCGCCTGATTGACAAAAAATGCAATCACCGTGAGTTTTTGTCAGTTTTGCGCTCCCTGCAATGCTGCATTCATGCTTTTCTGCTGTCCGACGTGGCGCACCCACGTGATCATGTGATGTGAAACGGTCAACAGCAGAATGCAGCACGTGCTCTTATGGTTTAAAACTGGAACAATCACAACTGCCAGTGCCGGACACATACAAGCTTTTCTCATTTTCAGCCTCTGGCCCGGCCTCGTCTCTTCTGAAAGCTGGATCTGCAGAGCTGCACTGTGACTTAAAATCCATAATGGTCGTCAAATAAATTATTAAACGATATAAAAACACGTTTACATGATGGCGATGATAGGTGTGGATTAAACTCCAGTAGAAGTGCTTTGTATTATTTAGTTGCTGCATCATCAGGTAGTTTTAAAAATGAATGAGCCCCCGTTTATTTTTGAGGTGAGAGAAGCAGGAGACGTGTGAATTCCCCACTTTGGAACTTTACTCCACTTTTCTTGTTTTATAGAAATTATACTACTAATACACACTTAGTTATGGTTAAATACTGGCTCAAAGTTAGTTAAAAAACGCAGACTGTGCTTTGTGGGCTGCACTGGTTCATGATCGCTGCAGGTGCTGGGCTTTATGTAGAGACCATTCACACCAGCGTTTGAGGTTTAACCAACGGAGCTTTGAACTTTGAAGCTGGCAACATGGAGACTCGTGTGAAGCCCAGTCTGCTTTCTGATTGGAACCAAACACTAAACAAATATAACTTAGCCATCATGTACAGTGTTTTGTCAGAGTAAATCCACAGCAAAAGCTCTTTGGTTTGGGCAGGTTTGTCAGATGGATCATGTCAATAAAATATACAATCCAAATTCTCCGTACACTCCTTATACACAAATGTAGATTTCATAAATGTGTATTTTGGGGACGTTTATGTTCTGTCTGCAGAAGCTAAATGTGTCCATGGCAGCTGCCTCAAAGACAGAAGAACCTGGTTCAAATGAGGGGCCATGTTGAGTTTGCATGTTCTCCGTGTGTTACATTTCCTCCAGATCCCCAACTGTCCTTAAAGCTGCTCACTAGGCTAATCCCCAGTGTGCCGAGGAACATTAATGTGCTGTAGGTATTGCCAGGTGTGCCTTGAACACATGTCAGGTTCATGGATTAACTGAACAATTTGGAGTGTCCTTCGCCAAAAAAAGAAAATAAAGCAAACTTTTAAAGAACTGGACCCAATGGCACGCGCATGGACAACATTTGCTGCATTAAGTACCACTTTTTCCCCTAAATTGTGTGATTTGGTAACAGTTTAGTAGGTGTGCCTTCAAGGAAAAAGTGTGCCGTGACTAAAAAAGTTGAAAAACACTGGGCTAATCCTCCAACTAGGTGCTCCAAACCAAACCTCGCTAAAAACCCGAAAATGAGTCCCCAGTCGCTGCTCCTGACAGGTTCCACGGTGGAACTGAAAGATGGGTCCTTCTTTTTACCAAGAGAAACAAATATACCTTTTTTTTTATGCTCCACAGTGGCAACAAACAAAATCTGTAATAATAGAAAAATAGGTCAAAACAAGAGGAGGAAGCAGCAGTAGAAGTAGTAGTAGAATTGTTGTAAAGCCACCATGGATGTTTGGTAAGTTTTTAACTCTACCAAACTCTTTCAAAGGACAGATATTATGCTAAATTGACTTTTTTGAGCTTTTAACCATGGTCTAACATTGTTCCATCATCAAAAACATACCTGGAGTAGCATTTAGCTTCATTCACGTCAAAAACACTCTGAATTCCTTCGATGTGTGACGTTTTTCGACGTGCGACGTGGCTCTGAGAATCACCTTTTCTGTCTTCAAGTCCACAAATCGTCGGGAAACTCGCTCTGAGCATTTCTGCCGTCTAATCTCGATCATTACATCTGCGTCACAGCTCAGCACAGCTCGCATTACAAAGCGTTATGTATATGCAAATGTGTGTAATTGCATCTGCAGCCAGTAGATGGAGCCATAGCAAAGTTACAATGGTGTCTCTCAAGGCCGTGATGAAGTCTAAACTCTACATATCCTTACATACTCAAGAAAATGTTTAATATTTGTCCTTTTAAAAGAAGGATTTGATCAAAAACAATACTTAATCATTAGCTTCAAACCAATTTTACAGACTCTATTCTTTTACTGTGAAACTCTGCTGTCCTACTCTGACCCTGTATACAGTATTTTGGGCTTACTGCAGAGCGTACATGTACACTATACATCACTGCTGTGTGCTTGTTCTTGTCAGGATCCTGTTTGACTGACAGCAGCAACAGTCATAAAAAATACATGAAATGCCAGGAAGGAGAAATATAATGTTATATACCACAGCGACAAAAATAAATCTCTATACTGTGCGCACGAAAAAGTCGAACAATGACGCTTTTCTCAAATGTGCAGTGGTTTTGATTGAACTAATGAACTTTTTGCAGCTGTTCCTTCCTCTTCGTGGAATCTGTGACTAGAATAAACGCGGAGCACACATGATTACTGCGTGTTTGAAAACGGCCGGCTGCAGGGGGAACATTTATTATGCACTTTGAATTCAAAATGTGGTAAACAAAGTACTCTTTTTGTGTTTTGCATTTGCATTAATTAAACAAGTGCGTATCAGATTAAGAGTTCGTTTTGTTCGATAGGAAAATGGCTTTTTAGTGCTGCAGTTAATTTACAGTTTTTGTGCAACGCTTTTAGAGACTTGTGGTGGGGAAATGTGTAGAAAACTTTACTTAAAAGCTACTTAAATTCAAGGGTTTTCATGTTAAATATAACTTAATTTGGTAGGATAGTTCCTGTACAAAATATTTATCACAGTTTTACATCAGAAAATTGTTGAAAAGAAAAGTATTAAAATACAGGAAGTAGCGCTGAGTCAAAAACAGGTCATTATTACAGAAAATCCAGGGACAATTTAAACACAAGGAACACTTTTTTCTGGCAGTTTAAATATTCATTCACAAACTAAAAAGTGTTTATTTGTATTTGTCTTATCAGAACTGTGTAAGGGAAGGAGAAGTTTCAAATTGATGTATTTCATTTTAAGATTTGTTCTTCCTGTAATTTTCTTTAAATGTTAAATTTTTCTTCACAAATTACAACTTGACTGATGTAAAACTATGATAAATATTTGCCATAGGAACTATCCCACAAACAAATAACTAGAACAACATAAGAACCTGTCATATGCACTTTAATAGTACTCAAGATAGGACACTACAGATGAGTAGGAAACAATCTTAAATTTAAAGACATAAATTTGAAACTTCTCCTGTAGTTTACTCACATAAATGTAGGAAAAATTTTAAGTTTTTCATCATATATTGTTTTCATATAAGAAATAAGCAGGGGCGTAAGGCAGGGGGGGCAAAGGGTATAGTACCCTTTTCCCGGGGCCCAGTGCAGCATGAGATAGTTTTTTTCTCAATTGCCTTTTTCTAAATTTTAATCCATGTTTGTTGTAATAAAATGCATTGCTCACATATTAACCAAGTTGTTAACAAATAAAAGTACTGATGATAATTTACAGTTTGTGTATTTTCTTGTAATTGTAATAATACTTTTTGAGATGTGTTACTGTAAAAACAAACAGAACTGTATCATAATATCAGCCGGTAACTACACAAGATGTCTATAAATTAGTGAGTTATTGTTAACGCCTAGTGTACACTGAGTCCAGTCCGGTCGCGGTCCGGGACCCGCGCGGGTCTCTTGCAGACGCCTGTCACACCAGCTCCGGTTAACTGCGGTCCGTTTTTGACGAAAGCCACGTAGATTCACGTGGTTTCGCGCGAGAGCACTCGTCTAACGACATGAAAGCCGCACCAAGACCGCTGCGGCGTCCGGCAAAATAGACTTCTTGCGGATTCTTTCCGAGACCAGCGGCGCTGCGGACCAGCGGCGCAGAGCTCCGAGGTCGGTGTGACAGCAAGCATTGATTTTAAGCACTTTCTAAGTCTTATGGACCCGCACGGGACCCAAGGTCCCAACCGGGCGGACCGAGTCGGTGTGCATCAGGCGTAAGTGTATGTAGGAAAACAATTATATATATATATATATTATATATTATATAAATTTAGCAAAAGTGTCAATAAAAGAAAATATCAATAATAACCAACATCATAATAACCAATATCAGTTTGCAGGGATGAATAAAACAAAATTGTGTATTAGGTCTGTACCTGGGGCCCAGAATTTGTTACTACACCTCTGGAAATAAGGTATTTTATATTTAAAAACTTTCAAAATTGCACATATTTGAGACGTTTAAAACTGAATATGGACCAGGTTTTACTGATTAGTTATTTAAAAATGTACAGAGGGAATTTTG
The DNA here is from genome assembly GCA_019453435.1 of Rhinogobius similis. Classification (NCBI taxonomy): domain Eukaryota; kingdom Metazoa; phylum Chordata; class Actinopteri; order Gobiiformes; family Gobiidae; genus Rhinogobius; species Rhinogobius similis. The sequence goes on from CM033631.1 coordinate 30,106,949, forward strand.
GATTTCTTATTTAGTTTACGAGTATTTCAAACGTCAACTTATATAAAATTGGCCTAAAAATTCAAATTTTGCCTCATTTTGTTTGACTTAAACTTTAATAAATCAGGCTTAGAACATCAGACATCAACAAATCCTTCACTACGTTCCGTCAAAATATTGCAAAGTCCAAGAGTGTACAGTTTGGTGTGTGTAGGAGCCACTTTATGTCTCTTAAGAAAACACCCTTTGAATATACAATGTCCCAAAGAAATCTATGGATGAAGTGGATTACATGAAGTAATAAAACATCTTTAGGCGCAGATTGGACAGGTTTGCTGAGAGAGAAAACTGACCAAAAAAACTTCAATTATAAGCCACTGGCCCTTATTATTATCATTGGATCAAATACTTGCATTGTACCCTCTCAACTGTTGACCCTGGTGGTTTGTAAGTCCATTATGTAAAATAAGCGTCTTCCTTTATGTAATTGCCGTGTGGAGCAGATGGAGGGCCAGTGTTTTAAGTCCTTGGGCAGAGATCGCATGACGCTCGGACAGTGAGAGTCCTCAGCCTACTTTCAGCAACTAGGTCACGACGCACGGTCCACTCGATGACCTCTGCAGGAGTACCACGTGTGCTTGTTTATACTAAAAACTGTCCATAATGCTTTGTTTGCTCACCATCTGTCCGGATCGTGAGAGTAAGTAGCTGACAGACAGGCGGGAGATGAGGAGCATGTGGTGCTGACGGGATGAAAAAAAGATCGCCTTAAATCATGGAATAGTCTGTTCTCGCTCCAGACAGTTTTATAAAATATACACACACAAAAAACAAGTTTGCCCTATCTAGTGATGACAGAACAATAAATACGTCTTAAAGTAAAGTACAGACAGTCTCATCACGGCTTTTTTTCCATCTCTGTAAAGGCGAGACACTACAGGCAAAAGTGATTTTTTACATTTTTTTGTTTTTTGGTCAGCTCTATCGGCATATCGGCTTTCATGTGGAAACAACAAACTTGTCCAATCTTCTCCTAAAAATGTTTTATTCTTCCATTTAATCCACTTCGTCCATAGATTTCTCTGGGACATTGTAACTTCAAAGGCAGTTTTCTTAAAATGCATTTTTCTTCCACAGAAACATAAAGATCAGCCTTAAAGTAGCTCCTACACACACCAGACGTTACAATCTTGGACTCGACAATATTTTGACGAAACATTCAGAAGGATTTTTTGATATCTAATTTGAAGACTGATTTATTGAAGTTTTAAGATTTTAAAAAATTGGCAAAATGTGTATTTTTAGTACAATTTTCAGTCCAATATAGTTTACTCAAAAACTAAATAAGATATCTAAAATTCCCTCTGTACATTTATTTGGAACTAATATGTGTACAAAATGAACCAAGAAATTTAAACCTGGTTCTGTCAAATTTTCAGGTTTAAATGTTCCAAATATGTGTATTTTTGGCATTTTTTACACATAAAATGCCTTATTTCTACATAAAAACATGACATGATGAAAAACTTGTAATACATTTTTTCTTACATTTATGTGACTAAGGTGAAGTTTCAAATTGATATCTTTAAATTTAAGATTTTTTCCTATTCACCTGTAGTGTCTCACCTTCTACTGTTTTGGTATAATTTATATCAATGGATTGTAAAACATAATAACATACCAACTCTAAATTATGAAAGCATTAAAATTTGAATATGTATTGAAGATAAAAATGTTCAGTACATATTTAATAATTTGATCATATTTAGCTAATTTTAGATACAAAGATGTAGATTTTTAATAGAAAAACCTCATTTTATTGCTTTTAGGAATGAACTATACAAGTCTTTATGTAAGGGTGCTTTAAGACTGATAGAAAAAATGTGTAAATTAATTCATTTTATTTAACTTTTTTTGTCTGTTATGGTGCCGCTCGGTTTTTACCCTTGTCATCCTGTATAGAATGTCGTATTGCTGCTTTTGACATAAAACTCCGACTTGCCGATCCGTCCGTATTAGAAGCATGACTGAAAATACCTGACTCCATGGTGGCCGCGCAGTAAGTCCATCTTCATTAACCTCACCTCACCATCCGCTGTAGACGGTCCCAAGTGACAAACACCGTAATGAAGCTCTACCTTTTACATCAGCCGCTCCCCTTCAGGATATAATCAACTTTAAATATTCCACTGGCCGTTGATCAAGCATGGAATTGGAAAAGGCGAGATGGAACCGATGTTGAAAACGTCCGTTCGGCGTTTGGCGTGAGGACTTTCGAAATTTTATCTGGAGTAAAACAAAGAATGGTAAATCCAATAGTGCAGGACTTTTTAGTAAATTGTAGGACATGTCAGAACAGCTGCAGAATACCCAGGTGGCAGCAGAAGTACAGAATGGATCCCAGGGGACAGAAAATAAATGAAATGTTCTCTGCGGATCACTGTACTGTATTTTCTGTGTCACTAAACCTTTTTTATGCGTTACTGAGAATCTCAATCTCAGACACAATAAGATTTATGTGTTAAATTGAAGTTTTAAATTGAGAAACCAAAGGAGAATACAATAACATACTGTGTTCTCCAGAAAGCTGTTAGAATGATCAATAACTGTTACCAAAACATTGACTGCATTTCATAACGATTTGAAATGTCTGTACTGTGAAACGTGTATCTGTCAGTGTCATGTTGTTAATGTCAATTTGTCATTTCAAAATGCTTCACTAGACACTAGGGATGGGCAAGAACTCGTGCCACAACATCCTGCAACATAAAACCGCCACAATAACGTGCACAACACACACATGCAAAATTATCGTGTGTTTTTTTTCCCATGTATTTACATTTAGCACAGAAAAAAGAGGTTAAGTATTGGTTAGTTAGGTTTTAAAAAAGATGTAGATTAAAAAAAAGCTGACTTATGATGACAGAAAACTGTGATCTGAAATAAAAGAAATAGGTCAAAATTGTTAACGAACCGCTGAATCTCATGCCTCGTCCACCAAGTTCCATCATCGCAACTTGTGATTGATATCCAAAAAAAAGTGCTAAAAAGTTTACTTAAAATGTCTTCCAAAAATGCTAAATACATTTCGTTTAATGCATTGTTTGTACAGGTCGCTTATGTGCTTTTCACTCTAGTTCAAGCAGAGGTTGGAAGTAAATAATGATAGCCTTAATGCATTTTGAGTTCAAAACTCATTGGTAACGGATCGATATTGAGATACTTTTCACAGTACTACTTGGTATCAGATTGAATCAAAAATCTGTGTCTGTACCTGTAAATCTGTAATTCTACATTTAGCTTGTCTTCTTCAGAGTGAGAACCATGGATGTATTAAAAGAACTGGATAAGACACGCCCCCTCCGTCTGTGGTCCCAGATTGATTTGTGGCCGTGCGAGGTACTGCAGCCTCTTGGAACCAGCCTTTTTCTAAAATTGCTCATTATAATTGCAGACAGTACTGAATTATTATCGGTATTTAAATAAAATAGAAGGAAATGTTCTTTTCTACCGTTTCTAAAATCACTGAAATTACCGTTTTTATATTAAGTGACGTCACCGCAAACATATCGGCATATCGGCTTTCATGTGGAAACAACAAACTTGTCCAATCTTCTCCTAAAAATGTTTTATTCTTCCATTTAATCCACTTCGTCCATAGATTTCTCTGGGACATTGTAACTTCAAAGGCAGTTTTCTTAAAATGCATTTTTCTTCCACAGAAACATAAAGATCAGCCTTAAAGTAGCTCCTACACACACCAGACGTTACAATCTTGGACTCGACAATATTTTGACGAAACATTCAGAAGGATTTTTTGATATCTAATTTGAAGACTGATTTATTGAAGTTTTAAGATTTTAAAAAATTGGCAAAATGTGTATTTTTAGTACAATTTTCAGTCCAATATAGTTTACTCAAAAACTAAATAAGATATCTAAAATTCCCTCTGTACATTTATTTGGAACTAATATGTGTACAAAATGAACCAAGAAATTTAAACCTGGTTCTGTCAAATTTTCAGGTTTAAATGTTCCAAATATGTGTATTTTTGGCATTTTTTACACATAAAATGCCTTATTTCTACATAAAAACATGACATGATGAAAAACTTGTAATACATTTTTTCTTACATTTATGTGACTAAACTACAGGAGAAGTTTCAAATTGATATCTTTAAATTTAAGATTTTTTCCTATTCACTAGTCACGTGAACGAGCACGTCGGACGATATAAACAGAAGCACGTGGAAAAGGCTCGACTAGCGATACCTGTAAGTTGTATTTTATTTCATTTCAGACGCTTTCAGGTGTGCTCTAACATGAAGAACACAATTACAATCACACAAGCTAATGTTAACACAAAAACTTGCAAGCTGCGTGGTCGTTCACGTCGCTCAAAGCATCAAGGGGGAAAGCAAAGATGTCAGCCTTCGTATCAGGAAGTAAATGCGGAAGTAAGAAATTTTTTTGGGGTCATGCGCCAATGAGCACTCTCCATAGGGATAAACAGGACGGCCATTTTGGATACATCTTCCAGGTTTTATTATAGTTCTATGGTGAGAACATGTTTAGCGACGCCACTCTTCATCATGCGTCAGGACGGAAAAGAAATAATTAAATATGAAAAAATAAACTCTAAGCTCTTACTGAACTTTTATCGCTGCACTGTTGAAAGTCTTCTTGTTGGTTGTATCACAGTGTGGTTTGGTAATATTACATCCAAAGAGAAAAAAGCTTTGAACAATGTGGAACGTTCTTCTAAAAAAACTGAACTGTGATCAGCCTGTTCTCGAGACTCTCATCAAACGTAGACTTATGACTCGAGCCCTTCGGATCATTCAGGACCACTCTGACCATCCGGCAGAGAAATGTTTGAACTTCTCCCTTTGGGGAAGAAAGATGTAAATCATTTCGACACACTAAAAATGTCTTTCCACAAGCCTCACTAGCTTGAACAATGAACTTTTACTGTAAGGATCTTGCACTTTTACTTCTATTTTATTGGTATTGAATTAAGTTTTCTTTTACCTTTGCTTTCTCTCACAGTGTCAGTTGTTTCATGGTACGTTTACTTGTCTGAAACGTATGTCTTTGTTTGCTGGTATGATTGTTCTTGATGTTTGATATTTTTTGATGTGCACATTGCGCTTTCCAATGTGTTTTTCACGGCAAATGACAAATAAACTAATCTAAACTATTATTATAACGTAAATTAAATTATAATACAAAGATTTTATGCAGTCGCTATGCAAACTACTCCTACTATAAATACTATAAATACTACTACACCTTTTTGTGTCAGCCCTGTGACGAGTTGGCCACTGTCCAGGGTGTACCCCGCCTAAGGCCCAAAGTCACTGGGATAGGCTCCAGTCACCCGCGACCCCGGGAACGGGAATAAGCGGTAGAAAATGAATGAATGAACTACTACACCTTTACTTATATAGTATCAGCTTCACTGTTGGTACTATCTTTTACTCCTGTATTATGTATTTTATGTCCCCTTTAACATACAAATCGATGGGTCCTAACACTGACCCCTGTGGGACCCCTGTCACACTCACACTTCTCCTCTGGCGGCAGCTGTCCATAGCATCAGACAGTGTCCTTGACCACGCGACACCTGCGACCGGCTCTATCATATTTCCGACCGCACTTATCACACGTTTTCCGTCACCCCTTCGAGTGTGGGTCCCTTGGGTGCTCCTCGTGTTGGCGGAAGCGTCTCGGCCCCTCTGACTGAGCCTACGTAGTGACCCTGGCTCGCGGTGTCCGGAGATGCAAGGTGAAGTGATCTGATGGGTGCTGACGGGAGGAGCAGTGCTGACGCCACGCTTCACCCTTCTATTTTGGACTCATGTTTGCCTTTGTCCTGATGCAACAACCGCAGCCTCACAACAAACAGGCCGGACTTAGGGCGGGACGTTACTGCGCACAGGGAAAGAGACGGGTTATATTTGGGGTGAGAGTTAGTCATGTTAGAGCCAGAGGTGAGAGGTGGGTAGAGAAGCTAAAGGTTGTGCTCAAGTATAGTAAGTATAGTAACGAATACAGTTATAACTCAAATAAAAGTCCAAGAAATGACTCATGTAAGAGTGTCAAAGCAAAGGGAAACTACTACTCAACTAAGAAAAGCTCTATCTGTCTGAACATAACATCTGACTTCTAATTTGCGTTTGAATAGTTGAAAGAACAAAATGCACAAAATCATATCTGAAGGAAAAGAGCAAGAAACAAAATGTTCAAATAATGTAATATTAAGTTAATATTAATAATAAGTTACAGTTTTTGTCACTTGTAGAGTTACTCACAGTGGGAAAAGGAACCAAAACATGTACCAAAACATGTAACATCAAGTAAGAGTACTGTTACACTTCAATATATTCTGGATTAGTCAAGCAGAAGAAAAGTATGGTCTTGAAACAAAAAAATTCAATCTACTTGACTAAATGTAACTCCACGGTCAATACTCACTCTAAAACTTACAACTCAAGTAACAATGGACTCTGATTTGAATTTTAACAGCTACTACAAATCAATAATATAAACAGCTTTGTATTATCTGAAAAACACTGACAAAATCAAAACTAGTGTCCAACCAGAGTTGGAAAAACCTAAACGTTTGTCTCAGTGGGTCCTGTGCTCAGGTCTCTGGCTTCAGGCTCAGAGAACAGACTTTAAAGCAGCTCTGTGTTCAAGTATGTCCAAAGCACCAAAGTACATCTCTGACATGTCAGTGCCACATGAACCATCTCACACTCTGAGGACCTCAGGGACCGGCCTCCTGCTGGTGCCAGAGTCAGGACTAAACATGGACCGGCCTCCTGCTGGTGCCAGAGTCAGGACTAAACATGGACCGACCTCCTGCTGGTGCCAGAGTCAGGACTAAACATGGGCCGGCCTCCTGCTGGTGCCAGAGTCAGGACTAAACATGGACCGACCTCCTGCTGGTGCCAGAGTCAGGACTAAACATGGACCGGCCTCCTGCTGGTGCCAGAGTCAGGACTAAACATGGACCGGCCTCCTGCTGGTGCCAGAGTCAGGACTAAACATGGACCGGCCTCCTGCTGGTGCCAGAGTCAGGACTAAACATGGACCGGCCTCCTGCTGGTGCCAGAGTCAGGACTAAACATGGACCGGCCTCCTGCTGGTGCCAGAGTCAGGACTAAACATGAACCGGCCTCCTGCTGGTGCCAGAGTCAGGACTAAACATGGACCGGCCTCCTGCTGGTGCCAGAGTCAGGACTAAACATGGACCCGGCCTCCTGCTGGTGCCAGAGTCAGGACTAAACATGGACCGGCCTCCTGCTGGTGCCAGAGTCAGGACTAAACATGGACCGGCCTCCTGCTGGTGCCAGAGTCAGGACTAAACATGGACCAGGTCTCCTGCTGGTGCCAGAGTCAGGACTAAACATGGACCGGCCTCCTGCTGGTGCCAGAGTCAGGACTAAACATGGACCAGCCTCCTGCTGGTGCCAGAGTCAGGACTAAACATGGACCGGCCTCCTGCTGGTGCCAGAGTCAGGACTAAACATGGACCGGCCTCCTGCTGGTGCCGAGAGTCAGGACTAAACATGGACCGACCTCCTGCTGGTGCCAGAGTCATGACTAAACATGGACCGGCCTCCTGCGTGTGCCAGAGTCAGGACTAAACATGGACCGGCCTCCTGCTGGTGCCGAGAGTCAGGACTAAACATGGACCGACCTCCTGCTGGTGCCAGAGTCAGGACTAAACATGGACCGGCCTCCTGCTGGTGCCAGAGTCAGGACTAAACATGGACCGGCCTCCTGCTGGTGCCAGAGTCAGGACTAAACATGGACCGGCCTCCTGCTGGTGCCAGAGTCAGGACTAAACATGGACCGGCCTCCTGCTGGTGCCAGAGTCAGGACTAAACATGAACCGGCCTCCTGCTGGTGCCAGAGTCAGGACTAAACATGGACTGGCCTCCTGCTGGTGCCAGAGTCAGGACTAAACATGGACCGCCTCCTGCTGGTGCCAGAGTCAGGACTAAACATGGACCGGCCTCCTGCTGGTGCCAGAGTCAGGACTAAACATGGACCGGCCTCCTGCTGGTGCCAGAGTCAGGACTAAACATGGACCGGCCTCCTGCTGGTGCCAGAGTCAGGACTAAACATGGACCGACCTCCTGCTGGTGCCAGAGTCAAGACTAAAAATGGACCGGCCTCCTGCTGGTGCCAGAGTCAGGACTAAACATGGACCGGCCTCCTGCTGGTGCCAGAGTCAGGACTAAACATGGACCGCCTCCTGCTGGTGCCAGAGTCAGGACTAAACATGGACCGGCCTCCTGCTGGTGCCAGAGTCAGGACTAAACATGGACCGGCCTCCTGCTGGTGCCAGAGTCAGGACTAAACATGGACCGGCCTCCTGCTGGTGCCAGAGTCAAGACTAAAAATGGACCGGCCTCCTGCTGGTGCCAGAGTCAGGACTAAACATGGACCGGCCTCCTGCTGGTGCCAGAGTCAGGACTAAACATGGACCGGCCTCCTGCTGGTGCCAGAGTCAGGACTAAACATGGACCGACCTCCTGCTGGTGCCAGAGTCAGGACTAAACATGGACCGACCTCCTGCTGGTGCCAGAGTCAGGACTAAACATGGACCGACCTCCTGCTGGTGCCAGAGTCAGGACTAAACATGGGCCGGCCTCCTGCTGGTGCCAGAGTCAGGATACGTCATCTTATTTTCCTATTTCAGTTTTACCCTCCTCTCTCATCAAAATGGTTGTAAATGACTTGGTACTTTCACAATACTTTTCATCTTTTCTCCATCACAGCACCCATTTAGCATCTCCTCTGTGCTTCTCTCCTTCTGGGTCCAGATGACATGATTTCACGCTCGGTTGTCGGATGATTCTCTCATAATTACCGCAGTAACAAGTGAAGGCTAACAGATTCCTCCTCAGACTCTTCTGTTCCACAATCTCTCACCCCATTCATGACCCAGCCCAATGTTAATGTACACTTGTAAACTTGGATTTTTCCCACCAAAACTGAGAATAAACAGAAAAGCTTTTATTATTTACTGTAAAATACCTTTATGGCTTGGTTGCAAATCAATGGGCACCAAAAGTAATTCTTCTTGTGCATGAAGAGTTTGTTTAAAACTAAAACAAATGGCAGCCAGCGCTTTGAGTTCTGGAGACAGAAACTGACAAAAAATGCAATAAAATGAAGAAACTTGTGAAAATGAAATAAACACCACTCAGAAACGACAGTAAAAGACCAGTTAATGTTTATAAAGCGCAGTAATTTTAACATTGCAATATTTTCTAAACGTTTTTGCGATGCCTTTCTAGAGGTCACTGTTGATAGTTTACACAGCACTCACACTGTCTCCTCTCCTTGGTGTCATTCCGGCGTCCCATTGGCCCGTCCATTAAGCAGGGGGTCACTTTTCCAGCTGGTTAGCCCGGGACGTTAGCCCATCAGGTCGGTGACGTACACGGCCGTCCTCCCCCTCGGCGCGGGTGTGTGGGGTGCGCAGGTGCAGTTGTCACTCCTGATCACGTCCGGCGGCGATGGAGGCAGACAAGGGGCTGGCATGTGGAAAGATGAGCTATGTACACCTCTGTTCTGGTGTGTGTGCAGTTTTCAATGTCAGCTACTATACGACATTCATCTAAGGACGTGTATGATTGACGGCTGCTGAAGTCGGCCGCCTTAACCTCTGGAGCTGAACGGTCGAGACGTGGCTGGCAGTCGGCGCCAACAGCCTCTCCAACTACAGCCACGTGTATACTTATAGACAAGGAGAGCGAAGTGTCTTGCCCGAGGACAAAACAGGAGTATGCACCGGTAAAAACTGGAATGGAAGATCAATCTGCCAGTTAAAGGGCCTGTATCCAATTTTGAACCAAAAAACATAATTCAGAAACAACCGTTGGCTCCACTCACATAGTTGACGAACTATGACAGAGAAGCCACTGTTTGGGATAGTCATGGACAGCTGTTTCCACACGGCTCTCATCTAACACCTTCTCTGATTGGATATAATTATCTGTTCTTATAGCTATGGTTTCATCATCTCATCAAAAATGTACCTGGAGTTGTATTTAGCTAAATACACACATGTAACATTAAAGTGCATGGCAGGTTAGACTACTCATTTACCTAAAATGCAGTTATTTCAAATTCTGCTAGAATTCTTTGAAAAAAATTATCTCAGTTTTGTATTTTTTTTAGGTTTTTTTATTTTAGTTTTACTTGATCTGACATTATGCTGGGAAATTACCAAGTAACCATCCTGTACACTGAGCCAAACTCATCTAATATCACAGTTTTTTGCATGATAAAAAAAAATATATGTGGACACCTTTATTATGTTGAATTAATGTTTAAAGGGTCAAAAAAAGTAGTTTCTTTTAGTGAAAATTCTGCATAACCTTTGTCTCCCTAGTGTGATGTTGTTTGCTTCTTGTAATTTTCAACAGATTTATATTGTACTTGGTTGGTGTAAAACTATAACCAATAGGTATTAATACACTAAATAAAGTCAAAATTAGAAAATCAGAAACACTTGTCACATGCACTTTAATAATGTTTAGTCAACCGTCATGTTTTGAGCCTCAGAAATAACTCTGTTTCAAGTCTCCCGCGATTGTAACGTCAAAAGTCCATAAATCATCAACCGTCAAATTGCTTTAACGGTTTGGCGTGCTTGTATTAGCTTGCTAGCCATGTTGCTGCTGATGTTGTTGATGTAAATAGCTAGCTTTTGTTTTCTTCCATGGTTAATTCCCACTGCTGCCAACAAATTCAGATGAGGGAGAGCAAACTGATGAAAGTAATGTGTGCTTTCTTGATATAGCAATTATTACTAGTTCTAAAAGATTCCAAAGTAGAAGTACTCGAGCTTGTTTAAAGGCCATCATTCTGTTTTTTAATCCACAAATTGCTGCTTTTACATGACACTGAATGGAGTAAAAGGCATTTTCCTGAGCTAGAAGAGTTTTTCCTCATTTTTGCTGTCATTGTTGTCAGTAATTTCAATAAGTCCAACAATCAGTATTAATTTTGTCTTAGCACCGGGCCTAGATATATACTGCGTCAATACACCCAACAATTGCAGCCCCAATGTGAGAGCAACGGGATGGATCAAATCATAGCAATCGTGCAAATAAATGACCAACGCTAGCATGAGAACTGTCATCGAAACAAACGTAAAAGCTGTCATTGTGCAACGTAATGTGACTTCACTGAGACAAAGGGGGTCTAATTTAGTCGTGAGCATGAAGATGTGGGTAACACTCAAGTGACATTTAATACATTTACTTGTACTAGTAAATGTAAACTAGTGACAAAAGTAATGAAGTACAAAAGTAAAAGTACTGCACTGTATCGGTCTTTTAGTTAAGTCATTTTTACAGTGTATACTTTTGACTTTAACTTCACTTTGAGTAGTTGAGAAGTATCTGTACTTTTTACTCCACTACATCTTTTGATTGGCCGGAAAAGTAGAAAGTACTTTTCATTTTGATTGAGGGGTTCTTGGTTGATGGTGATGCTCTTGACTATTGACTTTCTGACTTTTGAGTTCAAGCTCAACATCGAGCAAACTAAATTATACACGTAAAATTAAGGATGAATCCAAATAATATAAAAAATATTTTAACATTTGTGTTTCTTGCAACATGGACACTGCTTTTTGTGGTTGATCCTTTAAGGTGAGACGCCACAGGTGAATAGAAAAAAATCTTAAATTTAAAGATATCAATTTGAAACTTCTCCTGTAGTTTACTCACATAAATGTAAGAAAAAAAAATATTACAAGTTTTTCATCATGTCATGTTTTCATGTAGAAATAAGGCATTTTATGTGGAAAAAACTGCCAAAAATACACATATTTGGGACATATAAATCTGAAAAATTGACAAAACCAAGTTTAAATTTCTTGGTTCATTTTGTACACATATTAGTTACAAAAAATACAGAGGGGATTTTGCATTTCAACTAGATTTGACTGAAAATTGTCCTAAAAATTCAGATTTCGCCTCATTTTTTAGACTTAAACTTTAATAAATCAGGCTTACAATTAGATATAAAAAAATCCTTTTGTTAATTTCGTCAAGATCTTGTTGCGTCCAAGATTGTAAAGTTTGGTGTGTGTGGGTGGTGATCTTTATGAAAAATGCATTTTAAGAAAACGGCCTTTGAAGTTACAACGTCTATTGTAACAGTAAGATTTATTGTAACTAAGATTGCTATGAATGAAGTGGATTCAATGGAACAATCAAATATTTTTTAGGAGCAGATTGGACAAGTTGTTTCCATATGAAAGCCGATTGAGAGAGCAAACTGACCAAAAAACTGAAAAAAATGAGTTTTGCCTGTAGTGTCTCACCTTTAAAACAGCACCAAATACTGTATTACTCTTCCTTTACTTCTTACACCACTACTTTGTACTTCTCCAAACACATGACAAAATACAGTACACTGAAGTAAAAGCACACGATCTGGCTACTTTACTCTGTGATAATGACAAAAACAACCCTGAGGACATCTAAACTAACCCATTACGTCAACCTCAAACGTCTTGTTTTGCTGTACATACCGTGTCGACGTAGATTTAGAGTATATGACTCAAGTTCAACAGACTGAAAATGTTTGCATACTTTTGCGTGTCTTGCGAGCTTTCCTGTTTTGCAACAAAGGGGAACAAAACATTCAATAATTAATGAACCAATAAATAGTGCATTGAGCGCTACAGCAGCACACGTACAGAAAAGGAAAGTCACGATATGTTCCAGCTCTAGGTGAAGGAGTTATGGAAAACAAAAGCTCAGATATTTGCTTTGAAGGAGGAGGTTTTAGAGCCGCTAAGGTCACGCGCGCCGAAAATCCGTCTCGTCCCAACTCATTCCCCGTTAATAGTTGCGGCTTACTGCTGGTGATTGCCTTTTCATTGCTTTGTTTTTCCATTTAATTTGCTTAATTTGGTCGCTAGAACACAGACTTAACCGTTATATTCTCTCTCCACACTTCACTCATCTCATCCGTACTCTTTAAGATGGAAATCAGTTGGCTCTCAGGCAGAACGTCTATGATTATTATGATTTATGAGTGCGAGCGCGCGCAAATGTGTTTAGTAAGAGGGAAACATCCAGCAAATGAAAGTGGAACGGCGTAGAAAAGCGGCAGGAATAAAAGGTCATTTCAAAAGAAGTATTACAAATATTAAGATGTACAAAAATGCATGTTGAAGAGGGTAGCGTTTAAAATTGTTGCCTCGCATTTCCAGTTGTTTACGCCTAAAAGTGTTGCGTCTTCTACACCATAGCCAAGCAGTAAGTCTGGTCAGCCTCATATATCCTTGTTTCAGAACCCTGGAAGTAAAATCTTAAAAACTAAAGCAGGGTAGAACACTTAATTACAGCTGCCCATCTGTTCGTACAGCATGATCATTTTAGGCGCAGTTCAAGTTCGCTCGTACAAGTTGAGTTACGCATGCACAAGTTGAATAACACACGTGCACAAGTCAAATTACGAAAGCACAAGTCTCACTATACGGACGTACAAACAGAATTACAAAGGGGCAATTTGGATTACGGACGCATATAAATGTAAATTACAGACATGCAGATAAAATGATTCATTCATTTATTTTCTACCGCTTATTCCCGTTCCCGGGGTCGCAGGTGACTTTGGACTTTGTGACTTTTGAGTTCAAGCTCAACAACAAGCAAACAAAAATATACACATACAATTCTACATAAACATTAAGAATTAATACAAATAGACCTTCGTTGACTAAAATCAAGCAAAATTCTTCACCAAAATTACGACATTTACTTTTTACTCTTAAAGTACATTTACAAGTTTTCAAACATATACTTCAACACAAATACTGAAAGTCTATATGAAAGGTTCAACTACACATTTCTCTAAAACGTAGTGAACATGATTATATTTAACATTTTACAAAACATTTGGCCGTTTGTCCCCAGTTTGACGGTTTTCATATGTTTAAGATGTTACTTCCTGGTTGAACATGGATAGAAAATGACAATATGACATAGGTAGAAGTAATTCTACTGCTGTTACCTAGCAACCATTGTCAAAATAAGGGCCAAAACCCATTGAAATGACACAACAGTGATGATTTTACAAATAATGATACCCAATAACAACTTTATGCTGAATGACACTTTAAAGTATCAAAAAGGTTGTGTCAGTTGTGTGTAAATTGTATTTGTATTTTTCATGGCAAGCAGGGTAGAACACTTGCAAAAATGTTGTGTGTATTTTAGGGTTTAGCCTTTCTGTTCAAACAGCATGATCATTTTAGGCGCAGTTCAAGTTTGCTCGCACAAGTTGAGTCGCACAAGTCTCACTATACGGACGTACAAACAAAATTCCCAAGGGACAATTTGGATTACGGACGCATATGTAAATTACGGACATGCAGATAAAATTATTCATTCATTTTCTACCGCTTAATCCCGTTCCCAGGGTCGCAGGTGACTGGAGCCTATCCCAGTGACTTGTGATGATCAGGAAGGACAACTTATTGGGGGCCCCTTCAGGTTGGGGGCCCAAGACAATTGTGGCCAGTTGCCAAATGGTAAGTCCGCCACTGTCCGTTATGTGACTTGTGCGTCCCTAATTCGATTTATGTCTACTAGAATTACGGCTACAATTTGAATTATGGACGTACTAGTCAAATTACGGATATACAAATAGTTACGCATGCACAAATAACTGCAGACACGAAAGGGTTTGACACACGCATAATTCAAATTACTGACGTCAAATTATGGACATACAAATAGAATTATGGACGCACAAATCAAATTACAGACACTCAAATTCGAATTACACGCCCACAACTCCAAGTACGGACGCACAAGTTGAATTAAAGACACACAAATACAATTCCGCACGCATGATTCAAACTATGGACGCACGGGTAAATTACGAACGTGCACATACAATTAATCACACACAAGTCAAATTATGGACGCACAAATATAGTTAAACATGCGCCATTCCATTTACTTATGCACAAGTCATAATACACAGACACGTGAATGCGTGCACAACTCAAACTACAGACGCACAAGTCAAAAGTCCAAATTATGCTCGCACAATTAATTAATAAAAGTTAATTTAAACACTCAAACTATGGATGCAAAAGTGGAATTATGGACAAAGGGATAGAATTAGGCATGTACAATTTGGATTACTGATGCACAAGTTAAATCACAGACACACAAATAGAATTACGCATGTACAAATCAAAATATAGACACAAAAGTCAAATTACGGACATTTAAATTATGCACGCACCATTTGCACAATTTACGGATACTAAAAATGAATTAGAAGTGCATAATTCCATTTACTGATGCATGAAGTCAAATTACGGACACACAAATAGAATTATGCATGAACAACTCAAATCAGACACACAAGTGAATAAAGCACACTAATAGGGACAGGTTATATATTGTCTCCACTATCGGTCTCATCAACATCTACAAATTTATGTCAATATCAGTATCAGATGATATTAAAAAACGGCTGATAATTGCGGACTAATGAGTAAAAATGAAAATATGAGAGCAATTAGGCTAAAAATATGGCCATATGTTTACACAATCATGCAGTAAAATATTTCATATCCCACATAAATACATTCAGTCATTAGTTTTGTTAGTTCTTATGATTTATTTTTAGCTGAAAAGTTAATTTACTTTAAGGAAACATTATGCTACAGTGACTTTTTTGAGCTTTTAACCCTGTTCTAACAATGTTCCGTCATCAAAAACATACCTGGAGTTGCATTCAGCTGCATTCACGCTGTTTTGAATAATGCTGGTTAGAAAATCCTCTTCCTCCAACCATCAAATATACGCCCTGCTGAATTCCCTCGATCCGTGACGTTTTTCCAGTTTTCTACGTCACTTATCCGAGAATCTTCTGAAGTCCTTAAACAATCACCAGACTCGTTCTGAGCGTTTCTGCCGTCTAGACGCGATAACTGTAACTGCTAGCTTAACTCGTGCTACATAACAAAGGCTCGAGTAATAACATGTTCAGCTTGTGTACGCGCTACGCAGCCAGTAGATGGCACCTAAACTCAGTAAGCGCCAGGGCAAACAGAACCTGACACAGATGTTCATTTTGTTTTTATAAACAACTTTTTTTTAGTTCTAAAACATGAGATGCCAAACTTAAGGTACTCAAGCGCATGTTTAAAGGCTAATAACAATATAAAAAATGTTGCTATGAATTTTAAAATCTAAATATCCGCTATCGGCAAATACAGCAAAACATCGGCTATCGATATCGCAAAAAAAAGAAAAAAATCTATGTCTGCCCATCCCTAAACACAAATAGAAATATTGAGGGACAAATAGAATTACACGCACACACAATTTGAAATACAGACACAAACAAATTCTGGCCAATCAAACAGAAATATAGAAAAATCCATGCACAATTCCAATTACAAAATCACAGACACACAGCCTAAATGAAATGACAGAAGCACAATTAAAATCACAAACACTTCTCATTACATTCTGCATCAAAACTCCCGCATTATTACCTCCCACTCCCTGACAGAACATGACCAATCGACCTGCCGTCCCTCCCGACATGCTCCTTTCCCGCACGTGCTAATGCAATCCTGGATTCAAACGACATTTTCATTTGCACCAAATCACGACCGAAATCAGAAGAAAAGCGGGTTCAATCCATTTCGCTGCTGGAGTGAAGTCATCTGACATTTAAGAGGCATGCAGCGAGGCGTGGAGGGGAGTGTGTGCTCACTGGTCGCAGACAGGAGGACCCCGAGGCCAGCCAGCTCAGACACTCTTATTATTTAGTGACACCGCCGCCGCCGTGGCCTTATCGCGAGTGTGGACCATAAGACACACACGTACAGTGCAAACATAAGAACGCTTTAATGAGAAACTTCACTTGAGGTGCCATTCGCTTGAAGATTCTTTTTTCTTCTTTTTTTCTCGCCGCTGCAAAGACGAGTCCTTTGCCGTACGGTTCATTTAGATGCGGATGTAGATTTGTGACTTAAATTAAAAGTTAAATTATAGCTTTAAACCAAGAAGGTAACTGTTTGTGGAGAAAAATGGAAAAATCTGTAAGTAAGTAAGTAGATTGATGACGTCACAAAGTTGTAGCATCATTTACAAAAAAGAAACCACTTTTTTGACCCTTTAAACATTAATTCAACAAAATAAAGATGTTCGCGTGTTAAAACATCTGTGACATTAGATGAGTTTTTGCCCAGCGTTTAACATTTTTGCTTCTTAATTACGTAGTGTGATGTCATCATTTACAACCAGGAAGTAACATAAAAACCGAAACTGTGATAAAATGTACTAACCCTAACTGCATTTTAATTCAGTGAGAGGTCCAACCTGTCATATGCGCTTTAAGAAGTCAAGACGGGGTGAGTACTGAAGAACGGGTTGATTTTAAGGAGGTAATTGCGTTGCTTTGGAGTTTTTAACCATCCTCTAATGTTCTTAACACCTCATCACAAACATTTTTAGACTTAAAGGACAAATATTATGCATTAATTCTATTGTTATTGGCCTTTAAAACATGCTCCTGGATATAGAACTAAAAATAAAATGTTTTTACAAGCCTAGGGTGATAATTTAACTTTCGCTCCATCTACTGGCTGCAGAGGGAATTACACAAATTTAAAATACACATTGCTTCTCATGCTAGCCGTGTTCCTCCTTGTTGATTTAGTCTTAATGATTGTAAGACTCAGACGTCAGAAATGCTCAGAACGAGTCTGGTGATGATTTATGGACTTAAATACAGGGCAGAAGATTCTTGGAGCCACTTTACACATCGAGAAAACCTCACTCATCGAGGAGATTCATAACAGAGTGTTTTTGACGGTCGAAAGGGAGAGGATTTTCTAACCAGGGTTCATCAAACTAGCGTGAATTAAGCTAAATGCAACTCCAGGTATGGTTTTGATGTTAAAACAGGGTTAAAAGTTTTTAAAAAGTCAATTTTGCATAACATTTGTTCTTTAAATCTCAGCATGATAGATGTCAGGGGTAAAAGGTCAGCACAAAAACATCTCAGTTGGCCCACACTACGTTCTGGCAACGTATGAATTAATATTGGATATCGGACTTGACTCAAAAAATAAAGAAAGAAAGAAAATAATTAATAAGAAAATAATCCATATCGGCCCATTCCTAACATTTTGCCCTGTTTTTCCAGTGATAATTCCCTCATGCTGCCAGTACCAAATCCTGATGAGGGAGCGCTTGACTGATACAAAGTCACGTGCGGTTTAAAATGTATAAATTATTTTAAGTTTTTAAACATGAGAAGCCAAAGTGAGCGTACTCAAGAGCATGTTTAAAGACTAATAACAAAAAGACAAGGAGCAAAACTTCAATGAGCATTGTCTGTGCTTTTAAACGTAGCCATTTTTAAATATCTTTCAACATTTTTGTGTAAATGCGTAAACATTTTCATGATGCGTGCTGCAGTTTTAGCCCAGGTCACTCATGAAAAGTAGATCTCAATGTTTTTTTGTTTTTTTTTACCTGCTTAAATAAAGATGAATAACACCAGAAGCAGATCCCACTAATGATGGACTGTAAATAATTAATCAGTTTTACCCTAAAGTCATTCCTGGATCAGTGGCATGTTTTGAAAGCAAACATGATTTTTTTTTTCCCCCTCAACAGTATAATGCAGCAGTTGGGGAAATAAACTGCTAATTAACTGCAACATAAACATGCTCTGCTTCGACCCAAACAGTCTTGATTCTCACCACTGGGGTCTGTTTTGGGTTATTTCGAGGTCGGACTGTCTTGGGAAGATATTTGGTATGATTTTGTTAAAGGAGCATGACTCTGCGACCTATGCGCACACACACACACACACATAGACACACACACACACACACACACACACACACACACACACACACACACACACACACACACACACACACACACATAGACACACACACACACACAGACACACACAGGGCCGTGGGCATTGTGGCTCTAGAACGCTTGATGATGGTGAGGATAGCAGTAGGAGGGAGAAGCTCAGCTAAAATTACAGTCCTGTCACAGTAGATCAATGCAGACGAGCGTGTGTGTGTGTGTGTGTGTGTGTGTGTGTGTGTGTGTGTGTGTGTGTGTGTAGGTGTGTGTGTGTGCGTGTGCCTGTGTGTGTGAAAAGCAAAGGGATGTGGTGAGTCGTGCCTGCGAGACAAGACACTGGGACAAAGTAAACTCGATGTGCGGCGCGTCTATACTGTGCACGTGTGTGGGTTGTTTGTGCAAAAAAAATACAAATAAACTAAGCACAACTGCATAAAAAGTGCATCTTACTCTAGGTTTTATGTCATGTAAATATATTAAGAGATTTCTGTTTTTAGGGAACGCCTACACACAGCAGAAAAGTTACTCTGTGCACCAAAATATTCGATAATCAACAGACATAACAATCGTTTTTGTCATTTTAAAATAGGTCTGCAACATTTAATTGACTAATGATGACTAAAAATAATCATAGTCATGTTTTATAATCGCTTTCTGGACAATGCAGACTCTAAAACAAATATGAAAGACCTTTTTATAACAAGCACAGTTGCGTAATTTAATCAAAATGTCAAAAAGGAATAACAATTTCTGGTTTCCATCAATATAACACTACATTTATAAATATTCTCCGTATAGAAGCCATTGGTTACCTTATTTCAAGCTGTTTTAGGTTGATAATGTATTTAAAAACGTCTCAGTGTACAATAGAAATAATTGTTAGTTGCAGCCTTGAGGTTAATCCAAATTAGAATAAGACCACAAAGAAAGAACTGCCATTTTTTTTAGAACATCAGTCTATTGTTGTCTAAAAAAGCATTATTCATCATCAGTGCAGTATCAAAAATGGTATCGAGAATTGAGTTTTTCTCAGTTGGAACTTTCCTAAGCATTAATCTATTTTAGTTGAAATAATAAAATCAATTGTGTTTGCGTAAAGTCACTGAGAGAAATACAATTGTGCATGAGATCTGAGGGCCCCATCACAACTTTAAAAAAGAGGAAAATCATTGTTCACAGATTGGCCAAGTCGTTAAAAAGTAGAACTAGTGATTTTAATTGGAATCTAGTGTATTTTGTTGAGATGTTTCGAGATGTTTGCGAAATTCTTTTGGTAGTTCTTGCAAAAACAAACACTACTGTATCACAATATCGGCCGGTAACTACACATTTTTATTAGTTATTGTTGTAGTGTGTATATTCTAGCAAAAGTGAATGAAAAATGTACAATAATAACCCGAAAAGGTTTGTACCAGGGGCCCGGAATTTAGTGCTGCGCCCCTGGACTTAAACAAACAACTACAACCGTTAAGTGTAAAACCAGCAACACAAACGGTGAAATCCAAGAGAAAAAGGTGGGTTTGGAGTCTGCTTGAGTGTACAGATTGTTAATATTGCAGAGGTCGCGAGGGGGGAAGTCGTTTCAGATCTGAAGAGCAGAGCGGCTCAAAGTTCTGCCCCCCTCTGTGGCGTCGAGCTGGAGAGAAGAGGACGGGACGGTCAGGAGGTGGTTATGTGGAGGAGGCCGGAAAGATAAAGATATCACGGATAGCCTTGACAGTGTGTGGGAGAATTCGGAATTTTGAAGTATTAAAGCTACCTAATTTTCACACCGCAAAACTGGACATAGGTGTTTAAACATGTGTAATGCTTCCCTAGCGCTCACAAACCCTTTGGCACATGGATAATATTCACATGCGTCAGTATTCGGGCACGCGCGCAGCTTCAGAACAGCTTTTTCGGACGGCCAAGTAAAGCATGTGGTGGACCGCCCGAGTGCAGCCAATCGGAACGCTGCTTTCGGCTCTTACTTCCTGGCTGACAAGAAATAAACATTATTTTGAAATCTTCTTTTTTCAGACTGGTTTGTTTTCTTTACCTGAAAGGTTCAACTGCTCAATCGCAATCTTGTGTCACCCGATGTCCTAAAGTGACAGGTTTTCCCAATTTTCTAATTTTGTCTTTATTTGGTGTATTAATAGCTGTTGTAGATATAAATCAAAGTTTCACAACAATCAGGTGACCATTTGTGAAGAAAACTTGAAAAATCTGTAGAAAGTTACAGGAAGCAAACAGATTGATGACATCACACTAGGAAGACAAAGATTACCCATAATTTACACAAAAGAGACTACTTTTTTTTTTACCCTTATTAATTAATTCAACCAAAAAGGTGTTCACATGTATTTTTATTTGTAAAATGTTTTTAAAATCTGTGACATTAGATGAATTTGGCCCAATGTACAGTGTGGTTGCCAGGTAATTTCTTATGTATGATCATCATTTACAACCAGGAAGTAAAACAAAAAACCTCAAAAATTGCTAAAGTGAAATAAAATGTGTTAATTATTTTAGCACAATTTGAAATATATTTATCTGAACTGCATTTAAGTGAAACGAGTAGACCAACCTGTCATAGGCACTTTAACAGCTGATTTACACAACTTTTGGCGTTGTCTTTCAGCGCCATCTGCAGTCCGACTTCTGTAGGACAGTATCCCAGGTGTGAGAGAGTAAAAAGGCCCCCTCATCCCGGTTCATGGTCCCTAAACTGTGCTAAAGAAGTGGGACTGCAGATGGCGCTGTCGTCCTGCCTCTACCGGTAGGAAAATTGTGCCAAAACCTGTATAGATCAGCTGACAAGACATGCCACAGTCACATGACACTCTGAAGAAGATTGTGAGATTATCAGAAGACCAAAAGAACCTTATCGGATCAAGTAATTAGCTGTAAGTAATCAACTCTTTGAGGGAAAACACAAAACAAACAATAAAAGAATAGTTCAGATTAAACATTTGAATAAAGGAGGTTTTTCTGTGTTAAAAGCCAATCACTAAAATTTAGTCGTCACGTCTGAATTATACCATTGACGATTTGTTTCTATCATTTTTGTATTCACCCTTGTCTGGCTTTGCTTTACACCTGCGAACAATGTGAAGTGATGGGCTGCAGTGAAACCATATGCTGTAACAGGTGGCTACGCTCACTCTCTACTCCGGTTAACTCTAAAAAATGGCTTCTCTCTTGTTTTTCAAAGTCAAACCAAATGAAAATCATTTATCTCTATTGGTATTGGAGTAGCGCACTGCAGGAAAAAGCTGCTCTTACGTAACCCACGCCCGGTTCAAGCTAATAAATGAAAATAAAGTTGTTTTTAGTGAATACATTTAATAGTGCTTGTTTAGACGCATTCTAATATGCAGGGGCTTCTGTGGTTAGGCTAGAGCGTTTGTCACAACCCAAAAGTTCTGCAGTCTGACATACTGCTGTTGTGTCCTTGGGCAAGATACTTTATCATCCCTCTGCACATGTGCATTTCTCACATTGTGGGAAGGAAGGAAATATGCCTCCCTTAAGCAAATTTAAGACACACAACTATTTAAAAATCGGGTCAAGTTTGGGCTCCTGCGTGTGAGCGTGTGGTGCAGTGTACGAGCTGAGTACCTGCTCACGATGACGGCTGATTGGACGCACAGATTTTGGACATGTTGGATATTTGTCGTGACTCGTGGGATCGGAGCGAGGGGCTGGAGGCATGGAGCGACAAATGTGGCCCTGATAAGTCTTCTGAACAAAGTACTGCGCACACAAAAGCCGGATGTTTTGTGGCAAATGACTGTTACGCAAAATGAAACTAATATCCATGCATTGCTAACTTTATCATTGCCAATGGTTTGCTAATGTATTTCCATGGTACTGTAAGAATATGGTGGGATCATAAACGAGTCCACTGCCCTGAACACATCCATCCTCAGTCTGAAGCGCCTCATACAGTGTGAGCAGGTCCCTATGTCCATCCATCTCTCTCGTAGTGTGAGTTTGGGAAGCCTTTGGAACGTCTTACCGAACATATAAATCAAGCAATATGGGGACAAAATAAATGGGGGGTCAGGGCTTAGGGTAAGGTTAGGCAAAAAGTAATAATTTGACTCAGACTTGAACTTTGACAGCCACATCAAATAAATAACATCAACAGCCTTTTACCATCTATAAACATCACCAAAATCAAAGGTACAGTGTCTAAACCAGACTGGGAGAGACTTGCATGCATTTGTCTCCAGTAGGTTAGACTACTGTAACGGCTGCTCACTGATCTCTCCAAACGAGCTGTAAAACAGCTGCAGTACATCCAGAACGCTGCTGCTCGGATCCTGAGTAGAACCAGAAAGTACAATCACATTAGTCTGTGCTCGGGTCTCTGGCTTCAGGCTCAGAGAATAGACTTTAAAGCAGTTCTGATTGTGTTACGTCTGTCCAAAGCACCAAAGCACATCTCTGACATGTTAATGTCATATGAACCATCTCGCACTCTGAGGACCTCAGGGACCGGCCTCCCGTTGGTGCCGGAGTCAGGACTAAACATGGATATCAGAACTTCAGTTTTATGCACCAGTCTTCTAGAAGATGTGAGACAGGCCTCTGCTCTGACAGTGTTCAAATCCAGGATAAAAACAGTTCTGTTTAGCTGTGCATACGACTGAAAGATTCATCTGCACTCAATGATTTTGTATGTCTTCATCTGTTTGGGGGTTTTATGTAAAGCACTTGTGTATGAATTGTGCTCTACAAATAAACTTGTCTTGCTTTATGGTTGTCATCAGTCTAAGGACATGTTGCAGGTCAATGTAATCTCCCTAAAAAGCATGACCCAACATCATTGTGAGGGTGGTGTGTTTGGAGAGGCCAGCCCTGGTTCAAACAACTGTCTAAATCTATAAGATAACCACATAATACAGAGCGCAATCCTGCAAGCATTCATGTCTCTTTTCTGCACTGTGTATTCATTATTTATTTATTTTCCTTTGGCATCGGTTTGTGTGTCTACATGTGCCTGACAGTGATGAATGAGGCCGCCATCAGAGCAGTCTGCTACACAGCTCTGTACAACAACAAGCTCCTATCACTCTGGGAAACACGCTTGTGAAGAGGGCCCCCAGTGTTCCAGAGGGCGCCCGATGTCACGTCTGTCTGTGTGAGCGCCGCTGCCTTTTAATCAACGTGGACGTGTTGTTTATTTAGGTGATTCTATGTATTCAGTATCTCAAAAACAATACGTGCTAGATTTCACAGATGTTTTAAATTTTGATTTTGTCCTGAAAAGCCAAATGAATTGTGATACACCATGTGATAGTTCTCACTCCCTGTTCTGTATGTGCCAGTACAGGTTTCTGCAACAGTAAAAGTGACCAGTAGATGGCGCCTTAGAATATAAAAAACACCCTCTTCTCTTCTTCGGTCTCTGATCTGTGCATTTTCACTTCAGGTCCAGTGTTTACGCCCGTCCCCTGCTGCACCAGGTTGCTATTCATTCTGGTTTTTCCTAAATCTAACATTTTAATCATTAAGTTAACTGTATTTTTGTAGTGCTACATTTAGAACAATGTGTTTGGCTGTAATGTAATCTTTACATATTCAGGCTGTGATGTTGAGTTGGCCCGTTGCTGCAGTTGCAGCTCATCCAAAATGCAGTGGCTAGAATACTTACAAACACAAGGAAAATGGATCACATTACACACATTACACCAGCTTTACAATCTCTTCACTGGCTTCCAGTGAGCTATAGGATCGACTTTAAAATACTACTTTTAGTACATAGGGCGTTAAATGGTCAAGCCCCAAAATATATACAAGATATGCTCATTCCACTTGAAATGGAAAGGGTTCTTAGGTCCTCGGGACAGGTTTGTTGTGTGTCCCAAGAATTAGAACCAATCAAAGCGAGGCAGCATTTAGTTTCTCTGCACCTCGTCTCTGGAACACTTAAGATCTGTCCTAACGCTGAGTGCCTTTAAATCCAGGTTAAAAACATTACTGTTTACCTCTGTAATTTTAAAATGTTTATATATTATTGTCTTGTGTGTTGAATTGTTGTAATTCAACACACAAGACAATAACGCCAAAGTTGTGTAAAACAGCAAGAAAAGCAAGAATCATTAAAAGGTAAAACTACGTACGTGAGACTCGCCACCACCAGCAGAGAAACCTGACTGAGGACACTACGGCATGTGTAACTTTAACAGAGCAACTACTCAATCTGACCCGGGAACCACAGCGGGACGAGGGGGTACGGCTTGCAAATGGGTCCGTGTGAAACTAAAGCGCCCTAAGCACTTTATTACACAATGAATGAACTCAATGGACCCTGTTTTTGCAAGTTACTCATTAACCAAGGACATTAAACATTAAACTAGTATTTAATAAATTGTTGTAACTAAATGGAATTTGCCTCCTTTTTATCAATGTGAACAAACCTGTGCGCTTTACTGTTACTTTCTTATAATGTGGTCCTGGATCCACTAATGTCCAGGGGGCATTGCTGGATCTTTAAAATTTACTAAAGTGCTGTAATATTTCATTTACATTGCAGACTTCCCTGGTTACCAGTAAAATAGTTCTATGTATTTGAGGCATCAACATCTAACCAACAATGCCAAAAAGTTGAACATAGTTTTCAAATGATCTAACTAGTTTACAAAATAGACAGCAATAGAGAGAGAGAATGAGTGAATTATTAACGTTCGGGTACCTGACTTTTCCCCCCAAAGAATTTAATGTAAAAGCAGCACCTGTGCGCTGTCTGCATCTAATAATAAAGTATATTATGTCTCGTAACCCTGGGAAGCAGCGCCCTGATTGGCTGTGCTTGGGGCGGTAGCACGAGTTACGCTTTGTCGTCTGAAAAAAGCTGTTCTAAAGCTGCGTACATGCCTGAAAATGAAAACGGTGTGCTCAAGGTTTTGAGAGAGTGAGGAACGAGCAAGACACATTAAATGACCTACGTCTGTTATGCTGTGTAGAAACTAGGTACAACACCTTTAAGTATCTCCCGTTGGGGCCTGGAAGCACTGGCGCTGGCGAAGAGGACGAGATGGAGAGGATGAGGTGGCTGATAGCGCTGCAAAGAAACAAAAAACTGCAAATAAAAAGGCAGCATCTGCAGAAATACATGGCCAACTTTTCCTACCATCGTCGACAGCAGTTTCTATTCCGTGTTGCTAATTGCGCCTCGCCCCAGCCAGCCCCGCACATTAAGCATTGCATTAAAATAATTGCGTCGTGCAGAGCGTGAAGCACAATAGTTAGATTATCCCAGCAGTGAAGACACACGGTCGTCACTGATCTCGGCTAATATTTCCTTTGACAGCGGGAAAATCAGGAAAATGGAAATGTGTTTGTGATTGCATGCGTGGATCAGAACAGGCCTTAGAATGAGACAAACCGAAGCCTATTCAACTCCGCCGCGCAAATACGATGAGACTATTTTTACTTATATTCTCGTCGTAATCGGTGCGCCACGTTCAACATAGAAAGGGCTTATTTATAGAACGGATACGTCATTGTGGAAGGATTGTTAAAGGTGTGTCGTCTGAGCTCAGAACCTCCAGGATTCCGTCACTGGTCGGGATCTTTGACGTGCGTTTGCTTTGGGTGAATAGCTCTGCGTCGTGACAGTAGGCTGCGTTTAGGCTTGTGTTCGGTTGAAATGATGTGGCTGTGTTGTCAGAGAGGTTTAAACCGCTTGGATTTAGGAGCTGGAAACGCAGATAAGTCACTCGCGAGGCCCATTCTGCGTTCTATTCTGTTAATTATCAACATTGCAATTGTTATTCTGTAAAAGCAATATTTGATTTGAGCATGTTTACCGCATATCTGGGGCCACAGATAAGTCATGTTTATGACATTTTAAATGCGTATCTTACAGACCTTACTTTTAACTGCTCACAGAAACAGTATCATTTTAAAAAGATTCTCTGCCTTTGCACGATCGGCCTTTTCATTTTGAACTATCAGACAGTGGGATCTATGGAAGCACATTTCCGGCAGTAAAAAAAAAAAAAATATATTATTATAAGTGTAAAAGTCAAAGATTTGAGTTCAAAAGTCATAATTATGAGTTTAAAAATTGTGATTTTTGAGTTTAAAATACATAATTATGAGTTTTAAAAGTGTTTAAATCTGTCATTTCAAGTTTTAAAGTAAAAATGTCTAGTTTTAAAGTCAAAATGATGAGTTTAAAAGTCATCATTCAACTTAAAATTATGACTTTTCAACTCAAAATTTCTTCTTTTTGCAAGGCTTTTATTTGTCATTATTGGCGGAAATGGGCTTCAATAGAAACCAACTTACAGACAGTCTGAAATTGTCTGTAAACCTTCATAATTTCACACAAAACTTGAAAAAGCACACGAAAATCAACTGTGTCAACATCAGTAAAGTTAAATTGTACTTTTTTTTTGTAATTTTCACTGTACAACTTTTGCCCGTGACATTTTCTCGTGCATTAATAACAAGCTAAGTTAGGTGTAAATGTAACATAATGAATAACTGCAGATGAACTACTGCAGATGGAAAGAAGCCGTAGCTAAATCTGGTGCAGATCATCTTTTCTTTTGTAAGATTAACAAATTTGTACATGGTCCTTGACAAATAAAGACTGAAGAATCTAACAATTACACATAAAGTATAACAAACAAGCTTGTTCTGCAGGACTTTTGTCACTTCCTGAAAACAACAGCTGCTAGAACATTTACGAAACAAAAAGTATAGATGACAAAACCAATAAAAGAGAAAGGCCATCATGCAGAATAAAGACATTTTTTTCAATTATTGCCAGTTGCTAAATTACCACCAAGACCAGACAAAATAGGACTCGAAATAGTCTGCAGTCAACCATGCATTTTTGGGAGCAGCATACAACAGTCCCATTATTAAACTGTCTTTCATCAAAACAGTTATGGCCCTTCACACGCCACATGCTATAATCATGTCTTATCCACGTCAATATGTCATTCCGAACCCCCTGACTGAACATTTGGTCCCTCTAATCAACAGTGAAAGGGCGGAGTTGAAGGTCGGAGTACGCTCACCGTTTTATGCCGTAAATCACTAAATGGCAAAGAGTCAAAGGGTCAGTTCTGCTGTTATGAACATCACAAGGAGCAGCAGAACATGAGCAGGGAAAGGATCGGATGTCATGGAGAACAGCGTCACTTTGTTTATGTTATGTTATACTGAGGAGGTACAGTATATTCTTTAGCTTTTTATTTTTGATAATGTGACTGCTGCCCTCTGCTGGAAACACTGGGGATTGAAGCATTTTAAAACGACACATTAGCAGCTTGTTTATTTCCATCATGATGCCAACAGATGGATGTTTTGTTCGTATATCGCAACTAGAGAACCACAATGGTGAGAATAAGCCACTGAGCGAACCACTTCCCCCGCTTTTAATTGCTTAGTTAAAACTGAATTTGTGTGTGAATTAAAAACAAAAAAAATTACTCTGGGTATGGATATGATTTTTATAATTATACCGCAGATATACACAGATTCACACATTTATTAATACATTTATAGACCATTCTCAGTGATATTTTGGCAAATAAATACCAGTGTCTCCTGTTGGAACTGAGGTCACATTTTAGCAAGATTTCCCTCAGATTTTCAGCCGTGCAGTCAGTCATCTCTAGTGCTCTTTCAGTGCTTACTCTCTGTCATCTCGAGTTGACGACAGTCCCAGCTGCTCCAGTCTCATAATGTGGAGCTGTTACGACTGCACTTGTATCCGAATCACAATGTGTGGACCACGAAATGTTTGAATTCTCCGGTACAGTTTACAGACAGCGGGCAATGGAATGAAGTGGAGTAGATAATGGGCCAAAACTTTCTATTTTTGTCTTTTCAGAGGCAAGAGATGTGGAAATAATGGCAACAGCGAGAGATATAGTGATATTTTTGCCTAAACATCAAATGTATAATGCAAACACGCAACTTTTACACTTGCAACACACAACTCATGGCACTCACTGTGTTAACCAGCCCTCCTCCTCTTTCATCTGACGTCCTTCATCCTGAGAGAGTTAGCGAAACGGCCCGGTGTGTTTGCTCTTGTCAGGACAGTCGCACTTCACAGGGGCAGACAAGATCAGGCAAAAAGCAACGTGTAGCAGACGAGTGGATGCTGCTGTTGTTGTCTTTTCCACCCACAAACATCAGCTAAGTGATAAGTGATCTAACTGGTGATGAAAATTGCGAATGGTCTATAAAAGGTACTCTGCTTTTGAACCTTGTGCGAGAACATTTTTTCGCAGCCCATTTAGTCATTTTCTCACTTTGATATCGCGCCAGACAAAACCCCAACTGTCTGGGATAGTCACATCATGCATCTCTCATCAAACTCCACCTCCTTTTGCTGAGTCCAGACCGAGGCATCGAGTTTAGCGTCGAGTTTGGATGCAAAGTGGACGCGTCTAGGCCTCGTTTCAAGCGTCATCTGCCATTTTCAGCCGTTCATACCTCGGACACATCTGCGCTTGGTGTCCACGCATCCCGAACAGCAAACGGCGGGGCTGGCAAACCGGAACTTGGGACGAAATTCGCAGCACGTCAAGCTCCAGATGGTTGTGTTAGCAGATGTCAGCGGCCAAACACCAAAGCAGTGATGGCAGACTATAGCTTTAGCTCATGTGTTTGTGATCTGGAGCTAAAGCATTTGTACCATTAGTCCTTTATCTCAGTCTGACCGTGACCTGAAAACAACTGTCTGGAACCCACTGCAGAAAGTACACATCCGACTGGACAATAAAAATGTCTCAGGCAGTTGTTTCTACATGGTTCTCACTCAGCTCCTTTAAAACATTATTTAAAACGTTTCATTTTCTTTCTCAAATAGCTGCTTTTTCATTACACTGTGTGGTGATGGATGATATAAGTAATTTTGGCTTCGATCTGATATAACACTTTAAATTATACTAAAAAACTGCTTTTCTGCTTTGAGAATTTTGATCTATTGCTGTTAGAATTAATACTTTTTGATTCTTCAGTAACAATGTATCAATGTTTTGGTATCACTAGTGAAAAAGAAGAACTAGTAGACATTTAAATAATGAAACCCCTCTACTCTGTGTATGAAGCATGATTATGTCTATGACCTTGATGGAATGTGTGCGCGTACGCTCAGGTTATATTAAAGCCACGCTGACATATAGACCTCTGCTGCCCCGCTCAAGGACGACAAACCAGCACCCGCTCGGCCCCATGGGAAATATTCCTGTTCTAAACCTGGATATATAGAGCAGATAAGGCCTCAGCCCCCTGTCTCTTCTCTTCAGTGTTCTTCTCTCACCCTAAATTCCAGCTTTAATCGGATCGTAATAAGAAAAAGCCTGCAGAAGTCAGCACTCTTTAATTAATGCCGTTTCTCCCTTCTGCCTCTCTTGATCTCTCATGTAAAAATGTTATAATTACCCCA
This sequence comes from Rhinogobius similis, assembly GCA_019453435.1. NCBI lineage: Eukaryota > Metazoa > Chordata > Actinopteri > Gobiiformes > Gobiidae > Rhinogobius > Rhinogobius similis. The sequence goes on from CM033631.1 coordinate 30,137,251, forward strand.
GTGCACACAGAGTTTACCAGCACAGTCCAAGCTGAACACGTAACAGTTTCAATACAGCTCATGATATAAGAGTGGAACATTTTACTTCAAGTTTATTGTGACGTTATTTAGAATCTAAGGATGAAAGAATGTTAAACAAACGCGAAAATGTCTAAACGCTTTGGCACCAAAAGCTCAATGGTCAAGTTTATATAGCACTTTATGGAACCAGTCAACCATTCGCACACTCACGCACACACATTATGGGAGCAGGAAGTGACCTTATTGCGCCCGCTACTTTCATTGTATTGGCACTTAGTGTAGAACGAGCAAATAATATTTCAAATATTCTGATTGGTGTAAAATGTCTAAAGTACATGTGCAACAAGTTAGCAATGCATTGATTTTCCTGGGTGGCCTGAAAATGTCGTCCGTGTAGAACTTATTTGCTAATGAGTTCGCCTCCCCGTGTACATAATACAACCGGACGGAGGATTGCAACAGATGACGGCGCCCATGGCAACTTCTGGAATAAGGTGAATAGACTTTGGTTATAAAGGTTTTGGACTTCCAATCTGATTCGCCTAGGAGCGAGATTCAACTATTGAAACACTGTCAATTTTTGCGATATATCTCCCACCTACACTGATAAGCTATGACATCTCCATGGAAAGAAAGTGGCCCTCCACCAGAAAAGTCACATGCAAAATGTTAGTACATCTTTAATAAAACAAATACAGTAACACTGAACACAAATTAAAGGGGCTGTACCTGATTTTTACTGTTTTGAAACGTGAAAAACAGAACTAGTTCGGCATACTTTTTAAAAAACTTTATTACATGCAAAAAAAATGGGAACATGGACTAGTTCTATTGTTTACATTTCATTACAACAGTAAAAATCAGATACAGCACCTTTAACCCATTGAAATATGACCCAAGACCATTCTGTCTCTTTTTGAGCTCATTTTCTACCATTTTAATTATAGACAATTTACACAAATCTAATTTAGCATATCTCCAAAACAACTATTTAAATAGTGTTATGCTGTGGTGCATTCCAGGTAAAGCAATGACATTTCCATGGAAACAAGAAAGTGACCCTTCACCAGAAAAGTCACATGCAAAAAGTTACAAAAGTTAGTGCACCTTTAATAAAGCATTAAACATTAACATTGAGGACTGTACTTGATTTTTACTGTTTTGAAACGTGAAAAACAGACCTATGGACCAAAATAACAAACATTAGCATGCTAACGCCATACTTCCTGCTTCTCGTAGAATAAAACGCTCCATAAACAGACGCAGAGAAAACGTTGCGGTCTCATTTTCACCCGAATAGATGCTTTTACGACATATCTGCACTGGAACGACACAGATTTTACTTTATTACAAGCAAAAAATTGGGAACATGGCCCTTTAATCCTTCTGTGATCCTCAATCCTGAAAGCATATCTTACACGACTGCACTTCTTTAACCTCTTTCACAGACTGGTTCATCTCCTGCACTTCCATGAGTTTATGCTAGCAGACACTTTTGGGCTGTCTCCTCTCCAAACGGCTCAGGCTTGCCAGAGTATAAAATGTTAATGAGCCCGTGTGATATTATTCTCCATGACCCTTCACTGTGCGCCTGTGTAATTGCCCACAGTGTTGCCTCCTCCATACTATAGACTTACAAATGTGTGCTCATCATACACATAGCATTACTCACGTCCATGCAACACAGCCAATGCCCTGCTTATAAATAAAACATATAGACACTATCTCTGCTCGGCTTATGTAACTTGTCCATTGTGGTTGTGGTGGCTGAGTTATCAAGCTAGTTACTCGGAGGGCTTTTAACAAACTCATTACTTGGATTATTTATGTTGGAATTCCCACAGCTGGGAGTGTTTGGTTACATCTATTTGATTTCATTTGTCATTTTTAACTTAACACAAACACCAGGGGCATAAGGCTCTACTGCGCCATTTTACCTTGCATTTAACTGCTATTTTATATTTATAACTAGTAATAATTTATGAATTTATGAATGGAAGATATACATAAATGAATGGGTTTTTACAGCAATCTGTCTTTTTAGTTTGAAATGTTGAACCAACAAATGGTTCTCATCCATTGGTTCAAAAAGCTTGAAAAATAAAACGCATATGATATCCTTCAGTCTCAGCTTCTTTCTCAAATAACTGCTTTTACATTATACTGCATTGTGAACTAAAATAAATTTAAATCAGGTACAGCGCTACCCATCCTGGTACTAACTCCAATAGACAACAGACTGATTTTATATGTACAGTGATCCCTCGTTTATCGCGGGAGTTGCGTTCCAAAAATAACACGCGAAAAGTGAAATCCGTGAACTAGTCACAGCTTTATTTTTTATTAGTTTACAATGCAATACTGAACTATGGAATGAAATCAAAACCTGTTTTAAAGCCCAAAATGTGTTTAAAACAATAATTTTAATATAGTAATACAAGGTTGTAAACATTGTCACTCGTGTATTTCACAGTCTGTGCCTCTTCGTCCTGACTCCGCTCCGCTGTAGCGTCTGTTTCTACTGAAGGCGCAGGGGTCTTTCTCCGAGAGAAGAACATTGTTATGGGTAGTTGTTGGCGCTCTTTCTTTTTCTGAGCAAGAAGATTTTTATAAACGGATATGCCACCTTCGATTATATTTGAGAACTGCAATGAACGACTCGTCAAAGGGTCCCGTTCTTGTGCCGTGCGCTGAAGTTCAGTGGATGCACTGTAAAAATATCCGCACTGTAAAAAAAATCCGTGAAGCAGCGAAGCCGTGAAAGATGAAACGCGATATAGCGAGGGATCACTGTATATTCTGCAGTTAACAATATGAGTGTTAGTTAGTCGGGGTGTATGATTCAGAAATCTCACGATTTGGTTCGATACCAGACGTACGATCTATGATTCTACCCATTACAATGCTTCGGTGACACTGTTATTGTTGTGAACGCGTAAAAGCAAATTACGTGTCTACAGCATCTATTTGTTCATAGTGAGCCTAAAGCTGGGGTTTTCACACTGCAAAACTGGAAGAAGGTTGAAAAATGTGTGTACAAGAAGGTTTTTAAATTGTATAGCTCTTCGGTAAATGTTTAATATTCACAATTATTCATTTTTGAACTCATGAACAGCTTTAGAATAACTTTTTTCAGATGACAAAGTGAAACTGGGGTGGACCATCCAAGTGCAGCCAATCAGAACACAGCTTTCAGCACTTATTCCCAGGTTGAGGAAACATAAAATACTTAATGTATTATGTATTATTATTAATGTAACGCAGGCAGGGCGTGTTACAAAGTGCTGTTTTTACAATATACTCTTTGAGGATAAACACATCATTTACAAAAAAAAAAAAAAAAAAAAAAAAATCGGGTACCGCAGCTTTAATATATTTCTTATAGCTAACTTTACTTTACATCATCTTCATAATGGGTTAACAGCTTGATGCATATTCCACATGTGAGCTTCTTAGGTGCATCAAGTTTCTGCATTCTTTACAGCATTTTCGTGAAATGTTTAGCCGGATTTATGTAACACTTCCACACTGTTGACCACCGTCTGTTTTGTAGCGGGTAGAAGTGTGCACGCTCTCTGTCCCGGAGCAGTTCTCCCTCTCTGTCTGTGCAGTGTCCGATAACTCTGCCTCTCACACACGCAAGAGGAGGAAGTTTGCAGTGTGGAAAAATGAGAGAGAAGTCATTTGATGCCCACATTTGACCATGTTTTTGTGATGAAAAGATGAAAGGTGAAACATCATCGGGATCATTGCTCTTGCGACTTACTGCCAGTGATTGTTTGTACCCACCAAAATAACAGCCATATTTAAATTGTTACAAAACTCCAAAATTATGCTAAATAAAACAAGCAGACGTCTGGGTAATTATTGAGTTGAAACTGGTAGAATAAATGTGGGTTTGATAATGAATGCGCCCAGCTTTATTCCACATAATCATCTCACTGCCTTCATCACAACAGCACGTTGTCTAATGGAAGGCTCACATGCATTTCCAAAAATCATTAGTATTTTAATGAAGTAATTTGATAAAATGGCTATTTAATTCATGCAGACGCTTCCAAAACATGACAAATCTCATATTTAGACGCCATATTTTCAGTTTTGTTTTTGTCGGTGCCATCTTTGGACAGCAGGAGCAAGAGGATTAAACTGTTGACTGCGGAGAAACGTTTCCTTGAATAAAAAAGTCCTTCATTGTACATTAAAAGGTGACGTTTAACAAGCATAAAAACAAAAATCGCTGGTGAACTGAACCCTAAACCGCCTCTGAACTAACAAAGCGCAGGCACGGACAGAGGAAGACCCGCGAAGGTCTTCTTTCGTCGAGCGTAAGATTGACATTTCTCCCGATGGCTTCACAAATCACCACCTGTGCGCACGCCACTCACCGCACATTAAAGCAGTCCCCCTCACTGTAATCTGTGTCTACGGCGAATTACCCACAATTCATCATCTCAGGAAGACACCGCGCACGCAATCCGCCGCCACGAGGAGCCCCTGGAACGCGACGGGCCCTCTCCGTCTTCTGCCTCTCAAATTGGTTTCAGATCATTCTTTAACTCGATCAGCTTTTCCCTCACGACGACGCGGCCTGTAATTAGAGACAAGAGATGGACGGACCGCGCGTGAACCATTGAGTCTCGTGACAGTGTGGTTATACAGAATGGGCCACGTTATAATGCCATACTGCGAGACATTCCCGGCAAAGCTCCAATGAATGCTCCAACAATGAAGAAAAGGTTAATAGTACGACTTTAGGTCTTGGTGACGGGCAAATTTACATGTTTTATCGGAATGTCCATGAATTTGCTTTACGTTCATGCTTGTGTGAGAGTTTCAGGCTTTCTCCTTCTTAAAAGTTGAATTGCGTTTGATCCACTTGGGTGCATCAGTAATCATCATGTCTATTTTCTGGGTAAAGGAGTCACAAAATGTACTTAAGAAAAAAAAAATTACTTCCAGGGGCGTAGCAACATATTCTGGGCCCCACGTACAAACCTTCTCAGTGGGCCCCTGAAACATAATGTTTTATATGATTTATTTATCCCAGCAAGTTATTATTGTTGTTTTTTCATTCACTTTTGCTAGAATGTGCACCCCAAAATTCACAAAACTATATTTATTTACAACTTGTGTGGCTACCGGCTGATATTATGACACAGTACTGTTTGTTTTTGCAATAAATACCAGACCAATTTCACAAACGTGATGAAATGCATAATTGTATTTCATCTCTGAAGGACTTTACTCAACCACAATGCATTTCGTTACAACAAAAATACATGTAAAAGTAGGAAAATGAAAATGAAAAAAACAAAAAACCTCACGTGTTCCCTGCCCTGGGCCCAGAGGAAACCAGTACCCTTTACCCCCTAGTCCTACGCCCCTGATGACTTCAACATAATATTACCCAACTAGAAGTACAACTCATACAATAGGTAGAAAGATAGACAGGCTTGTCATAGAAATTCAAAACATTTGCAACGGTAAACTAACAATATTAATAATAACAACTAGAATTTCACTCAAAAGTATCACGTCTACAACTCTGCCCTGATTTCAGCCACTGTTTCAGACGTTTGTTAAAGATGTTCGTCTCAGTTCGCAATTTTAGATCAGCGGGAAGAGCGTTCCACAAACTTCACAGTCTCCCCTGACAGAAGCTCCGGTGTTCGATCTTAGAGAGCCCTGAGCTTCAGAGCCAGACTAGAAAACACTGGTGACACATGAGAAGTCAAACATAAAAAAAGAAAGAAAAGAAATTCAGTGTGCTAAAATGTACACAAATTTCAAAAGATTATGTTTTTGGATGATATCGCCTCATGGGTTTTCTGTCAAATACCTTAATAGATGTATGTATGTATGTATGTATGTATGTATGTATGTATGTATGGATGGATGGATGGATGGATGGATGGATGGATGGATAGATGGATAGATGGATAGATGGATGGATGGATAGATGGATGGCTACTTTATTGATTGCCTTTGCGTCTCAGTCAGAGGTCTCGGTGCAGGAGGATTGGTCAGGTAGAGCAGTGTTTCCCAACCAGGGGTACAGGGACCCCAAAGGGTACACGAGCAATTACCAGGGGGTACTTGGAATGGTTTCAGGATTTAAATGAAGATGAAATTAACTTATATTTGAATAACAAACTGTCATTAGTTTAGCATCTTTTCTGAGTATCTTGGCCCATAAATATAATAAAAACAAAACATCTAATAGTAATAATTGACTATATTTGTAAACTTGTAAACTAAAGGTAAGGGGTACTGAGTGTGAGACAAAGCTTAGGGGGTACTCGACACAAAACAGGTTGGGAACCACTGAGGTAGAGTAAGCAGTTTGAGGAGAGTAACAGCTCTCAGGACAAAATACAGCAGCCTGATCATCACAGTGTCCTACAACACAGCAGTGTCGAAGGGGAGAAGGTGAACTCAGGAGAACGCTCTTCTTCGCGCTGTTGATCGGTCGGTGATGAGATGGGCCATTCTCTTGAAGTCCGTCTTCTGCTGGGTTTGGTTGTAAAAAGCCTGTAGCATTTCAGAGGTCCATGCTAGCTCACGCGTTAGCTCCATGCAGGGTCGTCGTCGAGTGAAAACCAAACCTGCAACTAACCATTATTTTGTCAATCGAATAATCAAGCAATTACTTTTAGATCCCAAAGACTTGAGTTTTGTTTGAGACCAGCCTGATGGAGTATTCATAGTCTGTATTTTTCAGATGATTATTTTTTTTATCATTATTGCAATAATCGATTAGTGGCGATCAATCAATCAACTTCTTTCAGCCCTATAATGAAAATGTAACAGGGGACTTAAGTAAGAGTGACTGTAAAGTAAATGTCTGGACGTAACATCTGATTTATAATTTGAGGACAAGGACAAAACATTAAAGGGGACATATTAGGCAAAATCAACTTTAATGAGCTTTTAATCAGAATCACTCTCATTCATCCCCAAGGGGAGCGGAGGACATAACCTAATTACAACGGCGTTTCTGCATCAATACATTTGAGTAATGTCACTGTGAAGACGCGGGGCTGATCAGTTCTGCAGTTTTGAAGTCAAGGGACCTGGTTGTACTAAACTGTTTTAGATCAATATTGCAGTTTACAGAACATGTAAAACAAAATCTATTTATGTTATACCTGTCGAAAGGATAATATGTCCTTAAAAAATACATAACATGTGGTATGTGATAGACATAAAAGATAGACCAAAAATACAAAAAAAAAACACAAAAAACAAAACAAACATATCCACCATATCTGAACCATGAGTGTCTGTCTGCAGACCTTACTCCAGAGGCCCCTGGCCCGCAGACCTGAACCAGGAGGAGCCTTAACCTAAAGGTCCGGAAGAACACACTGTGCAGACGGGAAAAAAACATTACATGCCGTTACTTACTGCATTACTTTTTATTAACCTAATTAAGAGATTAGTAAAATATGTTTAAACACATAAACAGCAGTTTATAGAAATATTGATAACACTATGGCAGAAGTTACATTAACCGAGAATTCTCTGTCATTTAGGGATTATTTTCTGCTTTAACATAAAATTCTGAAGGCATTCCGTCATTTTGACAGGTTGAAAATCAAACTCTTGCCCTTAGTTGTACATAGGATATCAACATAACTCAACAAACTTCAAACAAAGCACTGATTTTCAGCTTGTCCTGCTATTTTCTTCAGCGAGCTGAGACTGAACTAAAACCAGACTTTTTTCAGCGTGCCTCGGCCTCCGCTGCACCAGCTCAGAGCGGCTTCACTTTTCTCTCTCATTCAAGCCTTTCACAAGAAATGTGCAGCATAACGTGCAGAAAGCGCGTTTAGATCATAAAAAGGAAGTGGGCGCGGCCATGTGATGTGCACGTGTCTGTGTGCTGCAGTCAGATATATGAATGTACATGTTTGACGACTGTCCCGCTTTACCGTGTTAGTTTACTTTACTACATTCATTCAAGAACCTCTGTGAAGTTGCCCCCATCAAACGCTCAGAGGAGTGCGGCAGCGGAGGACAAGTGGGCGTGTGCATGTGTCGGTGCACGCTGCAGATATTCACAGTAACTTCTACTTCTACTAAGGGAGGGTTTATTGTTATTGCCTTTAAAGCCCCAGATCCCCTGCACTTGTCACACACGTGCAGGAAAATTATAAAAATGGCTCATGACAGATTTTTTGGGACCCCGTCCATCATAATGACGGACTGGAATTATCTCCAGCGTAACCTTTGCTGTATGGTGAAGATTGTTTTGAGGAAATGACAAATTAAAATAAAGGTGGCATTGACATCATAATTTCTGATGGCTGGGCCTCTGTAAAGATGTTTATTTCATTAAAAGTAAATCTCCCACAATTCTGATCCGCAAATGTTGAACCATGTCTTTGTCTGTTTGTTTTTGGCTCCACAAACAAACAAATCACAATATAGAACATTATAATCAGAATACAAAAAACAATATTGAAAAACAGAAAAACAAAGATTACGTGATAACATTTTTACCTTACAACATGACATTCACAAAAAACACCATAAAGCCCCTCTGAGCTATCACTACTTCACAAAATGTCCACATGTCCTCCACACAACCAAAAATGAACTTAGAGTGTTCTTATTGTGATATTGTGATGAATCTGCATCTGCAAAGTCACAGGACAAAGCATTAAATATGTCATTAACATATGTTACTTAAAGCTCCAGCCCAACACCATTTACAATATATTTAAAAACACTTGATGTAATTACACAAGTTTGATTAAAACACACTCAATTAGAAGCGATAACGTAAGGCGCATGTTTGAAAAAGAAAGATATGTGGGGCAGTATTATCTAATTACCTACACTTCACAACACGGAATAAACTCATCATCACATTTTGTCAAGATTAATCAGCGAATATATAATCAATGTCTACGTAGTTTTACATTAACAAAGAGTTGATATTGCTTCTTCTTCGTGTGGTGCTGAAATGTTGAAATAGTTAAAGTGCGTATGACAGGTTGGACTACTCATTTGACAAAAAACGAGTTAAGATAAATATATTTAAAATGTTATTAAAATACTTCACACTTGATCACAGTTTAGCAATTTTTTTTATTTTATTTTTTTACTTCCTGGTTGTAAATGATGACACACTAGGAAATTACCTAGCAACCATCCAACACACTGGGCCAAAACTGTCACTGATTTTATTATTCTACAAATAAAAATATATGAAAATGCCTTTATTTTGTTGTATCAATGTTTAAAGGAACCAAAAAATTCTTCTTCTTTTTCTTCTTTTGTGTAAATTATTCATAACCTTTGTGTGATGTCATCAGTCTGTTTATTTCCTGCAATTTTCAACACATTTTTCAACTTTTCTCCACAAATGGCAGCTTGATTGGTCTAAAACCAAAATGTATGTGTACAACTGGTATTGACGCACCAAATAAAGTCAAAAGTAGAAAACCATGAAAACCTGTCATACGCACTTTAATTTTGACACATCAACATAAAGCTTTTGTCACCTACACACAAAGACGTTTACTCAAGCTGTTACACTGTCAAACATATTTATAAAGGAGTAAAAGTAAGGTGTGAAAACTACTCTGAGAAGTACAAGTCCCTCCCTTAAACGTACTTGAGTAAACGCTGCTTAGTCGCACCTCTGGCTCTCTTTGGCTCCCCCTTTTAGCGCCTGCATTGAACGGCGGTGATGGCTTTATTCCTTTACTGTTATTGTGTAATCTGCTGTTGCTGCATAATGGCCAATCAACGGCGATAGGACCGTTAATGCGCGCCTCGGTGTGCGTTATCCGCGTGTGTGGGTGCTGTTTGATAAGGCGCTAAATGAGAACGCAAGACTGGAAATTGCCTTAGCCGTTTAGCCCGCTTATGATTATTGCATTGTCTGGGCTTCTCATAAAACGATCGCTATCAGAAGGCGGTGCGCGGCTTTTGTGTTTCGTCTGCGGCCAGAAGATAAACACGCGCGGCTAATTGCTCGCACGTGTTTACAGGCGCGCTAACTGTCGTAAAGTGTTAGCCGTGGCGTTGTGCCGTTTCGGAAAGTGAAATATCAGAGCGGCGACGAGCATGGGAGATCGCACTGATGCATGACGGCAAAACCAGGGGTTGTTTTAATGGGATGATTGGCAAATAGTGTTAGGGGGTTCGCGCTTGTCGCAGATAGGGTTGTAACGCGTCTTTTCGTGTCAATTTGAGATTCTTTTTTGAAAGATTGTCATTAATGTATGTCACACATGGTATGGAATTGGTAAGCCAGAGGGAGGGAATTGGAGCCAGAAATTTTGAATGATTTTTGTCAGTTTTTACAATATCCAGAAAACTGTGTACCAGAGGTCTGTCCCTGCACATGTAAATAAGTAAAAAAGAAAGAAAGAAATAATAAAAACAAAACAAAAACATGACATGATAGAAACTACAAGGGGCCATGTAAGGGTAAAGCAAATTAATAAGCTTTTTCAATACAGTGCTACTCCACAATACAGGATCTAAAATTAGATTTGAGATCCACAAGGGAAATTACTTGGACACAGTGGCTCACAAATAATAATTTAAGAATAGCTCCTAATTGACTAAACCGCAAATAGAATGGTAATATAAATGGTAGCAACCATATTGTATCGACAAGGGGACAAGTATTCAGACTTGTACATGTGACAGGAAGTAGAAAAATGAATAAGGAAAAAACAGCAATGAATGAAAGAATAGCCTGGTCCACGGTAGCCACCTGACCTTTCTGTGTACGCTCTATGACCCTGGTCCAGGTCTAGTGACCAGTCTCACGCTAATCAAGGACTCAGCAGTGACGAGGAGCCACATCCAGCTAACAATAGGACAACAGAACCAAAGGCTGACATACAAAGATTAGTTTCATGTGAGACTAGACAGGGCTAAGCATTTATTGTATCAGAAAATAAATGGTGCACATATTCAGTATCCTCGAGTAAAACTATAACGTCAGTAACTGGAGGGCCCTAAAACCCTGAGGACGCCCAGCCTGCGTGACGTCACATTGTTTTGTTTTGCGTGCTGTTTTTCTATATGTTTTAAACTATGCGGTGCACAGCTCCTGCCGATCAGAGCTGTATTTCTGAAGGGATCATCGGGCAAAAGTGAAATGTTTTGCTTTTGCTTTAGAGCAGATGTTTGATATTTTAAACGAGGAAAAGGACGATCCTGGATCAGAGTTCCGAGAGGAGGAGCAAGTGTTGACACTGGACTTCAAGACAAGCTCGTCCCAGAGACGTAAACTTGACTGAACAGTGGATACAGTTATCCTCCCGTGGCCCAGAGAGTAATAGTGTGTAAAACAACAGTATTTCTTCATGTATGGCACTGCTACATAATCTGTGCGTCATAAGAGAGACGATTCACGCTGCTCCTCGATGTCCGTAAGGCTGCTTTTGTTGGATTGAGGACATGAAAAAGACGATCGTCATCTTTTCTCTTCTTTTTTTCCCATGTACTTCTCATTTTATAATCCTTTATAAACTCTACTTTTTTTCATTGTAGCTGCACATAATTTTTCACGAAGCAAAACACAGGGAAGAATAGTCTTTACTTAAGTAAAGACTAATGGAAATCCAATAAATAAATAACTAACCTAAAAAAACATTGACAATTTTGATTCTGATGAAAACTATGGATTTTCAAAAAGGAGAAACTGATCCATGTACAATAACAATTCTGTTTTTCAATTAAAGTAGAGACTTGGGTGTTTCTTTTTGTTTTCCACAGGGCTATGAGTATTGTTGAAATTTAACGATAACTCTGGTTGGCTGGGGGTTTTACCTCGCCTGGGATCCAGATCACACACTTGTCCAAAACACAAAATGATGTGAATCTGGTCACCTCGAGCCAAACTCAAACAGAACTGTGCAATCAGATCAGTTTATTTACACATTTGAAACCAAGTCATTAGTCATATTCAATTTAAAATACACACTTCTCTCACCTCAGATTGACACAGTTTTATGCTTCGCTCATTAATTCTGCAAAAATGCACAACGTTTTTCAATCCCCTGTGAGATTTTTTCTTTAATGTTTTTCTTCGTTTGCAAACAGGAGTAATTAAACAATTGTGAATGAAACGTAATGCAACTCCAGGTATGTTTTTGATGAAGGAAAAGTATCCATTAAATGTTTTCTTGGATCAACATCAAACAGATTTTCAGAACAGACGAGTAGCCAGGCAAACAAAACAATTTCATGATTCACCTCTGGCTATTTCCCCCAACTGAACAGTAATTTAACCCTTACAGCCAGCTTCCAAATCCCATCTCACCAAGACTACCTTCAATCTCAGCATTGATATTCCCCCCACACTTTGCTTATCCATGCAGAATGCGATGCCGAGAATGCACACAGAAGCCAATCCCGCTCATATCCTTCTGAACTAAGGACGCAGGAGGTTGTTCCATGTGCGCCTCTCCAATGTGACGCTCCACAAGTTAACAAGGTCAACGGGACAGAACAGACAAACACAAGATGACATTTTTTGTCTCAGTGCACGTTGTTGACGATGTATACAGTAGCATGTATATATGTTGTCACTTGTGCTGTCCATGCGCATGTGTCGGACGCTGTTTGGTCAGCAGAGTGGAAGGGACATGGTGTGTGGAGTGTGGAGGGTTTCTCTTTGTGTCATATTGGGAATCGCAGAGACTTTCACTGTACTCTATGGGAGTTATTTTTAAAGCACAACAAAGCTGGAGTTTCCAAGTAGGTCACAAGACACAGCAACAATGGAGATGAGCGTAGTGGAGAACGGAGGATTTTATGGCCCAATAAAATGCTAACGTACACCATGCTCATTACATCTGATGATAAAGCTTTTTGGTATGCTTTGTTTAGGCACTGAATGGTACAACTGACAGGGACAGTGCACATTAAAGGGACTGCATCTTATTTTTTACTGTTTTCAAACGTGAAAAACAGAAACAGTTCACGTTAAACTCTTTACATCAGTCACTTTCCTAATGCAGTCCCAGCATCCTAAATGTTCACCACCATGAGTTTATGAGCACTTTTCATGAGTCTCTGAGTGTCACAGACTTTCACAGCAAAGCTTACAAACACTAGCATGCTAACGACATACTTCCTGCTTCTCGTAGAATAAAAGCCTCAATACGTAGATGCAGAGAAAGCGATGTAGTCTCGTTTTCACTCGAATATGTGAGGGGCAATACAGATTTTACTTAATTACATGTAAAAAAAAAATCAGGTAAAAATGGACTAGTTTCAAACAGTAAAAATCAGGTACAACCCCTTTAAAGAACATTTCTGCTAGTTTAATTTTCAACCAATGGAATGCAACTTAAAGAGAGGCTATTTTGCAAAAGTTTAGAGTTTTGTTTTTGGTGACTGTCAACCATTAGAGATAGTGTGCTTTGTCTTCCATTTACACCATTTTACCTAAGACTAGCTTTTTCAACAAAGGCTTGTTGGATAGAGGACTAAAGAACTAAACACAGAGTCTGAAGAGGGAGTTGCCTGTGATTCTTGTCATCAGTGGTGAACTACTACATACAAATGATTACTTTTGGATTAGAAAGTTAAAAACTAAACCTAATTAAACATTGCTTTTGGGGGATAATAGCATTTTCCAACCAACAAAAGGTGACATGGTAATCTATATGTGCTGTGTGTTAACAGTGAATACCACATAGAAATGTAATACCCCCTCCTTAAATCATGAAAGTAACACTGAAACAAATCCATGAATAATAAAAGATATAATAATAGAACACGTCCGCCTGAATGGACCTAGTTGTCTTTTATTTTAGTTTATTTTTTCCTTCACTGGATATTGTTGGCTTTTATTTTTAGGTATTTTGAACAAAAGTTAATTTTCATACTATATACCAGCCCCGCCTCGTCACACAGCCATAACGCCGCTTTCTCTCGTTCCTGCTCATTGTCAGACGTCTATCACTGTCAAAGCTCAACCTTTGCCATCAACTTTAAAGCCATTCACACAAACACAGTCTCTCTCCTTTTTCTTTCTGTAATTTCTGACGTGTGCTGCAATCCTCCTCAGCCGCAGAAGTAGAACCATTAACCCTTCAGTCTTTTGTTCATCACAACTCATGTTTTAGCCCAAGGTTCATAAAACGAATGAGACATAAAACCGGTGCGTGATGTGAATATGAAATGTGCAGAGGAGTTGATGAGTTTCCAGCTGACAGGTGTTCAGATGAAAACAGCTGATGAGAGCATCTGGGAATCAGTGGGGATTGTTCAAATCACACCAGCGTTCTTCATAAATAAGAAATGATCTTCCATTCAATTATTCACACATTGTTCATAACTGGCAACGCCACAGACGACATTTGTCCAGGTGTGGAGTGCCGCCAGAACAGAATCCTGAGAGATAATATTACAGTAAATCCAGCAGAAACGTTGCAGTGGTTTAAAATGTGTTCATAAACAGTGTATTTGGTATCATAGGTTTGTATGAAATTTTTTATTTTTTAGAATAAAACAATAGCCAGAGTAATATTGTGGGTTGTCACAGTATGTCAAATTGTAAGTGTCTTAGCTTAAATGTGTTGTTTTGTTGCAGCTAAAGAAACAATGAAAAGGCTTGTCAAGGAATGTACAATGAAAACAGATATAATTCTGTCCAACGCATGATCGTGACATTTTTTATTTGTTTGTGAAAAAGTCTGAACTCCGGATTTAAAACAGAGGCAGATTGTGATGTCACTGTGAAAAAGGCCTATATCCTGGAGTGAACATGGTTTTCCTGAAACCAGAAGTCAGATACAGGTCCTGATTTTCAACTAAAGTTCCTTGATTTTCAATCCCACTGCCGGGAAAAACTGGTGTGCTTTTAAGTATTGCCAGGTAAGCTTTGATTGTTTGATTCATTAATTGAACTGAATAATTTACCGTTTTGGAGTGCCGTGAGCAACTTCTCCATCAAAAAGCAATCACCATTGCCATTAATGAACCAGACAGAGTGGCATGGACAATATTTGCTACATTAAATACCACTTTTTACCCCTAAATTGTGTGATTTGATAGTTTTTAGCTGCAGGTGTGTCGCAAAATATTTTCAACCAAAAAACTGTAAAGTGACCCAAAAACAGTTGAAAAATACCGCTTTAATGTAACAACTTTTTGCTTGTGACAATAAAATATGTGAAACTCAGGTCTTTATTAACAATAAAACATGCTAAATGTATTTAATTATTATGTACAACAAAATGTCATAGCTTAATTAGCAACTAACATGCAACTACTTCGCTGCCAACTCAATTAAGCCGGCTAACTTCCTGTCTGCATGTAGCGCGCGTTAGCATGTCAGCGTGCGCTCCTCTGCCCTTAGCTGCTCATTTAGCCGCTCTGTGTGACATATCTGTGTCATTAGCGCATTAGCTCGTAGCCACTGTTAGCTCGGAGTGACCAACTGTTCCCTCTCCCCCCCGAGGGTTTGGCCACTGGTTCAAACACTGACTACACACTGGGCCCCGTAATTTGCCGCTCCCGGTTCATGGGCGTATCACGGCCTGCCTCTCCGCTGGCCCCGCGCTCGCCGACAGCTTGTACGCGGTGCACATGAGTGGGTTTGCAAGCTGGACGATCTATAATTTGAGAGCGGAGAGATGTAGAGGTGAGCCGTGAGAGATCTGGGTGGACAGGACAAGATGGAGGAGCGTGAAAGACTTTGGTCAGCATGAGGGAGTCCAGGGTCAAAAGGTCATGGACAAGTTTGGAGGCGGAGTGCGAGTAAAACACACACGGATTAGCTACAGAAATATTAGCAAGTTAAAACAAAATATTGAATCTTTCGCACGGGGAAAAAGTCCTCAAAATGATGCATAAAACAAGAAGCTGAAAGTAACCCATGAAATCAAAGGTTGTTACAGTGAATCACCTTCATCTTCATCAATGCATGTCTATTGAGGAATGTTACGCAGTGGGGCTTTAAATTCAGCCTGCACTTGAGTCTACATTTCTGGACTTGTTTTAAGATGTTTTATTGGTTTCAGTCAGTTTTATCCTTAGACATTATAATATTCTACTTATAAAGTATTTACATTTTGATACTAAGCAAAAGGCTTGACACTTGATACCGATTTCGATACCACAACTGTAATGCAATAACAGTACTTTCTTTATGTTGCCATGGGATCTTAAAATCCTCTCTGACATGCTGGAGAGCATGCACTCCCATTGTCTAATCTATTTTTAGTAAAATGCAAAAAATAAATCAATAAAAATAGAGCAATAATTATTTTTGCACATGAAAGTGGACTAAAGGATCTCAATGCGCACATTCGTGACCTCCTCCTGCAGTGTTTTCGTTTTCGCCTTCGTTTCCCACAAAGAATTAAAAAATCTGTCGATAAACAATCCAATTTTAATTTTCAATCAATATTCTCCTCTCTTTTGTCCATTTCATGAATGAAAATGTTGATCCAGTCACAAAACTTTACTGATTTGGAACCTCTGAAGATTCATGAATGAGTTCTTGTATTATTAGCATTTTTAATTCAACTTTTGCAAATTCAAATTTCAAATTTAGATTTTTTGTTTTTATTAATATTCATTAAACATTTGTATCTATAAAAGTATAACAAGTAGAAACTTCTAATAATAACTTTTATGAAAAAACTTTCATAAACTTTTTGTCATTTACAATTTTGAGAAGTAGATTTCATCATCTGGGAAAAATAAGTCTTGTTTTTCATACATTTCTTGTGATTAATTGGGTATTTTAGTTATCTGAAATAGTAAAAATGTTCTTGTTTGTATTCTATTGATAAGAATTGATGTATGGGATTGTATAAGTGTAAAAACACTTTAAAGGACACATATTCTGCTGCAGTGACTTTTTTGAGCTTTTAATCATGTTCTAACAATGTTCCGTCATCAAAAACACACTTGAAGTAGCATTCAGCTGCATTAATGCTGTTTTGAGGAAAGTCCATTTGAAAATCCTCTCCTCTCTGAGCGTCAAAACACTTCCTGCTGAACTCCCTCGATCAGTGACAATTTTCAGATTTCCTACATCACTCGGAGAATCTTCTGCTGTTTCAAGTCCTTACTTCATCGTCAGACTCGTTCTGAGCATTTCTGCCTCTAAACACGATCACTGCTACTGCAAACCTGAACATTGTGTGTCTTAGTGTGCTGACATAACTAAATTGTGTATAGAGCTAGGCACCATCAGTTGGCTAGATGCAGTCTAGTGTCACTGCAGACTGCTAAGAAATCCTTTAAATTAGTCCATAGTAAACTTTTTTTTGTTCATGACAGATTTAAGGTATAAGAGTATGCTAAAAACAATTACACCACAGCTTAGTTACAAAGGGTTAAAATAGTTCTGATAAAGTTCATTCAAAAACAGAAAAAGGTAACATTTTGTCCTGTTTATGTTTTGATTCAAGCTTTAGTATTGATTAGTGCCTGAATTTCGATTCGACAACCCTACTTATAAACAACAACATTCAAACTAATCCAAACTCTTGTTACGATGAATGTTTAGAATTTGCACTGCATTTTCACTGAATCTTGCAATGTTGAAAAGAAACATAAAAAGAGTTATTTGATTCAACTTTTGCTTTCATAAGACGTCTAGTTCACTTTTAAAGACATGACTCATCCTTGCTACCATACCAAATGCTTTCATCCCAAGATAGCACCAACAGTCCACAATGTTCCTGAATTGAAAAAGTGAATAACAAACAGCTCTCTTAGGTGTGGACTTAAAGCACGGCGCTTATACACACACTCTTTTCATATTCAGCTGCAGCCAGCGGTCAGTGCTAAACTTTACTTATTTATCTGCCCTTGTTGCCACCTGTTGCAGTCCCGGTGAGCTCCACTTTCGATTTCTCTTGACATCTGATGTTGTTATGTTGTTTTTTGTGCCACTGCAAGCTCCAGAGCAGCTGAAAACTAGGCCCGAGCAAACAGGAAATACTGCAGGAGTGGAATAGACCGAGCATCCACTGCACATCTTTTTACGTCTTATAAGATTTATGAATGTCACACTGGTAGATGTAATGAATTAAAAGTTGTAAGACAGATAGAACACAGTCACATTCTATGTGAATATCAGGCTCCAGGCTCAGTGTAATAAAATCATCACAGTTGTAACTGTTAGCGGAGTCTAGCGCGACAGGCTAGGTGTGTTTTCGCATTTGTAAAAGTTACTAAATGAAATAGAAATGGGAAGATAAGGTCTTGGTCTCGGCCTTAGAACTATGACAAAATCTGGAAGGTGAATACAAAATGGCGCCCTATTGATCCCTGTGGCCTGTGCTCATGAAGCCAAAAAGTTTTTTTCTTCCGCATCACTTCTTGAATGGGGCTAGCTCCTCCCACCAAGTGACGATAGATTTTTTTTGTCAACGTTAGCTTGTGTGATTGTAATGTAATTGTATTCTTCATATTAGATCATATGTGAAAGCGTCTAAAGTGAAATAAAATACAACTTACAAGTATCACTCGTCTAACCATGTCCACCTGGCTCACACATGTTTACCGTGATGTCACCTAATATAAAAAGTTAAATAGACCATTTCCTTCTATTTTATTTGAATACGGCTGCAATACCTCGCACAGCCACCAATCAATCTGGCTTGGGGAAACAGGGGGCGTGCCTTATCCAGTTCATTTAATAGATCAATGTTCTGCTCTTTGTGTTTACATGTTCGACAGAGATTGATCCTAGACGCAGCAGGAGGGCTCACTCTGCGACCAAGATTCCAAATGATCAAACAGGTTGGATATCACTCGCAGCTCGGCTTTGGTCGTACAACAGTTCTAAATTTAGTCTTTGTCCCCGTCTAACTCTGAGACCTACGAGCCACGATTTTGAGCCACAACTCAAGATTCTTCTCATAATGACAAATGTTTTGTCGCAGACGGCCAAAATCGTGCAGTGGACACCTGGATTAATTGATAATGTGTTTTTATATTGATGCAGTATCTTATATTAATAATTTTCTTTCCAGTCCCTTTGTGCCCATGCATCATTTCCAATTTGTCTACAGTACATTAGATTTGTCTCGTTGTAAAAAGGAAAATATGAGCGTTAAACTGACAGTTAAAATGAACAGGCGGTTGCATTATAAAAATACCAAAAACATCGATATTGATATGAAAAAATATGTATAATTGGCCCAAACAATAAGATAGATATCAATAACATATATCCCACCAAGTTTGAGCTTATTTAAAACATGTATTATCTCTACACATAACATCACAATGAGTGTCACCTACAACCAAAATAGAGTGAAAATTATTCTCAGGTGAGGATGACAAAAAGGGGGGAACGTCAACAACACTGGGATTGAAATTGAAAAGAAGATTAAACTTTTGTCGAAGCCCTTTTACGCTAAACTGTTTATCATAGTTCAGTGCTGAGTGGGGACCTGTCATCTGGATGTGTAACGGGTAATGACTGCGCTCACGTAAACCTATATACATGCAAATATGGAAGCAGGCCGATCCGGCAAAGTCAAAACGATTGTTCTACAACTGCCGACTATTATGACTGAGAGGTGCCCGCGGAATTAATTACAGACAAAATATTATACCAGCGATTTATTTCAACCTATGAAAGCGCTTTACATTGCTTTATTCAATCATGCTACACTCGGGGGTGGTAGCTTCGTTGTGGCCCAGACCCAACCCTGAAGCTCCCGAGATGGAGCATTCTCAAGGTGGTATGGTCATGGTCTCTATTCTTTCAAAAAGGTTAGGTATACTTTATCAATTCTCTGCATTTGTCCCATCTTTTAACCAGTATCGATGGGATATAAGTCAGGAGTGAGCTGCTTTAGTACAGGACTCAGGGACCTATCTCCAAATCTTGAGTTCGGCTTGGGTCAAGACTACCATAGCTGGAAGATTTTACCTATTGGGTCTGCTTTGGGTTCATTTGGTCTTCTGCATCCTTCCTCTCCAGGCGTATCTTTTATGAAACTTAACGTGGAATTCTTACTAAAAAAAAGTACGTAAGGACTAAACACAAACTTCCAAAAACGCCCTCTAACACACTCATGTCTCTCTGAGCTCTTTCATCTTTGATTTGATTCTTCTTCTTCTTTGATTTTCGTCTCTGAAAGCCCCGACGCAAACATAGACACGAACGCTGATGATTAAGGAGGCCATTGAGATCCAGGACTGTAAAGATGAGGAGGCATGTCAGCTTTCGAGGACCTTGGATACTGTCCAGGAGAAGCTGTTCCTCTACCAATGCAGACGGGAGAAATGCGTGTAAATCAGTTGAGACGACACAACACTGTACATCACGTCGCCCTTCTGTGGAAGAATGCAGAAGACATTCAAAGTTTGTCTGTTGGTCGACTAAAGACCTTCCCCATCGATTAATCGACTAAAAAGGGGGTGTAGCAAAACTATGAAGTATCTCTCAGTATTTGACCCAAATTGCACCAAAAAAAACCACAACTGCACTAGAGTTTATGCAATATATATATATATATATATATATATATATATATATATATATATATATATATATATATATATACAGAAAAGTACTAGGAAACAGTGTATTTATATGATAAGTTATGTTAGATATATATAAATTTGATTAAAGTCATGATTCACTCCAAAATCTTTTAGCTAATTCACTCCATATCTTCACTTTTTCACAGTTTCTGCCGTATAAATCCTTTTAATTGAAATAAAATAATTAGTCGACTAAGAAAAATGTCAACTAAAACGCCAACGACCGATTAATCGACTAAACAAATTAAAGACTACAGCCCTAATTCAAAGTATGTCAAGGTATGAGAAAGCACCACAAACTCAATAACCTCCTCTATTCTATCTTCACCATCAGCCTCATCAACCTCTGAATCTCTTGTTTTTGAACATTTCCAGGGTCTAGACCTGGGTAGACATCTCAAAAAAGCGATATCCATGCTTTTATAACATTTGAACCAGTGCCTACAATTACAGTCAGACAAATATGTTCTCTATTCTGAAAGTTGGACTTATTTCTCTCAGTTTTTCCTTCCCTAGACTGCTCCCCTGTTGACTTTCAGTACGTGTTATCCTCACACCCCCCCATCCCCACCTTACCTTCTGAATCCTTTATCGTCTCCTATCACCTTCCTTTGAGCGCTGTTCTCTCTCCCGCTCCCCTCCTCTGTCTCATCTTTTCATCTACTGTACTACCACCAACCAACTATTTTTCCCTCCAATCCTCTCTCGTTACAGCCAAAGCATCCCTAAATTTAAGTTTCTGTTGGAAATCCAAGTCCAGTTGATTGGTCGGGCACAGTATAACGAACTACAAAAAGAATAAATCCCTCCAACTGTTCAGCCCTTCCCCCTAAACTGGATTTGTAGCCACGGGCAAGAGGCTTGGAAGTGTTATTGAATCCATCGGAGAGCAAACAGGGAAGAGTTGACTTGTCAAGACCAAAACAGGCTTCCTTATTAAACTTTGATAAAAGCGTGTGAAGAAAAAGATAGATTGTTACACTGAAATCTAACCAAGGGGAATTGTTTTCAGCTATGCTACGTTTCACAGCTTCTGGTCAGTGTGTAATTGTGTTTATTTTAGACTCAGAAGTTCGTAAATTGCTTTAGATGTTACTAGAGTTCAAGGCATATTGTTAGCAATTAAAGGAAAAATATTATGCATTATTTATATTATAGCCGTTAAACATGCTCTTGAGTACCTTAAGTTTGGCTTCTCCTGTTTTAGATCTAAATAATAAATGTTTGTAAAAAATAAAATGAACATCTGTATCTGGTTCTGTCTGCCCTGGCACTTACTGAGTTTAGGTGCCATCTACTGACTGCATAGCGCGTACACAAGCATAACCATGTGTTAATGATAAATGCAAGTGAACTAGTTTGTTTGTGATCGTGTTTAGAGGCAGAAATGCTCAAACGTGTCTGCCGATGAGTTAAGGACTTAAAACAGCAGAGGATTCTCCGATAAGTGATGTACAGAATCAGAAAAAACGTCTCACAGCGAGGGAGTTCAACAGGAAGTGTTTTTGACGCTTGGAGAAGACCGGATTTTCTATTAAACATTCATCAAAACAGCATGTATGCAGCTGAATGTTACTTCAGGTATGTTTTTGATGACTGAACATCGTTAGAACATGGTTAAAAGCTAAAAAAAAAAGTCACTGTAACAGAAAATGTGCTTTAATATGAATCGACTTTTCATTTCTTAGGTTGATTCACAAGCTGGGCAGCTGTGTTTACTTTATTTTTAAAAAACATGTTTGTTCATACTTTAAAAAAATGTATGTTCAAAAGTTTTGTCTATTTAAACAGCAGAATGCATCTTGAACGTTGATCATATTGGTCATCCTGACTGGAATTCTTTATTTTTGTGCTGACTTACAAAAACATTGTTTATGATAAGATGAAAGCCTCAAGGGTTAGTCACTTGAGAGTTGGCGGAAGTCGTGCCGCCGAAACATGTAAGGTAAATGAGCTTATAGCTTTTTTACAGCTGTCTTATTAGAAGAAACTCTCAAGTAACTAACCCTTACTTTTTATCCACAGCTGGCACCTTGACATGGCCGTGTGATGAGGGGTCTCTGCACTCTCCCAGAGCTCATTCGCTGAAATGAAAGTGCCTTGCCATCAGATGCAGTTTAAAGTCATGTCCAGAGCCAAGTCAGTTCTAAACATTCATGTCAGCACGTTTAGCAAATATAGTTTCAACATTTCAAATGAATTAAATGAAATGAAAAAATGAATGAAAAAAGCCATAGCTAACTTGCGGTCTTGCTTGTGATGTTGGTGACACTTTTTGTCATGAAGTGGTTTGGGGTAAATCCATCACTCTAGGCACTGAAGGCACCAACATTTTGAAGCTTAAAAATTACATTCAGAAAAACCTATGTTACTGAATCACTAAAAATAAAGTTAGAACTCTACAAATCAATATGTTTTGCTGCAGCTCTTCTTCCTCATGGCCCTGCTCTTATAGTTTAATGAAAGAGGACACAGCTCCAGCACCAGAATCATGTGGTCCACCTTGTATCCTCTCATCTTCTTGGTTCCTCCCTCCTTCCTCCTCGCTCCTCTGCCCCTGACAAGATGCTTTCTGACACAGCCACTGGCTGCCTCCTCCTCTAGCCATCTGCACCACACACACTTACACACACGCGCACACACGCACACACACACACACACACACACACACACACACACACACACACACACACACACACACACACACACACACACACACACACACACACACACACACACACACACACACACACACACGTTGCTTCTAATATAAATGTTCTATTTTATTGCAATACCAAAGTTTAGATGTGCAAATATATCTTTAGCCTGAATCATACATAATTCCAACAAAAATATTATACAAGTGCATTTCTAAAAATGTGCTGCAATGACTTAAACATTCCAACACCAAGTAAAAAGTGTCTCTAACACCAGTGTCAAGAATGTGTTCCACCTAAGGCCAGTAGAGAATAACGGTGTAGAATAACGGTGCAAAAAAACTGTTTTCATTTGTTATTTGAGCCCCCTTTATTGAACTAGGAAAGTCCCATTGAGATTCCTCATCTTTTAAAGGAGAGTCCTGGCCAAGATCAGTCATCATCAACACATGTTTAAACAACCACAATCATCAACATCCCTTTCCAAACCTTTCAGCATTCATTTAAACTAACCTTTTGTACTTCTAGTTCCCAAACAGTTTGTAAATCATTTACCAGTTTCTGTGTGAGCTCTGAGTCTTGGTTTCGCAAAGAATAATGTAATATATAAACAAAAATATTCATTTTGACATTTGTAGACAGCATGGACAAATTGTTGTTGTTTTATATTTGTTACATTTGGTCCTTACTTCCAGCTCCTCTTTCTAAAGTTCACGTTTATAAATAATTGGTGCTTGGTCAAATAAAAGAAAATAGTGGGATTAATGTTGGGATTTACACAAGGTAAGCCAACTACAGCGCATTATCGTCACAGATAAAATATAGAGCTGAGTATTGCTTGATTTAAAGTTGGGGTAAATGCAAGTGATAAGAAAATATTGTGAATAAAACAGGGGGTCAATCAAAGCGCTCCTCTTATGGCGGCTAGAAATGCAGACTCTCCAAAAAACAAAAAGGTGCTTGCTAGGATGGCTCTCTTGCAAGCCCCATCAAGAAAAAACTGAGGAATTGTGAATTATTTTGTATTTGGTGACATCTTGTTGCCGCATGTTGCAACATCAAGTAACTGTGCATTATTTGATTTTCTTCAACAAATATTTTTGCATGATGTAAGGCTCTAATACTACGCGAAACACTTCAACACTGGCTCCACACTTGTTTATATTCATCCTGAGTTCGTGAGATCAATTTTGAACCGGAGGTGACATAAATTACTCCATTTGTCATCGTTGGCAGCTACATTAAAAGACTTGTGAAATGTTTGTTGTTATTAATTTATCAAAACTTCTGGAGAGTTAAATGGAAGAAAGAAATTGTCTGCCGGGTCAGTGCCGGTGCCATAAAATGGCTTTGTAAATACGAAACGCCTTGTGAATCAGAATGCCATTTACTTTGGGACATTTTGAGATCGGATTAACTGACAATTCTGACTCCAACCACAAGGGGTCAGTCACAACAAGTCATTCTTTTCAATGGATCCTTTATCATGAATACAGGAGATAGAGAGGCTGAGGAGGCTGAGGGTTTTGCTGTTGCTGTGTATGACATGGAGGAAGGTTGTGACATGGCTAAAACAGCAGGAATGAGGGGAGAGAGAGTGCATTTATATGATTGGGTTGACTTGTGAAGAGGTTGCAATCTGTCCATCCTTAAAGCCAGTGGTTTTCAAACTTTTCACAGAAAGTACAACCTATGAAAATATCTGGCTTTTTCTTTGTGACTAAACATAAATACATTTCTCTCTAAATTAAAGGAACTGCGCATTATTTACATTGTTATTGGCCTTTAAACACGCTCTTGAGTACTTTGGCATCTCATATTTTACCACTTAAAATAATGTATTGAAAACCACGCATGACTTTCTATCATTCAGGTGTTTTCTCGTTAGGATTTGGTGTTATCGACAGAGGGAACTGCCGTGTAAAAAAGACAATCAGGCCTATAGTAACCTGCCCTGACAAGCATGAAGTCGTAAAGAATGCGATTTGATGGCAAAAATGCTTAGAACGAGTCTGGCGATGATTTAGGGACTTAAGAACAGCGCAGGTGATCTTTTGAAATCACAATTTTTTGAAAACTTGAAACGGAGTGTATTCTGAGGCCCCAAGGAGGAAGATCTCATAAACACAATTACTGAAACAAGCGTGAATCAAGTCTCCTTTGTATCTCAGTCAAAAGTCTCAGTGCAGATCTAGCAGGAGGATTCTTTGGTAGAGTCAGCTGATTACACGGGCGGGACACTTTGAGGAGAGTAGCAGCCCTCAGGACAAAATACTCCTGAGTGCCCAGTAGCCCGGGCATCACAGGAAGTGTCCAGGTGGAGGCGGGTGAACTCTGGAGACACAACAAGAAAGAAAGCCCACTTCTAGCTTCAGTCTAACTCAGCTCTGTTGTTTTAGTCGGTGATGAGAGTTTTTCAGCTGCATTTGGTGTTAAAATTCTGCACATTTCAGAGGTGCATAGCCAGCTCCTTGCACGCTCTCCATGGTTAAAAACAGACGGCTCATTTCACGCGAGGACACATGGTTAAAAGCTCAAAAAGGCCAGTTTTGCGCCCAGCGTTAGCTTACTCACGTTTGTATTTTGAATGATTCATGAGTAAAGTAGCATGATCTATTTTCCCCCGTACCTTCCACACTTTCAGCACCTTCACGTCGCACGGTCCATGTTACATTTTTGCCCCTGCAGTCCTTCTCCTCTGACTCAAGTACGAGCCTCATTCTGAGTCACTGTTCCTAAGTCCACGACCCTTTCCGCTGACTCCGCTCTTCTGTCTTTAATCACTGTAGCATTTCCGTACACTGCATCATGTTTGCTTGCTAGCCGCTTGTGTGTAGCGATGGCGCTGCTCCGTTTGCTAATGGGGTTTGTCAGTGTGACCGGGCTGCAGTTAGGTCAACCTACTAGTCTCCGCCTCCTCTCCCCGAGATTAAAAATGTAGCGCTGGCAGTGACGGACATTAAATCCACGGCTTCACATTATTAAACGTTTTGAATGTCTGCGGGCAAAACGAGCGTGAGATTTGGTATTACAGGACGGAGATGGATGGGGAAGGACTACGGCGTCAGTCGGAGGGAGAGGCTCGGTCTAAGTTTGGAAATTGGATTATGATGTGGGTGAAATTATTGTCAACATTGATCTTTATTGAAATGGGCTTTAAACAAACACAACTTCAATTTTGGGGTTTGAACTTCTGAACTTCTCTTCAAAAATGTCCTTATTGACAGACAAGGGACTTGTTTAAAGCTGGGGTACTGACTTTTTTTGTTTATTAGTGAATTTTGTGTTTTTCTCTAAAGAGTATCTTTATCTTCTTTAATTCTTGTAAACCAGAAAGTAAGAGCCGAAAGCAGCATTCTGATTGCCGGCACTTAGTGGTCTACCCCATCTGCACTTTGCAGTCTGAAAAAAACTTTTTTTAATAGCCATGTATTCACCTGAAAATGAATGCATGTGAATACAAAGGGTTTGTGAGAGCTAACTAAACTAGTTGAATAGGTTTAAATATCTTATATATATAAGATATATAAATATCTCTGTGGTGGATCCCTCTGCCACCACTCCACAGTGTTAGTATTTTTCTTTAATCACTTTACATTTCATTTATATTACACAACACATTATGCACAGTTTAATATATTTTATTTAGACACATATTTTCTAATTTGGGTGCACACTTATTAGTTAATATTTGTCTGAATTATTACTTACACTTGTTTCTTTGGAGTTGCCAGATCAGAGGACCAGACAAAGAGGCTGGATGAGCCCACATGGACCGTGGCAGTGGGGGAGGAGGAAGCGCACTGTTTTATTATTTTCAAATAATCTAGTTTAGTTTGGTTTAAAATGAGTTTTGTTATTCACTTATTTAATTCTATTTAGTTATTGTAATTTGCCTTATTGTTTCTTTGGTAAAGTTTGCAGTTATGGTTTGTCTTTGGTGCGCGGTCTCCCCCGTGTGTTCATTTTGGGTTAGTCCTTTGTATTTAAACTCCCTCCTTGTTTGAGGCGGTCTCTGTTGGTCTGGGTTTTTCTTTGTTCTGTTATAGTTATGGTTTAGTTGACTTCAGTTGGGCCCAAATGTTGTTTATATTGCTTTGCTTATTTTTGGAGCCTTTGTTAAATTCATATTTTTTTTGACTTAATTAAATTAACTTGATTTTTTACACCTGTTGTCCCTGCCTTTTACGTTTGGTCCATTACAATCTCCTTTTGTGGTCTGAAAATCAGGTACCCCACTTTAAAGGGCCTGCATCAGATTTAAAAAAAAAGACTATGTTGGATGAGAACCATATGGAAGCAACTGTCAGGAACAACAGTTCTTTCGCTGTCATGTTCACATCATAGTATGAGAAGGGGTTAAGATTTAATGCAGGGGTAGCGGACCTTTTTTTTTTTGTAAATAAGTACATTTTTTTTTCTCCCTAAAAAAATTTAGTAAAAGCAGCACTTTGTGACAAAATGTTATCACTGTGAACTGTATGCAACTAATAATAAACCATTTTATTTCTTTTCAACCAGGAAGCAACAGCCGAAAGCAATGCTCTGATTGGCTGTGCTTTGGTGGTCCACTCTGTGTTCACTTTGCTGTCTGAAAAACCTGTTCTAAAGCTGTGCATTAAGGGTTTGTGAGAGCCAGGGATGAGTTGAAGACATTTGAATACGTCCTCCTTTAGCGGTTTGAAAATCAGATACCCCAGCTTTAAAGGGCCTGTATCTGATTGTTTTAAAGGCACTTTGTTGGATGAGAACCATAAGGAAGCAACTACCAGGGATAACTGTCTGTGACTAATCAAAACAGTTCTCTCTGTGTCATGGTGAATGACAATGAACTAAAAGATGATAATATTCAATGATTCGTTTATTTTGAAGCCCTCAAAATCAAAAGTCAGAGTGTAAAATTAGCAGTGAATTTAGCTCAGCAAGACAGTACCAGCTGCTACAAGTGAGTGCATCTTCAATATTTGATGTGAAATTTTCTATTGTAAACTTTACATTCTGAATTCAAACTGTTCCATTTTAGTCCAAGTCAAATCCCGAGTCACTGGTCTTCAAGTTCAAGATGGGTCTGAAGTCTTTGTCCATTGTATCAAGTCAAGTCATCAAAATAGCGACTCAAGTCTGACTCGAGTTAAAGTCGTGACTTGCAATCCACATCTCTGGATAATAGCATTCCATTTCATAGGATTTATTTATTGAAAACCAAATATTTAATCAAACTAACAAAAATACTAGTAAACAGATGCAAGGCTGCACAATTTTATCATAAAAAATGAATAAAATACTTCCCTTTTGAAAAGCTCGCAGACCTTATCAGGGCTATTCAATTTTATTTTACTGAGGGACAGTTTTCAGATGATTTTGTACTCGGGGCCAGATACAAGCCCGACGCACCAACGCTTTAGAAATAGGAAAAAAAATGCAACACGAAAGACTTTAACATCTGCAGAACTGAAACCGGGACTAAACTAGGTCTAAACTACATCTAAACCAGGTCTAAACCAGGACTACAGCAGGATTAAACCAGGTCTAAACTAGCTTTAAACCAGGTCTAAACTAGGTCTAAACCAGGTCTAAACCAGGACTAAACCAGGACTACACCAGGTGTAAACCAGGACTAAACCAGGACTACACCAGGTGTAAACCAGGACTAAACCAGGACTAAACCAGGACTACACCAGGTGTAAACTAGGACTAAACCAGGACTACACCAGGTGTAAACCAGGACTAAACCAGGACTAAACCAGGACTACACCAGGTGTAAACCAGGACTAAACCAGGACTAAACCAGGACTACACCAGGTGTAAACCAGGACTAAACCAGGACTACACCAGGTGTAAACCAGGACTAAACCACTACTACACCAGGTGTAAACCAGGACTGAACCAGGACTAAACCAGGACTACACCAGGTGTAAACCAGGACTAAACCAGGACTAAACCAGGACTACACCAGGTGTAAACCAGGACTAAACCAGGTCTGAACCAGGTCTGAACCAGGACTAAACCAGGTGTAAACCAGCACTAAACCAGTACTAAACCAGGACTACACCAGGACTACACCAGGTGTAAACCAGGACTAAACCAGGTCTGAACCAGGACTAAACCAGGTGTAAACCAGCACTAAACCTGTACTAAACCAGATATAAACAAATAAAAAGAGATAAATATTTTCTATATTTCTTGAAGATGGGTTGTGGGCCGGATCATATCCTTTGAAGGGCCTGATTTGGCCCCCGGGCCTTACGTTGAATAGCCATATTCTATATCAACACAAGAAACAAGTTTAGTGAGGCTTTATCGCATATAATGTAAATATTCAACAATTCGACACTTGCATTTGTTTTGCTCTTTTACTTCCCCATGCAGCCCTGAGAAGGACAGAAGCATGTCACGCTCCAGTTCAGCCCCCGCCTGAACTTTAAATTCTCCTCTCTCTGGTCGTAATAAGTCTGAGAGAAACAGTGGAAAAAACAGACAAATCCGCGTTCGGGGTCAGTGCGTCGCAAAGCTTCGCCTGCTGCTCACTCGTGCTCACTCCTACATTCTACATCACTAGCTTCACACACACATTACTTTCATATTACTGCACACGAGCGGCCAAGAACTTTGTGGTGATTATCTGATTTGTCTTGTTGGCTCTCTCTCCTTAAGGTTTTCGCTGATGGCTGAACACAAGCTGCGTAATGGTGGTGGGTGGGCAGAGGCCTACTCACATAAGAAAGCAATGAGTTGTCAGGCACGCAATGGACGACATAAATCAGAGTCATTTGTGGGGCGTGGGATTTGGGAAAAAAAAAAAAAAAAAGGAACAAACTTTTGCCTGAATTGCAAAACTGGAAAGAAAGTATTTGTAGAATCAATGTGTAACGTGCAGGTGTTCTCAAAGTGTTTAACCTCATCTGTGTAGCTATGTGAGATAATTTATTGCTGTTTTGTAACTTGATGCACTATGTAACCTGTTTGAATGCTTTTTAACAATATTTATATATGTTTTTACAATGAATAAATACATCTGTAAGTGGCTTTTTACAGTAGAATGCGTCTCCATGCTCAGGGCCATGGCTAGCAGGGTCTTCAATGCTCTGTGAGACGTGGCTAAAGCTAAAACCGGAAACTTCTTCCTGTTTACGGTTCGTTTTTTCTTCACTACACCACGTTTAAAGGCACAGTACCTGTTTTTTACTGTTTTGTCTTGACATCAGTCACATGTATCGCTCAGTTACTGCAGTCCCAGCGTTCACCGCCATAAGTTTGCAAGCACTTTTCATAAGTTTCTGAACCCAGAGTGCCACGGACTGTCCCGGTAAAGCTAACAAACATGCTAACTTTGCACTTCCTGATTATTGTAGAATAAAACACAACAACAAATAGATACAGAGAAAGTGCTGTGGGCTCATTTTCACCGAAATAGATGTTTTTACAATATGTATCTGTGCTGGGGAAACACAGATTTTACTTTATTACATGCAAAAAATCAAAACGTTTCATAACAGTAAAAATTAGGTGCAGCCCCTTTAACTTTTCTTTATGTAATCCATTGGGTTTGGCTGATATCAGATGCATTCTACACTAGAAATATGTTATTTTCAATCTTACACTAGTGTTGTACGTCAATAAACAGGAAACCGCTGATGCTAACATGTGCTAGCTTTGTTTTGCTAAGTCTGTCAGCTCAACATATAATTACTTTAACTGGAAATACAGCGCTTTATCACAAGATGAAGTCAGTGTTTGGTTTAGTGAAAAATTTGATTTTCTGTTCAAATCTGCTTCTTGCTGTTTTGTTTTCACCTGAGACCGTTTTCTCTCTTGTCCAATCATCTCACTCAAAAGTCAAAATTTAGCCAGACCCCTTTGGAAGTTACTATCTTGCAGGGTCCGCTTCAGGCCCCAGAAGGGATGTGATGTGGATGTGGTGCACATATTTAGTCACATCCAACAAATTGATCACTCTCTGGAGCCCTGGCTGCTAGGAGGATAATCTCATTCATCAGATTTTGAATTTTAAACGCTGGCAAATTTCTCACTCAACCAAGAACAAACATTAGTGCCCTTTTTTCTATTTTCAATTTCAGTCATTAGATTTTGGAGCTAATTTTCAATGTTTGTGGCTATATCTACAGTATACTGGAAATGACTTCTGGTTTATCATTTGGAGTTTTACGCATATGTTTAGTTTAGTTTATTTTTCCAAAAGGGGACAGTGCAATTTCATAAAACACATGAATAAAACATGAGTAAAACAGCCAGAATTAGCCAAAGAGGCTATTTTTCATCTGTAGTCCATGTTTCCCTCATCTGCGCCTCTACACCACATTTTAACTTCTTTTCATGTAAGATATTGGGTTTGATTGGCTGATTTTAGTTGTGAATGCATTGATGAACAGGAAACAGCTGATGCAACCGTGTGCTGGCTTTGTTGTGCTAGGTCTGTCTGCTCAACACTATTAGTATAACTGGAAACACAAGATCAAGTCAGCGTTTGGTTTGGTAAGAAATATTATTTTCTGCTTGACTCTGCTTTTTTCCCGTTTTGTTTGTGTTCGTCTGAGTCTGCATTCTCTCTTGTTCGGTCATCTCGTTCAAAAGTCAAAAGCGAGCCAGACCCCTTTGAAAGCTTCTGCCTTGAAGGGTCTTCTTCAGATCTCTTAAACAGGATGGTATGATACACTGTGCATTTTTGTATTGTTTTTAGCCTTTAAACATGCTCTGGAGGACCTTAAATTTGCCATCTCATGTTTAAAAAAAAAAAAAAAAAGTATTAAATAATTCATGTTTTTCTCAGGAGTCTGCAAAAGACACTTATTAGTGCATCCAGCCAGTAGATGGGGCCAAGCACTTAGCTATATTATTTCTATAAGCGAATGTGCTAAAGGCAATTACCAAGCCAGCAGCAGCAGTTATCCTATTTAGATGGAAGAAATGCTCAGGACGAGTCTGCCGATGATTTAAGGACTTAAAACCGCAAAAGATTTTCTGATAAGTGACGTAGATGATCCGAAAATATGTCTGGAAATCCAGGAAGTTCAGCAGGAATTGTGTTTGACGCTCGGAGGGGGGAGAATTTTCTAATAAACATTCCTCAAAACAGCGTGAATGCAGCTTAATGCAACTTCAGGTATGTTTTTTGATGACGGAACACTGTTAGAACAGTCACTGTAGTAGAATATGTGTCCTTTAAGACAGTTCACAAACCGGAAGAAACATGTCTATTGAGTTGCAGAACTTCCACTGGAAAAGTTACATTGTTTCCTTTTAAAGATTGTTATCATTCAGAAGAGTAATATTGTATTTCAAGAGCTACGTGAGTCCAATTTCTCACATGAATCAAAAAGGTTTGTTAAAAACCTGTGGATATAAAGCCCTAGAAATCTAATGTAAGGTTAGCAAATGGGGGCACCCAAACAGTATTTTGCAAAGGGTCCCCCAAAGCTAGAAAGGGCCCTGGTAAAATGTAGAATTATGATTTCTCCTTCTCTGCACGCATTCCAGTTGGTAAGAAAATTACTTTACTGCAACTGACCCTGACGCTGTGTTTCTATAGACTTACATTAATCTATGCAATAAAAAGAGTTTGGCCTCTAGTGTCGATTACTTTACAAATGAGAGCAGACCTTCAATAAGACAAAAACTTAGGGATTAGACCACACAAAATACTCAGTTCTACAGGATGAAGCACTAAGGTATCGGCATACATTAAATCAACGAATGAGATTTCAACCATCATTGCGGTGTCCTCATCAAAAAACCTACCAGCGTCTCACTCTCAAGGGCTCAAATTAGAGGCTCTCTTCAAACTTGTAACATCATCAGGAGGTAAGCGCTCTGACATGTTCACTTAAAACCTTCAATGCACTTGTTCTTATCATTGCACTGCTCTAAAGATGGTTGTTCACTAGAGGATTTGAAATTGTCTGAGATTTTAACGCAAAGTTTGCAAGCCATTTTACAACGATTGTCTTAGACCTCGCATGAAGAAAAGAGACACCACACACGACTTCGGGAAAGATTTGTCATGAGCGGAGGAGATCGCAAGTGTGACATGATTGAACGAAAACAAATACACGAGGTTACGAGGCAAGCCGCGTCAGTTGCTTTTCCGTGCACTCTTATGTAGCAAGAAAATTAAACAAAAAGAACAAACGTGTGCATTAAACCGACTGAAGGATTCGGGAGAGCGCCATTTTCACTGGAGGCAAGGAGCTTGTTACAGTCGTTACAGCAGAGACGAATAATGAAAATGTTTGCACAAATTCCGGGTTGGTTTCATTTAAGAGTCGTCACTTGGCAACAGAGCCTAGCACTGTCTGGCTGCTATATTCACTTTATTCCACCTCGCCCACTTTTGCCTCTTTTTGCCACAGATCCGCACTCCGGTTGTGGAGTCACTTCCGGTTTGACGAGAACCTCGTTCACGCAAATGGCAAACGAGGGAAGAGTTTCGCTGCTAAAACATTATAGAAAGTAGATTGATTTGTGTAAAATGTTCAATGTACACGCGCAACAACACGTCATCAATGCATCAATTTCCTGGGCGGCCTGAAAACGGCTTTGTAGTCCGTGTAGAACTTATTTTCTATTGAGCTCAATTGCCCCGTTTAAACTAATACAATGGAAAAAAGATGGCGGCACCTACAGCAACTTAAGGTGAATAAATTACATGACTTTTTTCAACCATAGACAACATTTTAGAACTTCTGACTAGGGCTATGCAATTAATTGTATGCATAATTGTGATTTCAATTCTTACTCTATTCAATTACAAAATAGTGTAATTGTAAATACCATTAATTACCTTCTGTTCGGAATCATAAATGCAATTTTTTTGGTCACTCAAAACCTGGAGCAAATGCACTTTTCTAAAATATTACTAATAAAATATATTCAGTCTATACTTTCCTCAACAGAATAATTTGGCAATATAGTGGTAATTGTTTGAAATTATCGTCATTTCAATTATGCGCCAAATAATTGGGATTATGATTTTTGCAATGATGGAGCAGGTCTACTTTTGACCATTCAAACTATAAGCATATAGAGACACAAAATTAACAATATTTTCCTGTTGCTAAAACACAATAACTCACATGGCATCAAATGTTCTGCACATACAAATTAATGTCTTTCATCCAAACCACAGTGTGATTGGACTGGTCATCTAGCGGTTTGAGTAAAGGCTGTATTAATAAGTGGACAGAGCTAGCCCGCTGCGTTCCAAACTCAATGGGAGCCTGGGTGCAACTTGGCTCCTTCAGGTCTGGCTCCCATTCACTTTCCATTAAAACATTGGCTTAGTTACTGCTGCTGTCAGTGTTAAACACAATATTCTGGACTTTCATCTTAAAATTATGTACATGATCCTACTGTTTTTGTTTCACTTTGGTCTTTGTTAATCAAGATATGAACAATAATGAAGCAGGTGACTTCTTTCCCTGAGGCCTGCTGCAGCTCATGTTAGCAACAGGTTTGATTGACAGCTAGCGTGACCCAGTGGAAACTGTGTACCTTCAACAAGCTCACTCCTGATTGGATCTGTGGTTGCTATGAAAATTGCTTTCAGATTTCCAAGTATGGAACTTGACTCCACAAGAGCTGCTAAAACTTCTAGCTGTGAATGGCTTCAGTTGGTTGGAGCCTAACAGTGTGATGTCCCTTTGTCCACTTTTTATTCACCTTATTACGCCCCACCCACTTTTGACTCTCTTTATGTTTATGATCCGCACTTTTGTTGTAAAGGGACT
Source organism: Rhinogobius similis (assembly GCA_019453435.1). NCBI lineage: Eukaryota > Metazoa > Chordata > Actinopteri > Gobiiformes > Gobiidae > Rhinogobius > Rhinogobius similis. The sequence continues at coordinate 30,172,181 of CM033631.1, forward strand.
TCCAGTTTGATGCTAACAGTGTTCGCTAAAATGGCGAACGAGGGAAAAATCTCTTGCTAAAACATTATAGAAAGTAGATTGCTTTGCCTAAAATGTTTAACGTACACATGCAAAAACAAGTCAGCAACACATCGACTTCCTGGGCGGGCTGAAAATGGCTTCTTAGTCTTATTTTCTGTTGAGCTCGCCTGCTCCATGTAAACTACAACGGAAAAAGATGGCGGAGTGTGCAACTTTTGGAATAAGGTGAATAGTCTACGGGTTCAAGCCCAAAATGCAGATGCTGAAGGAGGACATTTGAATGCTACAAAACCAGTAAAAACTTGAATTGGAATTAGATTTTTTTAAACTCAATTGCTATGGCCACAGTCCACATCATACATCACTCTGAAACCTATACATAGAAGGTTTAAGATATACTTGAATCTGGGGCATGAATAGTGGGTGACCGCAGCTCCAGGGGACACTTCTCCAGACCTTAGGCCAAGATCTTACTCAGTAATTAGGACACATTTTACCAGTCTCCATACATTATATTAAGTTATCAGTCATAAAATACCCAGGCTAAAGTACCCATGCCTTTGTCCCATACTCTCCCAGGTGTGACCAACTTTTGCGTCCCAACATTCCGTGAGAACTGCACCTCGGGCCACACTATAAATACCCACGCCCCTTCTGCACGTGCTCACTGCGCCCTTCACATCCCATCCCATAATCAGGCACATTACCCCCTTCAACTCACGCGCATTCCTTCAGCTACAGCGCCTCGACATGAGCTAGTGAGGCCCACCTGACGCACCGCGACATCAGCTGGAGGGACAGTAATGATCGTGTGCATCAAAGGGACGCCTCAGAGAGAGAGAGAGATACGGTAATTTACTGTAAACGTCACTGTCCTTGGTGCTAGGCCCGGGGAGCTATTTTGAGTGTCCCACTTAGGCAACGAGGCAGCTAAAATCCATACATCCTTCTCCGGGGTTCAGGAGACAGATAGACACAACAGGAGTGGGTTTTAGCACATATGCTGTATGCTAGCTTAGCAATGCTCCGTAGACATGTGTTGGTTTTGTGACGTCAATAAATCAGTGGCTGTAATCAGACAATACAGTTTGACCTTCATTCACCTGGCTTGACCTCATGTGTTTTCTTTTCTTTTCTTTTTTTTTAAACATAGATGTAAATGTTGTAGGTTCTAAATGTTGCCAGAGAAGGTGATGAGGGAATGAAGGGACATTGTCCGGGGCCCCAGAGTCTTAGGGACCTAAATTAGGACCCTCTTTATTGACCTTTTGTGTGTACGTCACATAATGACGTGGGTGCACCATGTCGGACGACAGAAGAGCGTGAACACAGCATTGCAGGGAGCACAAAACTGACAAAAACGGATGGATACTTCTAATACATCTTCAGTTCAGCTGTCGGTGGACGCTCAAAAAGTGCGTTTTTGGAGAAAGTAAAGATTGCATGGTTCGAAGCTGACCCAGAAGACTAAAAAACATTACGCATTTCTACAGAATCAATGAGCAAAGCACAAAACTCTTAATGTGAGATGAGAAATGTTTGATTTAGATGATTCTAAATGATAGATCATCCATAAGCTCCATTAATGTAGAGGCAGGGGTGAGCTACTTGCACAAGTAGTTTATGAATATATGTATAATGCATCAGCTGCAGTTCTATTGTACATACATTCATGCAAGTTCATTTCCATTCACTTAGCTCTTTGTAAACGGATAAAGACGTGCCACACCATGTAACGACGATCGTTTAACATATTCATGATTGTTTTGTAACATTAGCATTTACTTGTACAAACTGCTCAATGCAAATCTGTGTGTAGTGCGAGTGCTTCCAGTTCTTTTAGTTTATCGTTGCTAATCATCGCTGTCTTCTGTCTTCATCAACAGGTTTACACTCTGCCTGTTAGTGCAGCCAACCACACAACAAGAGATCACTATTTTACCTGAGTTAACTGGCTGTTTTTAACAAGGTTTACATAATTTTACCATGTGTGAGCCTTTGTGCCCCGTGACTCTAACAAGTTCTTCTTCATATTGTCCAGTGTGCATTGTAAATACAGTTGTATCTAATCTGTACTATTTTCTACATTAAAATTCAATGCATTAAATCAATATACAATGCTCTTGAAACTGTTCCACAAATTTGAATATTCCTGAGCTGAAATATATTCCATGACACACAATTATCCCATGTATGTGACTGCTGCGGGCGGTGAACTTCTTGTGAACTTAACACACTATAGTGACCTTTACAGAAGACGAGAGGTCGGGCGGATGAGGCAGCGAGCTGGATCTTCAACTGGGACAAAAGAAAACAACCAAAATGGCCACCAATGTTTTTCAAATGTCATCTCACGGGCGTACACTTGCGTACAATTGTATCTTTGTCTAATGTCTGAATGATATGCACTCCCAGATTAATCGCTGTATTTCCAGAGCAGAACATTTCTGACACTAATTCAACTCAGAGCATTGAATGAAGAGATGTTAAAGTGTGGAACAGAGGTAAAATAAGTGCATAAAAAGCTGACGATAAAGCAGTTTCCTGTTCAGTCTAGCTTCAGATATGGACGATAAAAAAAAAATTAAATAATAATGAAATAATGAATAATAAATCACCGGGAATCTTACGTAGTGCTGCTTTAAGGTGAGACACTGAATAGGAAAAAATCTTAAATTCAGAGAAATCCATTTACAACTTCTCCTGTAATTTACTCACATAAATGTAAGAAATAAATGTATTACAAATATTTCATCATGCCATGTTTTCTTTTCGAAATAAAGCGTTGCAAAACTTATTTTTACACATATTTTAGACAATTAAATCTGAAAAAAATTACAAAGGGTTACATTTCATAGTTTTGTCTAAAAATTAGTCTAAAAATTCAAATTTCACAAAATTTTTTAGACTTTAATAAATCAGTTTTAGAATTAAATATTAACCAGTCCATCAAAATCTTGTCAAGTCCAAGATTGTAAAGTTTGGTTTGTGCAGAAGCTACTTTAAGGCTGATCTTTATGTCTCTGTGGGAGAAAAACACATTTTAAGAAAATATCCTTTAAAGCTACAATGTCCCAGAAAAATCTATGAATGAAGTGGATTAAAGGAAATAATAAAACATCTTTAGGAGCAGATTGGACATATATTTAAACAAATTTCATTTTCATACATAACTCTTTAACAATAGATTTATTCATTGAGGAATATTACACTTAAAAAAACTTCTAATAGATCTTTGGATTGACAGTTGCGTGATTATTACGTGTTTAAATTGTGATTTCATAGAGCCATTTATTACCCACGTCTAACTCAAATCTGCAATATTTGTCCAATTAAAAAGTGCAATTCCGGTACAATATTTATATTTAACGACAAAACATTGCATTTGGATGACATGAGTGGTTTGTGTAGCCGGTCTTTGGCTCCAGGGCCATTGAAACTAATCAAAACCAATGTAGAAAAGCAGCTTAGGCCTTTGGAGAGACATTTTCAGGTTCATCCACCATGTTTTACCTTCACCAAAGTATATCCAATCCATCTAAACGATACTCTCTTCTAGATCAGTTACACTAAATGTACAGAGAACATGAACAGAGCACATGTGCACACAACATGCATCTCACTCTTGTCACGCGATGGATCACAACTGTACTGTATGAGCTCATTGTGTCAGACTCGGGACCTTGAGTCATCGCCACTGAAAATAGCACAAACTCGTCAAAACATCAAGTCATTTTTAGTGGAACTTCTCCGCAGCGTCTCCCAACCTGTTCACCATCTGTCCCCAAAACAAACACATTAGTCTCTCAGCTGCATCTTTATAAGCACTTCTTCTGGAGAGATTCTTTCCAAAATTGTCAAAGAATAACTTCCTTGTTTAAGAGTTGTAGTTTTTCAAAGAGCTGTTTAAACTCAGGCTTGTATTTGTAGAGAAAAAAAGGTATTCATTTTCAATCTGAGCCCTAAATCTAAAATGTTCCGTTGTCCTGAGAATTTACAAAACAACCAGTTCCATTTTAGGGTCAAATCCTTTTAGTCCAGCTATCAAACGTTTACTCAAGTCTGATAGATTTGTCAGGAAAAATTGAAGCAGTGATGGAGTTAAAATGCGAGGAGATATAGAGGCTGGGGAGGTATTTGTTTCTGCTGCTGCGGTGGAAATGGTGCATAAGAGCAACAACAGGAAAAAGGTAAAAGTGAGAGTAAAGAGAGTGCGTTTGAATGAAGGGATGAGTTACACTTCACTGTTAATGAAAACATGAATATCTACTTCAATGAGATTTTAATCATGAGCTTACTTTGAGTTGTATTCTCATGGATTCATGCTTCTTTTGTTTGCAGATTGAAAATGTCACAAAAGTTCAATCACCCGCTTCGACAATTTGCTGAATGTCCTTCCTTCTCTTCCCCCATTGTTCCCCCACATGTTATGCTGTACTGTCCAAATAAAGCCTACAGTCAAAAAGAAAACAAGTTAAAAAGAAAAACTCAGTTTTCACCTGCCCTCTATCTCCGCCCACAGCTCTGTACTTGCGAGCACTTATTAAAAAAATGTGACAGTGGGTCCTACATGGACGGGGTCAAAACTTGTTGTCCAGGACAGAAAAATGCCACTGAAGGGTTGAATTGTTTAGTTCGGCAGTTTTAAACATGAACTCACTGGAGCTAGTTTTAGTAGTAGTTAGTTAGAGCTAGTAGTAGTTTTTAGTTATTTTAGATCAATATTGAGGTTTACAACTAAGTACATGTGAAATAATGACCTACGTATGTTACAGTTCGGGAGTCTGCAATCACTGTCTCGAGAGGCTCTTTAAAGACTCTAGTGCAGCTCTTTATTTACATTTTGATCGAAAAAATACACAATATCTATTAGGCTATGTTTTATTTATAACATTTATAGTTTACAGTGTTTGAAACATACCGACCAGATACTTTCTTCAGCAGAGAAACTGTCCAAAAGTGAAGTTTTTTTACCATGCTGCCCTCAAATCCCCTGCTCATGTGAAAGGAAGCCCAAGATTGGTACAAATAAAGAGTATAAATATTAAAACTCACCAGAATGCAGGAAATTACATGTCATTTTCCAAACGTTTCTTGGGGGAGGACCCTCCAAACCCCCACACATGCAATAAATCTAAAAAGTTGATCAATACAGAAAGCTACATTTACTTTACAGTTCATTAATATTGGCAAACAGCTGACCTACTTCTTTTAGATTAATTTTATTGATCAGTTTGTTGCATTGTTTGTACTGTGATACATACTTGCGGCTCTTTCTAACTTTCATTTTGTTTGAAACAGGCCAATGTGACTTTTTTTGCAGGTAAAGTTGACATATGTGTTTTTTTTTGTTTAGTTTTTTACAATTGAACTATAACAGAACTATTGCTACAAGCTACATTTTGTTCATTGTTCAACTGAACTATTGATCTAAATCGACTTCGTAAAACAAACAGGCTGATTGACTTCCTGTTCAACACTCCAGAACTGTGTCATAGTGTCATTTCATGTTTTTATATTTGAACTTGTGTCACCCGGAGTCTTAATTTTTCAAATAACAATCAGGGGGAAGGTGAAAACAGGAATTTTCTAAGCAAGCCTCAGTTGATGAACAATACAGGATTACTCGAACACGAATCAATCAAAATACAACTATGAGGAAACGAATGACGTGGAAAAAATGTCATAAAAAGATTAAAATCGCCGTAAAGTTGATTTTGTATGTCTCCTTTAAAGGTTGCAGACCCCTGTACAGTTTATCACTAAATACCCTCAAAAAAGCCCGACACATCTTGGCGTACAGGTGTCTCGTGCAGCAGGCCGGCCGCCATCTCTTTCCAACGACCTTTCCTCTTGGCAGCTTGTCCTGGATTACACTCTGATCAAGATGGCCACTCTCCCCCACCCCCACCTTTACCCCCACCCTCACCCCCTCCCCCCTTCCCCTCGCTGCTCGTGTGCACCGGGTTTGATGGATGCCGCTGATCATGGTCGTTGGATTGCTCCGCTATGTGCCTGCTTGGCCAAGTCGTCTCTCTCACACGTACACACACTTACACTCACACACACACACACTCGCACACACACGCACACACACGCACACACACGCCACCATCATACGTCCGCACACACCATACATCAGGGGAGGCCCTCGTGAACGCTTGAATAACTGAAGGCACAGATGATAAAGAGTGATTGGAAAACGGTCTGGGGAGAGTTAAGCCCATTCATTCTTCTGTCCGGAAACGGATGCCAAGCCGCCGCGTGCCGTGATGTGTCTCTTGAGTGAGTTATAAGGGAAAATATAATATCTGCCTTATATATACTGTGCCATTTACATTTTCATTTGTGCACACGTACTGTATCAGGTTGGGATTGTAATACTCGCTGACCAAGTTACGGGAGAAACGCATCAATCCGCCTGGTGCTGATTCTGATATAGGGTTAGAGTATATTTTGTATGCGCTGCGAAGCTCAGTGTTTCCAAGTTGTTGTTGTTGCTTATATTGAATGTGTATGCTGAGTTTATAAGGTTATAGTGACAAAAATAGAACCTTGTATTTACAGAGAAAGGCATGCGAAAAACCAGCTCTATCTTGTAATGAGAAAGAGAGAAGTGCCCAGACCAGGAAGTATCAAAGCGTAAACGTCCTATCAAACCGATGCAATAAAATAGATAAATAAAAGAACAAGGAAAAAATGCATGTGAAATAGGTTATAAATATGTACTAAAAAGCACAAGACGAGATAAGTCCACAAAAACTAGACAAGAAGAGATTTGGACAAAATTTGTAATAAACAATTGCTGTGGGGATGATAATTTTGGCCTCGCAATATCTGACTTATATATTTTTGCAGCGATTGTGGCACTGTTTGCAATTTTGAAGACGAGAAGTACTTTGTTGAGATTTGTAACAGTGTCTCAGACCACCTGGCCTCAACCTGTGGGGTTGCCACAAGGGTCAATCTTGGGACCTCTTCTATTCAACATCTACATGCTGCCGTTATGGCCGGTTAATAAGCAGCGATGATGTGTTTTTGAATATTTGCGTAAAAAAGGATAATGGAGACATGAACACTTCTTTGCTGAGGTCTTACAGGTTTATTTTTCTTCATATTTAGTGTGACTCCATTATATTACTTAAATTTTAATGTAACTTTTCATGGTGGAGGGTCAAGTGGTTGTCTGCAATTGCTTTGCTTGGAATGTTGCTCAATATGCCATTAAATATACATCAGTCCAGCATGTATTTTCTTATTTTTATTGCCTAAAAAACACCTTGAAAAACAAAATCCTATTCTTACTGTGATCGAATGTCTCCATACGCTTGGTACATCACCAGATACAGGCGTTTAATGCTATACTGTGGAACATTCCAGGCAAAACAACATCATCTCCATGGAGACGTTGCACCAGAAAAATGACATAGTGCACCTTTAACAAGACTGGACTGATATTGTCCAACTGAGTCATTTTAATTCTGACAAATCACTGTAAATCCACCAGTCTGCATGGACTTTTTCAAATCCTGTATTTTCTTTTGTCATATTTGTAGTCTATTTTTGCACACACTTTAAGCTAAGGATTTATATTCTGTCTTGTGTTAATACGGGCAGATTTTAGTTAATCTGTATACCATCTTGTTTGCAATAGTCTAAACTTAAAAGCTTTATTTTGCATTATACTTCATCTACTAACCCTTCCATACAGTGTTCCATGTTGTGTTCTGTAGCGTTCATGCATTGTCTGGGATCCATTGCGTCATCGTCTCACCGTGGGGAAGTCACGAGTGCTTCTGCTGCTGCTTCTGCCATACTGCTGCAGCCGGCCTCACACGCGCGCTACCTCCTGCGGCCTGTCGGGGGCACTGTGAACCACGCATTACGTCGGAGCGAAAGTGGAGCAGCTGAGGAGTCTGTGGTGCAACATCTGGCTATTTGCACTATATGTGTGTGCACAGCAGTTTTAGAGCGGGAGAGGGGGGAGTGGTGCGTTTTGGCGAGGCTGAGGAAGCTAGCAGCCGCATACGAAAGTGAATTTAAGCACGGTAGATTTGAATATGTCTATGCGCACGCTGTACCTCATTTGAACTCATGAGCTTGTTCTAAGTTTGTCGGAAAAAGAAGAGATCCAGATACTAGTCAACGTTGAATAGGGCTGCAACAATAATCAACTAATCATGACTAGTCAACTGTCAAGAATTAATGTAATTGTATTTCGTTATTTGTAATCATTACTTGGACTCTACAGACTCTAATACACTTCATAAGAATCAAATCAAATCAAAATGTCAAATTCCTTCACACTGAATTCATGAATATGATCTGTCTAGAAGCTTTCTGTCATCTCATTTCAACCTTTATTTGGTTAAAAATAGATTTAAAAATCTCAATGTGCAATAGTAATAATCGTTTGACAAATCGACTACTAAAATAATTGTTAGTCGTAGCCTTAAAACTGAAACTATAGCTTGCAAAAGACACATGATGCTATGCTATGAAATGAATAAGTCTTATTTTGAATTGAAAATTCATGCAATTATATTGCAGTGCTTTTCAACCTTTTTAAACATGACAATATGCTTTTTTGTTTGTTTAAAATATTCCGTGGAGTTGGTTTAATCCCTTATTGGTCCATGAGTGGTCCATGGAACTTGTTTCAAAGGTCGTCGTCTGGATGCAGTTTTTGAACGCAAGACGTTTTGACTGCCATCAGTAAGTCATTTTCAATCTAAAGGTAACGACATGAGAAGTTAGAATGCTAAATTATTACCACATCCCTCCTTTTACAAAAAAGTGATCTTATACGTATATATATATATATATAAAGTGATCTATATGGTGTCTATATAATGAAGTAAAATATTGTCAAAGACCCTGATTCTGGTTCTTTAGCAGTTTTTTTTTTTTGCAATGGCTGTTTTGTTTCTTTTATTTGGTTAACCATGTGTAATTATAGAAACTCACATTGGAAAGCTTTTCAAGGTACACCTGGCAATACCTAGTGTTCCCAGCACACTGCTGGAAAATCAAGGCTGTATTGTCTAAAAAAAGAAGCTGTTTTTGTCATTGTGGAGCATCAAAATGAAGGCGTATGTAAATTGGTGAGCACAGTCTTTTCTTTAGTAAAGAAATGTGTTTGAAATCGTAGTATCATGACAACACAAGCCTGACCATCTCCAAATTGAGCAAAGGTTATAAACATACTGCAAAACTACAAAAGCATGTACTGTATATCTGAACATTACTCATTAGGGCGTCAAATGCTCATAATGTTACTTTGAGTGTAGCAGTCATAGTGGACGTAGTACCACTTACAGAATGAACCATAGCTAAACCAAGGAATAAGAAACTGAATTAGATGGGACTCAAAAACACTGAAACGCAGATCTAAACCGGACTGAACCAGAACTTGACATGACTGGACCTGAAGGCTGAAACCCGTACAGAAACAGAATTGAGACCACATTATTTTGTTGCATGGCAGGTCTAAACTAGAAGCTCGACAATCAGACACAAATGGATATATTCAATCTGGTCTAGAGCTGCAATAAGTTCATGCAACTAATTGATTAGATTAGAAAGGGTTGTCAACTAATCAAATAATCGAGTAATTGCTAACTTGTCTATACACCAACTCCAAAACACACAACACCATCAGGAAAATGTCAATTATGTGATTAAAATACTTCATGTATAAACATTTCCTCCAGGATGTCCTTAAACTCCTTCACTTCAGGTTTGTCTGGCTAAAATGTAGCCATTAATTTAGATTAAAGGCCTTGTACCTGATTTTTACTGTTTTGAAAGGTGAAGAACAGAACTAGTTCAAGTCTTTACATCAGTCACATTTCCTGCTTCTCGTAGAATAAAATGCTCTATGAATAGATGCAAAGAAACCACTTTTATAATATATCTCTGCAGGAACAAAATAGATTTTACTGTATTACATGCTAATAATCAGGTAGATGAACCAGTTCTGTTTTTCGCTTTTCAAAACAGTAAAAATCAGGTACAGCACCTTTAATCGAAGGAATAATCAGATAGTTGCAGCCCTAATCTGGTCATCCCATTCTCCACTACATTAGAGTGAGTGTGAGTAGTAATAGTTGAAGTTTGTAATAAACTTGATAATAATTGAAAACATAAACCTAAAACGTGGCCAATATTCTGATGGTGTATGGACAACAGGAGCACTTACAAGTTCTAGGGTAAATCAGCAAGTTTAATGGGCTGTTTACATGGCAATCATGTTTTTCACAAATCCGCAATGGCCTCTCTTCTACACAAAAGCAAGTTACGTGTTCATTGACTCCTCATTCAATCTGTGCGCCGCTAAAAGAGGTAGTTTCCCTGGGGACGCGAGCCATTCTGAGCTCATAAATACTGGACAAACTGGTTCTGTCACGGAGGGTTGTGAGTGCAGGCCTTATCTGTGCAGTGATTGGTTGTCAGCAGGCAGCATGCAAGTGACCCGCGATTGGATAATACGCTAACACTTTTAGGCCTCATACAGTTAGATTTACACAACAAACTGGCAGAAAAACACATCATATTTACTTATTTTTACTTTAAAGTGCGCCATTAATGTCCCACAAAAGCACATTGTGAAAACGTTGTCTCCAAGTTACAAGCAAGAGGTAAGATTACTTAAAAAATAGATTATCTTCTGATTTTTACATCTAAATGCAGATCGAATTAGGCGTGAATGGTGCGTTTTCCTAACCGCCGTTGCCGTGTGAACTGTCGCCTGCCGAGAAAAACGTAAATGTAACTTTTCTGGAGGACGGTTTTCCATTTGCCTGTAATGTTCCACAGTATGGCGTTAAATGTATCCATCTCCATGGTGATACGCTGGTGGCATCGCCAGGTTGCCGTTCAGATCTGTGGAGAGGCGACCCCACCCACTGTAATAATGTAATAACGTTTTTATGGTAATGTTGAGCCAAACAAACGCCTGTAAACTGAATAAATGCAAGAGAGATGAGTTTAATGCTACACTGTGGAACATTCAGAGGCAAAAAGGTGGTGGACCCTCGATAGGAAAAGCCTGAATACATCCATGTTACTCACCGCTGGGACGCTTGTGCAGTCTGCCCACTTACCACTGGTTTAATGTCACTCTCAATCACTACAGGAACCCTCTCCATGGATAAGAATGGCAGCAGAGACAAGAGGCACCCGGGGGCACATTCTATCACTGATTAAATACAAATATATATATATTTTTTTTTTTCTATTTTCCGTCAATCTGCTGTCGTCTGCTGTCACCATCTCTGACAGAGCAGTGGTGACACGCACATGGTGTTCACGCTGGGCGCCTTAAGGTGCATGGGGAGAGGGTTTAGGATGGATCAGATAAGCCGAGGAAGGCATGTGCCATCATCTGAATACAGGCCTTTTGGAGTTGTGCTCATTATTCAGCGTTTGAGTTTATAGAGTAATCCAGTTGTCCTCAGAGGTCGGAACTCGGAGTGGCGCTTTCTCAGAGTTTTGTATTCCAGTTGTCAAGTTGGAAAAACTATGAGTAATACATAAAATTAACTAACACCTCAAATCTAACAATATAAACCAGGAAAGTACTGAAATCAACAAAAATGTGTATCCATTTAAGTTTCTTTATTAACCCAGACAGTGTTATAACATTCGTAAGTTATCAATAAACGTTTGAAAATGAATTTCTGCTTCAGTTGTTATTAGCTCTGTAAAGACCTTAGCAACATTAACACCACAGTAACACAGTGCTTCTCAAATAGTGGGGCGAGCGTGACCCCAGCGAACATGCTTTTTGCCGTTCTAGAATCAAGTATAATTGCCCAAAACAATAAAATAAGGAGGGATAAATCAATTGTTCGAGGCACTGCAGCTGATCCTTGTCTTCAAGCACACATATCAGCACACACTGAACGACGCGCAGCTCTTAAAAAAGCTATAAAACAACTCTGAGACGTTTAGAATATGAGTAAAATGTGCAGATTACAGACAATATGAGGGACAGAGCGCGAGGCTGTGTGAGGAGAGGAAAGACGGTGGTTTGAGCAGGTTATTAATAAGTTTAGCGAGAGGCGAGAGTTTTCTGCAGGAGAGTCGCAGGAGACGAGCAGGTACTCTCTCTGCGGCTGCTGCAGCTCTCGTCCTTCTCCATGAAGTTTTTAGTGGTGTTTCTTTCGGTCACAGAGCAGAGACCTGTCTGTACTCACCGGAGAAGTGCAAAAAGCATGTGTTATCAGCCGTGGCTCCGCGTCCCAATTCAACAAGCTCCAACCGCCGGCGCGCGCCCCGTGTGTGCATGCTCATAAAAATACTGGAGTCGCCTAATTTGATTCCCGGTGTGCGCTGGCCTTAATAAAGTTATTCTCTGTCAAAAGTTGATATATATTTCTTTTCTTTTTTTGTTTTCTTTAATTTTAATAAGGATACAATGTTATGCACAGGTGTATATAACAATTTTATAGACAAATGAAACTATTAGGGGGGATGTTTTCTTCTTCCTAGGGGGGGCGCAACAGAAAATAATTGAGAAGCACCGGCGTAACAGCACATTTATAACTGCACGGCCTCTGAGCAGGAGCTGGTTCACACACAACGGGTGGACAGTAGAGAGCAACTAAAGAGAAAACAACACATGGACGGACAACATTTTGACTGTAGAATGTTAAACTTTCATCAAATGTTGGATTGTCTAACTTGGAAAAACTCTGGGTTCTGAAAAGTTTCCGGAGACGTAAAGGTGTTCTAGAGTGAATTTACAAAATGAAACTCAGGACGTAGCAAAAGCATGTCTTTTTAGAATTAAAGAGCCTGTATCTGTGACCATAAGTCATAAGTGACCAACCTGTTTCAGAGTGAACTGTAGCCTCGCCCACTTAGTCCTTTCCCTTGCTCGAATGTTGAACCTACGACAGTTGATGGCACACGGTTCTCATTCCACAAAAATACTTTTTATATGATGAAGACCCAGCAGCCTGAAACTCAAAAGGAAACATGCAAGTGCCCAAATATCAGTATTGTAGTCATTTTTTAGTCATTAGATCACTAACAGAAAAATGGAAAAACAGTTTGATACAACTAATGTGGCGCCAACTGCTGTGTTGAACACACAAAACTGATTGTGTGTTCTGTTCAGTAACGAGCAATCTTACAAAATATTTTCAAACATGACCCGGTAATGAGCTGTACCTTAAAGGCGCTGTACCTGATTTTTATTGTTTTGAAAAACAAAACTAGTTCATGTATTCGATTTTTTTGCAAGTAAAATCTGTTTTGCCCCAGTACAGATATATAATAAAAGCATTTATTTGTGTGAAAACGAGTGTTTTATTCTACGAGAAGCAGGAAATGCCTGGCATGAAAATTTTTATTAGCTTATCCCAAGACGGTAAAAAACAAAAAGTGCTTATAAATGGTGAATTTTTATGATGCTGGGACTGCATTAGGAAGGTGAGCAATGAATGTGACCGATGCAAAGACTTTAAGATGAAATAGTTCTGTTTTTCACTTTTCAAAACAGTAAAAACCAGATACAGCCCCTTTAAAGGTGCTAAAATAAACCCCTGTATTTCAGAATGGGTGTTTTTCATGCTCAAAAATGTATGTGTCCTGTGAACGGGCTTGCCTCTACACAAACCTGACTCTGAATTGTGGCTAGTCTATTTATTTGGTGAAATGTTACACAATGGGGCTTTTAAAAAAACAATATTCATAAATTTATTGTTTGGTCCATGGACAATTTACACCATTATAACACCTTTCTGTATGCTGTATCACTAAAACGTACCTACAACAATCTACTTGAGTTCATATAAAGAAGATATCCCTACCATTTACGTAACACTCCTTCAGATCCTTCAGTGTCTTACCGCACGCACTTACAGTATATTCCAGGAAGCATGAAGGCGTGTGGATTATAGAAAATAGAGCAGATTAGAGCAGTATGTGAGTATCTTGCTGATTCAGTGTTCATTCAGACAGCCGGTTTTGGACATGTGTGCCAAATGTGGGTCAGTGTACGTCTGTTTCTCTTCATGTGCTCAAGCCCTCACTCTCAAAGGCCTATTCACACTCAAGTGGCCCTTTAATTAGTCATTCACTCCAGCTAGCACCCTACTCAGCTAACGCTAACAACAGGCTATGCACATAAATAATCAACACATACTTTACAATTTAGCACACATACACATCTTTATGTGAAGGGATTTGTCCAAAGACACAAAAGCAGAGTGCATTGTAGGAATAGAACCGCCAGCTTTCATGTCACACAGTAAAAAAGAAAAAAGTTCTACATGAGTTAAAAAGGATTGATATTAATCTTAATCTTTACTTCTTTCAAAATGTTCCAGACTTTTTTCAATACATTTCTTCTTACTTCAGCCCAATGACAGTGTTTGCCAATGGATTAAAAACATTTTCCTTACACCATTAGCATTTTCTTAATTTTTTTTTTTTACTTTTTACTGCTAAATTATCTTAAAATCAGTCCAAATATTGTACGTCAAATAAGCAATAAAATTTCACCGAGTCAAATGTATTCAAATCCATGAAGAAAATCTGAATTTAAGACATTTTAAGGCTAGATCTACATTTTTTTGGTAAGCTAGCGCAAATCCGTGTCTACTTTTTGAAAATTAACAATAAGCTAACATGTTACAACTGCGAGAAAAGGGTGGGAAAAGTGTTTTAGAACAGCAGGGAAGATCAAACCACAAACGTTCTGGTAAATGGACCCCCTATAGCTTACCTCTGTCAATCACTCCAAAGCTAGCACCGATTTGTGTCTACTCTTCAAAAGCTAACAACAAACAAGGCACATCTGCAAGACAAGATGGGATAAACTATTTTGCCCAATGACACAACACCACCAACGCTAGCAAGGATTGAACCGATAATCCTCTATCAGCTTTAATTATTTATTCTCTCCGCAGGTGGTGCCTTTGAGTGTCGACTCTTCTAACGCTAACAACAAGGTATATACGTCAATAATTAAACATGCTAACATGGTGGCTTACATTCTTATGGTTTCTTCATGACGGTTTTAAAAGCTGGAATTTGAGAAGAACATAAGGCTGGGAAGCTATGTCTAAAGAGTTAAGGTACTAATAACTAATGATTATAATTCATGTGTATTTATTTACTTTCTTTTAGTAATAATATGTTTCAAGATCGTTGTGAAATTGGTCTGAGTTATTACAAAAACAAACACACAAGATGTCTATTAATTAGCAAGTGTACGGAGAAACCATTGGGTATATATTTTAGCAATAGTGAATGAAAAAATAAAAATACTAAGCGAATTTGCTAGGATAAATACATCAGCTACAAAAAGACGTAAGGATGTAAGGGGCCCACCAAGAAAGTTTGTATGGGGTCCAGAATTTGGTGCTACGACCCTGGTTAGCAGCGCCTAAACCTGCATATCGAAGAAGTTTTGCTCATGCCGCTTTCATGTGCTTTCGGATAAATTGCAATTACGAGGTTCTGCATGGATGCGACACTAAATCGTCTGCTCAAGTCAGAGAAAAAGGAACTCTGGAAACAGCACAAATGATAGAAGTTGTGACGTCAGGGGCACTTCAACGGTGGAAGTCAAAGTACAGTTCACAACAAAAGAGATAGATTGCAAGATATTTTGCATCAAGTCAACATTAAACCTGGAAGAACTACTATAAGCAACTTCAGAAATAGTAATCTGAGTCACAGATACAGTGTGCGTTCTCGTCATTCGACCAACAGCGCATGGACGCATGAACGTCGAACACCGCACTCGCAGAAATCTTCCTGAAAGCGGCATCATTCTCCGTGTATGGACAGGCCAGATTTTCCTGCTGTAGAGGTTGAGGATTCAGGGTCATTTATGTTTTTTTTCACAGGTTTTAGTCGTTACAACTAGCAACACAGAGACTTTTGTGAGGCTAATTCTGCTTTTTGGCTGGAGAATCATCTTGAGTTTGCACGTTATGGTCTCTTTTTCCGTCTAATGTCCAATGTTTTTGTACTTAACAATGAATCAGCTTTTGAAAGTTTGAACAAAAAAGGTTCTTTACCTCACAGAGAGTGTGATTAGGATCCTGGGCGAGAAAATAATTCTAAAACTTAGATGAACCCTAACACGCAATCATCAGGAATTGCAACTTAAACTTTCTTAGGACGTAAGACTATCGATTTTCCATCAGTGGTATATCACAAGATGGGTGGTCCAAAAATGGGATGTTTTAGACTGGACATTTGAGTTTAAGCTCTGGTTTTCAGGTGTAAATGGAAGTTGTAACCTTGAGATCAAACCATTTCAAATGACACAAGAAGAGCAGGTGGAGCATGTGTTTTCAATGAACTGTCCAGAGTGCACTGAACCAAGAAACAAGCCATCACAGACCAGTAGATAACGTTCAAACTCGCGAGGGGCAGGAGCTGTACATGCAAGGGAGTCTGCAGTTGTAGTTACACCTACACATACACAGTTTAAAGCACTTTCTGATATACAATTCTATACTTTAGCAATCCTGTTGGTTCCTTAACCCAATCTCGTTCGCCACAAAACCTTTTGCTTCTGCTTTTCAACATTCTACGGCTCCTTTTTTCTCATCTCAACTCCTCTGCAACTTACTTACTCACTCCACTCACACTCCCCGTCTCCTTTTGAAACGTCATCGAGCATCAGGAGCAGCTTGTCACATAGTTAGCCGGAGTGCGAGGAACGAGCGGAGGGAAAGGGAGGGGTGACCTTCCAGGAGACAAAGGCTTTCTGCATCTTAAACAGCGCCATGTTTTCTCAAAGAGTCCCCCAACTCCCCCACGCTTCCACTACAGGCAATTAAAGCATTAAGATCTACCGTCAGCCCCGTCGCTACGCATCACGCGCACGCTCAAATGCAAGTGCGCGCGCCAGGCTAGTATCACTAATGAAGTAAAAGAAGAGCAGCTGGATGTGCATGTTAAGTTACTGGAAGATGGAAAGTACATGGAAGGGAAATAAGTACACCCAAGTGGAAACAATGGGATTTTTGTATGACTTGAATAACTAACCTCTTGGCAACATAAAGGCTAGTACTGTAGCTGAGTAATAATGCTACAAGATTAATAATGAGAACATACAGTAACAATAATGCATCAGTCTAATAAGTCATGAATTTGATTTGTTTGTCTAATGAAAATGCACAATTGTACAATAAATAACTCTCAGATGCAATCTTTATGCAATGCAAGATGTTTCCATAATTGGAACGGAGCAGATATGAAGATATGAAAAAGTTCTGTGTAAAAAAAATGTTTCTCACGCACAATTACAGAAGCACAAAAACATTTCACGTTGCCGAATATAAAAAAAGAGCCAGGGTTTCTCAGGAGTCGGTGTCGGCAAATGTTGCAGCTGGTTTTCCGTGCAGAGACAGCAGGGGGCGACGACGGGAGCTTCAAACGCCCCGAAAATACATTTGCAACCACCACACGGATTTACGCAGACCTTTAAGGCAGAATTAAGTAACTTCAGTGACAGCGCTCCCCCTGCAGGTCTCTTGTGAAAGTTTTCTTTTTTCCAATCCTTTTTATTGAAATAAGGAAGTACCGTAAAATACAAAACCATTCCATGTCACCAAATATAAAAAAGAGAGCCAAGGTTTCTCAGGAGAGTTGTCTTCGGGTTGGCGTCAGGAAAGTTGCAAGGCTGGTTTTCCACGCAGAGACAGCAGGGGGAGCCGGCGGGGGCTTCAAACACCCCGGAAATATATTTACAACCACCACACGGACTTACAAAGATGTTTAATAAGGTAAAAATGTTTTGTTCTTAATTAGTTGTGCTTTAACTCTTTCAGTTTCTCTTTCATTTTTGTCTTTTCCACATCATCATCATCATCATTACTCATAGCTTTCCCATAAAGACCAATTTTGTGCCATCAGGATAAAGGACAGTCAAATATGTCTTACCTCCCTCATATTTTGGTCGTATCTTTGTAAATTTGGTTCTGTAGCCGCGCTCATGCTTCGGGCCCCGCGGCTGAGTAATGCAGATGGCTCCATGCACCGCGCTCTCTCACTTCACTGCCTTTCTCCTTTCTCTCCTTTCATCCCAAATGAATCAGGACAATTAATTAGAAAAATAAAATTAGACGACTGAGAACAGAGGAGAGATGAGATGGAAGAAAGGAGGGAGGTAGAAGAGAGAGAAAAATGACGGAGAATGTATTGTTTTGGGGCAGGCAGGCGGCATGTTGGAATGAATTACCTATTGTTCGGAAAGGAATCGGGTGATGTTTTCCAGAGTTGTAAACGCTGACGGTCAGTTCTGCACACAATAGTGAACTGCGATACATAGTGTTTTTCTGGCTAAGATCCAGAGGTGGATAGAATAGCCAAATGTAGTTCTAAAGAATAAATTCTGTTATTTCCAAGTAAAAGTACTAGTAGTCATCTGGATAATTACTCAAGCGAAAGTAGAAGGAAAGGAAGTCCATTTGTAGATATTTTAATACTTCCAAAGAATAGATCTGCTACAGTTATGTTGTAATTTATAAAGATTCACGATATGTTTTTTTTTCATGGCCAACATACTGTTCCGATACAAAATTTAAGAACAGTTGAATAAATGTTTTGTTTTTGAGGTGTGGTCCTAAACTTTTGATCAGCTGCAAAACGGCCTTTTTCAGTTTTATTGTTGTTTTTAAATAAAATGTTTACTCAAACTTTTTGCACTCCCATTTCTTGTTGCTTTACTTGCCTTTCCTCCAAAGCTCTACTTGGAACTTTGTTAAGATCCAACCATGCAAAATGTGACTATTGACATTTATTCAACTGGTCTTTTAGTTTTTGGTCTGGACTATTAGAATCCAGAGCAGTCAATGAGCTCTGTACATTTCTGATTATTTCCCCAAAAATATATATGATTTGAAATGACTACCAACTTATTCTGAAAAAAATATAACTTCATAAACACACACACATATGTATAATATAGCGTTTTTGCTCCCATTTCTGAGCTAATGTAAAAGATATTAAACTTTTTCTTTATACACATAAGACCCATATCTTTAAAATATTATTCACAAATGTGTCAAAATCTGTCTTACTTCCCTGTAAATATTAATAATCCATCCCATTTCATAGGTGTGGCATGTCAAGATGCTGATTAGAAAGCATGAATATTGCACAGCTGTCCTTTAGACCAGTGTTTCCCAACCAGGGGTACAGCGACCCCAAGGGGTACCTGCGGAATTACCAGGGGGTACTTGGAATGGTTTCAGGTTTTAAATGAAGATGAAATGTACTTTTATCTGAATATAAAAGTGTTATTAGTAAATTTAGCATCTTTTGAAGTATCTTGGATCATACATTAAAAAAATAAAAAGTATGATTGTAATAATTGACTATATTTGACTAGTAAAGCCATTTATTTGCCTGAAACTCAAATTAAGGGGTACTCTGAGCGTAAGATAAAGCTTAGGCGGTACACGAGACAAAAAAGGTTGGGAACCACTGCTTTAGACTAGCCAAACATGCTCAGTGGGTGACATGTCTGATGAGTATACTGACCTTTCAGGAATTGTGTACAGATCCTAAAACATGGGGCGGTGCATTATCTGCTGCAAAATGAAGTGATGGCTGTGGATGAATGGATCAACAATGGACATCTAAAATTTCAATAAAGGATGCATAATAATAACAAGCCCTTAGCCCGTAGAGGCTACATATTTAAAGCTGTTGGATGGAACATGTAGGTCAATAAAAGGCTGTTTGTAAAATATAAAACACGACTAAATTGACAATAAGAGCAATCCCCCTATCCACTAGACATAAGAGATTGCTATCCAGGTTTGATTGATCGCCTACTTACGCCGTAACATAGTCAAGAATACAAATGGGAAATGTTGACAGCTGATGATTTACAACATTTTTTAAATAGTTCAGAGTTGAATACGTTATAAAGTATGTCATAGTAAGCTAGCATGACCAAAACACAAATGATACTTGAACCTCTTAATCAATTAACTCTCAGGACATTCGAATAAATACATTGTCTCTCCCTTCAGTTATATTCCACAATCATCTTGGATCTCTACATCGCAGCAGCAAAACCATCAGCCACCCCAGCATCGTCATCACTACATAACTTTTCTGTTGGAGGGTCCACCACCGGTCTCAATGGAGATGTTATCACTTTACCTGGAATCTTCACTGCAAAATTGAATTTCTAGATTAGTTAAAATGTCTTGATTTCAGGATATTAATCTGAATTTCAGACATTTTGACTCGTTAAGATTTTTTTTTTTTTTTGATGAAACTAGATTACTTTACTTGTTTCAAACCGTTTCTGGCTTGTTTCAATACATTATTTCTTACTTCAATCCAAAAGATCTAAAATGTAAATCTATCCAAGCTTAAAATGGCTTGAATTTATAATTTTTATCTGGATTAATTGCTTTTGTGATTCAGAATATTTAATTGGTTTTTTGACTGATCCTGCAATAATTTTGCTTAAAATAAGAAAACAAATTTGTCAGTGGGGTAAGTAAAACGATCCAAACCCAGTGACAGATAATTTGGATTGAAGTAATAAATAATGTATTGAAACAAGTCAGAAAGTTTGAAACAAGTAAAATAATCCAGTTCCATCAAATAAATTGTCTTAACTCATTTTAACGAATCAAAATGTCAGAAATTCAGATTAATTAATTAATAATAATTATTAATTAATTAATCCTGAAATCAGTCATTTGAACTCATCTAGAAATTCACTTTTTGCAGTGTAGCAATAAACTTATTATCTCCATGGAGACAAGCAAGG
The DNA here is from genome assembly GCA_019453435.1 of Rhinogobius similis. NCBI lineage: Eukaryota > Metazoa > Chordata > Actinopteri > Gobiiformes > Gobiidae > Rhinogobius > Rhinogobius similis. The sequence continues at coordinate 30,192,972 of CM033631.1, forward strand.
GACGTCACTCAGGAACAAGTCACAGGTCAGATCTGTGGAGAGACAACATTGAACTAACAATGCACGTTTGATTCAATTCTAACCATTTCTCGGAGCCCTTGGCAATCAATATATAATCGGATAACAGATTACGTTAACGCAGTGTTTTAGTGCTTTTGTTCACTGGACGTGTCATTATAAACGCAGTAAACGCAAATCAGTGGGACAGCGATGAGTCTGTATTGACACACTCTGTTCAAACGCACTGTTCAGTCGTGATGATGAATGATCTAAAGTCGCTAACGTAAGTCGCTTTCCTTCGCTATCAAAAGATCAATACTGAATAACCAAGTGCGCTTTTTTTTCCACCAATGTGAGATCTGCATTAAAGGGGCTGTAGCCCTAAAAACAAAAGTAGTTCATGAATACGAATTTTAGCATGTGATAAAGTATAGTCTGTTTTGTTTTGAGTACAGATCTATTGTTAAAGCATCAATCTGGGTGAAAATGAGACCACAGCGCACATCTAATTATAGAGCGGTTTATTCTTCGAGAAGCAGGAAGTGCGCCGCTAGCATGCTAATGTTTGCTAGCTTTACCCAGGATGACAAAACTCGCTCTGAGCTCAGACTCTTGTACAGTGCTTATAAATTCATTGCGGTGAATATTTAGGTTGCTGGGACTGCATTAGGAAAGCGAGCGATACATGTGACTTTAAAACACACTAGTTCAGTAGAAATTAAGTACAGGGCCTTTAAATAAACTATTGATAAATAATATTAGTCCATGTTGCTGCATCTTTTCATCAAGAATATTTGTAAGGGGGCACATGCACACGCTCTGGTGGCGCATTTGTGTATTGCAATGACCTGCACCTGTTAAAGTGCCTATGGCAGGTTAGACTACTCATGTCACTAAAATACAGGTAAGGTAAATATATTTACATTAAGTTTTGCTAAAAATAATTATATATTTGTTATTTTTTTGCAATTTGTTTCGTTTTGTAATATCACTTCCTGGGTGTAAATGATGACATCACACTAGGAAATTACTTTGCACACTGGGCTACAACTCAGCTAATGTCAGACATTTTTTTGGCTGACAAATCCAGGTACATGTGAACATCTTTATTTTGTTGAATTAACGCTTTAAAGGTAAAATACTTTATTTATTTTGGGTAAATTATGCATAAACTTTGGATGGAATGAGTCTCTCTAGTGTGATGTCAACAGTTTTTCACTTCCTGTAAATTTAAACCAAATTTTCAACTTTTCTCCATGAGCCGTGACTTGATTGGTGTAAAACAATATTTTTTTATGTACAATAGGTATTAATAAACCAAATAAAATACAAATTAGAAAATCATAAAAACCTGTCATACGCACTTTAAGCAATGCATTTTTTTGTATTTTCAAGCAATAATAAGCACCCTGTAATACAATAAATGCAAGATACGTTTAATGCAGACAAACAAAAAGGTAAAAGTCACATAAAAAGCTGCTTAATGCACTTTAACGTTTACAGTACATCTCTACACAGTTAACTTTATTCCTGCAATCTTTTCAAACTCATCTTTCTCATCTACCCTTCATGTTCCATATGTCCTCTTGTGTGTATAAAAAAGTGAATGTGCGGTTTTCTCGAGGCAGACATGTTCTTGCACCATCCGTCCCCCTCTCCAGCTCACCCCCTCAGCTCCTCCCAATTAGCCGCACTCACGCTAAAGCCACCTCTGATCCTCCATCTTTGATCGTCAGTGCTGGACCCTCCTCTCTCATTAGCTCCTCTTCTCTGGAGCCTTCTGTTCTCAAGTTTTACCCGCGGCCGGCCCGTTTGGCTTTGCACCTTTCCATCTCACTGCCCCTGATCTTCACTTTTCTCACCCGAAAGTCTCGATATGTGCTGAACTCAATCAAAGTTGTCTTTCAACTCTATTCCGTGCTTGTTTTCGATGTGGTTTTGACAGTGAGGCCAGATGTTCTTCTTGGCACTGAGATGAACGGAATTATGCATTTTCAGCAAGCTCTGTGAGTGTATTTGATTTGTATTATTATCTGTTTAAGGTGAGATACTGCAGGTGAATAGGAAAAAATCTTAAATTTAAAGGTATCACTTTGAATCTTCTCTAGTTCTCTCACATAAAAGTGCGAAAAAAATGTATTACAAGTTTTTCATCGTGTAATGTTTTCATGTAGAAATAAGGCATTTTATGTGTAAAAATGGCCAAAAATACACATATTTGGGACATATAAATCTGAAAAATGGACAGAACCACATTTAATCTTCTTAGTTCATTTTGTACACATATTAGTTCCAAAAAAAAATGTATAGAGTGGATTTTGGATTTCTTATTTAGTAAACGAGATTGGACTTAAAACTGTCCTAAAAATTCAAATTTCGCCTCTTTTCTTTTAACTTAAAACTTCAATAAATCAGTTTTAGAATTAGATATCAACAAATCCTTCAGTACGTTTTGTCAAAATCTTGTTGAGTCCAAGATTGTGCAGTTTGGTGTGTGTAGGAGCTACTTTAAGTGATGATCTTTATGTCCCGATGAGAGACAAATGCATTTTAAGAAAACAGCCTTTGAAGTTACAATGTCCCATAGAAATCTATGGATGAAGTGGATTAAATGGAACAATTAAACATTTTTAGGAGCAGACTGGACAAGTTTGTTGTTTCCACATGAAAGCCGATATAATGAGAGAGCAAACTGACCAAAAAAAAAAAAAAAGAAAGAGTTTTGCCTGTAGTGAAATTCATGCTGATTTGGATTCTTTGTTTAACGTCTGACGCCTTTCTTGTCTGTGTCTGGAGCATAGTATCCTGAAATTTCAAACTTTGAAACTGGTTGTATACCAATTTCCATACTACAATCATTTTTGACAATAGAACATATTCGTCAACTCAAATAAATATAGTACTTTAAATATTACTATAAAGATCAAGACCATTCTAAAACGTCCAACAAAACAATTGCAAATAGAAAGTGCGGCCCATAAATTGAAATCATAATCATAACTTTTTACATGCATTATTTTAAGTTATAAAATGTGAAAAGATGTTTGGAATTTTAAAGTGCCAAAACAATATTATGACCCCTGTACAATAAAGTGTTTGTTTATTTCCAGTTAAACAGTAAATGAGTGTTCTTGTTATGCTCAGTGGACTTCGTGTAGCTCTGTTTTGTTTCATTAAATGTTCTTCGCTCATAAAACCGATCGGAGCTGTGTTATTCTGTTTGTTGTTCTTTTTAAACAGACCTAATTCCTCCAAAACACTGTAAAAACTCCACTTACATCCTCGGGGACCTGCACACAGACACTTAAATAAATTGGCTGTTTAGAACCACAGCGCACTTAAGGGCAAAGTCAGAAGTGCACATGGTCAGCAGAAATACTTTTGGCCCGCTGTAATGAATAAAAGAACGTGTCTTTGGATCTGTTAAATCGAGAGGTTTCAGGCGTTACGGTGAGCTGCACTTTTTGTGAACGACAACTGTTTTAATTCAGCTCCGGGTCGCATCGATTCCTTACTCTCCGATGTTTTGGATTCTTCAGTTACAGTCCGTTCCCTTGGCCATAACGAGGCGAATCACAAACGTGTAAATGTCAACTTGAATCGCCGTGAACTTCAGTGGGTTCAAAATATGGCAAAACACATTTTAGAGGCAAGCTGTTACAATTTGAGATGGATCGAGTAGAGGTGGGAGATTTAATGGGAAATGGATGCAGTTTTAATGTTTTTTTTTAGGTGTATTGTCTATAAAAAATGTTTAAGGCGGCAAAAGAGCTGATTGTGAATTCAAAAGAAGTGTATTAAAGGACAAATATTATGCAAAAATTGACTTTTTTGAGATTTTAACCATGTTCTAACATTGTTCCGTCATCAAAAAACATACCTGGAGTAGAATTTTGCTTCATTCACGCTAGTTTGATGAATCATGGTTAGCAAATCCTCTCCCTCCAACCGTCAAAAACACTCTTCTGGATTTCTTCGATCTGTGATGTTTTTACAGCTCTGAGAAGACTAATCGCGATCATTATAACTGCGTCACAGCCAGTGGGTGAGGCTACCGCGCTCAAATTGAGCCGCCGACCGTAGGCTGCCATGTTTGCAATCTGCTGCTGACCACTAGGGGCTGGCTGCGGAAGTAGAATTATTCAATGCAAGTCAATGGGGAGTTAGACGTTTCAAAACCTACTTTAGAGCCTGGCTCAAAATACGGCTTTGGTCTCAAACATTAGCTTACGGCTCTGTGACAACGCTGAGGGGGGTGAATTTTTTGGAACCAGGCTGGTTTAGCCGCTGTGATTTTTTAAAGTTCGTGCATATCTAATGAGGAAGGCGGGCTTTACGCGCCGGAAATGTCAGGGCGCAGCCATAGACCTACCATTGTGCATGTGCGAGAGATGAGTGGGCGGTAACCATAGAGGCAACGACGGCAGTACGTCAACAAAAGGCCGCCCCAAAGTCGCCCTCTCCCCGTCTCCCCACCGAGGGGGGAGAGGTGGGGGCTAACCCGCGGCCATTTTGAATTCTCCATGACTGAGCCGCATTATCATGAATGGGGCGGAGCGACGACAGTCTGTCCATTATTTTTATGTCTATGGTCACAGCTCAAGACTGCTCGCATTACAAAGCAAATGTGTGTGATTCCCCTCTATGGCTCTTTGAAAAAACATTTTATTTTTAGTTCCAAAACATGAGAGGTCAAAGTACAGATGCTCAAGATTTCGTCTAAAGGCCAATAACGAAACAAATAATGCATAATATTAGTCTTAAATGACAACGCTGCACAATTTGATCATTTTACAGTCCATTCACATTTTTGGACGACCTTTTGAACTTAAACACAACATTTACAAGCATGTTTTAGGATATTTGGAAGGATTGCCAAGGTATCGTTGGAATATCACCATCAGGATAACTTTAATATCACCCACCCCCACTATCGACTGCAATAAATATAGAAATAAAAAGAAACAAACTAGAATCATGGCTGTCTGTAATTGTACAGAAAAACACTTGTGGCTCAAAAACATGAGTTGTAGGCCTCACAGTGAGACAGGGACAAAGCTTAAACTTAGAACTGTGACACGGATCAAAGACAAGCTGCGATTTCTATCAAGCATGTTTGATATTTTGGAATCTCGGTCGCAGAAGTGAGCCCTCCACGCGCCCTGTCAAACTAACAGGGGGCTCATATGTCCTTCTTTCCCTTTCCATTTACTAACTTTTAGGCAAGGCAAGTTTATTTGTAGAGCACAATTCGTACACCAGGCAATTCAAGGTGCTTTACATAACAGGAAAAGTTGCATTAAAATGACCAAACACAGAAAGACATACGGAATAATTTTTAAAAAAGGCTTTAAAAGAGAAGAGTGCAGATAAATCTTTCAGTCGTATGCAGGTCTGAACAAAACTGTTCTTAGCCTATATTTGAACATTGTCAGAGTGGAGTCTCACATCTTCATGGAGACTGTTCCAGATTTTAGTTGCATAAAACTGAAACGCTGATTCCCCATGTTTAGTCCTGCTGCAGCATGTAGCGCTAGCCTTAGCTAACTGATACAACAGTCATTTTACCACACGGAGCCTTGAGCCTGACATTTGCTCGATTGACCGTGTGAACCATCACAATGTGACGATTTTAAATCCCTCACGTAAAAATATCATGCAGTGGACACCAGGCTTCGGAGAGTCAATATGACAGGTTCTCAAAATATTCTAATTATGACTTAGTTTGGTGGGCTGCCACCTGTGACAATTATCTATTATAGTTTTGTCATCAGTGAAGTTGCAGTTTGAGAAGAAATTTTGAGAAATTTAAACGTACAGAAATCAGGGCTGAGTTCCATCAAAAAGAGACATGCCATTGAAAATACAGACAATTTACACAACTGACACAATTTTTTGACAGTTTAAACAGTCATTCAACATAATAGAGGTGTCAACAGGTATTATTATTTGTCAAATCATAATTATTGTGTAATTTATATGGATTTTAGCCCTTGTTTTCAAAATGGTTGCTAGGTGTGCAAATATGTCATATTTGCTGGTCATGTCCAACCAGGAAGTAACATTATAAACTTTACAAAACAGTGGCCAAAGTGGCAAAATGTTTAGTAATGTTTAAGTAAATTTAGTCACGTCTTTGTCGTTTTTAGTCACGTTTTTGTCACTTTTAGTTGCGTCTTTGTCGTTTTTAGTCGCGTTTTTGTCACTTTTAGTCGCGCACTTGTCATTTTTAGTCGTGTTTTTGTCACTTTTAGTCACGTCTTTGTCGTTTTTAGTCGCGTTTTTGTCACTTTTGGTCACATTTTGGTGCATTGACTGGCGTTTGTTGTCTGTAGGTGTGTTGTTGTTGCTTTTGAACACATTTTTATCGCTTTTGGTCACACTTTTGTTGTTTCAGAAGAAGTTTTGCACCAATCCAAACTACAGTTAGCAGCAAAACATTTGGTTATCTGTGGAAGAAATGATTGCACTTCTAAAATTGTAGCCTTTTATCACCATAACGGCCCAAATATGTGCGCTTTTTTGATTTTCCCCTTTGATCCGACACATTTTCCCTTTTAGTATTGAACCTGTTTTTGTTCTTCCTTTTGAATTTCAAGTTTCCCCCCTTGTCCTTTTGGATTTGGCCGTCCTCCATCCTCGCGCACAAGTCACTTGTCCCGCTCCCGTGCACAGGTGCTGAGAGCTCGCTGTTGCTGTCTGCTGTGTCTGCTCGGTGCTGTGGTGCGTGTCGGCCCTAGCGCCTGTTCACTTCTGTCCGTGTGAACGTGAAGGACTCTGCGCTGTGACGGACGCCGCTATCTCTGCCTGGCTCTGGTTCAAAAACACATGTAGCGCTGCCCTGAGGGAGGAAACGACAGGCGCCGAGCGGTGGCAGCTAACAGCAAACAGGCCACTCGCTCGCTCTGGACGGCGTGAGGACGGGGATTGGACATGAGCGGCTTGACTGGCTAAACATTTTTTCTTTTGATAATGAATGGTGTAATAATCTACAGTTGATGTAGTGCAGAAGATATTTTCTCTTTTTAAAATATTTTTTACACACATTTTTTCAGAACGAACTAAAGAGACAGCGGCGAAGCAGAGCAGGCAACACGCGGGAGAAGTGTTGTACATAAAACTATTATTTTGCATAAAAGTACAGTTTGTTTCAAAGGATAAATGTGGTCCTATCTGAAGTTTGGACGATGTTAATCAAATCTTAGCCTTCATTATTCCTCTAGTGCCTGGTTGTTGGATAAAATAAGTTATCAGACTGGCTTCTTGAATCTAAATAATGAACTTTGTACATATCTTTTCAATAGTGCGGTGTAGTTTAGACTTAATTCAAAGAATATTTTAGCATGTGCTGCTGAACCTGCTGGGTTTCAGACGACATCACGACATTCTCTTGGCCAATACTATTTATTATTTAGTATAGATGGGGGGAAGTAAATATTGTTTTTAGCCTCAGAGGCTCTGCAGGGTGGCTCTCAAAGGTAGTCTGCACAACATCTATTGAGTTTGAAATCAAATGCACATTTGTTTAGTATTATAACCTGAATGCTACTTTGCAACTTAAATAATACATTTTTAAAAGGAAAAACAAATCAAACACAACAATCTTCTAAAAAGCCCATATTTATTGGAGGGCCCTGAAGGATCTAAAGGATCAATAAGGGGGGCCACGGCGCTAAAGACTGGTGTAAGGCATACATTGGGTTTCATTGTTTGATCCAAAACCAGAAGAAATGACGTGACTGAAACCCGCCAATGGGCTCTGTGCACAGCAGCAGTTGGCTAAGCAACAGTTTCTCACAGATAATTCTCACTTTTATAAAAATGTAAAATATAAAGAAACAACCAATTCAAATGTAAAGTAAAAACTAACTAATTGTTTTTATTTATAGATTACTTACTTATCTCTTTTTTAAATCCGTGTTATGTTTCATATTCTTCAAATTAGCAGTAGCGTTTGCATTGACCCACAAACACCTCCATTTAGCAGCACAGTAGTGTCTGCTGGGGAAGTGTTCATCTCATTTGTAAAGTCTTTAACATGTTGTCAGTGACATCCACCTGCTGCTCACTGTCACTGCCTCATCTTTAAGGATTTATTCATTTCAGTGGAACTCTGCAAAAACCCTATTGAGATACAACTGAACAGGAAGTACTCAGAAGTACAAAGCTAACCCTAACCATTTTGAAAATACACAGCCAACTGAAATTCTGTGGAAATCTTCATCTTTGTGAAATGGCTTCTTGGGTTTGACAGTCTGCAGAATGTCTCTTCTCACTCTTCACCCCCTTATCACGCTGCTCACTGTTCTGTCAAATGAAATCTCTGTTGCAGTCTGTGATGTGTGTCCTGTGTTGTTGTGATTGTGCAAATTGTGTCTGGAGGAGAATCACTTACAACCAGCACTGGTTGTAGCTCCATTTACTGATTTGCAGGTTGAGATTAAATAAGGCAGAACAGAGCAAATGTTTTACTTGGTTAAGCAGCAGTGTTTTTTTGGAGATTTGTAAATAGTTACTCAATTGCTTTTGGGGTAACAATGACTAATTACTTTTTGGATGGAACTTACCCAACGCTGCTTGTTAGCTCTGTAAAAGAACAGACTGAGTGAAATGTTTACATGTGCACATCAAAATCTGATCATCATCTGATTACTAGACCGAGGATAATTCACATGACCTGCAAACGGCAAAATCTGATCAGAGGGACCAAGATCAGAAAGAAAGTGGATTACTTGTATCGGACTTTGTTGTTTACATCTCATAATCTTACAACTCCAAAATCTGGCAATAATCAGATTTGGAGTGTGCATGTAACTGCAGCAAGTGAGTTTATTATTGGTGACATCATGATTCCGACTTTCCAAGATAAAAGCACATGAATCCAAATAAGCCGACACCTCATCTCAGAAACTCAAGCACCTGAAGGCAGTGGTAGAAAGTAAAAAAGTAAGAAAATATAAGCACTGTACTTAAAGCAGAACTAAGTAACTTCAGCAATAGCGCTCCCCCTGCAGCACTTTTGTGAAAATACACTGCTTTCCTTTTTCTTTTTCTTTTTTAAATAGGGAAGTACAATCACATACAAAAACATTTCACATTGCCAAATATAAAAAAAGAGCCAGAGTTTCTCAGAAGAGTTGTTTTCGGGTCGATGCCGGCAAATGACGCAGCTGGTTTTCAACCCAGAGACAGCAGGGGGCGACAACAGGAGCTTCAAATACCCTGAAAATATATTTGCAACCACAATACAGACTTACAATTATGTTTAATAAGGTAAAAATGTTACTTGGTTTGGCTTTAAGTTTGGCGTAAGTAGTTTTTACAGTAGATACTTTTTACTTCACTAAATTGAGAGCGGGTATCTGTACTATCTTCTCCACTACATTTTTAACTGGACTGAAAAGTTCATGGTGAGCAAACAAAAATATACCAAAAAGAAACACTAAGAAATTCAGTGACAATAAATAAATAAATAAATTCAAAACAATTCTTCAAGTTCAGCATATTTCACCCTTTCATAGTAGTGTGAAATACTTTTACTTTTTACTCTAAAAGTAACAGATACGTTTACTTAAGTAGATTTTGATACCTTTGCTCCTATCCTAGTGCTTCTTTCTCCACTGCCCGAGGACCACAGGACCACAGCTTTAGAAACAACTGAACACCAAAACGAGAGACTTTTTGTGACATTTGTGAATGAAACCAAACACAGAATTGTCCTGAGGGCTGTTACTCTCCTTAAACTGCCCCCAACACACAATCTGCTAATTCTACCTTTCTGTATCTCCATCTCAATTAGATTTTCCTTCGGGATAAATAAAATCTATCTATCTCAATCTTTTCAAGTCTCTCTGCCCTATTATTTGATGAGTATCTGTCCTTTTTTGACTTTTATACAATTTTTGACATTTCTGTTTTTGTAATCGAAACCCAGATGCACTCGCCTGCTCTTGCTTTCTTTACTTGACAGCTCCAACGTTGTTATTTTGAACCCAGAACAGCTTGGGACATTTCTGTGTACAGTTTCTCCCCGTGTTTGAGCGAGTTCCTACATCAGACGTGCAATGAAAAAAAAAAAACGCACCAGCTAACACGAGCCGCACACGCTCAAACATCTATATATCGTCCATTCAAGCGTTCCCTACTGAGAGAATAGTACATCCGCAATCAAATATTCAATAGTAACACGGTTTAAAGTGTCTCTCACGCTAACCTTATTGTATTGGAGCCAGGGGCCTTCGGAAATGCCAGCTTCCCCACAACAACAAGGTGCTACATTCACTTCTGTAAATGTCACGCGTCAATAACAACAATCTACAACAGAGACAGAGCGGAAGAGAGAGAGGGGAGTGTAGGGGGTGTAGGAGTATTAACACCGATTAACATACAGCAATTTCACATTTAAAAGGGCTATTACAAGCTCATTTTTGCTAAACATGCTTTCATATACCCAGGCAGAGTGGGAGAATTGATAGCGTAATTAAATGCGGTGGAAAGGGGGTGGTGAAATGACTCGGGGAGAAAAGGGAGCAAATGACAAGGAAATATATGTCAGGATTATAGTATATTAACATGACAGATGTGTAAGAGCAGAAAATTACAGAAAATGGGGAGATTTTCACAGTTCTGGATAGATGCTCTGTCAACGGAGTCATATGCGGTCCAACCGGTGATTATAACTGAACTTCTGATTCGTATCTTGAATGACAAATCAAGAACGTGTTTTTGAATCTTTTAAATAGATCGCAAGAACAAGGTTTCGGGCATTTCTGAAACCTTGTTCTTCAGATCTATTTAAAAGATTCAAAAACACGTTGGCAGGGAAAGGCTTGCGGCATTTGACGACCGTTTTAACAGAACTCTTGGTCGCATCGATTGTTTCGTTCTCGGATGTTTTGGATTCTTCAGTTACTGTTTGTTCCCTTGGCCACAACAAGGCAATTCGCTGAAGTATAAATGTCAACGGGAATCGGCGACAACGATGTGTTCAAAATGTATAAAGAGGTGAGATATTTTGCTTTTGTCAAGAGTGTTGGACAAAATTAATGATAGTTTAGTAATACCCATTATCTGAATTCAATAGCAGTGCCAGAAAAAATATTAAAAAGACTTGCGGACATCCACTGCTCTGAACAAATATGATCTAAGATATACAAACAAACACACTCGCAAAAAGCAGAGGCCAACAAACAACAAGATACTACATTTTCTACCTAAATTTTGATGCTTAACTTATATCGATACCACAATGACAATAATTGACACTCGTGTAATTTTCGACACAACATACAACTCGTTTCTTTAGAATTTCTATATGGTTATGTACTAGCTTTTATTTAGACCAAAATCATTCTAAAACTAATCAAGAAAAGTCCAATTTGTGTATTTAGCATTGATTAGTATCTAGGTATCATTTACTACGCTGAACTTCAGAGTCTTGAAATGTTTCAACTGCTCTCATCTTGCTTTACATGTCAAAAGATTCATGTAATGCTGTGATTTGAATTGCAGACTTCTTTTTCAACAATGTCCCAGGTACGACACAATAAGAAGGCCCCATCGTCCCGGTTCAATGTTTCGTTGGACTCCAAACTGAGGCATCATCATCAAGACAAATGTGGGATCAGATGTTGATGAAAGAATTTACAGGTCTCAAGGTGTGGTCATAATGAGCTCTAAATGAAGCGGCCATTTTGAAAGCATAAAAATCCTTGTACATTTTGCAAACGTTATCGGATTTGGACGAACCAAATGAGGCATTTGTGTATTTTGATGACCAGAACATAATGATATGTGAATTAAACTTCTATCGTTAAAAATGGCTCTCCAGTGTACCCTGCAAAGTTAAAAATGGGACCAAAAAATGTAGTTTGGTATAAACTCTTTATGTAATTCTCAACAAAAAAGCCAATTAATTCATTTAATTTAATTTCTGGTGTCTAAATTAAGACGAAAGCCAGTAAAGTGATGACCAAACATTGCTTGAACATCTTTATCTTCTTGAACTGCTTTGTTTATCGCCACCTACATTTCCAAAGGTACTTAGTCCACCTGCATGGATCCAGAACGGAGCCACAATCTGAGTTGTTCTTGTCTACTTCCTGATGGTGGTCTCCGGTCAATGAAGGCTGGGTGCACTGTTTCTGAGCCTTCATAAATTTGTCCAGAGGGGAAGTCATCTTTTCCAGAAGGGAAGTCATCTTTTCCACAGTCTTGTCAAAAATGTACTCTCAAAGTTTTTCTCGTGCTGTCTCTTCGAACTGTCAGTGAATAATGAGGCTTAGTACAGTCTGAGTGTGAGTTATCATCACCGTCGGTTACGATACGATCACGTTGTAAAATTTGATGATGTCATAATCTCAGTTTGAGGGCAAGGACCACTTTGCCATATTAATAACACTGGACTTTGCCATGAAATGAATCACCGGTTAATTCACAAATGTTGGACCTGATGATTTCTCTTAGTGACTAGACCTAAGAACTGTTGTGATGTCATGTGACCAAGTGATTTTCGCAATAATAACCCATGTAACTGAATAAATGAAAAATAGATATGTTCATGTGTATACTCTGAAACATTAAAGACAAAGCATCAACAATTGTATGAGTGAAGCAGGTGCTCTCCACCAGAAAACAAACTTTAACAATACCTTACAAAGACATATGGTCTGGAACCAAACCGTAGCCTGCCTTCAGATGGATGGGACTGACAGGTGGGTTAACAAATCGGAGAAACAAATGGTCGGTTCGTAACAAAGCAAACATGGTGGCTTACGAGTGGATAAGAAATAAATACAAATAGCACAGAGGAACTAGGAACAGCACAGATTCTGTCAAGTCGGGAAGGTAACACTAAACTCTGTAAATGTAAAGCAGCTATTATTTTGTTCAGAATTAAAACAAGCATATTCAAGAGAGGATGCTTTCTGCACTGTGATTGGAACGTCCCAAAATTGGACCGTTGTCTAAAGGTTGCTTCTGGTTCTGTAGATGCCTGTAAGTATCTGAAAGTAGCAGGGGCATGGGTGCAAACAACAACAGAAATGGTCAATTTGGAGCACGACCGAAATCAGTTTTATAATTCAAACATGTGAATGACAGCTAGCGGTTGTGTCTTTCTGTCGCGATTCAGGTGCATGTCCAGTTGTAACATCTCCATACTCTTCGAGACTGAATCAGCTGCCACTATTTTCAACCAGAGATGACTGGGACTGACTGAACGACTGAAAATGCGAGGAAAATTGAGCTAAAAATGTCCTCTCCACTCTAAACGAGAGAGACTGCTGTTGATTTGTCACCCAGCGAGGCGATGAGAACGGTCCATATAGTAGAGAAGGAAATAATGTAGCTATACCTTCAATATATCACACTCAAGCGTATGTTTGCCAGCCTCACTCTGATTAATGTTTTATATTCTACTCATTCATTTTATTTCGTTGTTTGTGTCATTTTATTGTCCGCTCGTTACACATAGAACGTGGTAGAACGGTTGTCAGTTTTCTCTCACGATCATGCATGATTAGCAATCTTAGACCGTGCTAATTTCGTCATTTAAGAAATATTCTGACCAGTACGAGCCTATGCAATGAACCCAATCCATTTACGCATTAAAAGTCCATAACTTCTAAATGTTAAATAGCCACAGTCTGCCTTCCTTGCAGCATAAATCATAAATAATTTGTTGTCCGAGCACCTCTTGTCCCTTGTGTCTCTGTGGATCACATCACACAGGTCTGACTGGTGTACCCTGCACTAACAGCACTGTCACCACATCTCCTCAGTACAGCTCAAACACAGCTATATTTAGAGCCAGCAGGAGAGTGTGCCACATGACAACAAAGAGTACACACCATCAATGAAGGTTGGAAATATGGAACAACAGTAAAGAGGCTGGATAACGCTGTAGAAAAGAGTAAAACCACTTGGGAATTACATCTTGAATGGAGTTGCTTTGACTAATTTAGATGAATGAATCTCTATTATTGGATTTTTTAGGATCTCTTCCAGTTAGATCTGCTTTTTACGAGCTTTTTACCATGTTATAGCAGCGTTTCCTTATCATTAGCTTACTCAGAATTGTAGTTTGATTGATTAATGGATATTTGAATATTCCTGTATTGTCAGAAAATCTGTAGTCACCTATTTGACTGCAGGCCACACATGTAGTGTTCAGAAATGTCAAATACAGAAACACATAAATGAAAAGCCGCTTCTTGTTAGGATGAAATGTCACTATGAAGAGGCGGAGCTTATAAATTGTGCAGTTAAGTCGTTTTTTCCAGTCCAGTCAATATAAATATTGTGGTTTACTGTTAATATACTGAATGTCAAATAATAAATACATACAAATACATAAGAAAAGAAAGAACCTCATGATCTCTTTAGGCTTTTTTTGTGTGAAAACTTTGCTAGCAATTTATATTCACTAAATATCGATAGTGTTATATAGCCTAGGTCCAATCAGTCAAAGATAAACACGTTTTTGTTTTATGTTTTTCCCGTGGGCAATTGTTTAATGCACATGGAAAGAATGTAACCACACATGATTTCCAACCAATCAACTGGTTCCACTTCAAGATTTGGTGTTAGAACAACATCTACTGGCAGCAGAGGGAATTACCATGGAGAAATAAACAAAACCTAGCTTGCTCCGACATGCTAATGTAAACACGCAGTTGTTATGAACGTAATTTGACATCAGAAGTGCTCAGAACGAGCCTGGTGGTGATTTATGGACTTAAAAACAGCGCAGAGACCTCGGAGCTGAACCTACGATGCCACAAATTTGAAACCACATTTTTTTGAGGCTCAGAGAAGAAGCAGCTCGTGAACAGGATTCAATTGAACAAGTGTGAATTTAGCAAAATAACTCCTGACTTCATCTCATTTTAGTGTACTTTTCCCTGGAATGAACGTGCATAATTGTCTCACCAACAAACCATAAACACAATTGAACCAAACGGATCCTATGAGTCCTTGATGATATTACTACACATTAAACAGGCTGCATGTCCTCATTGTCAGTTATGAGCCGTCTACAGTGTAATATTGCATTAGGACGCTTGTGATGGCCTCTGCTTTGGTCTTAATGTGGCCGGTTGGCTGCTCCTCCAGGTCAAATCAAATTAGACAACTGGGTTCAGAGCATAACACAGTGAATCCTGCTGCTGTCTGAAAGGTGATGAAATTTCCCTTTTCATCTGCACTGTGCTGCTCAAGTGCATAAACCACGACCAGAGAGAGGAGCCACTAAATTATTTGTGAAGGTCTTGAACTGAAAAAATAAAGTGAAAACTAAAATGCAGACTTTTAGCTGTTTCACATTCCAACACAATACAGTATATGCGACGAACCAAGACAATAGCTCCCTCCTCATGTTATATTGTTTATAAAATGAATTTTGTCTTCTTTTTGAATATAATTACACGTCTTTGGCTTCAATAAAACACAAGCAAAGACTTCATTCATATTGAACAAATAGCTTACTAAGAATTATTCAGGTTTTGTAGCTACTTAATACTTAATTAATACCCTAACCCTAACTTATAACCCTAACCCTTTAATTAAGTAGTAGTAAGCCTAAATCATTCTGTAAATTATTTCTTCATTATGAATTAAGTCAAGCTTTATTAAGGCATGAATATGTGTAGTTATCATAAAGTGGTAACTAATTTCCTGTTTTCTTCCAACAAGACAAATAACGCGCCTATTTATCTGACATGTTTCGGCGGCCGGACATCCACTTCCGTCGGAGGTGTCGTCTGAGTGGTGTGACGTGTCCTGTTCCCAGGCGTGGTCAGTTTGACAGACGTGGTGTGTTGCGTGGTGGTCTGTCTGCAGAAGTGCGTGAGGCAAGGTAAATGCCCCCTCGTCTCTGTCGATGGTACGCGTGTCCCGCTTCATGATTGTGTAGCGTCCCGTACCCATCTTTTGTACCTTTGTGTTCCTCTGTTCTTACTATTTTTGCCTTTTCCCAGTCTTAAGACAACCGACAAGATCTGAAAAAGGAAAGAAAGCATTTGAAATATGTGCAAAAACTGGGCGCCACATCACTGCTAACAACAACTGCCAGTGCATTAGCGTTACTTTTGCTTAATTCTTGTTCACGACTCACTGCTCTCACTCAACTGCTACTTCGTCTTGGCCATTATGCTAGCAAATGTTTATTGTTTAGAATATCTTTTTTCACAATTAGGGTAAAGTCAGGATTACGGTTAGACTGAGGAATATTTCATTTGGTTATGTTTAGAGCTTTGGGTTGGGTAACCGGGTTTTGGTAGAACTGTGGTGTGAAGAAAAAAAAAAAAAAAGAGGTGTTACTTCTTGGTTCAAGGTAGATAAAAACGCTTTATAATAGATGCAGGACGCAGTCACAGATTTTACAATAGATCTGTACTGGGGCCAGACAAATTTCACTTTATTAAAAGGGAAACAAATGTGTACAGTCCCTTTAACATTATGTAACTATCTACTTTTATTCGTAAAAGTAAAATATAACGAAACAGCAAATTAAAATATAAAGAAAGACCATCTGATTGATTTATCTGTAGATTACTTTCGCTTTTTTTTTTTGCTATTTAATTTTTTTAAATCATGCTTCAAAATTAGCATTGGCCCACAAACACCTTCATTTATCAACACAGACGTCTACACTGGGGAAGTAGTCATCTCATTTGTAAAGTGCTAAATGCTAATGCTAAATTAACATACATAAATAACACTACTATTTATGTCCTTTCCCAGTCCTGAGATGACTAACAAGATCTGACAAAGAGAAAGTAACACAAGCTACCAATCACACCCTGCTTTATTCGCCTCTTAAACAATCACTTCTTCCGCAGCAGCAGAACCATCAGCCCGTTCAGCCTCTCATTCCCCACAAGTTTTAAGGTACAATCTTTAACTTTAGCGGTGGAAGGTCCGCAACCTGCTTTTCCTTCTAGCAGATGTTATTGCTTTGCCTGGAATGTCGATCCAAAGCAAATGGAAAAGTGTAACATTTCATTTTTCTGTTCGAGTTTTTGAAATCTGTTGAAGAAGACAGATAAAACTAAACACATCAGAGAAAAGTTAAGCCGTTTATCACGAGAGACAAAACAGTGCCATCAGATAGGATATGCGACGATGTGATGAGGCTGTATATCTCTGCTGTGTTTGGAGAAAATATAGTAATGAAAACATCAACAATCGTAAACGCTCTGACGTCAAACTGTCATCTAGACTTTTTCAAGGTTTGGATTCTAAGTTACAGATTATTCGAGAATAAAAATTGGAAATGAGCAATCTCGGTTCAAAGGTATGATGTGAAATGACAGAGGTGGAACAAAAGCTGGCACAAGATGTTGAGAAATAAAGTTGGTTTGCTGTAATTGGCTGACAAACAGGATCTAGGGAGAAAAAAATCCGACAAAATAAATCATGTAAGATATACGATCAACTTTTTTTTTTGAAACAGCTCACCAGAAGGTCGAGAAACAGTTTTCGTTCAATAGAAATAAATCACCGCGGAAGGCTATTGAAAGTACATGCCCTTGTCCGCCCACTCAAAGTCAACGGCATGTTCCGGCCGATTTGATCAACAGCTCTCATTTCAAACCGCTTTAGATAAATAAAAGTAAAGTAAAGGACAATCATCTTTTTATGACTTTTCAGCTCAAGAACGTGCTGTGTCCCTAAACTCTCCTTACTCAGTGATATCTTTCCTTTACATTGCATTTAGTCTACAGCTAATACATTTCACAAAAAAGTACAAAAATTGCTATATTAGTGCAAAAAAGATAAACACAATACATATTTACCCCATTGTTCCTGCTTTCCTTTATTGAACAATAAGTTATATATAGATATATATAGATATAATGATGATTAATTTTTAGGCCGATCCATATTTTTAAATCATCTTATCCTTGCTTTACTTGAAATGTTTCACAATATGGTATTTAAAGATGCTGTAAATGATTTTGACAGTCATTAAAAACAGAGCTAGTTCCTTTTAAAGTGTTTGCAGTGGTACTTTCCCAACACATTCCTGGGTGTAACATCGCTGCTAATGACAACTAGCATGCTAACAGTGCGCCAGCGTTACTTCTTGGTTTGGTTTGCCGTTGGTAATTGATTTATAATTAAATACAAACTCACACAATGGTCTCATTTCGTCCTAAGAGCAGCTTTTACAATATATTAAAAACAGGTACTGTCCCTTAAATATAGTCTTCTGTCTTGCATTTATTCATTTGTGTTTTTAATGCTCAAAAACATTGGTAAAAAAACATCATGATCTGTATTTGTTCCCGCCTGACCTCTCCATTGGATGTCCACTGTGACGAATTGCTCAAACATTGCGCTCACAGCAGCGGTTATAATCATATACATAGTTGTCAGAGGCTCATATAAACATCAATAGTGCTTGGCATTATGTGTATTGATCCACACAGCCTCCTGACTCTGCTGTTAAGAATAAAGAAATACTGAGGTAGACCGTTAAATCACGGTAAATATCTCCTGCTAATGTCACTTGTGCACACATAAACTATCTCTGCAAGCCATGCAGAGGTCTTCAATATATCATCATATACACTTCTTTATTCTGTGGTTTATATACATGTTTTATCTGCCTGGAAGTGCACATAAAAAACATGTATACGGCATTACCCTCCTGAGTTGGACTAGAGGCCAGTCCAGTGGTAGTGACTGAATAACCCTCTGGCAGAAAGCATTTCCCCAAAGTGCACAATGTAAAATCAAACTGCTTGTGTTCAGCTGACAGGGACCTACAGTTTTCAAAAAGGTCTCATTTGGTGGTGATTATTGTCTATTGTCAGATCATAACAAAAACAGGTTATCCTTTGGAGCCCGCAGACTTCAGACTTCTTCTGTGGGGAAAGCGCACCACTGCGCATGGTCAGCCAGCTGCACAGTCACTGGGTGAACCTTTAGCTTGTAAAGGCTTTAATGGCCTCGTGCCATTGAGCACGGCCCATTGACTCTAACAGGCAGCCATTTTTAAACCCTGAGGTTTGGATCTACTATATGAACTGGATACATTTGATTGGTGACCAGCAGTCTCATTTTGACTAAAAGAGCAGCTTTTACAATATATTTGCATTAGGGTAAAACATTTTTTTCTTTATTACAATTGAATAACAGATAGTCCCTTAATTATTCTCTATATTCTAGCCTTACCAAGGCCAGAAAGAAAGTCCCATGGAGCAAGTTTATTTTTTATGAAATCAAACTGTATGTTTGGCTGACAGTGAACAACAGCAAAGGTAAGACTTTGAAGAGATTCTTCACTCAGCACCAAAAAGTTCAGTAAGAATGAGCCTAGCCTCGCTCTGGGCCCGCGCTAGCTCCGCTCTAGTCACTATTGCGCTGATTGGTCAGAGCTGATCTTGCAAGGAACATTTCCAGCATCACGCAGGAGGTACAAGCCCACACTAAGGAAGAAAAAAAAAAATTTTTTTAGCATCATGCACCACTGAGCACAGGTCATTGAACACAATTTCAGATGCTAATATACTTCCACGGTCCTAAGATGCTAATGTAGTGAGGAAGGACAATACTGCAGGCCCCTTGTGGATGGACCTGTGATTATGATAGGTTTGAAAATGTATACAGTTCACAGAAAGAAGCTTAATGTTTATCTCTACGATTACTACAGTTTATTAAGCAGTTGAATACTGCGTGGGATGTAATGCCACTCTTGGTCTTCATTCTCGCCGTCACGTACCTTCGTCCAGATGGTAAGAGACAGTATTCAGACCAGTTAGAGGTAAAAGGTAATTCATGACAACAATCCAAAGAGTAAAGAACACAACAACACTGTAAACTAGAGTAGCATTTTAGTCAAAGTTCCCGTCTCCAATTTTGAACCACGGTACAAGAACATGGGCAAGTTAAAAGTTACCACTGTAAGCCTCGCCAGCTAAAATACCTGAACTAGGCCATAAACCAGGACTAGCAGAAGCAAATCTACATCAAAACTAAACTGGGTTCCAACTAAAACAACTGCGATATCGTCTGAAACCCAGCAGTTCAACAGTAGTCTAGATCTTACCTTAGAAAACTGAACAATACAAGATGACGATAATAGCTCTTTTTGTGGACTTTCTATGGACTTTCACACTTCTTTCCTCCCCGTTCCTCCTCTCTCTCTCTCTCTCTCAAACACTGCGCCCAGAATAGTGTTTACTCCCCGTATTCCTCGCACACACGCATACGCACACACCAAAAGCCTTCTCCGCTCGCTGCCTAATCCGAGGCGTCTTATCGTGCCATCGCTGCCTCTTTGATATGGAAAGCAGACCACCACTACAAACGGCTGCTTATGTCAGATGAAACGTACACCAGTGGTAGCGCAAAACTCGGAAGAAAGACGAGCACAGAAGAGGAGGGAGGAGGAGAGGCTGCGTCGTCATGGCGGCCCGCAGGCTTGACACAGGACACTTGGAGCTCCGGAGAGAAGAAAGTATAGGTAGGAATGAGTTTGGGGCACGGTGTAAAGTACAAGGTTGGTTATCTCCCCGAGCAGAGAAGTGCGGGGAGAGAGGGAGAGCAAGGGATACAGGACTACAGATATACCCTGACCTCAAAGTCTTTTTATTCATTTATTTTTACAAAGGATGGCATTTGCATAGAGGCAAATGGTGCTGCATTCAAGATTTGACATTTTGAGGACAATAGAGCGAGACTTTTTTTTTATAGAATGCTTAGTTTAATTGCTTTGGCTAAAAATGGTGCAATTGATTTTAAATACAACTTTGAAAGAGAGTCTTTAGATTGTGTTCTGTTTAGTTTAAGAGTGCATTGTGTAAACTCTGGAGGGTGGAGTAAAGTCAACTGAGCTGAACTTTCTGGTGGAGGGTCCGTCACCTGCCTGTCTCCATGGAGATGTTCAAGTAAATGGTTCCTGAAGTAAATGTCTTCCTCGTTCTTGCCATTGAGTTTTA
The DNA here is from genome assembly GCA_019453435.1 of Rhinogobius similis. Lineage (NCBI taxonomy): Eukaryota > Metazoa > Chordata > Actinopteri > Gobiiformes > Gobiidae > Rhinogobius > Rhinogobius similis. The sequence continues at coordinate 30,213,920 of CM033631.1, forward strand.
GAAAAATTAAATTATTAAAAGTTAAATGCACGACAGAGGCAGAGGAAATTTTAGGAAGAGACAGTACTAAAAAATTACGGCAAAATGTGACTTTCCCGAACAGTTGCATAATAATCATTTGCTCTACCAGAACTAGTATATTGAAAATGTCAGTCTATTGTCTAAAACTTTAAAAAGATCCTTTATTAAATTAGTACTGTGCTACTGAAATTGGTATCAAAATGGATTACATTTCTTAGTATCAAAGTTAATCAAAGTTATCAAAGAAATGTTAGCATTGTGACAGCACTAGTGGTAACTAATGTCCATGACAAAGCTGTTTTTAGTAACTTAACGGTTCATAAGGTTTCAGAAACAGATTAATAAAATGATAGGTCTTGTGCTCATTACTTACCACAGAGCTGATTAGCACTGAGCTAGCTTTCAAACATTGGAAATAAATGTTTTCTGAATCCCTATGAGAAAAATGAATGGAAAACTAACTTCCGGAACCAACAGACGGGCGGCCATGGGTGAGCACCGTAGAAGTTAAAATAATTTTCATGAAAACTACCTCTCAAAATTCTGACTGAGGGACAATAAGTGCTCTATAAAATGTCTTTGCTTTGTTGCTTCATTTTTGTCTGAGCTTTTGTTTTCCTCAAATTGCATTTATACAGTAAAAAGTAAACTGAAAGTAGTTTTTCCGTTCTTGCTCCATCTGTGCTGAGTCTAGCTTACTTGTTTGCTAACGGTAAATGGAGATAAAGAACACTTCAACTCGCTCCACAACAATTCATTTCCTCCATGTGGTTGATAATAGAGCACTTAATTTGTTTAAAACCATAGAGAAGGGCCAAAAAATCTATTGGCCAAGTGTCTCTAAAATCCCTAATCCGGCCCTGGCCAGAAGTATACGTAAAAAAAATATAAGCAAGGTAGTATTAGCATAATGATTTCTTGGAGTAAATTGTATATCAACCAGTAAATCTGTGAATACTAGATGATACTATTCTTTGCTTTAATGTTTTACACTCTTTAAAAGGTAACTATGACTAATGACCCTATAATTACCCAAATTAATTATTGATGTCTACTTAAGCTAATTAGGGCTTATTACACATATTAAAGAATAGCGATATCCGACATCAGGAATGTATGTAATAGGCTTCAAAAAAATCCTGAAATATCTTTACCTTAGTCTTATTATATAAAAAATACACTAAACAGTAATTATTATTTGACTATTTTCACAGAAACGTCTGAGTTCTTTTTTTAAATCATAGCATTACTTCTAAGCAGCTCTTTCTTCCAACCCTCCGTGGAGTGCCAAACAGCCAGCAGCACAAACCATGAAGCGCAGCAATATAGCATCTGGTCCTTCACTTAAATTATTAACCTTTGAAATCTCAGCGTTGGGGAGGTGCGCCGTCCCGCCATTGAAGTGTGATAGGCAAACGGACGTCTGAGGAAGCCTAAGGTGGCAGAGGGCGCGGAGTCTGTGAAGATGAAACACGGTCAGGTATGTGCCCGGGAGATACAGGAGAGCTGCTTATCTCCAGTGACCGCGGATGGTTCCGAAACGAGATCAGAACGGCACCGGCGCAGAGTCCTAACGGTTCACTGGATCAATAAGCTCCAGACGTACTGTTAATGCTCGATTGTGCTCCGTGTTCCAAATGGAAACGGATACACGTGGGAGCTTCTGTCCGTCATTTAGTCCGTCTCAGAGCTTACGGTTTGCGCAGAAACGGAGCTGTACATGCTATGGCCACTGGGGACAGTAGACAATGGAGCGCAAGTGGAAGCTCAACATTTTAAAGTGACTAGAACAAGCTGCAAAACAAATAAATGCTTCTCTCACCTTGTTTTCTTGGTTCTTTCCAACCAGTGTGATCTAAAACCGTGTGGGTGCCTCCATGTTTGTTTTTCTTATTGTGCTTTTTCTCCAGTTTTGATGAATTCTCTAATATCCATGAGGGCACTAAAATTCAGTTAAACAGAACACATTCTTGTCATTAGAAACAAATGGAAGTAAAATCAGAGTGAGGGAAACTATTTACGTATGAAAATGAGTGTAAATGAGCCTTTAATGGTGGGGTCGCGTGTACGCAACTGGCAGCTCCGCTTTGACTGTGCATCATACGCGATATCGGACTTTTTTGTGAATACTTTTCTACCTCTCTAGGCTCATGTATGCCAGTCCGATCAGAGGGTTCAGGCAGACCAGAGGCTGCAGGGAGGTGACTTTAACAGCATACAACATTGACATGCAGATAGCCTTAATGCGCTGCAGCACGCATTCCGGCACCAATTCCAATTCCAAACCATTTCACTAAACTACTTTACAGAGCACAGACAGACTTCACACGGGGACTAAGCACCAAGAATATCATTCATTCATTCATTTTCTACCGCTTATTCCCGTTAGGGGTCGCGGGTGACTGGAGCCTATCCCAGTGACTTTGGGCCTTAGGCGGGGTACACCCTGGACAGTGGCCAACTCGTCACAGGGCTGATACAGAGAGACAGACAAGGACAGACAAACATTCACTCTCACATTCATACACTACGGGCAATTTAGAGTTCTCAATTAACCTACACAGTCATGTCTTTGGACGGTGGGAGGAGCCGGAGAACCCGGAGAGAACCCACGGTAACACGGGGAGGACATGCAGACTCCACCCAGAGAGATCGTGTGATGTTAGGGTGGTTCGGGATCCGAACCCACGATATTGGGGTGGTCCGGGATTCGAACCCACAATCTCCTTATTGAGAGGCAGAAGCTCTAGCCGCTCTGCCACCCAACCCTAACCGTGCACCCCAACCAAGAATATCAGCCTCTAGGAAATAAAACAAGCTACTGCCATGGCCTAAATGGTAAACTAGTTATTAAAGCTGTTCAGAAGTATGTTTAAATTAGATAGTTTAAAATTGACATATTTTAAATGTCATATAATACAAAATACTTGAAATGTTTGCCATATTACGTTCTTTGCTCTATCTACTATTCTATACTATCTTCTTCTCCTCAAAGTTCTCTGTGATACCTTGTGATGTCATTAGTTGGTATTACAGGATTTTCTTATCCATTTTTTAGCCTTCACCAAGATTTGAACTAGAGTAGTTGCTTTTGGCTCCCATGGTGTTTTATGTGCCCTGAAATCAGGACTGAATTACTTTCCCTTGTTTTCCAATTTTATGCAACATTTCAAATGTGAGTTCAAAAGTTCAAGAAGCTTAAATAATTCATTATAGTTCACCTTTAAATCTCACAGATGATTATGGTGTTGATGGCTTAATGCCTTCCCTGAAATATTTCTTCCAATTATATTTGATCTTAAGTGAGATATAAAGTCTATTAAAATATAATTGGACAATTGAAGAGTGAAATGAACTAGATCAAATGTGCACAGAAACCCTATCAAAACCTCTGAAACAAAAGCTGGGTTGTTGTGAGTTAAAACGGACAAAGGCAGAAGCAGGACAGATGGGTAACTTTGCAGCAGAAAGCAGCACTAATGCAGAAAGTTGGGCTATTTTGTTTTCAAATGGCATAAAACTGGCCTTGATAATTAACCTCCTTGAGTATCTTGAGTGCGTCTGTTCTTGTGGGGAGGCAGAGGAGACTTGTTCCCAGGCAGGCACAGCTAATTGAATACACAATGCACACTTTTCCGCACTGCTGACACGCTGCACATGCTAAAGAGCTCCATTAGAGAGGCAGGAAGGTGAGCGAGAGGCATCAAGTATAGGAGAGAACACTTTGGGGGATTTCGGGCTTTCAGGCATTTTAAATCATAATATATCCCATACAATACAATGTGGTGGGGATTGTTTTCAATAAGAAACCCCCTCAGGGAAACGGTCTGCGGCACGTTGTAGTCATTTACATGTTAGATAAGATTGTGGTCTGATTTACATTTTTGAAATTTGTTCACCGGCTGACCCAAGTGAAGGCGAAGAAAACTAGATCCGCATTTTCCCACAAAGACACAGCATCATTTAATGTTGATTATTTTGCTGAGCCTATATATTTTTACATTAGTTTAAACAGATCAGATAGCAATGTTTAATGGTGCACTATGTAACTTATAGTGGAGGGTCCGCCACCTGCCCAGCTCCCTGAAGATGTTACTGCTTTGTTGAAATGTTCCAGTATGACATATAAAACTTCAAAATAATGCATTCTCACAGTGAGCAAGCTCGCCTCTCCACAGCTCTTGCTAGTAACTTTGTCTGGTGGAGCCTCTTACTTGTCTTTGGAGATATTAAGATTAATGCCATACTGTGGAACATCCAAGGCAAAGCAATTACATGTTCATGGACACAAGGTGGAGCATCTTTAACCAGATTTCTTTTTACAGTTTTGTTCTGAATAATACATCAAAATTAAGTTTAGGCTGTCAGTGGCACAGTGTGTTAGACATGATCCCTCTAATCATTGCATTGCATTGTCTACATTATCGAACAATCCAGTCATTACACAGTCTACATTGCACAATCTATTCATTAAATGGTCCACATTATTGCACAGTCCACTCATTGCACAGTCCACATTATTGCGCAATCCATTAATTGCACAGTCAGCATTAGTGCACAATCCACATTATTGCACAATGTATTTATTGCAGTCCCCATCATTGCATAGTCCATATTACTGCATAAGCTACTGATTGCGCAGTCCACGTTAATGCACAATCCATTCATTGCACAGTCCACATTATTGCACAATCCACTCACACATATTCAAATCATTTAATTTAATAAACACAAGCCTTTCATAATCAGCCCAAACATGCATTTATCAATAGAAAGTCAAACTAAAATCCAAATTGTCACCATAAAGGCATTGTGACCATAGTCAACTCTTTATTTGAGCATTAATAGAATTGTACATAGAACTCTCAGTGTTCTAACTTTGCTCTATAGCAGGAGCATCGAAACACTGAGATATTGAAACATATTTAAAGTACAGGAGCACAGACTGGTGGTCAGTATTTCACACAGTTTGACAGAGCCAGTGTACCTTTGATAAGGCTTGGAGCAGTCTGAGCTCTGTAATGTAATGTAATGTGATAGTGAGGCTACAATGGTGGAATTACCTACAACTGCAGTGAAAAGCACAATCTTTTGGGGAAATTCAATGTAAGGTCTGAGGGCCACCAAACATTGATCTGAGGCCTGTATTTGACCCTAGTTTGTACAGCCCTGCCCTATGGAACACTGGGGCTGTCACTCAATAAAACACTTGTCCATATGCAGGACATTGATTTCTGACAAATGTTACAGAGCGATCAGAAGTGGCTAATTCTACCTTTTGCCCTTTTAAATGACACAAAAAAATCAATCTTTTGCATTCTAATGTAGGTTTTCCATATTACGCTCACAGTTTGATAATTTCACTGTTAACCTTGACACGTAGAAGTTTTAGTTATTCATTTTAGTTTCAATAGTCGCATTCACATTCTAAAACAGAGCTATTCAATTTTATTTCACCAAGGGACAGATTTTTTGGATGGTTTGGTCCTCGGGGCCAAAAACGTGTCCAACGCTTTTGAAATACGAAAAACATGTAATTCTAAAGGCTTTAACAACATCTGCAGAAATGAACCAGGACTAAACCAGGACTAAATCAGGACTAAACCAGGAAAAAAAACAAGACTAAATCAGGACTAAACCAGGTCTAAACCAGGACTAAATCAGGACTAAACCAGGAAAAAAACAAGACTAAATCAGGACTAAACCAGGTCTAAACCAGGACTAAATCAGGACTAAACCAGGAAAAAAACAAGACTAAATCAGGACTAAACCAGGTCTAAACCAGGACTAAATCAGGACTAAACCAGGAAAAAAAACAAGACTAAATCAGGACTAAACCAGGTCTAAATCAGGACTAAATCAGGACTAAACCAGGTCTAAACCTGGACTAAATCAGGACTAAACCAGGACTAAACCAGGAAAAAAACAAGACTAAATCAGGACTAAACCAGGTCTAAACCAGGACTAAATCAGGACTAAACCAGGACTAAACCAAGAAAAAATCAAGACTAAATCAGGACTAAACCAGGACTAAACCAGGAAAAAAACAACAATAAATCAGGACTAAACCAGGACTGAACCAGGTCTAAACAAGGAAAAAAACAAGACTAAATCAGGACTAAACCAGGCCTAAACCTGGACTAAACCAGGTCTAAACCAGGTCTAAATTAGGACTAAACCCGGTCTAATTCAGGACTAAAACAGGTCTAAATTGGGATGAAACCAGCTCTAAACCAGGACTAAACCAGACCTCAACCAGGTCTAAACCAGGACTAAACCAGGACTAAACCAGGTCTAAACCAGGAAAAAACAAGACTAAATCAGGACTAAACCAGGACTAAACCAGGTCTAAACCAGGAAAAAAACAAGACTAAATCAGGACTAAACCAGGCCTAAACCTGGACTAAACCAGGTCTAAACCAGGTCTAAATTAGGACTAAACCCAGTCTAAACCAGGACTAAACCAGGTCTAAAACAGGACTAAGACAGCTCTAAACCAGGACTAAACCAGGACTAAACCAGGACTAAACCAGGACTAAACTAGCGCTGAACCAGGTCTAAACCAGGCCTAAAGCCAGGACTAAACTTGCTGTAAACCAGAATTAAACCAGGACTAAACCAGGTCTAAAGCCAGGACTAAACCAATAAAAAGAGATAAAATAGCAGGACTCTATTGGAGGTTTTTGGCAGAGACACTAAAACTTATGATCCACAAATGTTGAACTTCATCATTGTGTGTTAGGATTAGCTTCACAAACTTGCCATATTAACTGTTTGTCTTAAATCCCTTTAAACTGACAACAATCATGTCTCTGAGGTTGAATAATGTCACCACTTTGTGAAGCTATTCTGAAAAAAAAAGAATTGACCTTTTCTTTGTAAATGTCGACAGGATAAGATGTTGAACTTTGAATTAGTTTTTGTTTCATGTGTAACGATGTGTAATTACAGAGATATGATACAATTCAGCGCAATTGAAGGTGGGTTTGTTTATTCCCAGTTCCAACGTGAGTTCCCTGTCCCTAACCGAGCTGGAGGTCACCTTTTGTTCTCATAATTGACTTTTTGGAGTGTAATTCTCTTATTATGTAAAACTATGGACAAATAACATGACCTTCTCTTAATAACACCCTTTAAATTCCATTATACAGCTTTAATGCAACTACAAAGACACACAATGCGCTCTTTCTTGATTGTACATGCCAGCGATAGAAGCCTGTTTGAAACCATTGATTCGAAACATGGCTGATACATATATGTAAATGTGTATGTAGATTTGGTGTGTTCGTTGTGGGGCCGGGACAGAGGTCAGACGGTATCGACTCGGGCATGAGCAGATAATCATTAAACACCTCGTTATTGATTGGAACTGTGTAATTAGAAAATCTGAAAAACTTTTTAAGCCTCTTCCCTTTTGTTATCAGTACTTTGGGTCAAATGTCAATCAGTATTTTGTATGTCGATGGTGAAGTGTCATATAAGGCCTATCCGGTTACAGAATTTTGACACTTACATGTAAATAGTATCGCCACATTTTCAAATAAAAGTAGGAAAATGACTTGGTGCTAGTTTCGTGTGGGTAGTTCCAGCAGTAGCGAAGATATCTAACTAGGATTTAACTGCATATTCTACCAAAAACATTTACTACCACCAGGATTGATAGCAGAAACGCTCGAAACGATGATTCATAGACTTAAAACAGAACAGGAGTCCTCCAGATCAGAAGAAGACAACCTCGTAAATAGGATTTATGAAGCTATATACACTACCTGTATGTTTTGTTGAGGGAATGATAAAAAAAATCAGCATAATTTGTGTCCTTTAAAAGTTTTGTAATTAGACCATAGACATAACGAACTGATAAAGCTTTCTGTGCTAATGCTATTGCTACTCCCCAACAATCCCGTTTTAAATTGAGCTGAAAATTGCAGATTTGTTGACGCGGTTTACGGTTCATAGCTCAGTAATTATTGCAACAATGCACATGAAAAAAAAAAACTGGCACAAAGTTCAATGTCTTTTCTGTCAAGAGAAATACAAAAAAGTTAAATTGTTTTTCACAATAGCTACAGAAAGTGGTGCTATTACCCAACTCTAGGTGTGATTGTCATCGGATTAAAGGAATTTAAGGCATAAGATCAGTAATATGACAAGTTTATCGAGTGAATTCTAAATACATTGTAAAGTTTAATGTTGAAGGGTTGCTATTTTGGATATTTGGTACCACTTTATAATAACTACACCTTAATTTGCGCTAATAAATCATGAACAAAGAAGTTAATTTAACATGATTCAGGTTTAGTAACTACTTAAAGTGCGTTTGACAGGTATACAGGTATAATTTTCTAGTTTTTACTTTATTTGGTGTGATAATACAGATAATCAAGAGTCACTTTCTGAATTAGAAAAAAAAATATGTTGAAAAATATATTGAAAATTACAGGAGCAGAGTCCCAGAAAATGCTGACATGACTCTAGAAAGACTTCATTCAAAAGTTTGGGATAATTCACACACAATAAACAATTTTTTCTGACTCTTCAAACATTAATGGAACAAAATAAAGCTGTCTTCACATATATACATAATCTCTCTGACATTAGTGGAGTTTTCCAGAACTGAATCAGAATTTACTAAAGCAGGTCCAAACCAGAACTAAACCAGGACTAATCCAGGTTTAAACCAGGTCTAAACTAATAAGAGATAAAATATTTTCTATCTTTTTGTAAAATGGGTTGAGGGCCAGATCATAACACCCCCCGGGCCTTAAGTTTGAATAGCCCTGAGCTAGATGCTAAAAGATTCAAGATTGAGATTTCTGATCTTGGGGTTCAACCAGCCTTACTCTTTTAATGTATTGCCAATGATGAGACCAGAAATTACACTTGTATATGAGAAAACGTTTGATACGACGTAGCTCCTGGTAGCTACAGGTTTTAGATTAGCATCCATTGCCCAATCATAACATAAACAAACCACCAAAGTTGTTGAAACTTGTGTCCAGTCCCCACTTTCACTGCCGCGCACCTGGTAACACCGTTTAGAATGTGCCACTACGCCGAGGAACTAAACATCCAAAAAATATGTTGCAGCACATTGGTGATTTATCACAGCCATCGACAGTTGATGCTTTATGGGGTGGACAGAGCCGGGCCACTTGAAAATAGATGCTTTATTGGCCGTGGCGTAGGTCTTTGCATCATTCCCAAACTCATAATATAACTGAGTGAACCCAAAGTTTTACGGGTGAGGTAATGGTTGCAGTCGTAAATTACTCCCCTTCGGACCACTTTCTTTTGACCTTGGTGGAAAACAATTTGGAAAAATGAGAAAAGACACTTGCTTGGCTTCAAAGTTATGTAGCAGGACTCTGGCGTTCTCGACAATGCTTTCGATAAATCTATCTCCTGGAAAACGAAATGCATGAAATACTATGTCATGCACAGAGATGTATGGAGAAGTCAAGCGTCAGCAAAACTTTCACGCCAAATGTATGCGATAGCTATTTGTGGGTTTGTTGTGGCCGAGAATGTGATTTTTTTTTTTGTTTTTTTGTTTTTTGACGTTTTAAAGCTCCTCCAACTGTCACGTGGTTAGAGTGAACCTAGACACGGATATGTTAGTTAAAATGTGTGCTCCATTTGTAATAGGACTTTACATTGTGGTGATGTATGATAGTTTTCATTTTTTATCTTTAAAGGGGACATGTAATGTAAAGTCAACTTTGATGAAGTTTCGTTGTTGAAGGGAAGAAGGGCATCTAAAAAAAATGGCTAACACAAACTGACCTGTATGTCTTATTATGGAGTCTGAAATATATAAATGATGATGACCCAAAAATCAAGGCCTGGACCCAAATTATAACTTATAACAACATTTGTAAAGAAAGAAAAAAAACAAAACAACTCGTACTAAATATAAAAATGGGGCGTAACAGACTTACTAAATGGGACATAAAAAGAAATGCTCACGACAGAAATTGTCCAATTTTCTTTTTTCCACTTTTTTCTCGATGTCTTACCGTTTTTGTCTGTTTTATTCTCTCTCTGTTCCATGTTCTGTGTTTTTTGTTTTGTTTGCGGGGTAAAAAAAATAATTAAAATAATAATAAACGTTCATAATTTCTTCATCTTTAGCTTAAGGTTGCATTTCAGTTGATTCCTGTATGTGTGAACAATCCATTATCGTCCCCCATCTGCAGTTTTGAACAGGAAGTCAATGAACCTGTTTCTATTATTCACTCGTTTTAGATCAATATTGTACTTTTTCATGAACAAAATGTAAAATCATGATCTAAGTATGTCATAGTTTAATACTAAATACGAGTGAAAAAGCATCATACGTCCTCTTTAATTTCTTATGTTTACTCTGAGTGCTGTAAAGTGTTATGGAAATAAACACTGAAAAAGTGCTCTGTAAATAAAGTCAGTTGATTTAAAAAAAACAATCTTGCTGGTAATATCTTCTGTTGGCTCAACTCATGTACAAAAAATACAAACACTTTTAAAATGGAAGGAAAAAAAGCGAATCCATTAAAGTGAGATTCAAGCGCATTTGAGTCTTCAGTCTTATGTAATATTCACACATTGCCTCTTCACATGTAGTAGATAAATCCAATTATTTTCTCTCTGACTATACACTGCGAGACTCACTCAGTATAGAACGGAACTAACAGCGCTACCATGACGCAAGATCCTTTGTGCTACTTAACAATGTTGTTTTTACCGAAGGAAAAAAAAAACAGCTTCTCTCTGAACATCCAAATCATCCATAAACATTTGTAATAAAGAGAGTTCGTCGCAGTGAAGGACTTGTTTTCTTGTTTTCTGCCACTTAGAACTATCCACACTGCATACGAATGAAGCGCGGCTGCACTGTTGCACGTCTAAGAGAAATGAAGCCGTTTGTTTTAGACGAAGACAAACAAAGTGTAGAGGCGATGGTATGACGCGGTTAAAAACACATTAGGAAAAGTCAGATAAGACAGCAGGGGTGTTGTCAGAAAGAGTATTACTTAAGACTGTCTTTAGACGCCGCAATTTGTCAAGAGTATAAACCCGAGCCGGCAGTTAAAAAGATACGAGCTAGAAAAGTGCTCTGGTGTGGTTTGAACATTAGAGGTGGAGAAGAAGATGGAGAGGCTGAGGAGAATGATCGTACTGCTGCGGTGGAGACGGTAAAAATGGGTTTAAGTTCCTGTACATGACTTTTATTCCATTCATTTAGGGAAAACGCTCTTTGAGTAAAAGTTAATTACATTACTTAAACCACATGAAACCAACTAAACGATAATTTAGTCGTTTGTGTATAGTGTTGGATGAGAACCATGTAGAAGCAAGTGCTAACAGTAACCATGTGGCCATATCTGCTTGTCAGTGCATGAAAAAAGACATGGTTAGTACTTTGAGTGTCATAAAGCGTTATATAAATCAAATGCATTATGATTTATTATGTTCTTCACTCATGTGTTAGCTGCTAATTGTGCCTCACTACTAGATTGTGTTAAAGGAGAAATATTATGCATTTTTTCCGGAACATAGACTATAAACTATAAGTGGATTACATTTTGTTTCCTTTTCAAAACTGAGGAACTGATTAGCCCATCTTAATAGTGGCATTTCACAGCAACAAGCAGTCGATTCTCATTTAATTGCAAATAATGCTGATTTCATGTGCATGTCGGGCAGTTCGGATGGGAGGGGGCGGAGCTTGTTCATCCGACCTGTGCGACTTGACGTGAATTTGGTCACATGCAAGGAACACATTCTATATCTGTTTCTGACCCAATATTTTGGTAACTTGGCCCTGCCATATGAATTCTTGGGATATTTGTGAGTTCAGTGTCTCTTGAGAATCCATCTGGACGTGTGCCGCTGTCAGGGCTGCACCGGCCGCTGTGTGCTGGACCAATCACAGCGCTGCATTGTGGTTTGGGCAGAAGTCAAATAGACCAACCTAAACAAACATGGTGGCGCAACATATTAAATGACTATTTTGGTATTCATGAAAAAGTGCACATAGAAGTGCTTTGTGCATTTGAGGATGAGGAAGAAGTCGGTGCTTTTCTCTCAACTGGATGTATTGATTTCGCGGCTTGTTCCGCTTTTGCAACGCTGCGACCAATCAAGTTCAAATGTACGTCATGACGTTACGTATTTTCCCAAATGACATTAAGGGGGGCCTGTACAGACTGATAATGTGTAGAACTAATTCAGAGTGATACACATATCAATCTGGCATGAGCCGTGTCAATATTTTGGGGCACATCCTGTAAGTTGCTTACTGCAGTTATTCAAAGCTTATTGTTCTCTTCATATGAAATATATTGCAATCTATCTTATTTGTAGTTAACTCTATTTTGCTTTCAACCAATCAAACGCCCAATACGTCACTACTCGGGTCATCCATGTTGTTTCCAGAATTTACTTTTCTCCGACTTGTGTAAAAACGACTTGCAGTGTTCATGTGCAACTTCCGGTCAGAAACGTGTATTTACGGTTTAAACAATACCACATGAAAGCACCATAAGCACAACAATATAAGAGGGGATAGGAGGTGGGTGAAAACAGGGATTTTCTGTGCACTTGGGCCTCATCTGCAGGACAATATAGTATTACTCAGATACGCATTAATCAATTAGAACACAACTTTGAGTAAACTAATGATGAGGAAAGTGCATACAAGCCATGAGTTGTACGGCGCGCTTAGCTGTATGAAGAACACAGTATAGTCACTGCTCAACTCTCTTCACAAAAGGAGGATTACACAATGAAAAATGGAGGTGAGGTTCAGTGCCGGGCCAAGAAACAACTTGAGGCAAACAAGAGTGATTACAAGGGAGAGGCATGGAGCTCAAGCGTTGGGACTGCGGGGCCACTACAGCGGTGAATCAGGATGAAAAGATCCAGACTGTGAGGGAAGAAAGAACGTAAGGGCGGGAGGTTAAGGGGGTGAAGGAGGGATGTCTGAGAGCAGAAGGGGGCACAGCGATAAGACGGGGGGGATTACCAAGCCCCTACCTGCAACTTACACACAGCTTAACACAGCAACACGAGTGAAGAGACGTGTGAGACTGTGAACACCGAGCAGGAGTCCAGCTGTGACCGTCCAGAAATATCCCAATACATGGTCACGCCAAGCTGACTGATTTCTTTTTTTTCATTTGACTACTGAAACTTAACAAAAGGCACAAACTAGAAATTTCACAAAGGGACAAAACATAAATCAGAGACAGCTAGCATGCACTATATCCACATGGTTTAAAATAAGTAGTAAGTAAGTGAAATAAGTGGACATAGCATGCATTATTTTGGCCTTTATATATGCTTTTGGTCACATGATCACGTTAAATCAGTGGTTCCCAACCTTTTTCTCCCAGCGATCCATATTTTACCTGTTTACGTGGTTAGTGACCCCATCATCCTTCATCTACCCAGGAAGCTACAGTCTTAGAAGCAATTGTTTTCTGGTTAATAAAGAATTCTTAAAATAATTAAGAAGTTAACTTAACAATAATGATTACAGAATACTTTATATAAGCAATTAAAATTCAATTCCCTAACTTTTAAAAGGAAGGTCTATACGTTTTAGATTTAGATTTGCATTAGATCCCTCTGCTGACAGCAATAGGCATGATCATGAGTTTAAAAAAGCCTTTTCGTGGCCATTTAGCAATGAGGTGTCGTGCTAATATATGCATGTGTTCATAGTGAATGCAATTTCAGTTCAGGAATATTAAGACTTGGACTTGGAAACCAAAACTGAGTGATTTCGAGCACTTAGATGACCTCTTAAACAGGATTAATGAAACAAGCGTGAATGCAGCAAAATACAACTGCAGAAATGTTTTTGAGGAGGAAACGTTATGACAAGGTCAAAGAGCAAAGTACATTTCGCATCATACAGTATGTTCCCTTATGCCTTCAAATAGAAATCTACCTGGAGGATTTCTATCTTCTTTAGCTCGGTCTGTAGAAGCTTGCCCTATCAGTACTGCATTCGCTGTTGTGCTGGTGGGCAAGCTGTGGCACAATCAAAACACCTACCATCAATCATATCATGTGAGTGGATATTCTACTCCATCATTTTAGCCTGAGAACACTCTTGATTTAGTTGACTGCCGGAATGGAACACCCAATACATTGTTGCAGTTAGAGGCAATCAAAAAACTATCACTGTGCATAAACGACGCACAACAAACGGTGACAGAGCAGAGGAGGAGCCAGATGACAACATGTAAATACCCGGTCCACGTGCACTACAGACCTACTCACACACAGCCCCCCGAGGCCTCCGTGTAATGATTTCCACGGTCAATAGAAAGGATTTGACTTGAAAGATTAGTGTGCCCCATGTTAGTGTGCGCATGGAGGGTGTGTGAGCTGTCATAGCCTGCAGCGCTCTGATAAATGATTTGTGCGTATTGGTGTCAATTATTATTTACATCAGCGGCAAACAGGAGGGGACAAGTCGGTTTGTTTGTGTACTCTATGTGTCCACAAAACGTGCCCGTATGATCTGGTAATGGTGTTTCCATAGCTGTGTGACACTAAATATAGCTGGTTGTTTTCTGTCTTGTCATGAACAGTTCTGGGCCTAAAATTTTGCCTTGAGGAACACCAAAAATCTATAATATTGTTATTAAATCTAAATTGTACACTATTACTGACATACGACATCAATTAATGGCACGGTTATTATGTTCAGAGTTCAAAACATTGTCCAAAATATATGCATTTCTGCTGCTAGCAACTAGTTCTACAATGTATTATACTAAATGCAGAAAATTATTCCATGCCGTCTGTTTTTCAATGGTAGTATGACACTTAGTTTTGTAATCTGGTTTTATTGTATTCATAATTATGTCAAAATCACAACAAAAATATAAGCAGATAAATCTTTTAGATCAAACAAATGCGACCCTAAGTAAGAACCTTGAGGTCTGCCAACAAATCAATGAAGATCAAAGCAATAGCAATCTACAATTGTGCTGCTAATGTATTTTTATAATATTTTTCTTACACAGTTGACTTTACACTTAATGGTATTCATACACCGTGTGCACCTTCGATTGTGCCTCACTGCATCAAATTGTTTCTTATATCCAAAACGTTCCATTGCTCCTTTACTTTGACGCCTGACCTCGAAATGTATTGATCCAGCTCTACGGCTACTTTCAGCCAATCTTCTACACGTGCCAATGGGAGTTTCACAAGCCATCCGTTTACATTAGATGCCTATAAACACACGTCAATACCCTCTATATACATCCATTTCACGGAAAAAAAGGGTGAAAATAAAGTCAATTTCACCAAAAGTCTCTTCATTTATTTCATTTTTTTACTTCTAGTTTTCATAAGCGCCATGCATCATGTCAGTCACCTTCAGTGCCGGCCAATCAGAAATCCGTCGACACGAGCGATGCATCCAATCACGCGGTGTAAAATCAGGGTCACGTTATGGGAGCGCTGCAGTGCCGAGTGCATATCATGGAGCTGTGTGTGTGTGTGCGCTCGCAATAGTGCTGCTGGCGTGGTTTATCCAATCACTTACCATCAGTGTTCCTGTCAGTCTGCCAAGAACTCCCCTCCTCGCCGCGGTGCCATTGTCTTTTACACGGCCCGAGACACGCACATACGATACACACCCGTCCAGTCCCTACTCTTTACCCAGACAACATTTACACAGAACGCAAACAAGTACAGAGAAATCCGTCAATATATGCTTGGATTTGTACATGAATCTGATTACGGAGGCAAGCCTTGTGGTTTGAGCTGCACATGCGACGCTCCCGTATGAAAATATAGGTTTTTGTGTAAATGGGTTTGTTTCACACAGTACTACATTGCCGTCCTAAAAGTCTTGGTTAAATTCTTGTTTGAAATTAGTTGGAGCTCATGATATTGCGTGTGTACCTCCTCTTTAGGATAAACGGTAACTCTTTGTAATAACTACACTTATTCCTGCCTTAATTAAGCAGGAACAAAGACTTAATTCATAGTGAACAAATTGTTTATAAAGAATAATTCAGACTTAGTAACTGCTAACTAATACTCTAACCCCAATCCCATCACCCAAACCCTAACCTATCTGTTTTTTATGAATTAAATCTTTGTTCATGCTTTGTTAAGGCAAATTAAGGTGTAGATATTATAAAGTGCCACAGGATAAACAGACAACTAGCCAAAATAAAGACTATTTTTGAAACTGCGATACATGCCTTCGTGACAACCAGAAGGACTATTGCACTCGATGCTGGTGTCAGCCAAATGCACTCTCTCGTTTGCAGCGTGTCCAAAACTCAGCGGCGTGACTCTTAACCTGAAATCATGAGAGCATCGCCAGTTTTAGCTTCAGCCGTTGGTTTACAGTGTGTTTTCGATTGCATTTCAAAAATATGTTATACACTTTACTTTTAAATGTATGACAAGCTCCTTATGCAGCATCCTTCTGCTCCCTCTTGCACTCGGTCAGCAGATCAGCTGCAGCTTGTCACCCCTAAGTCAAACCCCAAGCTTTGCGGGGACCGTGCTTTTTCTCTTTCTGCCATCACGGCTTTGGAACCAGTTGCCATTTAAGATTAGACCACTCTCTGTCTGTTTGAAAATCACTCCTAAAGACAAAAACATTTTCAATGGCTCTTAACTCCGTGTGAGATGTTGTTAGATTTCTTATTGCTTTACCCAGGTTTCATTACTTATTTATTATTACCCACATACACATTGTTTATTATATGTTTTGTGTATAGCACTTTGGCCAGCTGTGATGTTTTTAAAGTGCTTTTTAAATGAAGCTGATCTGGTAACATTTTTTGAAAAATATCTCCAACTAAATGCTCTAAATTCAATTTACTGAGTTGGTAAAACAAATGGCTGTGACAGGCAAAGTCATTAATAGAGGCTGCTACTGAGTTACATAAGTATATTTTGTTGCAACTGCTGAAATTGATTTCAATTAGCAGAATTAATTACAATCATTGCACACCATTAGGCTCAACAGTGCAACAATTAGATTCTCTTAGCTTTCATCATTAAATTGCATTGTGCATTGCCAAACTTAACTTTAATTTTTATTTCTATTGCTTATGTAACTTTTTCTCAATTTCAGAGCAGCATATACTCAGATTTTTTGTTAAATGCAAGTGCCGACTGATAACCAATAACAAAGATTCATATTGTGTTTGTTTGCCATTCAAATTCCTGATGATAACAATAGAGTCTAAATTATATCTTAATGTTATTTCACATTATTATGACGTGATTGTACATCTCAATTCCATTAACCCAGATAAGAGTGTTTTAATGAAGCGACTGCCCTGAATGCTTGCACGGTACCACTTCAATCACGCCGCAAATTGATTCTAAATGGCACCTTATTGAATTAGCCTGTGCTTGTTGTCATTGTCCAAATAATCTGTGTACTTAGCATGCAGATCTGCACCACGCGGTCGAGTGTTGGACAGAACTGCAGCGTTCCCGGCTCCTTCCCTCTCGAGTGCTCGGTGCACAGGCCTGGAGGCATGTGCTGGTGTGAGCGGAGGAAGCGTTTAGGGATGAAAGTGAGTAGTTGATTATGTGTGGGGCTTCGCTGCAGGGCTGGGACGAGCGGACCAGCAAATAGGACACACAGGAGAACACATGTGCGCCTGACAGCTTTGGGGGGATGCGTACACGAAAATTATTTATTTTGTTATCTTTGATCTTTTTGATTCTTTTTCCATCTTGTCAAATGTGATAATGCCCCCGTTTTTCTCTGGGTATAGGATCTCTACTGTTTGGGAATTTTGGTAACATAAACCGTTGTCAAATTCATCAGCAAGGTTTTATTTTCTTTAGGTATTTGATGTATGTGTGTGTGCAGTGGTTTTTACACCAAGTACCACCAAAGAAGCTTTCTGAGTATCACCAGATCTTAATTGGGTACATAACAAGACTATTAGGAACACACCATTGCCACAGTTTAATAAATAAATAACTCAAGAAAGCAATAATGAGAATAAAATGCACTCTAAATGAAGCAAACACTAAAACTGAACAGGTGGCATACAAGCTTGTATATCAACATTTGAGAAACACTAACATATTGCATCTACAAATCTACTTCTACTCAAATAAGTCAGTAAGTACACCGCTTTGATTGTTTGTAATCTGTTTCGTTGATCTTGCTTTGCAAGAAGGCGCTGGGTTCGATTGACCTTTTTTGTGTAGTTTTGTACTTGGCTCCTGGCTCAACATCTAGACAAGACAAGACAGCCAACAACTGTGCCACTATAAGGCTACTAATGCACTGCAGGTCGAGTCAGATTTTTTTGCTCAAATCTGAATCTGATTTTTTCATGACAGTGTGGACAGAACAAATCCAATATGTGGTCCTAAATCTGGTACTTTTATGCTGAAATGCAACAGATGTCACATTTTTTACATTGGAAACACATCTTCAAACGCCTGCCAGATAATAGCAGCAAAGCTAGAAAGGGCAAAAAGTGAAATTTTAAACTAAATGGATTAAAGTGTGACAAAATCTAAGACAAAGATAATAAAAGATGACTACAGACTTGTATTGACAAATGATGTCTCATCAGGTGACAACAGCACTCCACATCAGACACTTCAGAGCTGTTTGAGTTCACACATGAAAACTGATTTGAGTCACATTTTATTTGCAATGTGAACCGTCTTTCCAAAAAAAATTTCATTTGTGAAAATATCTGAATAAAGCGTCAAGACCTGCAGGGAGAACGTATCCTGTGTGATAGAAAATAGAACAATATAACACATCTTCCCTTAGAGTACCACAGATTTTCCCTTTAGACAGCGGAAAAGGGCTAAACAGCTTATTCAAAAGTATATGACCAACTATGAATGAATTTGTACCAATATTAATAGTAATATTGTAAGACCATGAAGCGTTATGCGCCATCACTTGTGACATATATATTAAAATCTCTGTTAAGATGTTTATTGCATTTATCACAGATCACAAAGTACTTGCATGGAGCATGTGCTAACGAGAAATTAAATGGCACATGTGGCCAAGTGATAAGGATTATCAGATTACTGTTGTGCATGTAAACATATGCCAATAATCAGGCCTATTCATTGGGTTATCTGACTTCCAATCATTTCAATTTGTATGTAAATATCAGATATGTATAGGGAAACCTGTCCATGCAACGCCCAAAAACCAAGAACATAACATTTAAAACTGATTCTAAATTTCATTGTATAGTGAAGAGATGTTCCCTGTTCAGGGAATTCCAGTTAGAATCATTGCAGTTGAGTTTTGCACTTTCTGAAGACTGAACGTCTAACTTATTTAAAACAAGGAAAATGGAATTGCAGTAGTTAAACCAAGCTGAAGTAAAAGCATGGAGTCAAGCGCTTTGAAAAACGAGATTCAAGGGCGTTGAACAGCAGGATATCCTATTAAAATCCTTTATAAAGACTGCTAACCTGAACGATGTACATTTCCATTCGCTCGGGGCATTTACTTCTGGCTTTTGAACCTCTCCACACTGCTGCACATTCATATCCGTTTGGTGATTCATCCGGCAATTCTTGTAGTGTCATTTCCTAAACATTTCATGGGTCCGTGACAGCACAAAAAGGCCCACTGGTCTGCAATGTGTTCATTTGCTTTTCTGTCTTTGAGCAAGTTATTAAAGTTTGACAAGTTCCCTCGGTCAAGTTTAACAGCCCGGAAATAAAATTATACTAGCCCGATCCTAAAGGCCTAAAAACAGTGTCCTCAAAGTGGAATAACATAAATCAGCCGCGGGAGAGAAGGAAGACTACGCGAAATACAGAAGAGACGGAATGTCTTGCCGTTGGATTAAAGATGCACGGTGTAACTTGTTTGGCGGAGGGTTTGTATGACCTCAAACGTATCTATTTTAGAGACAAGAAGGCGATGGCATTAGAAGATCAAGTTAGAGGTCCGATCTGTTCCCTCCTTTCTCACCGCAGCGACCAAAATGCACCAACGACGCAACACCTCTCCACAACAGCGGGTGATGCTAGTGGCCAAACAGTACAGCGTGGGTTTTTGTAAGTGAAGCAGTAAAAAGCACATGTTTGACCAACGTAAATATCCGTAAACAATTCAATTTATTACAGGAGTTGTCCCTCCTTCCACAATAGTAAAAAAGTACTACACAGCCAGCCAGAGAATCGGTGCATTGTTGACTTGTTGGTGAACATGAACATTAAACATTTTAACACAAATCAAACTACTTTGCATCATATTTTTGTGGCTTTTCCCTTATTATTCACTTATGTCAACAGAATTCCCAATGCCAAAACAACAGAAATGCCAGGCAGAAGTGGGCGGGGCAGATTGAAAAAGAGTCCTGAACACGACATGAACACATAACATGACATAAATGGACAGAATGGACTGGATTATTACAGTTTTGGCCAATTTAAGTTTGGTAAGCTTCAAAATGAAGGTAAACAGAGCTTTGTTAATGGAGCACGGGCCAATCAGAGCACTCCTCTGGTTGTGCCTCGAGTCCTCCAAAAAATCCTCCAAAAAATAGCCCATCAAGCTCCTCTTCATTTGAACTTGGGGTCATAATTATTTTTACTTAAAAAATTTATTGAATTCAACAATTACCTGGGCTTAAGTGGATTGCAGCATAACTAAAACAGATATTAAAACAGCACTATATTTAAAAGCACATACAATATTCATAGGATTCTCACTCTTTGTTTTTATAATAGATCGAAAACTCTTCAAAGAAACCAGCTCACAAAATTTTAGTTCAGTTTGAAAAGTGTTCCAAGTTGTGGGAGCAGCTTAACAGAACACTTATTTCGACAAATCAGTCCGCACTTGAGGGACAAACGAATGGTAAAATTTCATCAGTAACTAAGAAAGAAATGCAAGATTAGAACAGCAATAAAATTTCCAGGGAGACCAGCAGATGACAGAAAAGTTACATGGTGCACTTTTAATTAACGACTTTTGAGCAAGTCTACAGTCTTAGAAGGTCAAACATTTGGCATATTCAGAACCAATATTAGCTCATGCCATTGTGCACGCGCTAACACAATGAGACAAAGACGTGGGAAAAGTGCTGATTTCTGGGTTTTGGGAGATCCATAAGCGTGACGACAGATGTGGGGGCCATATTGTTGTCACACGTTCAGCCGGCACAGTCAAAGCTCCATGTAGCAGTGATGCATCTTTTCTTTACCCAGGGCTCCTTCCACTCATTTGTCATCAATTACCCCCGATCACACCGCCTTCTGTTTCTCATGCCCAATCATTCTTTATTTTGTCAATGGTGTCGAAAAAAGTGGCAATTAATGGTGAACGTGAATAATGAGCCACTATCTCTCCGACGATATTGCAACGCTATTCGACAAAGTAGTGTGCGTTGTCTTTTCAAACCCAAGGCTTTGTGTTACTTTGTCATAATTTGGACAGCTCAACATAAAGCCAAATCAGGTTTTACTTCCTCGCCTTCTGTGCATGAGTGTGTGAGTTGGATTGTGTGAGATTTTTGGAAAGGATTACGCTCCAATTTAAATACAAATGAAAGTTCAAATCCATAGAATAGCACTACACAGGTTTTAATCAAAACATAAAAAATGCTGCAGTCTTACTTTAACAAGAAGAAGATATTATTTTAAAGCTAGCAGTAAACATATGGGGAAAGCATACTGTCCTGGCTTGGATATGAATAAAAACTGCAACTGTCACGTTGAGTATAAATGTTTCTGTCCCATTATATCCAGATAATGAAAATACTCAAACACCTCATTGGTTCCATTCCAAGTTTTATGCTTTCAAAATGGCCGCCTCATTAAAGGGGGGTTATTACACTTCTATCGGGTATTGATTTTTAACTCGTAGTATATATAGATCACCACGTTACCTTTTGTTGGTTTGAAAATGGTATATTGGCTGAAAACAACATATTAAAATCTTGAATGGTTTCAGTTTTGGCGGTCGGAATCCTGCTCCCCGCACTAAGCCCCTCCCACACAAGCACACACAGGTTTATGGAGGTAATAATAATAACGTAACAAACACAGAGGAGAACATTTTAAAGCACATATATTCTGCTGCAGTGACTTTTTTGAGCTTTTAACCATGTTCAAACAAAAACATACCTGGAGCTGCATTTAGCTTCATTCACACTGTTTTGAGGAATGTTCATCAGAAAATCCTCCCCCCTCTGAGCATCAAAACACTGCCTGCTGAACTCCTTGAACGGGATGTATTTTCAGATCATCTGCATCACTTATCTGAGAATCTTTCACTGTTTTAAGTCCTTAAATCTTCGGCAGACTCGTTCTGAGCATTTCTTCCGTCTAAAACTGCTGCTGCTAACTTGATAATAGTATGTGGCATTCAATTCAAGAGATAATATAGCTAAGCGGTTGGCATCATCTACTGGCTGGATGCACTAGGTAAGTGTCGTTCCAGACTGCTGAGATTAAAGGTAAGAGTTTAAAGTAAGGATACAAATAATGATACAAAAAATGCATAATATTTTTCTTAATATAGTGTCAATTATAATCATTGTAGCATCGATATCGTGCATCAAATTTAGTTCAATTAGTTAGAAAATGTAGTATCTTGTTGTTTGTTGGCCATTGCTTTTTGCCAGTGTGTGTTTGTATATTTTAGATCATATTTGTTCAAAGCAGTGGATGTCTGCATTTTAATATTTATTTTTTTCCTGACACTGCGATTGAAGTCATTAAATGGCGATTACTATCATTAGTTTTCTTCTGCACACCTGACAAAAGTAAAATAATTCTTCTCTTTGTACATTTTGAACACATTCTAGTTGACATTACACTTCTAAATTGTCTTGTTGTGGCCAAGGGAACGAACAGTAACTGAAGAATCCAAAACATCCGAGAACAAACCCTCCTCTTTTCTGAAGTCCTCATCTGTTTGGACTCAGCTCCAAATAACACAGGTTTCCTCTGATAAAATCCGCAGCAAATATGTCCAACTTCTTAATCTCTGTCGTCACTTTGAGAAGCAGGGCTATGTTCAGTCTGTGTAGCAGTGTGTCTGACTTTTTTATTGTCCCTAAAGGAGGCAGGCACATGATTAAAAAGCCTATTCTACATGTGCTTTGAAGCAAGAACCTAAACTACTACATTAGGCTATAAAGTTGCAGGGGAACTGTACTGTAGGCTGTGATTCTGTGTGAGGCTGCACTACAATGTTTAACATAAATGCTAATATTTTTGCCTACTGGGTATTTGACCGCACAGGCCTGTCCAAATGTAGTCATGTGTAATTGGAGGTTTATACGATCTGAATTTGCTCACCTTTTGAACTTTTTGTGGATAAGAGTATGTTAATCATGTATTCATTGTATTTTCCCTAATGGCAACAAACACGGTCTAAAATGCACCAGATTACACAAAATAAAATCAGTTTGGTTAAAAATCCTAACTGGACTTGGTTAGCATGTAAATCCACTTGTACTGAAACCTGGTACTTTAATGCCGTTCCAAAAACACGTTTATACCTGTCTTTTGTTCTTTTCTATGATGCTCTTAAACATATACACTTTACATACAAAGCACTTTTAATGCACAGAAGCATGTCAAATCATGTATAAATTTTATCCTTTTTTCTGTCAAAAAATTTCCCGGCCCCGATACTGTCTCAACACGGCCCTTTAATTAGCAGCAGCATCAAAGAAAAGAAAGAGAGTCGAGAAAACTTGCCCTGGGACAAAACTGTCTCAACTCCATTACAATACGGTCCGTCATTTGATATTTGAGGATGAATGATGTAAGTTAACTAACTTTGGGTTGATGTAAGGTGCACCAGAGCTTTAGACATGTGCTGTGGAGTGTGTGTTTTTAGAACCAGAACTGGGTGCACTCTGTAGGTGCCTCAGACTGGGACTTAAGGGTGAATTTGTGCGGTAAAGAGGACTGTATTGGATATTGTCAAGTCTGCATGGTTACTGGGTAACCGCTGGGTGTTGTATGTACGCGGTGTGGTGACTGAACTGTCTTTTGTCTCTGTGCCCATTGCTTGTCCAACACGACAATAAAGGCTAATCTAAACTAATCTATAATGTAGCCCTGTTTGTAGTTGGCATGGTGGCGGAGTGGTTAGCGCCTCAGTGTGTGCGGTGTGCACACTTCTCCCTGTCGGGGTTTTCAAGCCTGACAAAGAACTGCAGATGGATCTCCAGGTGCTGAACTGAAGGACAAGGGCTGAGCAATTAATCACATTTAATTACCATTATGATTATTGTTCTAATTAATTACAGAAATTGCGTAATCGAGATTTTGAACATTAGCTCGTAAGTAGGGTTGAAGTTAGCGGATTAATTGCAACTAATCGATTATTGAGATAATCGCCAACTAATTTCGTAATCAAATAACATTATCTGGACTTAACATAGACTCCAAAACATGTGTGTCGACAGAAGAGGTTTTATCATTCAGACAAAGCAAAAATCACTTCAAAAAGACATAGGAAACATGTGAATTTAGTATTTATGATTAAAAAAACTTCATAAGTACCTCCTCATGTGCTGTCACTGTAGCTTTATCTGGGTCAAACTTAGTACAAATCTTTGCCTTCTAAACAACTAATCGATTAATTGAAGAATCATTTATACTATGTGATTACCAAAATAATTGTGAGTTGCAGCCCTTCTCTAAGTGTGTTCAATGCACATGTTTTCTTGTGTGTAGGACAGCCACTAGTATTTTCTCATTGATTAATCTAGCCATAATTATTTAGATTAATCAATTATTTGTTTGGTATGAAAAAGAATGTTGAATAAAGATTTTTGCTAAATTTGACGAAGATAACGCTACTAATGGAGTATATTCACGGAGAAAGTTGTTTTTTAAGTCAAGAGTCAGGGTTAGGGGTTCCTGCTCTGTCTTAAACCTCAGCAAATGGCATGTTTCGGAGTTTGGTCCACATAAAAATTATTCGATTACAAATCAGTTGACAATTAAAGGACACATTCTGCTGCAGTGACTTTTTTGAGCTTTTAACCATGTTCTTACAATGTTCTGTCATCAAAAACATACCTGGAATTGCATTTAGCATGCATTCACGGCATTTTGAGGAATGTTGGCTTGAATATCCTCTACGACCATCAAAAACACTTCCTGCTGAACTCCCTCGATCGCTGACATTTTTTCAGATCATCTACATCACTTATCTGAGAATCTTCCGCTGTTTTAAGTCCTTAAATCATCGCCAGACTTGTTATGAGCATTTCTGCCAGCTAAACACGATCACCGCTACTGCTAGGCTGATTGTAGCGTCTCTTAAAGTGATCACATAACTAAATTGTATACAGCACTAGGCGCGTCTACTGGCTGCATAGACTCAGTAAGTGTCAAATCAGACAGCAGAGAAACTTGTTTATATAGTGCTTTTTTTTTTTTTTTAAGTTTCAAACATGAGATAGCAAATTTAAGGTATTCAAGAGAATGTTTAAAGGCTAGCAACAATATAAAAAATGGGTAATATTTTTCCTTTAACTTGTTTCAGCCTTACTTGGGTGAAAAAGTTACTGACGAATTGAACCTTTCTACTTGCAGAACACCTTTAGAACAGTCTATTTCTGTGAGATACGTCGCCTACTTTCATCTATCTGTTCATTTTTCTTCTTCATTCTGGGCACGCTGTCCCCCCTCCTTCTCTCTAAGAAAATAATGGTTTGAATAATAGTGCTTATTATTCATTTCATAATCAAGCAGCGCTAACTCCGACTGCCCACTGCTCCCGACAGTTTTTCCTAGCGCCAATGAAGGACGGGTTAAATGCAGAGGACAAATTACCTTACAGGAACAATAAAGTGCATCGTAATCTTAACCTTAAGCTTGACTGCAATATGGTCATTACTTACCCCAAAGCTGATTAACCTCTGTTGTTCCTAAGTCTTTTCTAAGGTGCTTTATAATTAGACATTGACAGTGTGAACTTACAGATTCCGACACCAAGTTGCTGCTTTTCCGAAACAATTTACCCTCTCCCACGTTAAAAGCCAGTGCCCCCAGCTTTAACTTTAGTAACCAGAGGTGGGCGGGCGCTGTCGAGCTACTTGCGTGTGAACGGAGAACATAAATGGGTCTTATTATTTGCACATCATGAATACTGCATCGTACGCTCGCTCGAATCAAAACAACAGCCGTACTACTGGAGTCATTTAAGGAGGCTGTCTAAATGAGCGCCGTGATAAAGTGCGTGTATCCTCAAAGTCATTGCTGCTGCTCGGGATAATGCCTAAGGATGCATTTAGACATCCTGAGTGCCACCCCCATATATCACTGTAATGGCCTGTTTAAAGTCGTGCGCCGCGCTTGTGTCTATCTATCGACGCGCTCATCACCCCGCCACATGCAAATACACAAGACGTATAGATACATATTTGTGCAGATTTCCCCATTAATCCCATCAACAGTGCGCCTCAGATGTTCAGACAACGCGGTATTGACATTTGGGAGACACAGCGGCGGATCTGTAAACGCACACAAACTGTCTGCTCGATCGCTTGTCTTTTTAAATGGATATGTGTCGTTCCTCGGCGTAATGGCAGAGAAAAAGGACAAAGTAGATAAGGCTACCGGAAGCAAAATGCTTGTAAATGCATTTAAAGGTTTCATCGAGTAACTTTTCTGCTTGGTTTATACAGGTTGCGCTGGTTTATAACTGGTGTTAGCTCAAAAATACCTTGAAAAGCACAGAAATTAGGGGGCGTAAAGCAAAATTAAATACAGGCCTCTCCTCATCAAGTGCGATTTTCTATAACTTTTCAGTTGTGTCTCTTGAATTGCTCTTGAAAGGATGCTTTTGGGGTTTTGTTTTGTTTTGTTTTTTAACGTGGTGTACGGACAGGTTCATCATTTTGGGATGGTAAGTCATTGCCTGGAGAATCCATAATGATATCTCTCTGTATTTCCAAACAGATCAATATCAGTCTGGGTAGTCTGTAATCTCTGAGTTCAGATGGGCGTGAGTGACAGGCAGATTAGCCAATCAGGGACATACATACTCCGTTAAAAACAGGGCAGCTTTACATGAGGGAAAAGAAAGGCAAAAAATATCACAGGGATGGAGAAACATCGCGAATTTCTGCAGAAACAAAGAGTGAAGCATAAAACTGTTAATTTGAGGTGAGAGAAGTTTGATTTAGTTCTAAAACATAGATGACCAAAAAACTCTTTTCACACACATCACAGAAATAAACGCATCTGATTACAACAAGGTATGTTTTGGAATTTACTCGATGCTTCTCGGAGGGCGGAGTGACCAGACTCACTCTTCGTAAAGAATTGAAGAAGTGTGTATTCTGGATCCTTGCCTGGGATCCAGAATACAAGCTAAGTCAAATATTGGAGAATTCAAATTCATATGTGCAGCAGCTTACATGTTCTAAACTGGGATCCTAACCCAGAAGAATATTTAAGGAATCCGACCATATTTCCCGTTTTCATTTGTAATTTTAAAAATGTTATATTTTTCCATCCTAGAGTAGAGATATGTTAGAAAAGCTGTTGTTTATATCTAATTATAAAGTGTTCTATTCTACATGAAGTGCGCTGTTAGCATGCTAATGCTTGTTAGCTTTACCATGACAGCTAAACTCTGCTCTGAAAGTTTGCTTACAAACTCATCACGGTGAATAATTAGGATGCTCAGAATACATAAAAAAGTAACTATATTTAGACCACTGCAAACTAGTTATTTTTAAATGTTTTTATACTGTTTTTTTTTTTTAAATACTTTTAATCACACAATTCCGGCTTCAAATTGCATAAATGACATAAATGAAAAACAACTTGCAGGCAATTTTTTCTTGTCTAATTGTTCAGAAATATCAGTTATCAGCAACAAATAATCTTGTTTTTTCACTATGATATAATGCAACGTGATGCAAAAGTATCATAAATATTCAGAATACTCGTTTCTGATTAGTTACGGTTCGGTGCCACTACACATAACTACACATTAATTTGCCTGAACAAAGTATGAACAAACACTGAATTCACACTATCATACAGTTTATTAGGCATTATTCAGGCTTAGTAACTACTTTATTAAGGTTAGTGTTAGTTAAGTAGTTACTAAGCCTGAATCATTTGTAATAAACGGTGTGTTGACTATGAATAAAGTCTTTGTTCATGCTTTATTAAGGCAGGAATAAATGCAGTTATTACAAAGTATTACCCACTATTCTCAAAGTAAATACATGTTGAAAGTATTCTCCCCAACTCTGCCCAACGGTGTGATTGATTGAGTTAGCGGCTGGGGAGTTGGAGCTCTCCACCTGAACTGGTGATGTGCTAACAGGCCCTGGGAGGACTGGCAGCCACCTGAGCCATGTCAGGGGTGAGAGGCTCTGCGTTTGGACAGGACTGTTTGAGTGTCCAGATGACCTCCGTGAAGCAGGATAATGGAGCGTGGCGTGGCTAAATGTCCCCTACGATCGATCCGGGGCAGATCCGCGGACGTCCAACACGCCGGGGTGTGGAGGAGTAAGACTGACTGAAAATGTTTAAAGTGAAAAGAGATGGGGGAATGAGTTACGTTTACCAACAAATAATGTAACTCATGTAAATGTACTTAACAAATCATTAAAAAGGCTTAATATTAACATCAAATCCCTGAGCGTTTAGTCATCATTTCTGCTTGTTCTACATTTGATCCTCAGGGGTGGATTACATCTAATAGTCTGAACATAATGCAAAGCAAATAATACAATTTAGGTTAAAACTGATTCAAGTAAATGTTGCTTTATTTAAGATATGCAATAACAAGGATTTTTATTTGCAAAAAATTGTTTGACTCCATGGAAACCTTAAAGGAAATATATGATGCATTTTTCATGTTGTTATTAGCCTTTAAACATGCTCTTGAGTACCTTGAATTTGCCTGCTCATGTTTTGAAATTAAAAAAGTTTATTATGCAGTGTATGAACAAGTTTCTCTGCTGTCTGACCAGACATTTACTGAGAGTATGCAGCCAGAAGATGGCACCCAGCACTCACACAATTTAGTTGTGTTATCACTTTAACAGACACTACGATCAAGCTAGCAGTAGCAGTTATCGTATTTAGATTGCAGAAATGTTCAGAACGAGTCTGGCGATGATTTATGGACTTAAAACAGCAGAAGATTCTCAGATAAGTGACGTATATGAGCTGGAAAAATGTCATTGATCGTGGGGAGAGGATTTTCAAACCAAACATTCCTCAAAATAGCGTGAATGCAGCTAAATGCAACTCCAGGTATGTTTTTGATGACAGAACATTGTTGGAACATGGTTAAAAAAAATAAAGCAGAATATGTGTCCTTTAAAGCAAAAGTTATATTGTTCTCTTTTATAGCAACATCTTTTAAAGCAACTCTTTCGAATGTCAACTCCATAAACCGCACTTCAGAACATTCTCCATGGACATAAGTTTAATGCCATACTGTGGAATATTATAACCAAAAGAACAATTCCATCAAAACCAGGAGGAACATCTAAAACAAAAACAAAATTATATTAATATTTTGGCTTAAAGCAGCCTTGTGAGTTTAAGTTTCCTGTATGTCCTTCCGCTCTCATCCTGTCAAGTGAAGCCTATGGGCCAAAAACAGAAAAAAAATATATATATATCATAGGCCTAAACCTTCCCACCCAAGATACTTTTGATACATAGATCTAACCTAACACAAACATCATGAAGTCAATCACTGAATCAAGTATAATTGCAACTTGAGCTTGTCGCATGTTGCAAAAGACTTTACAGGAATTCTGAACCTCCATACATTTTACATGTTAACCTCAGAAAAGAAGGCAAAACCTGAATCACAAAAGCTCATATAGTGGTCTCAGTATAAAATGACAAATCACATGAAATTGGACGGAACAATATGGCAAGGAATCATTTTATTCTAACGTGCTAATGGATAAATGTGTTGTGGTCAATGGCTTGCTTGAATTGATTGAATGAATGTGTCAAACTTTCTAAATGTAGTTACTGACAGCAGACAGTCCAGACAGTCAAACTTCCTACTTAACCACTAGACTGAAGTCCTTTGGTTCTTAACAGCCCAACCAAAACCAGACACTGCTTTCTTTTCTACCTCTTTCCCCGTCTCTGCTTTCCATTTTCCTGCTCAGTAAATACAAGGCGCCCTCTCCAGCCTCTCTCCCAGGGCCCTCACTTCACCTTAGTGCTCTTATCCCCGTTGCGCACTTTGCTAATGTCTGGCACTTTGCTGCTCTCTCCATCCTTCCTTATCCCCTTCTCCTTCTCTCTTTCCTCCTCCTCCTCTCGTCGTTGGCTCCTCTCGTCTGCTTGTTTCTGCTTTCCTCTCTCTCTGCATGACCTAGTTCTTCGCCGCAGCCAACACAGACATCTGGGCCCGGGCTCACGTGCCAGAGGAGGCACGATGACACCCCTGCTGAGGAGGAGAGAAGACGGGGCCCGGGATGGAGGGATTTGGTGGAGGGATACAGAGGGGTGAGTGAAAGGTAAAAAGGGGATGTAAGTGCAAAGATTTTTTGAGTAATAGATGGAGAGTTTTTTTGGGGACGTTCAAAGAGGGTTTGCATTATTCATTCGCTCCACATCTGGTGGTGGAACGGGACGGGTGCAGGCGCAGACGGGATCCGACTTTCTCAAGGTGCTGTGGTTCATGATGTTTGGTGAAGTTGTAGTTTAGTGTCGGTTTAGTTCTAGATGAAAGAAGCTTCCAGCCAAAACTAAACTGCACTATCAGGACCAAACCAGGTTCACATCAGGACTAAATGGAATACTCAAAGTTTAGACAAACTTTAGACTTTTATTCCTAGTTTAGACTCCCATTTTAGACCCTTTTAGCTGTAGTTTAGATCCTGGTTTAGTTCTAGTTTTAGATCTGGTTTACGCATTATCAGAATAAGAAATAAAAAAAAAGATATATTGCCATTGTAATTGAAGAAAAAGCAGATCAATGCTGTTTTAAAAATCAAAATGTCATCATATGCGGGGTTTATTCAAAGTGAAACTCGTTCATCTTTGGTTTCTTTGCGCCTGGACTGCTGCAGTGCACTTTATTCTGGCATCTCGCACACACACTTTACAGTTAGTCCAGAACAAAATATGTCATATACTGTACATGTCAATATAATGCCATTATATTACACACATCCTTGGGTCTCACTGGCTTTCTATTAATTTAAGAATTGATCTAAAGATTTTATTGTTTGTTATTAAAGCTATGAGTGGACTGGCCCCACAATATATTCCAGACCTTATAAAAGTTTACACCCCTGCGTGTGCTCTGAGGTCCAAGGGCCAGCTCCAGCTCGTGGTGCATAAGGTAAAGGGAAAATATTGTACATTTTTGTATTGTTATTAGCCTTTAAACATGCTATTGAGGGCAAGCAAAAACTAAATGAGCATCTGTTTCTCTGCTGTTTGCCCTGACACTTACTGAGTGTATGCAGCCAGTAGAAGCCAGCACCTAGCACTTATTTACAATTTAGTTATCTACTTATTTAATACTTAAGGGTCGTGTTTAGACGGCAGAAATGCTCAGAACGAGTCTGGCGATGATTGAAGAACTTAAAACAGCAGAAGATTCTCAGATAAGTGACGCATAAAATCGGGATAAACGTCAGCGATTGAAGGAGTTCAGCAGGAAGTGTTTTTGACAGCCGGAGAAGATTTTCAAACCAACATTCCTCAAACTTTCGAGAATGAATAAATGCAACTCCAGGTATGTTTTTGATGACTGGACATTGTTAGAACATGGTTAAAGGCTCAAAAAAGCCGCAGAATATATCTTCTTTAAAACCAGGAAGACAGGGCTGCAAGTGGTAGTTCTATCATTAATAAATAGTATTTTGTTATTTTAAACCTAATTTACTCATTATCAAGACCTGGTTTAAGGTTAGACTTAGTTTAGTCCTGGAATACTACATTTTTAGACCAAGTTTAGTCCTGCTATAGACATGTTATCATAATCTAAACCCGTTTTAGTCCTTGCTTAGATGATATTTAATTTTAGTTTAGACCCATGTAAATTTAGACCTGGCTTAGTTCTAGTTTTAAATCCGGTATTCTCTTAATAAAGTCCTGGTTTGGACAGTTTAGTTTTTTTGTTCTAGACATGGGGTTATCATAATTTAAACCATTACGACCCATTTTAAACCTTTTTAGTCATAGTTTAGTGGTTTAGTTCTAATTTAGACCTGGTTTATTCATATTAAGTGTTTTGACCAAGTTTGTTGCTGTTTTAGTCATGTTATTTATAGACCTGGTTTAATTCAAGTTTAGACCTGGTTTAGTTGATGTTTAGACCCGTTTTAGTTTAACTTTAGATTTGGTTCAGTTCTAGTTTAACTCTGGTTTTGTTCAGGGTATGATCTGGTTTAGTTAAAGTTTTGTGGTTTAGTTTAACCTTAGATCTGGTTAACTTGTTCTGGTTATGCTCTGGTTTAGTTCTGGTTTAGAACTGGTTCAGTTTAACTTTAGATCTAGTGTAGTTCTTGTTTAGCTCTGGTTTTGTTCTTGGTTTGATCTGGTTAAGTTCAAATTTAGACCTGGTTTAGTTCAACTTTTGACCTGGTTTAGTTTAAGTTTAGATCAGGTTTAGCTCTAAGTCTGGTTTTCACCTGGTTTATTACTAGTTTAACTTTGGTTTGATCTGGTTTAACTCTAGTTTAACTTTGATTTTTAACCTAGTTTAGTACTAGTTTAACATTGATTTTTAACCTGGTTTAGTCTAGTTTAACTTTGATTTTTAACCTGGTTTAGTTCTAGTTTAACTTTTGATGTTTAACCTGGTTTAGTTCTAGTTTAACTTTGATTTATTTTTAACCTGGTTTAGTTCTAGTTTAACTTTGATTTATTTTTAACCTGGTTTAGTTCTAGTTTAACTTTGATTTTTAACCTGATTCAGTTCTAGTTGAACTTTGTTTTTTAACCTGGTTCTAGTTTAGACCTGGTTTAATTCGCACATTTCCACTGATACGATCCAAACATGACACACAGCCTTGACCGAACACAAGCCGTACGATTAAATGAGCAAAAACGACACAACTGGCCCCAAACGTTGTAGCTATTAGCGTTAGCATGGCTTAGCAGGTTCCGCAGCTGTAGCTAAGTCCTAATGTAATCTCCATGTTAACCAGCGATCCCGTCATGTTTATGCAGATCTGCCCCTAAGACACGCGCGCACACCCGGCTCCGTTCCACTCCCTTATCCTTTTTCTCATGGAACAATTCTCGAGTATTTCTCCTCATCCCATTTGTCAGAGGCGTTCATTGTGTAGGCTTATCTAACGGGAGGCAGCCCAGGGAGTATGTGCGAGTGAACCAGCGCATAATTTGTTATTTAGGAGCAGGTAAAATGGAATCCCGGCATTATTTGGCTGACAAAAAGACAGACTATTGCTTCTCGAGACAAAATGTGATTGAATGTTCAGAGCTCAAGGAGGATGTTTGCCCTTCTACGGCGCCAAGAGTCACTTTTTTTCACTTTTGGAGATGTTCTGTTAGCATTTTCAGAAAGATATCGGTTTATTTTTGGAGTTCATGAGAGATGCTAGTGAGACGCTGATAGGGTTTGAACTGCAGGAGAGGAGGAGGAGAAGGAGGGGATGAGGAGGCTGAGGGTTTCCTGCTGTGGGGGGATAGGAAGTATGAACAAAGAAAAAAAAAGCAGGTTTCCTTTTAGCTCTATGTAGCTAAGGAAAAAATAGCGTGCAAGCTAGATCACTCAAAACTAATGCCAACTTTTATTAAAATGTAAAATATCAAATGAACAACCACTTAAAATGTAAATGAATGACAAGCTGATTAAAAAAAAATAGATTACTTCAATTTGTGGCGTTACTTTAATATGTATTATATCTCACATTAGCGTTAGCATTGAGACACAAACACCTACCTCTAGAAACTCGGAAGTGTCGTCCAATGAAATATTCACCTCATTTGTAAAATCTACCTGCAACCCGCTGTCCACTGTGTGATATGTCAGTATTTTCTGATTTTAGTACGACTTAGCAAAACCCTCATGGAGATAGAACTGGACAGGAAGTAGTGATGCTAACACTGGTGGTTATCTGCTGTTGTGCAGAGCTAAATGGTAGCGTCATAACAAATCCAATCTCTCATTTGTTCGGTCGTTACTACTCCAAAGGTTGATGGTTCAAATCCTACTCCAAGTTAAACAATTCAATAGTGTCCTTGGGCAAGACACTTTACATTATATACCTCCAATTTATCTGTGCATGTGCCTGTTTGATTGTGATAGACAGAATGTTAGTAAATTGTATCTGCAACAAAAAGTTACCTATACTTGTCACTTTACAGCAAGAGAGAAGATACACTACGTAACTTTCCTGGAGTGGAGGTCTGCTGCTTGCTTGTCGCCATAGAAATGTTGCTTTGCCTGGAATGTTCTACAGTATGGAATTAAACATTATTATTGATTTACACATGTTGGTGCCACTTTATAATAATTACAACTCAACTCAATTCCCCGTCCAAAAGTTGCATAGTGCACTTTTAAGGCGAGACACTACTGGCAAAACAAATGTTTTTATAAAGTTTTGTTTTTTGGTCAGTTTGCTCTCTCAACATATCGGCTTTCATGTGTAAACAGCAAATGTGTCCAATCTGCTCCTAAAAATGTTTTATTCTTCCATTCAATCCACTTCATCAATAGATTTCTCTGGGACATTGTAACTTCCGTCCGTAACGTCCGTTTTCTTAAGATAAGTTTTTCTCCTCAAGGGACATAAAAATCACCACCTAAAGTAGATCCCACACACACTTAACTTTAAAATCTTGGACTCAACAAGATTTTGACGAAACAAACCGAAGGATTTGTTCATATCTAATTCTAAAACTGATTTATTGGACTTTTAATTCAAAAAAATGAGGCAAAATTTGAATTTTTAAGGAGAATTTTACGTCCAATCTAGTTTACTTAAACACTAAATAAGAAATTCAAAATCCCTGCTGTAAAGTTTTTTGTAACTAATATGTTAAAAAATGAACCAAGACATTTAAACCTAGTTCCGTCCATTTTTAGTTTAAATGTCCCAAATATGTGTATTTTTGGCCATTTTTAGACATAAAATGCCATATTTCCACATGAAAACATGACATGATGAAAAAGTTGTAATATTTTTCTTACATTTATGTGAGTAAACTACAGGAGAAGTTTCAAATTGATATCTTTAAATTTGACATTATTCACCTGCAGTGTCACACCTTAAATACATGTACCTTAGCACGAGGGCACACTTACTCCGCATACAACACAGCGGCTCGGCTTGGAGTTCAAAAATGCCAGCGTTTTTTTAGGCCTTCATGTTTACACCCTCATCACTCACTGTCATCGCTCCTGTCAGCCTGCGTGACCTTATTAAAGTCGGCCCTACTCCGAGGTCGGGAGTTCGGCAGGAGGCGAAAAGGCCCCGCAGAAACAGACAGTGTTGTGTCGTGAAAATGTCTGTTATTTTATTCCCCCCCTCTCTCTCTCTCTTTTTTTTCTCACGTTTGTGCAAAGGCTGTGAGTAATGGGGAGAGATACATAAATACAGAGGCACATCACCATCTGCTCTTGTTGAAATCAGACGAACTGCAGACGGTTGCACTCTAAGCCAATAGAATCTGCTCGGAGTAATGAGCAGAGCTACGTTTGCGAGCGACCGGCGCTGGCAGAGACTTAGAGGAAATGCATATGGTAATGTTGCGCCGCGTTGTAATTAGAATAAGTCACTTTGCATTGGTTTTGGGCCTGAGGGTTAGGTTTAAAGGTGCAGTATGTTCCACGGTGCGGCATTAAACGCGTCAATTTCCAAAATCGAGCAGGTGACGCTACCAAGACAAGCTAGATCTGTGGAGAGTTGACCCCACTTAGCGTCGAGTGCATGTATTTGCAGCAATAGCAACGGCTGCAGTTGAATAAATGCAAGGCGGATATGTTTAATGACATACTGTGGAACATTCCAGGAAAAGCTATAACGTCTCCATGGAAACAAGCAGGTAGTGGACCCCGTGGCAAAAGTGAAAACAGAAGAGGACAGAGAAAATGTAATGACTGATTGAAGAAAAATGAATGAGCAGAACAGCATTTTATTCATTTTTTGGTTGTAATTGATTTGATTTTTAACTTCAAGAAGAGTTGTTCTGCTGCCTCTCAACAAGAAGATTGTGGGTTTGATTCCCTGCTAGTCATGAATGGACATATTTATCAGTCTCAATATTGTTCCACTGAATGCTTTAAGTTTAAATCAGAACTATGTAACTTATAAATAAAGCTCCCTCTGCAGTTCTCTTGTGAAAATACAAATTATTATTCTTTTTTATTGAAATAAGAAAGTATAATCATATAATACATTGAACGTCGCAGAATATTAAAAAAAGGAGTCAGGGTTTCTCAGGATAATTATCTTCAGGTCAATTTTGGCAAATGTTTGGACTGGTTTTCCACCCAGACAGCAGGGGGAGACGACGAGCGCTTCAAACAAAGACTGGAACACGACCAAAACATGGTTATAATCATTTTACATTTTGATAATTTTAAACCATATTTTCTTAAAAAAAAAACAAAAAAACGTAAATGTATTTTACTATTGTCCTTATGTGTCAATGTTCTGGAGTTCAAGCTAGACATTAGTCCCATGAATATAGTCCTAGGAAATCTAAAAGATCACAATTTCAATTTAGCTAACACTATTATTTTAATAGGTAAAATGTTAATATTCAAGGCAAAGACGAAAGTCGATTTGTGCTTGACACATTTTAAAAACAGACTAAATCTACAATACAGAATTGAGGAAATTATAGCTATGAATAAAAACAAGTTACATTTTACATTTCAAAAAATGTGAATTAATAAGATGGGACTGAAAAAGTATGACTCTGAATTCTAAACAGTCTGCATAATTTTTCAATGTATAAAACGTTTGCTAAATGATTGAGGATCATGTATGATTGTATATCATGGGAGGAATCGATAGAACTTCAAGGGTCCAGTATTATTTGTCTGTCTTGTGTCGTCTTGTGTTGTCTTGTGTTGTTTGTCAACCCGTCTTGTCTTTGTTGAATTGGTTCGTATTGTCAAACTTTGTCTTGTCTTATCTTATGTTGTCTTGTCGAGTGTTTTGTCCATTTTTTTTAATTCATTATTATTTTCATACTTGTATGTTTTTTTTGCTATTATAATTGAGTTTTTAATTTTTTATGGTCATTTTAATTTAAATTGATTTAAAAAAAAGTTTCAATTATTAAGTTGTAATCTGTATTATTTTTTGTTTGTTTGTTTGTGTGTTTGTGTTCTGTTTGGTATCAAAAATGGCACAGATGTAAGATTTGATACAAAGAGCTGAATAAAAATAGTTAATTGCAAAAAAAAAACAAAAAAAACTAACAAATATTAGCATGCTAGTGTCACACTTCCTACTTTGCAGAGAATAAAACACTCTTTAATTAGATGCAGAGAAAGTTCTAGGGCCTAATTTTCACCCAAATAGATGCTTTTACTATATATAAGTACTGGGCAAAACAGATTTTACTTAATTACGTGCAAACAAATTGGATACAGACAATTTTTTGTTTCTGCAATTTGTGTAGCTATTGACTTCCATTATAAACTTTTTTTTTTTTAATCCCCCTTCTCAAAATCAAGGTGGAAAAAAGAATTGGTCCCATTTTTTTGGTCTTTCTGGAGCAAACCCTGTGAATGTTTGTACAAAAAAAAGTTTTTCATAAATGTACAATTTATTTTATTCTTTTTTTTTTTAAGTAAGCGAATGTTATTTCAGTCCAGTCCTCTGTTCTGTTTATTTGTTTGCAGTTGCCAAGATTCCATGCAAATCTCCTAGATTCATAAACCTGTTTGTTTACATACAAAATAACAGTGACTGTGATGTGATGTCATCCGTAACCATCTCCATGGTTACGGATGACATCACAAAGGAATGGAATGCTGTGCGGCCTTTTCAAAGGTGTGAGTACTTATAAAGGACCAGCACACAGGTCACGTCATTTCAGACACAGGCAGACACACGTTACGGTTCTACATACAGTTCCAGACGCACTTTTTTAACACGTTTTTAGAGAAACATTTGTGGGTAAAATCTACACGGTTCACTTAATTTCAAACAGAGACAAACTTAACAAGTACAGACACTGTTCGACGAAGTTTTGTGAGTGAGTCAGTGAGAAACATCCACTTTCTTGATAGCGAGACACCAACCTTAGTTAACATGGGGAAGAAGAATAAAAACAGAAAGACCACGGTTCAAATACCTGTTTTTGATCCCAGTGAAGAAAACCGTCTGAAACGGGAGCTCCAGGAGGCTCAGAGGAAATACCAAGAGCAGATGGAGAAAAACCAAGAATTAGAGCGCAGACAGAATTACTACGCTGAGGTGGTCCGGGAGAAAAACCACCTTACAGTTAAGGTTAGGTCTTTAGAAGAAGCTCTAAAACAGACAGTCCAAGAACATGAGACCTTTGTGCAGGCTCTCATTGGACAACATGAAGAGCAGATAAAGGAAATGAAAAAGGGACGTCACCAAGTGCAGGAAGAAGTGAAGGTCCTTGAGCAAAAGTTGGCAGATAAAGAGAAAATAATGAAATTCGGCAAGGGACTCCTCAGAAAAAAGCATGAGGAGAAAAAGGCACTTATAGCACATCTGACCACTGAAAGAAAACAGATGGAAGAGTTTCAAGTAAACTTACAAAGGGAGAAAAACAACCTTTTGGAACTCTCCAGACAGCAAGTGATCATCATAGCCACCAAACAGACGCAAGTGGAGGAACTAGAAGAATCCCAACAGATTCTCCACCTCCAGATTGATGCACTAGATACAAAGTGCAAGGTTATCAATCAAAAATTAGTTGGGGCTGAGCAGATGATCGAAGAGCAGAATGCTGTTTCAGTTAAAACAAGGGAGGAGATTGAACAATTAAAAAAGGAGAAAAATGCTCTGATGACCACCATCCAGAAAGAGTGGGAACTAAAAGAGATTGTCCAGGAAAAGATCTCCACCCTTGAACACTCCCTTTCTGTTCAGAAGCACATGGTGTCCGAGGAAAGGAACAAAGCTCAGGAACTGGAGAAGAACCTGAAAGCTGAGCGAGACAAAGTCCAAGTTCTCACAACAGACTTGGCCATGAATAAGACAACCTCTAACGCAGCGATTGACAAATGCACCGCTGCGTATCAGACCTTGGCGCAAGAAAAGGAGGAGCTGACTGTTGCACTGAGCAACATGTGTGAGGAGAAAACATCTGCCCTCCTCAGATGTGAAGCTCTGGAGACATCGCAGAAAGAGTCTGAAGATCAGCTGCAGCAAGCAACAAACAGAATTGAGGAGCTGCAAGCTGCGTTGAAAAAGAAAAAGAGGAGGAGGTGGTTCAGGTTTTGGAAATAAGAAACCTGGGCCACATCATATCACTCCCAAAGTATCATCGGATACTTTGGGAGTGATATGAAATAGTAACATCATGAGACGATGTTACTGCAGCTACCACTAACACCTGGAGCGTACATTGTCTTCAAATAGGAATATCATTTCTTATTTAAAGACGAATAACGTAGCTGTCAATAATTTAACTGTCTCTCTTAGTAGAAGACAATAATAATTGAATAATAATTGGAATTTAAATAAATGATGAAAAAAAAACTTTAAATGAGTACTTTTTCCAGATTTGCAACGTGAAAGAAGAGATCCACGCGTATGTTCTTCTTCAGCACAATAAATTAAGAGATGTTTTTACTTTGTTAACATGTGAGCCATCTTCATCAGGCTGATTTTAATGTATTTTAATGTATTTATATATGCTCTTATTGTGATTGTATTATGAGTTTAATGTGTTTTATTACTGTAA
This sequence comes from Rhinogobius similis, assembly GCA_019453435.1. NCBI lineage: Eukaryota > Metazoa > Chordata > Actinopteri > Gobiiformes > Gobiidae > Rhinogobius > Rhinogobius similis. The sequence goes on from CM033631.1 coordinate 30,253,787, forward strand.
AGAACTTTGTGTTACTTTTGTATGAATTGTGCTATACAAATAAATTTTTATTTGATTTGGTCACGCCTCAGGAAGTAACATCAGCTGATGAGTGGCACGTCACCAACGCCGCCGACACGTGTTTTAGTCAAGATAATCTACGTTACAGATTTGATAGATTCCATGTATTATGATGTATAAACAGTAGTTGGTTGCCTTGAAATCTTTTATCTTTTACATGACCCTGCTGGTCATGTAAAAGTGTCACAATTTTCTGATTGCCACGAAATCTTGGCATCTGATTTTAAGTGTCAAAAGCTGCAAAAAAGTCAATTACACCAATGTCCTATTTTGTATCGTTTGGCCTGGGGGGCCACGCATATCCCCCATTCATTTCCTATGAGACATGTCATAAGTCTATGGAGAGGCCAAAATTATTTCGAGCAAAATCAGTGAAACTTGGCAAACGCATTATTTAGAGCATTTTGATTACATCGAAGTCAGGTTTTGGACGGTTTTGCCTCTTCTGGAGAGCAGCGCCCGCCCATGCACTTCTATGGGGACGCCGCCCGGTGGGAGTGGGGGGAGGAGGGGTCACGGGGGCCCAGGCGACACTCAGATGAGGACAACGGCGTCCTGGGGCGGTTTGGAACCGGCCGAGGCCGCAAGGGAAGGCGGTCGCGTGCGGGGTGAGGGCCACCATCGCTGCTTCGCGGCTTTAATAAATTACTTTTTGTTTACTCATTCATTTTTTCCAAGGCACACCTGGCAATACCTCAAGGCACACAAGGGTTCCCTGGCACACTGGTTGAAAAACACCAGATTAATCAATCAGAACCAAAAGCTCTTAAAAATTGCTCTTTTCTCCAACCTTTATTTAGCACTCAAACAATTTTACATTAACCCATTCACCCATTTACTCTGCACAGGTGCGTTCAATGTCTTGCCCAAGAAAAGGCAAGGCAAGTTTATTTGTAGAGCACAATTCGTACACAGGGCAATTCAAAGTGCTTTACATAAACAGGAAAAGTTGCATTAAAATCACAAAACACAAAAAGACACACAGAATCATTTTAAAATCATTTTAAAATAAAGTGCTTTAAAAGAGAAGAGTGCAGATAGATCTTTCAGTCGTATGCACATCTAAACAGAACTGTTTTTAGCCTGGATTTAAACATTGTCAGAGCGGAGGCCTGTCTCACAGAAAACACATCTGTAGTTGTAGAGGGGTCAAATCGCCAAAGTTGGGCTCAGAAAGAAACGTATACAGTCATGCGCCAAAAGTTTACTTTAACAGCAGCAAGAATAAACTCCTGTTCGAATCAAAGTATTATCGATTTTAACTTGTACACTTATTCATCAGAAAAGCAGTAGAAGTCGGATGTGCAGCCGCATGTAGACTAAATATATTTACCCCGCTCATTTCTCCACAGATGGACTCCTCTCTTTGTGTTGTATGACTTTATGTCTTTGCAATCAATGACAATTTGTCCGTGCACTGGTTCAGCACGGTCCAGAGCGGAGTCACGTAAGGACACTCCACTGCAGTAAAACCACACCGCTATAAATCCAACAGGCTCTGAATATGTATTATCTGCCCGGATGAGATCACTGTGCCAATGCTCCAGCAAATATCCATGGCCAGAATGTGTGCGTGTGCGTGTGTCTGAGCAGAAGCACAGTGTCAATTCTGCTGTGGTTCTGCATTACACTGACAGAGGAAGAGTGAAAATGCAGCGAGCTTCGGGGTGACGATTGTGTTCGCAGCGGTGTCAGCAAATAGTGTCACGAAGGTTTCCAGCTTTGTGTTTGCGTTGTTCGTTCTACTCCACGGGGACCGCGGGGATGAATCGATTACACAATTATTCATGGTTTTAGGCGGAATGTATAAAAATGTCTGAATCAGCAACGTTTGTTTTAAAAGGTTCAGGATTATTTTGGACACTTTGGAACTATGGGTACGTGGTGTTTGAGGGTGAAACGTCTTTTTTCTGTCCTTTGTAGTATCCAAAAGTATATATAAAAATAAGTAAATCAGTTCTACAACAAGCATTGTGTAATTTTGGGTGTAAGTCTTTAAGTTTAAGATGTTTTGACGTGTGCTACGATGTGATGTCACCTGTCGGTTGTTAAAAAACTATACCTAACATGTCTATATTGCTAGTTTAATAAATATATAACCCAATATAAAAGATTTTAACAATTAGAGATGTACTTTTCTTAAGATATAAAGTCACACTGCAGTACATTGAACTGGCACATGTTCAAAGTACTTCAGTAAAGTTATTTCTTTTGACCTGTAGCTTAAACCTATAATTATTTGTATTGTTATTATCCTTTTGTGTAATCTTCACTTTGGCGTCTTTTAGATCTAAGAAAAACAAAACAAAATGACTTCATATAACTCTCGTTTCCCACACCAGGAATTTACTTTTGGCTCCATACTGTCTCTGACTCATCCTTGAAAAAAACAATAATAGCACACAATATTAATAACAACTTTTTTCAAAATAAAAGCAGTGGAAGCCTCGAAGTTGCAATGAGGTTTAATGAGTGAATATGAGAAATAATAAAAAAAGGTTTGATGAATTTGTAAGATACTAAATAAGGTACAATGAGACACGATCCAGCCAAAACTGAACACGTAGTAATCTCATATAGGCCATGTAGATCAACTAATTGATTAATATCATACCAAAAAAGTCAGTGAAATTAGCAGAGGATTAACTTGCAACAACCAACTTTGTCTGCAAACTTTCAACAAATGACATTCTGCGGAGTCTTCTGTTATAATGAACAAGGCCGTGTTGTATTTAAACAGTAGCTCAGACAATTGTAGGAGGTTGAATTTAAACTTGCGGCAAGAAAAACCTCTGCCTTAACACTGAGGTACAGAAATAATGAAAATGTTCTTTTGTGCCAGAATGAAAACAGTCTAAGAGTGACAGTTTGACTGACACAGCAGCGTCTATTTCGGAGCCACTGTATTAGCGAGGCTGCAGTGGATCTTCGGCAGAGAGAAGGTGCCCTTGATAGAGTAATCATATTGTAGCCCGGGTCTGTGTACGTCTGTGTGTGTGTTAGCATCTGTGTGTGGACTGATCATCATCTATCTGCACATTAGCTGTCAGTCATTCTGCTCCCATTGACACCTGTCTGCTGCCTATCTGAGCTCCACAGAACGCTGCACCTCCACGGAGCGACGCACTCAGACTGCTCCATCCACCTCCTGAGCCGGGGCCGGGCTATGATGTTGTTTGCAAGTAAACGTCACACTTCTTATTCGTTATTCTTGCATTTTTAGTGATCTAATCGGGTGTATTTGTCTCTTAGCAACACATAAGTAATGCAAAGTGACGACTTGATGTATTAGTTAGCCATTATTTATGAAAATTATGATCATCAAAATGTGAAAGAGTGGTAAATTGAAGAAGAAAAGGTAAAACTAATATAACTGCACTTATTTAAGCCTTAATAAAGCATGAACCGTGTTAGTAACTGCTTAACTAATACTCTAATCCTAATTCATATCCTTAAGGAGTTGATAAATAATTCTCAATAAACTCTGTTCATTATGAAGTCTTTGTTCATGCTTTGTTAAGTTTTATTAAGGTGTTGTTATTATAAAGTAGTACAGACGAAAAAACTGAAGGTACACCTTAGGTAACGTAATAAAATAAACTTCCTTAGTATACTATTTGTAATGCAGTAATAAACATGTGTTATTTGTTTCTAAGCACTTAGAATTACTTGCATTTGCAGAAGACTTCTAATAGTAGGGATGCGGACGCGGGCCAGTTTATGATTGGACGAGAGAGAACGAGGTGAGAATGAAATTGCAGGAAGAAAATATAAAGGCAAAATAATTCCTCCTCACTCCTCACCAAACGCTGCCTTGATCTTGTATAAAACCAGCGTATTTCCAGAGATGATAACTTTGTTTGCTGAGTCAAAATGAAAGAAAAAAGCATTTTAAAATGTAACTAAGTGGAGTTTGAATTTTTAAGAGCAGTATCGGTATCGGTACTCGGTATCGACGAGTACTCAAAAGTAAGTACTCGTACGGAAAAACGTGTTATTGGTGCATCCCTATCTAATACCTTAAAAATGTTAATAAGCCATTAACCTAAATATGCGTGTGTGAAAAAGAAAGTAAGAGCATGAATAAGCTGCTCATTTCCATAACTTGATAAGTGCTTTTAAAAGTGTTACCAGAAAGGGTAAACACAAGAAAATTGTAAACTAATAATACACAATGAACTAATTAGTAATATAGATATAAATAGAGATATATATTTTGTTCCTGTTATTAAAGCTCTTGAGTGCGCTGTGTGTTATGGTTTGGATGGACTATTACCTCAGTTTGAACCTTGACCTATGACTTACAATATGAGTCATAGGTCAATGCTGTTTTTCCTTGTTAAAGTTATTTAATGATGATTACTTAATTAGTTGTTCATAATTAGAACATGATCATTTCGTGTTTATCAGATGCTTTATAGGCATGCCAAATTCTAACTACTTTAATTTCTCACTGCTCCAGCCTTGTGAGGTCATGTGGCGGTGCCCTCCCACTGCCTGCATGTGTCTGGGCTGACTCATCCTTTGTGCATCATCTGTAATGTAAGTTCACTTTTGATTTATGGCCTCTATTTTAAACTATGAATGCTTTTGTGGCTTTGTGCAAAAACTTTGGAAGTGAAGTTACAGAATTGCCAATTATAAGACAGCAGAGCTTTATTGGAAACACTGTTTCTTGGAACATTCCGATTGTTAGAAGTTTGTCAGCTGGACCTGAAGGTTGTCTTGATGTGACTGAATTCAACTTTCAGTAGTTTAATTAAACCCATGGCTGTTTGGAACTATTATACAGTATCATCATCTGACACAGAGGGATCCAAGGATGTAGAGAACATTGTTCAGAGCTTTTCTGTTTAATATCTCAAACACAAGCCAACTTTACTCCATCCACTCCTATGGGTGAGTAACAGATTTAAAGTTTAAAGACTTTTGTGGAACTTTTAACTGTGTAATAACATCATTACCTCATCAAAAACATACCTGGAGTTGTATTTAGCTTAATTCACATTTATTTTATTATTCTTGTTTAAGAGGTCCTCTTACCCCGAGCCTAAGAAATCACTGTGTTTCAGATTGTGTCGTCAAAGATAGAAATCTGGAGGTCTCCTGCACTGTTCACAAGTCCATAAACCATTGCAATCAAGTAACAACTGTCTGCTTAAGTCATCTTCCTGGCCACGTTGCCTAAATAGATAGCTTATTTTTTTCAAAGGTAATTCCCACTGCAGCCATAAGTGAATTTCAATACATGTATTATTTTAAGTTCTAAAACTACCAAATACCAAAGCAAAGGTACTCAAGAGCATGTTTACAGATTTATAATATCTCTTTTAGACCAATTATAGTAGTTTGACTTTAAATATCAAATGTAAAAAAAACAAAAACATTTAAAATTCTTCATTCACAATCCCTTCATTACTCCGCGTCAAGGGGGAAAGGTCAAAGGTTATCTCCCATTGGGAACTTGTGCACCTAAATAATTTCCAAGTCCCCTCGTGGAGATGACTTCATGAGGGGGCGTTTCTGTGCACAATTATTACCAGAGCACATGAAGGCAGCATGTGTGAGGTCAGGGGTGGGCAATTACTTTTTCCCTGAGGGCCATATTTGAATCCAGGAAAGTGGCAGATGGCCGGGCCTACGGGATTTCTGGTGTAACACATTTTCGTCATTTTAAGCACAATTCTGTATAGGCTACTTAATCTATTATTTGCACATGTTCCATAGCTAAGTCAAACAACATACAGAGGTCTACTGAGATGCCAGGCTGTCTTAGGCATGTACAATTACAAAGTAGACTTGAATTTTGGTCAAATCTAAATTGTGACCATGGCTCTATAAAGGCAAACTTGGCAGTTATCAGTTCATTTAATAATAACTGTTAAGATGTTTAAATTGGCAGGTGGTTTGTTCAATCTTTCTTGCAGCATGGGTTAAAACCTGGAAGGCCGGTCAAGTGTATTTTGTACAGTGTGAAAATCCGCCTCTGGCAAACACAAAGACGCAATGAACAGTGAGACAACAGAAGGAGAGCGAAAACAAACGGATATCTGTCAGGTTTGGAAATAAGACTTTGTTTTGATCAGCAGTAGCCCAGCTCCCTGCAGCAGCCTCCTCCTGCACGGACAAGCCTTTCACACAAGACACTTTGCATTCATTGTGCACTAATCACAACTGTGGGTCAATCGCACTCTGTTTTATTGTCTTAAAGACAAATTGCGCATTTGGAGTACTTAGTGATAATGGTACAGATGTAGAACATCATTTTACATTTTGTTATATATTATATTATTATATAATTATACACGTAGCGCACACGGATCAACACCAGATCTCCACCTCATCTTTGGTTTGTTCTGTGCTCATAAACATCAGATGCTGAGTGATGTGCTTCTCCAGGTGAGGACTGTTGAATTATATGTGTAAAATGAACCTTGTGATTACAGCGCCTCCTGTTCTTGCTCCTGCGTGATCTAAAAGAGCGTGTTTCGCCAAATCAAACTGTCTGACTAATCCACGTCAATTTAAGATTAATGCAGTTTGATGATGATATGAATTGTATGAGATAAAGCGATAACTTTGACAGCCTTCATCTTTACCTTATTAAAAGTATTTTTAAGTCGATGCTGTGCGATGGCTGTAAATGTATTTGACAGGTTTGAAGTGCCCGTTGTCGCCCCCTGCAGTTTCTGGGCGGAAAACCAGCAGCAATATTTGCCGACATCAAGCCAAAGACATCAAGCCAAGACTATCCTGAAAAACCTTGGCTTTTTTTTTTTTTTTAATATTTGGCAATGTGAAATGTTCTTGTATGCGTGTCAGTCCTGGACGATCTGCAGCCTGTCCGTCCGTGGGAGTAGGATCTCTCCTTCACTGTGGTTCTTCCCGAGGGTTCTACTTTTTCCCACAGGGTTTTTGTAGATTTTCCTTGCCGAGAAGGAGGGTCAAGGACAGGGGGCGCTCTGGGACAGCTATCCATTTGCTAAATTCTTTTAAATGGCGCTACAAAAAGGACTGAATTGATTGTACTTCCTTATTTTAATAAAAAAGAAAAAAAAAGAAGCTTTTGCATCTTTTCACTGGCAGTGTATTTTCACAAGGGAGCTGCAGGGGGAGCTCTGTCGCAAAAGTTACTTGACAGCTACAGTTACAGTTCTGCTTTAAAGAAGACACATGCTTTTTTTTAATATTTAGTATTAAACGCTAAACATTTTACATTTTATTCAATGTAAACCACAATATTGATCTAAACAGGTTAACTGACTGATTGAAGGCCCCGCCTTTTTATAGTGAAGAAGAAGAAACATAAAGGACCTGCGTACATACAGAGAGCTTAGATCAGTTTTCATGTACTGTATGTATTTTCATTGTTGAATAAAGGTTAGGAGGCTTTTTGTCACCTGTGTATATGACCTGGATTTTAATTTTTTTTTGTACAGCACAGATATGGGTGAAAACAGACATTTTAGGAACTCTCGGACTTCAAAAATAAGACAATCCAGGATTTCTCAAGCATGACTCACTTCAGGTCATCTTATGTTGAGGGAAAACGGCTAAAACAAGTAAAAACCTCAAGTCGATTTGACAGAATTATGTCCTCTTTAAAACGTACAGTAAATTAAACGCATCTAATTCAACAGTTTGTGTTATTCGACTGCATTAGTGTCACGACAGATAATGCATCAGGCCAAATCTCCTGACAGAAACACAATATATCTTTATAGTCTACTCTAAAATTGCATAAATCTCATTTTAGTGTCAAGATGAACAGATTAATCAAATTCTTACCCATCATCCTCCACATCAACCCTTATCTCTCCTGCCATTCTCTTCCCGAGCTGCTTTTTTCCCCAATTCTGTCGTTTTTCGTCTCTCACAAAAAAAAAATTATATCTGGAGCTGGTAAAATATTCATGCCTCGTCGTAGCGCTGAAAACCATGAATCATAGATCTAAAAAGTGTGGGAGCAGAGGGGCAAGAGGAATGAGGGGAGGAGACAGCCACGTTCGAAAGGAAACCGAATGGCTACAAATGTATAATGATGTTGCAGAGTGATGGAGAAATGATCCAGGTGTCGACGGGCTAGGAGAGGAAACATGGGAGACAAATGAGGGAGGATAGGAGGGAAGGAGAGAGGGAGCGAGAAAGGAAGCGCCGTTTGATGTAGATTGGGATGAACAGAGGATTAAGCTGCGAAAGAAGAAAGGTAGAGATGCGCAAAAGAGGCGTTGGATGACGGCAGGAACAACACTGCAATAAACTGGTTTAAATGAAAAGGTCCTGACAGGTCAAAAGATTGTAATACTGCATTTCTTTGACGTCAACAATTCGAGTATTAAGGACGGTCTACAAAATTGAGTGTCGGTTTAAGATGTCGATTAAAGATGCGCAACGTTTCCGCTGGTTCACTTTGGCGTGGATCAGGACATTCCAAAAAGTGTCTGTGAGTGGTACTAGCTTCAACGAGAGTGAGAGGTAGATGACTGGACAAGAGAGAACGCAGACGAAATGGCAGAAAGGACATTTAGAAATTCTCACCAAACCGCCGTATTTCCAGTAAAGATAACCGACAAACGTAGCGAAACGAAGCTGTTACCTGTTTGTCGGCGCACATCACCAGCGCCAAAACCAGAATGATTAAATGTTCAAACCCAATGCATTTCGTAAAGAGACGTGAAGTCATGGCGTAGAAGCGCAGAGAAGTAAATGAATGCAGAAAAAAACTGACAATAAATCTAAATTAGCTTCCTGTTTACTGTAGGTTTAGCCACGTCTCACGGTCCCACGAACTCGTCTTTTTGTGATTTTGCTGAGATCCGCCTTATAAAGAAAAAGTATAATTAATTTACACTTTAGATTTGATTTAGTAAGAAAACAGTTATGTAGCAGACTCGAGCCAGGACTTTAACCGTCATTAACAGAGGCGTTCCAAGACGCTCCAAAGTGAACCAGTCTGGAGGGCCAGTCGAAACGTGGCAATAGATAATCATTGCAGTTAAACACTCGTCATTTACATTATTTTTATTGTTGATGGGATTTTATTTTGAATATAATTTTTACCTGTATTTGCCTCCTGAAAAGTGTGAAGCACAATTCAACATTACAGAAAAGACGTGGCTATCAATAGTGTTTTCCATGAAGAATAAAGATAAGGATAAAACAAAAACACTATAATGCAAGCAAAAAATATGAGTTTTATAATTAGGTGTAACAAAAAATACCTTTTTTTATATTGAATCATAAAGCTATAGCATGGGCATGACTAAACGATTACCGAAAATGCATCGTTAGTTGCACTCTTAAATGATCATTTTCGTTTAAATGTCCCTTTATTTCCTATTCGGGTTAGATGTATCTCTTAAATGTATTATTAAATGATCATAGCAAGATTTTGGTTGGTATTGAGTATCAGAAAATACTCATAGCCCATGTATCTGTAATGATATTGAAGCTGAAAACACTAGTTACTTCAGGTCTTTCACAGCCAAAGACCAACCTCAACTTTTCATTTGATGTCAAAACAATAACTACAACAGTGTAATTATGAAAAACATTTTATAAACAGCGAGTCGCAGATTAGTCTGGGGGGCAGCAGCGGAGACTTCCACAATAACAATATGATCTAATTAACCATGACGGCAGTTCAGAGGTCAACCACATCTTGATCCTTGTGTGGAGATTCCACTGTAATACACGAGCGCAAATCCCTTATAACCGCAATTTGTTATGAATGAATACAGACTGTGCCAGACATAAGTCGAATGTACAAGTACGCGTTTCCGTTTTCCAAAGCAAATTTGTAGCGGATAAAAAATTCAGCACCCGGGGAAAGTGTTGGCTAAGTGACAGAAAGTTAGATGCGGGGGAAGCGAGAGAGTTTGCATCCCCAGAAGTGTTACAAAAGACCGACGTAAGCTGTTCTGGGGGAAAGCAGAAGGAGAAGGCCAGGTCAAATGGGGTCAGCGCGCAACTTCTGCTAAACCTGAGGAGACTTGATAATGGCACTCCACGGCTATATACAGCCCAATAGTTACATAAAGTCAAGGCTAACATAGATTTTTTAGGCTTGTTTCTTGATCACATGGGGCTGGATGAAAGTGCATTTGATCTGCAATTTAGTATGTATTACAATTCTTTAAAAAAAAAAAAGTTCATAATGTGTTTCTTTTTTTTTGTACCATAGGGGCAGACGATTTCTATGACTCTGCAGAATTCTGTGCATGGAAATGTAAGCCTGGTAGAAGCAATAATAGAAAAAATAATAACTCCAGATTAAACAGACTGTTATTAGCTAAATCTGCCATGTTTATGTGCTAGCTTGCGAAATGTCCATATTCATTATCCAAAACAACATTTAACAAGTAAACAAAAGAGTTGTGGAACAAACCGATGAGCTGCTGTCACTTCTGGGAAATACATTCATCACAATATAGTTTAGCATTTAGCATCTTGAAATCTCCATTAGTTTAACATTAGTATATTCTATGAGGTGTGACAACACAATCTCCAGTTCTACAGTAGCATAAAAATAAATATAATCAAAAGTAGAAGTTGTGGATGTAGTTCAATATTGTAGTAGTAGTAGTAATATTAGTAGAAGTAGTATTAATAGTAGGCTATTAGCAGGAATAAAGACAGGAGCAGACCTACAAATGGCTCTCTGCCAACTCCCGTCCCTCAGGGCCATCAGCACAGATATCAGAGCTGTGCCACACTGATTCTATCGACTGGCTTTTTAAAAATGTATTTATATATATTTTAAAGAATTATTTGGCCCGTAGGCTTTGTTTGACAGGACAGCACAACATGAAATTGAGATGAGACTGGGCAGTTTATGCAGATTTCATATGAAGTACAGGACTTGGACTAGAACCACATGCCACACCTCGCATTTCTCATGCTGAAAAATCAGTCCAAATACTGAAGAATTTGACCTTAAAGTCCCAAATGTATGTGATTAAACTCCAATCAGTCAGTGGCATCTGAAATTTTCCGCTTCCATTTAAAACAAAGTAACATCAAATATTGAATATGGAAAATTGAATATTATATTTTATCAAAATGATTTAAAAAGTGAAAAGTGAGCTAAAAGTGAAAACGATTTATGTACAGAATTGTACATACAGAGTGAGGGCTATGGTCAAATCCAGCGTTATGGCACATTCCAAACGAACAACCAAATTCCAATGGGGCCCAGCTTGGCTCACTCAAGTGGGCCCCCGTTGATTTTAACCACTTATAACCCATGCCCATATACCCTGCTTACAACCCGCCTGGGGCCCATACAGTAATACTTACATGGGACCCAAGTTGGCCAACCCAAGTGGGCCCACATACACTTGCCCAAATATAACCCATGCCCACATACCCCATGTGCATCCCATGTGGGGCCCATGCAATATAGCCCACTTGGGTCCCACTTTTGGCTAACCCAGGTGGGCCCCACTTCAAATTGTGGATTGTCATTGCAAACATAATGCACTCTTAAAATCTATATTATACTTGTGAGGAATTATAGTATAATGAATCTTGACTATAATAACCAAAATTACACAAAAAGTGCACCATATTACTGGAAATGTGGTTATAAATATTAAACATTTTCTGGGTTGGACCCCCAGACCCCCCAATTCTGCCCACCCCTGCTTAAAATTGTCTGATAAATAAATGATACATAGGGATTTGTTTCAGATTCTACCCTCAGAACTGTTGGTTAGTATACTATTCTAAAAATATGATTAGAACTAACACTAATCTATAATAAATCCAATAATCAATCAGCCTATTCACCTATCCTGCCTACCCAGCCCTGGTAGTGGTAGTAGTAGTAGTAGTAGTAGTAGTAGTAGTAGAAGTAGTAGTAGTAGTAGAGCGTTCAAGTCTTCAACATACTCACCCACTCCACTCTCTGAAAAGACCCCATGTAGCGTCTCACCCTCTGTTGTCGTTCTTATTCAAGCTGACACACACGTGCTAGCGGCTATGTGCTTACCCTTTTTGCTCTGCGCTCCTCTAAGTTCACGTAGCTCACAAACAAATGCATGCTAAACACCGCTGTCCGTTAACAGAGCAGGGTAACGGTAGCGCGCGGTGTGATGGAGGCATGTTTACCGCTAGCACGTATAGCAGCTTGTCGGTTCGAGTTTAGCCGTTCGCGGAGTCCCACATAGCGGCATGCGTGCACCATGCTAGCTCCATACAGTAAACAGGATGTTGTGGAGTCGCTTTGAATTAGCCTAAGTGGTCAGAGGAGCTGTAGGCAGGGCAGGGTTTTAATATGTGGAAGTCTGCTAGGATATGATAGGGTTTCATTTGAAGTGCTGTTCGGCTGGATTGATTTTTTATTTATTTTTTATTTTAACAGTGTGTTTTTTTATTTTCATCTTAAAATTCATTCATTTTCTACCGCTTATTCCTGTTAGGGGTCGCGGGTGACTGGAGCCTATCCCAGTGACTTTGGGCCTTAGGCGGGGTACACCCTGGACAGTGGCCAACTCGTCGCAGGGCTAACACAGAGAGACAGACAACCATTCACTCTCACATTCATTCACTAGGGACAATTTAGAGTTGTCAATTAACCTGCACAGTCATGTCTTTGGACGGTGGGAGGAAGCCGGAGAACCCGGAGAGAACCCACGGTAACACGGGGAGGACATGCAGACTCCACCCAGAGAGATCGTGTGATGTTGGGGTGGTTCGGAATTCGAAACCACGATGTTGGGGTGGTCTGGGATTCGAACCCACGATCTCCTTATTGAGAGGCAGAAGCTCTAGCCGCTCTGCCACCGTGCACCCCGGAATATATTTTGTTTGAAATCCAGTTTCTGTCTCCTTCTAAATGAACATTTTTACCAATTAAATGCAGAATTTCAAGGACTTTACATTACAATTCTTTCTTTCTTTCTTTCACCATCTATCTATCTTTCTTTTTCTCCATCTATCCATCTTTCCTTAACTTTCTTTTTCTCCATCTATCCATCTTTCCTTATCTTTCTTTTTCTCCATCTATCCATCTTTCCTTATCTATCTATCCATCTTTCCTTATCTATCCATCTTTCCTTCTTTCTATCTATCTATCTATCTATCTATCTATCTATCTATCTTTCCTTATCCATCCATCTATCTTTCCTTATCCATCCATCTATCTTTCCTTATCCATCCATCCATCCATCCATCTTTCTCTTTATCTATCCATCTTTCCTTTCTTTCTTTCTTTCTCTTTCTTTAATTTTTTCTTTCTTTCTACCTTTTTTTCTTTCTTTCTCTTTATCTACCCATCTTCCTTTTATCTCTTTCTTTAACCATCTATCCATCTTTCCTTTTCTTTCTGTCTTTCCTTTTTTGTCCGTCCATCCATCCATCCATCCATCCATCTATCCATCCATCCATTTTCTAGGTGTATTTATCAGCACAAAACATGAAAGCTCGTGATACTTTTTCATCAGTTTCAGATTTTCAGAATGCTCAACATGAGGCCGTGGTAACACAAACATACCTGTCCCCCTGTGCTCCCCCCCCCACATCACAGTCCAACTCTCTCTGCGTTATCAGTAGTCCGGCACATCTTCACTAACACTCCATTTAAGATTTAAAAGAAAATCGTCTTCATGTTTCTTTGCTCCGTTTCAGTGCAGCCAACATTATCTCTGTAATTTCCTCTGCTTTTTCACCGTGCCACTTCAACAAAGAATGGAGTAAGATAATAAAGTGAGATCCAGGAGCTGACCAAATCTACGCTAATATTGCTAATGCACCAAAACAAGTGAACCCATTGGAGCAGGTAGGCCCGGGGCAAGAAGCTTCACATGGGGTTTTCAAACGGGTCCGTGTGTCTTTGGTCGTACCTGAGCTTGTTCTGGTGATGCATAGACTTTTCGGAGAGTTATTTGGAGTCAGTTTTATCCGCTTTTGGGTTAGTTTTAGTCCTGGTAGAGCTGTATGTTTAGGCCTGAAAATAGTCCTGTTTTACATCTGGCGGTGCTCTGAAGCCAAATCTTTTGTTTCATGGTGCTTGACACGAAAAAACTGAGAACCACTGGCTTAGCTTTTTTGTGGTAAACTTAAAGAAATGAATATCAGCGCCTGAAAGTGAGTTAAAGCAACACTTTCTGGAAGTGTTTCGTCTCTGGAAATAGAAAGAGACGCAAGCCTGCTAACAGTAAAGATGTTTTTCGACATTTTTCAGTGCAACAAGCCATCCAAAAGGGAAAAAAACACATTATTTAAAGCGTATTTGTCGGTTAAAACCTTAGGCGGTGGGGCTTTAAAATGTGGAACAGGAGACAGCAGTGTTATTTCACTGCGGAATTGATATCTGAATCAAACATTTTCCATAGTTACCACACACAGTTTGAAATGTTAGTACAACGAGAATGTTACTTTGGCATTCGTTCCTACTGCGGTTCTACAAATCATCAACGTTTCCGCTTCAAATATTCCTGAACGCAGCAGTGCAGTTCCTCAGCGTGTCTCGAAGTTTAGCCTCTGATAGTATTGACGCTCCCCGTGTTGCTTACGCTGCTCAAAACTTTCTTCCACGCTCTCTATCTCTTCCTCACTCTCTCTTTCTCCCGGTGACAAACAGAAGAGCGAGCTGACTGGACCGTCCCGGCTGAGAAGACTCCACTACACCCCTAATTACCTGTCCCGAGCACATCTTCACTTACTGCACAAGCGGAGAGCCCCAAAGCCAGCACTTCACTAACACGCGGCTCCCTTGTGGGTCTACCTATTCAATCAGAGGAGAAATCTGCCCTCAAATTCATACACTTTACAACCGAAATGAGACAAGTTGCACAGAGGCTTTCATCCCGCATTCCCTTTAGGTCTATTTTGGAAGTTTGAGAGGTAAGTTTTCATCTTTTCTCCCTCAAAGACATGTCGGTTGGAGTAGACCTGCTTATTTGTTAGCTCCAAGCCAAAATTCGACTGTGTTCGGTGTGGAAAGGAGTGCTAATTTTAACCAAGCCAGCACAGGAAGCGTTATTTAAATTCATTTACAATAATTAACATACAAAGTGTCCATGACAGGTTGAACTACTCATTTAACTAAAATGGAGTTAAGATAAATATATTTCAATTTCTGCTAGAATCTTCACACATTTTACCCATGGATGTATTAAATGAACTGGATAAGGTACGCCCCCTCTGACTGTGGTCCCAGATTGATTTGTGGCCGTGTGAGGTACTGCAGCCTCTTGGAACCAGCCTTTTTCTAAAATTGCACATTATAATTGCAGACAGGACTGAATTATTATCGGTATTTAAATAAAATAGAAGGAAATGTTCTTTTCTACCGTTTCTAAAATCACCGAAATTACCGTTTTTATATGAAGTGGGGATTGTCAACGTGGCGCCCTAAAACAAAGATGGCAGCCATCATTTCAGGAAGTAAAACAAAGATGGCAGCCATCGTTTCAGGAAGTAAAACAAAGATGTCAGCCTTCGTATCAGGAAGTAAATGCGGAAGTAAGAAACTTTTTTGGGGTCATGCGCCAATGAGCACACTCCATAGGGATAAACAGGACGGCCATCTTGGATTCATCTTCCAGGTTTTATTATAGTTCTATGATTTTACCCCAGTTTAGCTATTTTTTTAGGTTTTTAATTTTACTTCCTGGTTGTAAAGCATGACATCACACTAGGAAATTACCATACAAACCACACTGTACACTGGCCAAAACTCATCTAATGTTACAGATTTCTTCATTTGACAAAAAAAACTACACGTGAACACCTTTATTTTGTTGAATCAATGTTTAAAGCGTCGGAAAGGTAATTTATTTTGTGTAAATTATGCATGACCTTTGTCTCCCTGGTGTGATGTCATCAGTGTGTGTATTTCCTGTCATTTTCAACAGATTTTTCGACTTTTCTACACACATAGTGAACTGATTGGTGTAAAACTACAATTTATATTTACAAGAGGTATTAATACATTGAATAATGTCAAAATTAGAAAATCATAAAAATCTGTCATACGCACTTTAACACCACTGGTTCATGCCAATCCTACACATTGACGACGAATAAATGAGTGGTTTGGTTTGGATCAAATGGTCACGTAAGCAAATCTAACGGTTTATAATGTGTAATCAGTGAAAAAGTGGGTAGGCAGATATAAGTTCATGTCATCGTTTAGCTCAGTCAGGTTGGAAAAGTATCCGTTTCGGTCTTGGTTTCAAACTGGAGCCGTCCCAGATTGAAAATGGGTAGAAGTTACACAGGGAGACCATGCAAACTAAAAGCAAAAAGAGCGCTGCCTTCTCAGTGTGCCATTGTGGAAGGATCAGTTACGAAAAGATCAGTAAGAATCACACAATGAACTGAGCAATAACGTGGACACTTAACCTGCCTTAAGGTGAAACACTGCAGGTGAAGAGGAAAAAAATCTTAAAGCTAAATATATCAATTTGAAACTTCTCCAGTAGTTTACGCACATAAATGTAAGAAAAGAATAATGAAAATTATTTTCAGACAGAACCAGGTTTAAATTTCTTGATTCATTTTGTACACATTAGTTTCAAAAACCTTGGCAGAGGGAATTTTGGATTTCTTATTTAGTTTTAGCTAGATCTGAAAATTGGCCATTGACAATGAATTTTAATAAATCAGGCTTGTAGATAAAGTCTTCTGCACATTCTGTCAATATATTGCTAAGTCCAAGATTGTAAAGTTTGGTGTGTGTAGGAGCCACTTTATGTCTCTGTGGGGAAAAAATGCATTCTAAGGAAACGGCCTTTGAAGTTACAATGTCCCAGAGAAATCTATGGAAGAATTGGATTAAATGAAATAATAAAACATCTCTGGGAGCAGATTGAACAAGTTTGTTGTTTCCGCATAAAAACTTACACTGTATGTTGAGAGAGCAAACTGACCACAAAACTAAAAATTGAAAAAGTGAAAAGTTTTGCCTGCAGTGTCTCACCTTAAGTCTTTGCTCATGATTTGATAAGGCAAATAAAGGTCTAGTTATCATAAAGTGGTACCAAAAATGTGTATATAATGTACAAATAATGTCTGTCCCACTCTCTAGTTCTGTAACTTTGGCAAAGATGATAGTTTTGCTTTCTTATTTGGTATTTTCAAGGCACACCTGACAATACCTCAAGGCACACAGGTGTTCCCCGGCACACTGGTTGAAAATCACGATTCTCGAGCACCCCAAAAGCAGTTCCCATCGAAAGAACACCATCCCGCGCTCATCGATCTCGACCAAACATACTGAACACGCCGGCGCGGGCTCCTTTGTTGATGCATTGTTAATGGCGGCCGTTTGACACAGCTGTGATTTGGCACGTTTCATTTGCGGCGGCTAATCTGCGGGAGAAGATGGCTGCCTGACCTTGTCCTGACCACAGATAAATTAATTATACCCACTCTGGTAGCACATTGATTTAGTGAGTGAAAGATGAGTCCCCGGTTATAAAAGCTTTAATATCGTGCAGCTTTTACATCGCAGCTGTTGCATGATGGGAGTGGTAATTCGGTGTGGTAGTGTTTGTTTTCCCAGACTTTATCGTCCCCATCGGAATGTCCTCTGCATTTCATCGTTCATCCTGCGTGCATGTTTTTAAAGGAGACCGATTTAGACAAACTGACTATTATAATGGTTTTCTATCTCCGAGTTAAGTAATCAGTCGGTGGATGTACGGCCTTGTGTTGTCGTGATATTAGTTTTGCAGACAGACAAGAAACTGTACCTTAATTTCAACCTAGAAGTCAACAGATCTGTTTCTGTTATCAAGTCATTTCAGATCAATGTTGTGGTTTACAGTGAACAAAATGGAAAATAATGTTCTACATATGTGATACTAGAAAACATAGTCTATCCAAATGTATTTTTTAATTGTAGGGCTGAAACAATTGATTAAACTAACTGCAACTAATATTTTGTAAATAATTGTCAAAATTTGATTTGATTGATTTGATGAACAGATGAAGTGCTCAAATAATCAGTAACTGGACGATATAGACTTCAACAGATGCCATGTGCAGAGAAAAGAGGTTTTATGACTCCTGAAATGACTTATGAAAACATAATAATATGTCAAAATGGTAATAAAATTTTGTGTTTTGATGAAAAAAAAAATCTATCTCTAAGTAAAGTCGATAAAGTGACTGAAAGCAACATATTTTTTGCTTTAACTGGGTCAAATTTAATGAAAAAAAAAAAAGTCTAATTCACAGTTCTTATCATTCGACTAATCGATCATCAAAATAATTGTTAGTTGCATACCTTTGCTTTTGCATCTCGTGTTTAAGAAGTTAAAAAACGTATGCACTGAAAACCACAAGTTAGTGCAGCTTGTGGTGGAGTGTATAGCATATATGCCTGCCGTGTGGTCGTGAGTTCAAATTCGGCTTCGACCATTTACTATGTGTCATTCCCTGGTCTCATCCCAATCTCATGCTGTACTGTACTGTCAAATAAATCCTTAAAAAAACCCACACACAAATAATGTTCTGACAGTCAGGCGTTCCCTAATCAGAATTGGTGTTAGTTAGCACTCCATCTACTGGTTCAAAAAAGCTTTTACATCTGCAGCCTGAGAGTGCAATGCTTTGTTTGAAGTTTTTTCTCCTTCATTTGCACCTCAAGAAAGACTTTTTTGTGTGCGTTACTCTCCATCTACTGGCAGCAGAGGGAATTATCGTAGAGAGATGAACAAAAGCTAGCTTGCCCCGACATGCGACAAATAAGCACGCAGTTGCATTTAACCTCATTAGACGGCAGAAATGCTCAGAGTTTGGAGATGATTTAAAGACTTGAGAACGACGAAATAGTATGGATTTCTACCTGTGATGTCACATATCTAGGAAAGTTGAAGCCAATTGTTTTTGTGAGGATCAGACAAGACAATCTCGTAAACATGATTACTGAAACAAGCGTGAAAGAAGCTAAAAACGACTCCAGATATGTTTTTGATGATGTCAAAAGCAAAAATAAAAGTTGTTTTACATAATCTTTCCAGTTGGACGGAGGACACCGGAGTACAGGACACAGGGAGAACATGCAAACTCCACACTGTAAGCCTCCAAGAACTAAACTAGTATCTTCTTGCTGCTCTCCACTGCAGCACTGAGCCGCTGCACCTGAAATCTGCAGCTTAGCCAGACACTTTTAGTCATGATGATTCAACAGGTAACAGGCGGAGTAAATCATCATTACGACGGCAGAGAATGAGAGGAACACGTAGCCGAACAAGACTTAATGGGATTAGACCGAAGGCTTTGGTGAGGCCCAACATCTGCTGTCTGCAAATACCTCAGGTGAGCGGAGTTTGTATATTTTTTTAATTCTGAAAACCACCCAGAGTGATTCATTATGTAGTGGATGAAATATTGCATTATAAATTACTTGTGGATTACACCTGGGTTCTGCTGTGTTTGAGAAATTAAGAGAAAATGATCGGCTCTTTTTCTTGGTTTTTAAGTAAATTGAATCAATATGTGCTTTTGAGCTTCAGGTGATTATATACGCCTGAAGCACAGAGCGGAGTCAAATGAGCAGCTGTTCATCGATGTTAGAAAAAGGCAGTGAAATGAAATGTTTTGTTGATTGCAAGTTTTATCTCACACTAGTACCAAGCTATTGTTTAGGGGTAAAAGTGTGCTGAGCAACACATTTATTGACTAATGTTATACTTTGACAAAACATGTTTATATAACACTTTCAAAATGTCTTGCCAAATTTTGTTTTCATTCATTGAAACACTCTTGTTGCTTTTGTTTATTGTGTACTTTTACTTAAGAACAATTTGGCAACCATACACGTAATTGAGTACATTTTTAGACATGTAACTACTCTTTTAATTTGATAAGAGTACAAATATTCAGTACTCTTCCCACCTCTGCAGATTTTAAACCATGTATTAGGAACAAGTTTTAGTCCTTTTGTCCCTTGATTTTCAATCAGTGTGCCTGGAAACAGTAGTGTGCCTTGAGGTACTGCCAGGTGTGCCTTCAAAAACTTTCTGGAGTTAGTTTCAGTAATCACACATAGCTAACCTCTTATCGAATCAAAGAAAACAAAACAACCAAATTCAAAAAAACAGTCTCAGGGGCTTTGGAGAATATTTTATTCGAGCAATGAATTAATCATGTAGATTTCTTGTAATGTACATAAAGCCATTCATTAAATATAACAAAAAAAAGAAGAAGCAAGACAAAAGAAAACATGTTTTAAATTAACAAATAAATACTTGAATACCTCAAGATTTTCTTAATTATCTTTGCTCGAAAAGGAGTGGGATGAAGTAATACTTTGACAATATTTGCTGCATTATATAGACTACCACTTTTTTTTTGACAATAATTTAGCATTCAACCGTCTCATGCCACTACCTTTAGATTTAAAACGACTTCCCAGTGGCAATCAAACTCTTGATTTCAAAAGAAATGTCCAGACGACTAACTTTGAAACAAGCATGGACCACGAATGAGGGAATAGACCGACATATTTTTGGTGTGCCACGAAATATTTTCAACTAATAAAGTGTGCTGTGACTCAAAAAAGGTTGAAAAACACTGCTATAGTCCTTTCTGACGCTCTGATTTTGCCCCATGACACATCAACAACTTTCTAAAATGACATATCTCTGCCTACTTTTGCCTTTTGCGTCACTCTTGATAAGTATAATAGTATAATGAGATAATTTATATTATAGAGTCATGGGATATTGTCAGGCAGCTGTATTTCCATGGATATTAGTGAACAATGTGCCTGATTGGATGAAAAAAAGTGACCCTCTCAGTGCTTCTGTATTAGTTGAAACTCAACAAAATGCTTTAAGAAATACATACATTTTATACTATCATCTCACTATGTTTCTAATTTAGCTGCATTTAACATATAGTACATGATGTAAAGAGCATGTACCTTGACTAGAATACATTAAAATCAGGTACAGGCCCTTTAATAAAGCATGAATAAAGACTTAAGGAAAAATATGACACATTTTTCATATTGTTATTAGCCTTTAAACATGCTCGAGCGCCATCTCATGTTTTGAAACAAAAAAAAAAAAGTTTATTATGGACTAAATTAAATGATTTGTCTGTTGTGTGCAATAACACTTACTGAGTGCATCCAGACAACAGATGGTGCCTAG
Source organism: Rhinogobius similis (assembly GCA_019453435.1). Lineage (NCBI taxonomy): Eukaryota > Metazoa > Chordata > Actinopteri > Gobiiformes > Gobiidae > Rhinogobius > Rhinogobius similis. Next base: position 30,274,960 of record CM033631.1, read on the forward strand.
CACTATACACAATTTAGCTATGTTATGACTTTAAGATGCAAGATGTTCAGGCTAGTAGTAGCAGTGATCGTGTTTAGATGGCAGAAATGTTCAGAATGAGTCTGACGATGATTTAACGACTTAAAACAGCAGAAGATTCTCGAATAAGTGATGTATGAAATCTGAAAATCGTCCCAGATCGAGGGAGTTCAGCTGGAAGTGTTTTTGACGGTCAGAGAGGGAGGATTTTCTAATGAACTTTCCTCAGAACAGTGTGAATGAAGCTAAATGCAACTCCAGGTATGTTTTTGATGACGGAACATTGTTACAATAGGGTTAAAAGCTAAAAAAAGTCACTGTTGCAGAATATGTGTCCTTTATTTCATACAAATACTTAAAGATTATTCAGGCTCAGAAACTACTTATTTAATACTCTGAGTCCAGTAGTATGCCTGATTAATTCTTAATAAACTACTATGTTTTTCCATTCTGAATTAAGTCTTAGTACTTCTCTTATTATAGTTAATTAAGATGTAGTCATTATGTGTCATCATGGATTTTTTGAAACCGATTGTAATAAAGAAGAAGAGATGAAGAAGCTGAGTAGGCTGATAGTTGTGCTGCTACTGTTGGGACGAGGGTCATTCAAAGGTTTGTAGTAAAGTGTGTTTAGCACCTGCACTGTGCACTTCCTCAACATCCAGCAGCTTTTACTGGACCATATGTCCACTATCCACTCACTGTCATGTCCCTCTTTAAACCTGCACAGGCCTTCTCAATCTTTCATTGCTTTTCTCTTTCAAAGACCTCTACATTACGCCTCCCGTGTCCTACATTTCATTGCACTTATAATTCCATGTCTTCAACTGCAATTACCAATCCTTATTTATTTATTTAAATTTTTTTGTCAGTTAACTTTCATCTTACCTACTCTTGTACAAGATTTGGCTTTCACGAAGCTGTCCATTGTTGCGGGATAAAAAAAGTGTTTACATTGTAGATGTAGCAGATGTAAAGGTCTTTCTGTGCAGTGAAGGCAGAGGAAAGGTCAGAAATAGTTATGTAAAAAAAAAAAAAAAAAAAAGGAGACAGCCCTATACAGGCTCAAATGTACACGAATGAAACAAAACCATACAGCAGAGCAATTCAATTGGCAGCCTGTGGGCCAAAACTGGCCCATCAAGCAATATAGTCCGGCCCATTATGGTAAAATAGGCAATGGGCGTAACCATCCGTCTCTGGCCTACTGTAAACAGTGATGGAGAGGGGGCAAATTAGTCAAGCGGAACAATTAGGCCCGGCCCATCATGGCGTAAACGGGAACTGGTTCAGACTTTGTGGTCTAGTGGTCTATTCCTGTTCAACATGTGGCTCACACCTGATGTAATCCAAATGTAGATCTACACTAGTTTTAATCTTGGTTTAAACCCAGTCCGGTCCTAGATCTGCTCTACTTTAAGCCTTGGTTGTGTCTTTGCTTAGTCTTGCTTTAATGCATGTTTTACAGACAGAGAAATGTTGTTATATGTTTTATGTATTGAAGTGAAACTATAGATTTCTGTTGAATAGTGCGAGTTGTTGTGATTATTGGATTAAAACTGAAAATTGTGGCACAGTTTTGTAGTTCGGCCCCAGACAATGGAGCTCGAGATCGTGACATCACACATTACAAAATTTTCAGTTAGCCCAAAATAAAGGACATTTTAAGATGCTAAATACAAACTTAGCATTAATTCAAAAGTATTCTAACACTGTATATTGATAAATGTATTACCAGAAGTGACCCAGCAGTTTATCAGGTTCTTCCATGGATTTTTTGTTCAGTTTTTTACATTGTTTTGGCTAATGTTTCTCTATGTAAGTTTAACACACCAGCTGCAAACATGGCAGATTTCCATGGTAACGGCTGTGTTTTCACGTTCTATCCCGAGCTCCATAGCCCTTTGAAAAAGTGAAAAATCTGGCCCCTTGTAAAATCTAATGGATAAAATTGAGATCAAATTGAGAGTCACTTGTTATCCTGGCTAGGCTTTTTTGTTTGCTTAAAGGGAAGTAGGAAAAAACAAAACAAAACCAAAAAAAATGGGCAAGATGTCATCATAAATGTGCTAAAAAATAAACCTTAACAAAATATACTTCTACTTTTCAGTCCAATTCAAAAATGTAGTGGAGTAGAAAGTAGATACACACTCTGAAATGTAGTGAAGTTTAAGTAAAAGTATCTACCGTAATATGTACTTAAGTAAAGTACAGATATCTAAAAAAAAAAAACCTGACTTTTCAGCATTTCTGTAAATTGACTAATCACATTATACTTTCATGGGCAGTACCATTTGGTGGAATGTGCACACAATAAAGAACATTTTTATGGTACTTAAAACTAGTGCTGCTAAACAGTACATTTTTTTAACCTAATTAATCACACTGAGCGCTTTTTAAAGTGTCATTATTAACATGTCTATTGTGAAATATTTTTGTACATTTTCAGCTGAAAATAGAAGATTTTATTATTTCAGCTAAATACATTAAAAGCCTAAGTAATTAATTCAAGACATTGCGTTTCATGTTGAATCTGTGGCCCATGTTTCAAGTAAATCAAAATCATGTTTCATTCAAATCAAACCGTGAGATTAATCCGTGTCAATTTGTGATTAATGCATCAATTTTCTATGATTAATTGTATGAGTTTGGCTCATTTCTTGAAATTACAGAATTAACTGAAATTACATTTTCAAAACAACACGGACAATCCTCCAAACCTCTTGGCAATTGTTCACAAGAGAATGGAACTTTTGATTCATTGGATCAAATGGCAGATGCCTTGTGCATGGCTCAATTGTCTCAGCGCATCTTTACAAATGATTAACAAGTCGCCTACAGTTCACACAGCTACATTTAGCACTTTTGTCAAATGAATAGATCTTGTAGCTCAAAACTGATTAGTTGATTCTGTCCAGTGTGCGCTGGTCCTCTGCCAGTGACACATCTAAACATTTTGACTGCAGCACTTACACAACACCAAGGGGACAATTCATTTTGTGTGCACTGACTATTCATATTAGACAGAGATGCTGTTTTGACACAAAGTGAACTGTTTTGGGAGAGATATGTGCTTTTGCAGGTGAACCAACCATCCAGATCCATTTAGGTAAAACAACCAAGAATGTCTGTTGGTCTGTTTCATTTAATCATTTCTGATTCATGTGTGCTCTAGTCCTGTTCTGTATTTTGTGTTTTAAATTTTAAAAACTTGAAAAGATAAATAAATGTGTTTCCATATACTTTTATTTGTCAAATAATAATTTCTGTGACATTACAGGTTTTGGTTAAGTTTAACACATGGTTGCTAGGTAACAGTTTCAGAATTTCCTACTGTGATTTACAACCAGGAAGTAACATTTTAAACCTAAAAAAAAATGGCCAAACAGGGATGAAAATTGTAATTCTTCATAGCAAAATCTTCAATTATCTCAACTGTGTTTTAGTAAAATGAGTAGTTCAACCTGTCATGGGCCTTTTAACGTGGATTTATCAGCTTGTTTTTTATGTATTGTTATCACATGATGAAGACGGTGTGTTGAAACGTGCTGCCGTAAAAAGAAAACAAAATCAAAATAAAGACTGCCTTAGACGTTCTAGAGTTTTCCAGAATAGTCTTCCACTTGCCCTGTTAAACTCAGCACACATTCAGCTTTCTGAGGCCTTTGTTCCGTCCTGCACTGTATGCACAGGGTTTGAAGCATTGTCTTTCGTTTACATTGCAGCAGATTTATGAATAAAGGTCCAGCTTTAGGACAATGGGGCAAAGATGATAAAGCAGTCAGACAGCTGCAGATTAGAGGATTTATTTCCCAGAACTGGCCCTTTCACACTCGGACAAGCACAAGCACAATGAATGAACTGAGCGCACTGTCAAGGGTGAGAAACTTCAAGTAGTTTAAGACTCAGCAACGGACTACAAACTTCTAAAACATGCAAGTGTGCTGGTGCTGGTGGTAGAACCATTTTGAGATTATTTTGTTTTTCTTGATTTGGGGGTGAAGTTTAACATGCTTTTAACAATGTACTACTGCGCTGTATGCAGAGCAGAGAGTCAGATAAGCACATACACCACTGCAGTCCACAAGAAAACTGCACACAATGCAGTGCTGGAAAAAAGGTACTACATTTTTGTGACACAATGTCTTAAGAATGTGAAAAACAGTTCATTTTAAATAGTTTGCAGGGGTCAAAAGTAATTCCTCACTTTCCTGAGCATCATAATTAATACTCACTGCAATGAGTTTATAAGCGCTTCACAACTAGTATGCTAACAGTGCACTTCCTGTTTTTCTGAGAATAAAACGATGCAGTGCAATGAAAACAAAATGTGTAAAGTTTCATTAAGAAAAGGAGCAGATATAGGAGCAAAAAGCGTGACAAAATAAAAAAAATCTACTCAAAGGCACATTATGTAACTTTTTAGCCAAATAATAGACTAAAACAAAAGCATATATATATTTTTTTTTTCATTTTGGGTGTTTTTATTGCACTAAAATTAATTAAAAAAAAAACTGTAATACTGTACTGTAAAATTCCACATTATTGCATAAAATGTATCTATTGCTGCGGAACATTTTCTGAAGTATGGTTTTTCACATTCAATTTCCATCGATTTATGCCGAGCCTTTAAAGCAGAACTAAGTAACTTCAGCGACAGAGCTCCTCCTGCAGGTCTTGTGAAAATCCACTCCCAGTAAAAAGACGGCAAAAGCTTTTTTTTTCTTTTTCTTCCCCTTCCTTTTTATTGAAATAAGGAAGTACAGTCACATACAAAAACATTTCCGTGCAGAGACAGCAGGGGGCGACGATGGGGGCTTCAAATGGCCTGAAAATCCATTTGCCACCACCACACGGACTTACAAAGACGTTTAATGAGGTAAAACTGTTACTTTAGGTCAAATACTGAGCCTTTAAGTCAAAATACTAAAGTATGGAATAATAAATGTGCTTTTGTATATAGTATTTCACACAGATTTTAGAACGAATGAAGTGTCAAATGTAATAAATAATTTTGATTTGGGTCAACAAACTGAATTGTTTTCTTAATATTTGGGGGTCATGTATATATATTTTTTGTTTGCTCAAAGATTTGAACTCAAAACCTTTAGGCAAGATATCACCATGAACGCGCTAAAAAAATCCCCTCAAACTATTCGCAAAGTACTTGTTCATTTTCAGGCCAGCAATCAAAAAATGTAATGAAGTCAAAAGTACAATGAATGCAGTCGAATCAAACTAAAACCACTGTAAAAATGACCTCAATACTGTACTTTTACTTTTGTTCTTTGTCACTTTCCACCAGTGTAAAAAGGTCAACACTATTATGAAAATGATAAAAACCTAGAATGAAAAAAGCCCTTCCAGCGGCTCCCTGAAGCTGGCCGGGGCAGTGTCAGATAAAAAGCGATGGTGACCCGTGTGACCGCTGGCCTTCTGCTGAAACGCTCCAACACAAACTCCGCTGCAGGCGCTCACACTGTCCGCTCTCATCACACACATGTTCCACTCTGAGCACGTCCCAAAACCACTGGCACGTCTCTCATGCACAGCCCACGAGCCGCCGCCATGACAGGGAGGATACGCTTCGATTTGTTCACGACGCAGTATTGGGTTGGCTGAATGTGTCTATGAACCTGCGAACGTTCGTGCTTTTCTTTGAGCGTTATTTACGACAAACGTATCCATGGTTTAGTCTCATTTTAGGCCTGGCATAGTCCACGTTTAGATCTGGTGGTACTCGGACAGCCAAATAGTCTTAAATTGGTGCGAAACGAATAAAAGTTAACGCAGATGGCTGAGTCCAATATGCCTCTGGTGAAGGTGTTTTGACAGAAGCAGATGAAATACTTGTGTGAATTAAAAGTGAAAATTCATAGCCTTAAAACGAACATATGTTAAAAAGTATTTATATTTGCATAACAATATCAATACTCTAATCAGTCCTGAGTCAGTATCGTCATTTTATTTGTATTCATTTATTTATTTGATATGGACATAGCAATTACATTGGACGAACCAGATGCATTGTTTCAGGGGTTATAGCAAAAATGCTAATTTTCTGCCCATAGGAGACTTTTCAGAGAAATTCAAATACAAAACTTACAAATTAGCAAAGGCAATATTAATAATAACAACTAGAATTTCACTAGTGAAATTTCACTAGAATGATCACCTGTTATCCATCTGGAAAAGCTGTTGTTGGCGTTCAAACTTCATGCTGATTGGTCGAAGCGTCACAACACTTTTTTAAAAATCCAGTTGAGAGAAAAGCACATCTTTCTCCTCCACAAAAGCGCTGCCTTCTGCTCCTTTTCTACAAACAAAACTATGTCTGTCAGTGTTGCCATGTTTGTTTGGGCGCCTCACCTTTGGCTTCTGCTAAAACCACAATGCTGCCCTGTGATTGGTCCAATCCAGCACTGCTGATGGTTCATGTCTTATTGTAATTGAACACAACAACGGGGGCCTAACAGGAAGGATTCTCAAGAGTTTGAGAACACATAAAATCACAAGAATTTATCTTGCAGGCAACGTTAGACCAGCGACCACCATTTAGAAATTTCTATCTATTTAAAAAAATAAATAAATAAATAAAAAGTAATGTATAACAGTTGGAGGCAAGTGTTTTGAAAGCTGAGGAAGGAAACAAAATAGGATAACTCAAATGTCCATGAAATACATAAACTCCAATGCCAAGTATGCACATTTTTGATAGGGAAACAACATTTAAAGCAGTGGTTCTCTTTAGAGACCGAGGAGCCCTTATCAGTGTGAAAATATCCCAAAGACCCCCTGTCGTTCTCCACAATGGCATCGCAATACAATTCTGAAGTTCAAACCATGTTTAAAGTACATTTGCATGAAAGATTCATTTCTCATAATACTTGTGTTGGTGCAACTGTTTACATCAATCACTGTTTGTGATTGTATGTTGTTAGAAATTGTAGTAGTCAAGTAATAATCAATTATATCACAATTTTTGGGGGACCCCCCAGTTTGAGAACCACTGATTTAAATTGACTGATATAATATTAGCCGTTTTAGCATAATATAGGACAATTATGGCATATATATGTATGTGTGTGTGTACATATATATATATATATATATATATATATATATATATATATATATATATATATATATATATATATATATATATATATATATATATATATATATATATATACTAGTGGTGGGCATAGATTAATTTTTTTAATCTAGATTAATCTCACTGTAATCTTGGAATTAATCTAGATTAATCTAGATTAAAATGGCTCATTTGAATTCTGACGAAGACATTCAGAATATGTGTGCTACCCAAATAATGACTAAAAGTAAGTCTTTGAGAACGGGTTTCTCAAGCCAGGTGGCGCATTAGACCAGGGGCTCATCACATCCGTGCTTGGCCCGGCATTAGCTAAGGGATGCTTTGCGTTTAGGTGGTACTTGAGACTGGAAGAACTCCTACAGTAAACTAATTCCACATTGCACAAGGTGCAAACAACCTTAGTCTTGTCGAGATTTCCATTGGGAAGCTTCTTAAAAATACATTTTCTAGTCAGTGTTTCTCTGTGAGCTGCACTGTCCTCCTCTCTGATCACAGCCCCTCAGCTATACTTTGGTTTAGGTAGAATTAATAAAAAAAAAATGGATATCATCATTAAGTTGTGTTCAAATCAGAGTCATGGTGTTTTTTCCCTCCAAAGCTTTCAGTTTTCTGATGCATTTTAATATAAAGATTGACTCTTATCCAGCAACACTTCTGTGCAATATTCATTTAATTCTGTATTAATTTAATTCTGTGCTTAAATTTCCCCTGGAAGCCTCTGGACAAAGTAACCTGTGTGTCATGTTTAGATCGTAAGCCTATGTTTCAAATAGGCCTAATGATAATTTACAGTTAATTCTTGAAGTATGTCATTGATTAGACTTTACTGTAGCTCTGACACAAGAAGACAGTCTTCAAAGCCTAAATAAACTTTCCGTCAGTGGCCATTCATTTTCATTCTTCCAGTTTTCACTTGGGATTATTCTGTGCATAAAGCACCTAACGCCTCGTTACGCACGCGGCTAATTTACATATCAATACACGCGAAAACTGTGCAAAGCGCTAAACTTTGTAGATGCGCTGTGGCGTTTGCTCTGATTGGTTCGTGATTTTTCACTGGTGCTGAGGACACAGGAGTCTGTGTGGGTCTGCCGCGCTGCTCACGGCGCTCACGCCGCTGCCGCGTAATGACGCGTAATGACGCGTAATGACGCGCGGAGACAAGTCAGATCCAAAATGAATGAACTCAAATCAAGTTTGTCATCGTGAGTTCTGAGAGTTCAGGGTTGGACTGATTAAATCTCCAAAAGTGCACAGTCTGACCCTGGATTAAGTTTGTGTCTGATGTGATGGTTTGACTCCAGAGGCAATGATTTTAGTGGGACTACTTTTCCGCGCGTAAGGTGGAGGAGCTCGTCTACGTGCCTGCTGGTACAGCGTACTACCAGCAAATGTTTTAGGGGTCCGCAGTAACGTGCCGGAATACGTTACTTTCAGTCCTTATGGGGAGCGCAAATCTTCGCGGTAATTTGCGCTATTCTAGACGCAATAGTTCGTCAGCTTTTTGTTCTCAAAACTACGAAAAACACGAGGCGGGTTGGTCCAGAAGAAAGAGTAGGTAAAAGCGTATGGGATGTAGAACTTTAGTTCCGAGCCTTTGATTTGGCGCTATGTGTGTGTAGCTCGCGTCTCTCGCTCTCTTTCTCTCTCGTTTTCTCTCGTGCGCGACAAAGATTTTCTCTGCGCGATGCCCCTGGGAGCTGTGCGCAATTGCGCACGCGCGCAGTTTAGAGGGAACAGTGCTCCCAACCCAACTTTGAGAATAGATTAACGGCGATATTTTTTTTATCGCCCGATAAGAGTCTCACGTTAACGCAGCACGTTAACGCCGTTAACGGCCCACCACTAATATATACACACACTCACACACTGTATGTTTGAGGGGTTTAATTAATTATTATATTATATATATAAAATTATTATTAATAAATCATTAATTATTGTTTTATTTGCATTCAAAAATACATCATAACTGTATTTGTTGGTCTGACTGAATGCATTATCCCTTGAGATTTCTGCCAGTCTGATTTGGGACTATATTTTGTGGAGAAATGTGACACTTGACATTCCTTGCTCCTAAGTGATTTGCAGCTTCACTGTACTTGCCTCCACAATAAAAACAAACCAAAACAGTTTAGTCACAGGATGAAAAGGTATCACACAAGAGGAAAAACCTGATTTAAGCCATCAGTGCCGATCACGCCGGCCGAGTGCATGATTTCTTTTGGCGTTTTATTTTCTTTTCTTCCCCATAAGTGACACAACTGATCTGCCTCTCGGTAAATTTGGACGAGCGAGGCGAAAATAAGACTGTGGACTTTAAGGTTTACGCGGCGAGTGTGACAGCGGCCGATAATGACATCACATAGACATCCATTTTGCGCGCTCGTTTCGGCGACGACTGGTGTTCACATGCGATCACTCCCCATCACGTCACGCCAATATCCCTCCTCTTCTCCCTTTCCGCTCTCTCTTTTCGCCGATCTGCTCCCGTTTGCCACTCCGAATGATATCTGCGGCCATCACACGGGCAGGGTAAAGGGGGAGGGGCTAACCATGAGGGGTTGACGTGAAGGGGACTCGGTCAGGAGACGGGGTTTCCATAAATAGAACAAAGAAAAGGGGATTGTATAACATGTGCCGTGATGTAAACGGCAAGAGTTCTTTTACCTTGAACTTTCATTGAATTTTATTTACAGAGCAGTCAGATTATATTTGTATTTGTGAAAGGGTTCAGTCAAATACTGTATGTACATTCCCCTAAGCAAGATATTGATATATTGAGCATAAATGTAGTTTCTGTGTCCTATGTCTACTATGTCTATTAGTTTAATGTCACAGTTGGGCTAATGGTATTGTCGTATTGGCACTTTTTTCTTTTATGTGCTGACCATACAATTATTACTGTCATATTTGAAAAGGTTATAACTAAAATATCTTGGTAAATGTTTATTTTTGTTTTTTTCTCTCTCGCCTTTATCAAGGCATTTGACTATCATTATTCATGTTGTCAAAGCAAATTTCTAGTATAGCAAACTTTTTTTTCTTCGGTCCAATGAGGTTTATTTAGTCGTTCTGATCATATATAGAAAACTTTTTTTTTTTTTCAGACCAGAATTTGTATTTTTGCAAGTGAGCAGTCGAAACTGTGAGTAAAGAAACAAACTGGTCTGAAAAATAACATATTTTTAACATTTTTTAACATTTTCTTTTCCTGATTCTGATGTCAGCCGCACAGATAAAAATGTATTATTAAACATAACATATAAACATTTGATTATTTATTGTTTTGTATTTAACTTTATAATTCATAAAACAAGTTTAAAACAAGAATTAAAGTCAGTTTAATTCACAATTAGTCTTTTTTTTTTCAACATTACTTTTATTTTTATTTTTAATCTATACAAACTAACATTGAACTTTTACCCATGACCCTAGTTTCATTTCCATACTTAAAGACACTATTATAAATGTGAAATACAGAAGCGGTTCATTTCAGACTGTTGCGATTCCTCACTTTCTTAGCACATTACACACTAACTCTTTATAAACGCTTTTCACATCTTTCAGAGACCAGAGCACAGTTTCACCGCCGCGCCACTGCTAACAACAACTAGCATGCTAATACCACACCAGCGTTACTTCCTGGTTCGCGGGATATAAAAGCGCTTTTACTTCATCTGCGCCGGGGCAAGACTAGCCTTAAAAGTGTGGCTTACTTACCATTCCATTCATTCTGTGGGGAATTAACCTAGATTTGCTCAAATAAATCCAAACTTAAAGATCACACAGCGGAGAGTGAGTTAGAGATGGATAACCACTAGCAGCATCTTAAGACCTTTATGTAGGAGGGAAATGGTGTCTGTTTCAAAGCTAAACGCTAACAGAAATGAGTAAGAATATAAAGTCGACATCTTGATTGCTTTTGTAAACAGATTCGTTCAGTTTGTTGTGTAATTTTTAACATTTAACGACAATTAATAGAGCTAACCAGTAAGTTTTGTTGTTATTAGCCTTCTCAAAAGCTAAATGTTTCGGAAAACATCCTACTATTTTCCATTCCATCCATTTTGTTGTTGTTTTTGTTTAGTTTCGTTTATTTCGGTCAGTAAAACAAAAATAGAATATAGCACAGCACTTCAAATCATCATCTAAACTGTTCCATACATTTACTTCTTGGACAAAAAAAACGTCTTTGTTTGACGGAGCATGTTTTACTTGGAAAAGATTCTGAACACAGTTTGGAACCATACTTTTTTTTTTTTAACTTTATACATTAAATGACAAATTTTAAAGTCTACCAAGTTATTGCATTTTAGGACTTAATAAACTGCTCATGGGTGCGTTGATAGTACTGGGCTCTGTTTATGAGAAGAACAGTGTGTTTTTGTAATGATTGGTTGTTGTGTATGTTTTCTCCCATATCTCATGTCATGTACCGTAGCACAAGAGAATGATATAAGAGAAGCATTGACTTAAATTAGTATTTGACTGCAAAATTCCCAATGACGTATACATTTTAGATTTAATATGCTACGTGAGGTTGCCAGCATAGTTTATGATCAATTGTTACTACCAAAAATGTATTGTCATAGACTTGGTCCAACAGGAGACTGTCTATGGTGATTTTGACCGGGTCACACTTTTTTCTGTTGCTAAACAATAATTAAACAGTAGTGTTGGATCTTTCAGGTCAAATCTGTTGGACAGTAAACTTCTAAATTTAGTAATGTTTAGCAAAAAACATTGTCTGTCTCGGCTCCCAAGGACCACATAAACGCAGGAAGACACACACTTTTTCAAACACATATAACATGCTACCAGTGATTGCATTGTGCTACCAGTGATTACAAAGCTCAAACTTGTCCACTTTATGTTAATTAAATGTTCATTTATTCCAGAAAAAATCGGCTAATTCGCCAAAGAGAATTAACGGAAAGGTAAGTGAAGATCTGCACTTTTGAAGCAACCGTAACTAGAAAAATTAGCACAGCCCCTTTAATACTGGACTTTTTGTATGTTTTTTTTTTCTTAAATGCTTTTACTGTTCTTGATTCTTCTAAATCTACTCCTTTCACAACAATACATACAGTTTGGAGATTACCGCAGTATCCATAACTAGAAAAATTAGCACAGCCCCTTTAATACTGGACTTTTTGTATGTTTTTTTTTTCTTAAACGCCATTACTGCTCTTGATTCTTCTAAATCTACTCCTTTCACAACAATACATACAGTTTGGAGATTACCACAGTATCAGTTAACGCCGCAAAGCAGTGTTTTCCCCCTTTATTACCGCATCGTTTGAGGGTCAGAGGATGTAGATGACAGTTACAGTAAACATGGCTTACACAACTGTCGATATGTGCCGCAGACAGACGCACCGGCCCTCGGGCAGCGTCCATAGACAACACACATCCAGGGCCCGCGGTGCATCATCGCAGCGAGACAGCCCAGTGCACAGGCCTTACGTAACCACGCGCCCCACACGCCTAAGCACTTTTAACTAGGCTAACAACCAGCACTGCGCTAACACCACTGGAACCCTGCGGACATGCAAGAGTATCACTTTCTTGAGTTCTGTTCAGTTTAGAGGATACGGATATGGACTATATAATAATATAATAACTAATATAATAATAAGTATTGTTTTTCATTATTAACCTCATGATTACATTCAGACGATATTATGGAAATCCATCAAAAATGCGTTAAATATTGTGGTTGAGGTTCAGGTGTTGCACAAAACCAGAAATGACAGTAAAATGAACCACAAAAGTACACAAAGAACACTTTATACTAGGGCTGGGTGATATGGCAAAAAATTTAAATCACGATTTTCTTGGGGCCAGATAATGATTTCGATTTGATCATGATTTGTGTTCACTTTGTTTTTTCTATTGCTTTTAATAGAGCTGCACGATTTAGGAAAAAATATGTAATTATTTTTTTTTCTTTGTAGTTTTTAGATGCATCTTTGTCACTTTTAGCCGCATCTTTGTAGTTTTTAGACGCATTTTTGTCACTTTTAGTTGCATTTTGGTGCATTGAGTTGAATTATTGCACTTAAGAGGTGTAAGAGGTCAATAAAGTCATCTGCTCAGAGTCTGCAGAGGCTAAACAACAGGAGAAAAAGTGTGTTTGAACAGACAGCTGCATTAAAGAGACAAACAGTGAATCACGATGCGACGATATCATAAAAATAGCAGATTGTCACAGGAACGAGCTCACGGTTCGATTTTTATCACCATATCGCCCAGCCCTACATTATACACACATTTGAAAGAGCACTGCAAGATTATTTTATTTCAAACGACAGATATTATGTATTTTTTGAATTGTTATTGGCCTTTTTACATGTTCTTGAGGACCTTTACTTTGGCATCTCATGTTCAAAAACTTAAAACACAGTACAATAAAGCAGCTACTGAAAGCACATATTACTTTCTATCTGTGAGGCCGGGCGATCCCTCATCAGGAATTGCATTAGAAGATTATTTCCTGGCAGAAAAGGGAATTACCAAGGGGAAATAAACTAAAGCTAGTCTGTTGTAATGAACACGATTTGATGGCAGAAAAGATCAGCGCGAGTCTGCCGATGACAGACTTAAAAACAGCGCAGGGGAACTCGTAGCTCTACTTATTATGTCACAAATCTAGGAAATTTGCAACCAAGTGGTTTTGTGAGGCTCAGAGGGAGAGGATTTACTAAACACGATTCATCAAACAAACGTGAATGAATATAAATACAACTCCAGGTATGTTTTTGATGAGGGAACAACACTATAACATGGTCAAAATCACAAATGTCAATTTTGCATAATATATGTCCTTTAATACAGCAAAGTTCGCAGTGTTTCTATCTATACATACCAGAGTAATCCTGTAAATAGTACACTGAAAACACTTTCTGATGTCATGTGTTCCAGAAAGTGTTTCACAAGACTCAGTGCTCATTTTACCTACACTAAGATGAACCTTTGAAGACAGCTGCTATTGTTTTTAGTCTAATGTATTATATTTCACTTCTCAACGTGACAATAGAGAGCCAGTCCTTGAAGTATGAACCTACATAATACATGACAAAGGCTCTTTGATCTCCACTGATGAAACTTGCTTCTGACCATCGTAGAAAGGGGTTCAGAGGTTGTCATCCGGACGCCGTTTAAAGATTCTGACCAAAAAGTCACGAGCAATTGAGAATTCATCGGACTGGTTTGGATCCTCTCAGTCAGTAGAAAAACTGACATTACTACGGAACATCTTTTCATTGAAATCATTTACAATTATAGCCATGCTGCTATTTAATGGTTGCTCAGTTCTTCACTTCCACTTGCTTCCAGGAGAGGGCGTTGTCGATGTGGCAAATGAATGACAAACTGCTGCACAAGAACACATTTTCATAAGAACCCATTTTCATAGAATATTTTGGCATGACATGAACTTCTATGTCAAGGTCTGTAAAAGTATTTTAAACAGTCTAAAAAGCCACAGTTGAAGCATAACATATCTTGCAAAAAGCCAGAACATTCCTCCATTATGAAAGTGCAAGATTTTTTTCTCTTTTAAACGTCTGACAAGGCCAACCACACAAGCAGCATCTGAAAGAGTTAGAACATCTATTCAAACCATAACAGTACAGCAACAAGGTTATAGTTTGAAAGTTTTAACATTTACTAATTTAATTTAAATCACGCTGAAGAAACATTCATAATATTTGAACCAGGCGTATAAAGCTGAAAAGATTAATTAATATGTCTTTGAACCGGTTGAAGAATATAGAGTATTATATAATATAGAAATATATATATGTTTTGATGGCATGCAACACAAGCATTCCACATTTCTGATCATTGCAATCTGATATTTGTTACCCACAAAATGAGTTTAAGTTTGGCAGGTAGAGACAACCAGGCCTTTCTGTGTAAGTTTGACTGTTGGTCCCTGTGTCTGTGTGGGTTTCCTCTGGGCACTCCGGTTTCTCCCATCAACCCAAACCATGCACGATAGGTCGAGTCCTCCTGACCAAGACTAGCTCAAGATGTGTCCCTGGGCAGTGGCACTGAAGAATGGGTCAAATGTAGAGGAGAAATTTCCCCAGGGAACAATAAAGTCTATGTCATAGTCTACACAATAGTTTAGGCTATACATTTCACAAAAATGTAGAAAACATTATATAATTTAAGATTTTGCTAAACATTTTGCCTATTTGTCAGTTTTCATGATGTTTATAATTGTACTTCCTGATTGGACATGGGCAGCAAATATGTAATTCACTTTATTTCGCTTCGCCCACTTTTGCCTCTTTTTCTGTTTATGATCTGCACTCCTGTAGTAATTTGTAGTAAAGGGATTTCTGGTTTGACGCTAACGTTGTTCATGCAAATGGCGAACACGGAAAAGTCTCTCGCTAAAACATTATATGAAGTAGATTGCTTTGTCTAAAATGTTTAATGTACACATGTAAAAACAAGTAGCAGTTGGCTTACAGTTTCTCACATGAAGAACATACTTGATTGTTTTTATTTATAGATAACTTGAGTTTTTACTTGTTTTATTTTTTTTTATCTAAATTTTGCTTCAAAATTAATTAGCATTAAACACCTCCATTTATCAACCCAGTGTCATTGGGGAAGCATTCATCTTATTTGTAAAGTCTTTAACAGCTCACTATTCACTGCCTCGTCTTTACGGATTATGTAGTGTGATTCTGTGAAAAACAGACAGGAAGGACAGGAAGGAATCACACTGTGTTCCAGGCAACTAGGACGTTGGTTATTTTCCACTTGTATGTTACGAGTTCTGACCTTGGAGTGCTCCAGCTGAATTAACTCTTATGTAAATTAAAAAAAAAAAAAAAAGGGCTAATGCTAACCGCAAGTAAACAAAAGTAAACATAAAACGAACATCATTTTGTTAAATAACAAATTATTTTCAGATTTAAGTTGCGTTTACATCGTTTATGTTGTGATTTATCACTCAGATCCACTTTTTGTGCCGATTACCATTCTCACTGTCACTGTTGACTTCACATGTGTTGAGTAATTCTGATTCTGACTCTGATATGTGAAGATCTTGGTTCGAGCAGCATAGTAGGGCATATTTTCAAATCAGAGGTGGGAAAGTTATCCCACCATTAGTCGTACAATGAGCTAGCCATTTTATAAACAAATAGCCAACTGAAAACTGAAACTGTGCACGAAGATTATTGGATGGGGCCAAACAGTATGGCAATATGTCTGGAAAGAAAAAGATGTGGAGGGAGAGTGAATTTCAAACAATGGCTTGAGAGGGAATTGGTTGAGAAGCAGGTCGTGACAGCAGAAATATTGATTTAACATTGAAATTGAAATCAGAAAACCTTAATGAGTCACAAAGTATGTCCAACGGGGGAGCAGAGTTATGAATAAACATATTTTAAAGGTTTCCTGTGTAACTTCCTGCTTGTCTCCTGCTGATGATATTGCTTTGTTTGGTAAGTGCTAATGTTTGACATTTTATTTCTCAAAAATAGCATGGACAAACTGAGATGGTGGTGTCACCTGCTTGTCTCGATGGAGGTAGAGTAAAACCATACTTTCTTTCTTTCTTCAAGGGCAACGATAATGATATACTGTGGAACATTCTTGGCAAAGCAAAAAACAAGGAGATAAGTTACATAGTGCAGATTTAAGGATATATTTTGTCTTGTAATGTCTGAACAGCAGACTCACTCAGACACAGGTTATATTATCAGAATCATTAGCACTGTCACTCATCCTGATTCAGTTTTGTCTTGACGGTGTGCAGCTTGTAAACTGATGACGATGATGAATATTTAATGGCAGGACTGCAGAGGGAGATGTAGCGGCGACAGGGGAGCTCGTTTGTACCCAGATGGCTCGTGTTTACACGGGACATCACAGAGGCAGTGTGGGACGGGGAGACAGGCACAGATAAGGTACCAAGTCCAAAGAACAAGGAGGACACCAAAGAGAGGAGAGTTTTATCGTGGGTGGGAGAGTGCGCGCGGAAAGTGTGCGTTCGCCAGCGGGCAAAAGATCTGAATGGCTGTCCCAGATACCCAAATAAGTCTCCTCGCATAATTCCGTAACACAAGTGCTTAAGTCAGCAGGCTGCAGCTGAAGGGTTGGCGCACACGACGGCCTGGCGCTTTTCATGTGCCACGATAGCCTCACCTGATCCAGCGTGTTTGAGCTCGCATCAAAACAGCGTAGAGACAGACACCAGAAAGCGCTAGGTACAAGCCCGGGGAAAGAGAAGGGGAGTGGTGTTTATGCAGTGACCAGAATTAGTGAGTAGAAGTTCTTATTTGATCCATCTTCCCCAACATATCCACCCTTATGTTTCCACTACATGATACATTTCTCTCAAAAGACGACGCAAATCCCTCATCGACTGTCAGTGGTGGATGAAGTACTCCATTTTGTTACTCAAGTAAAATTACAGATACAGCTGAGAAAAATACTAAAGGAAAAGTAAAAGTATCACATTTTAAAATCTACTTAAGTAAGAGTAATGAAGTACTCCTTTAAAAGTAAAAAAGAAAAGTAATTCTTTTTGGTTTGGAGAACTATTAAAGCATCAAATTGTGAATTGATTTATTGAGTTTTGGTCGTTATAGGCAACTTTCCAGGTTATTTTTCTCTACAGAGGCTTTTTGTTTGCTCAAAGGGAACTGTTAAAAAAAAAAAAAAAAATACAAGATGCAAGATATCACCATAAATGTGCTAAAAAATAAACCCCTCTGTCTTTTCAGCAGGGCTAAAACTTTAAGAAAATATACTTTTCCTTTTCATTTCAGTTAAAATATGTGGTGGAGTAGAAAGTGCAGATACATGCTCTGAAATGTAGTGAAGTAAAAGTATCTACTGTAAAATGTACTTAAGTAAAGTACAGATACCTAAAACTTAAGTACTTAAGTACAGTACTTTTACTTCTGTACTTGTTACTTTCCACCACTGCCCACCATGCATGGTTGTGGAGTGACGAGGAGTTCAAGAAGAACTTGCGCAGGAACCACAAGTCTGCTAAAGCAGAAGTGCAAATAATTCCTGCGTTTCACACGAAGCTCACACTCAAATTATTTTGGTGTGGTGTGCAAATTTGGATGTTGTTCACGTTGTCTTTCATGTTCATGAAAGTTCAGGTCCATGACTTGTGACACTTTATCCACCTTATTCTTCCCCGCACTTCACACATAAAGGCACTTCCAATTTGACAAGAACTCTGTCCATGCAAGTGGAGAGCGAGGGAAACATTTTGCAGGTAAATATTGTATAAAGTAGACTGATTTGTGCAAATTGTTTAATGTCCATGTGCACCAACAAGTCAGCAATGCACAGATTTCACGGGCGGCCAGAAATCAGCTTTGTAGTCCATGCAGAACTTATTTTCTGTTGAGTGTGCCTGCTCTGTGTAAACTAATACAACAGAAAAAAGATGGCAGTGCCCACGGAAACTTGAGGGATAAAGTGAATAGAGACTTTATCCGCAATTTTGTCAGTGGACAGAGCCATTGTGTAACAAGGACTAGCGAGAATGTCGCCATAGTAACCCACAGTAAGCAATATTACTCTGGCAGCCACCTTGTGTTGTCAAATTCTTCTAAAGAACACATACAAAGTAATAGGGAACTGGACTTTTTAATCATAATTTTGTAATAAATACTTAAATACTGAACTTTTATGTTTGTGCTTAACTAACACATGTAAATTTTTCATAAATTCTTCTTTCATAGTTGTGGTTGTGAAAAGAACAGAATCATTATTAGTGGTTGTGTCCAGATGGTGTATTGACAGACTAAGAACAGTTTAATTCGGCATAAAATGTGATTTTCATAATTAAGAGAAAATTAATCTTGACAGACACATGTAGAGTTCCCTGCATTATCAGGACACAATTTTAACACGTTAATCTGTAATTTATTTTTTGTTTTTATATTATTTTTTATTAGAATGTTGCTCTTTCTGCACTCACAAGATAGGTGCCGCAACTGCCACGGCAACAGAGCCCACGTTCTCTCCAGCCCTTATAACTCAATGGGCAGCGCAGTGGTGAAGAGGAGGTACATTCACTGTAACGCCAGTGGACCAGAGCTGCATGTAGTGGAAACAGTGCATTAGATACTGATGAAGTGGGCTGCAGCATAGGAATGGAACAATATTCAAAGCTTGAGTTACTCTCACAATATCCACTTTTTCCCTAATGCCCTGACAGACCATTTTCCACCGCCTGTGCATGCTTTAGGTGGAAAAAGCAGTACTCAAATAAAACTTAAACGACCCGGAAAACTCCATATGGAAATCTCCAGAGTCACCGTAGCGATTAGCAGGACTTTGTTTGTGTGAAAGTCGTGAACCTTTGACTTCTTGATCCCAAATCTAACATCTGTGTTTACAACTAATGCATTACTTCAGGTGCCAAACCTTTTCAAAGTGGTCTTGTTGACATTGAAGTACCTCTAAATGACACAACAACCTCTTTAATCTATGCTGAGCTGAGCCAAGACTCTATACATCATGTAGGTCAAGATTAAGAAGGACCATATGTTCCCGGTCTCCTTGAGCTGTGCCGGGAGCCTTCATCAGGAGCGCTCCGTCGGTGTCTCCCACCTGCAGGAGCGCCCAGGCAGGCCAAGCCTCAGCGGGTGCTCTTTGATTAGGTTATTTAGGTGCTGCGACTCTCCGTGTGCCAACATTTAACACTCGACGGCGCGCGCACACACACACAAACTCACAACCGCGCGGCCAATTAGCACCGCGCTCTCCCTCTGGTATGCCGCAATCAAGCAGAATATTTTAATCAAATATGAGGCCTAGCATAGCGGCACACCTGCACCGCGCTCGTCTCCGCTCCCACGCGCACAGACGCCTTCACAGAAAACATATGAGCTACAAGTACAGCAACAGGTAATTAGCCGATGCATGCAATTAGCCTCGAGCTAACCCAAACGCGCCTGTTTGTCACTTAAGGCGACGGCGTTTTTGCAGAAAGTTAAGGGCTAATCCTAATGCTAGCACTAGATTTGCACTTGTGTCGATGGATGGTGTGTTGCACTTGAAATTCAACATATTTTCAGAATGGGACAAGGCGCATTCATATCAGTTGGCTTTTAAATTGTGTTGGTTGCTGCATTGTTGCTCTTTAACAATTAGGCTATTTATGGATTTCCTTTTTTTCCAGCTAAAGCGCGCAATGGGGAGCGAGAGCTGGAGACATTCGGTGAGGCCTGAAGGCAAATCCCACAACGCAAAGGTGGTAACAACACATGTGCAACACCTCAAGCAAGATTTGGCCTTCTGCGATGAAAGATTAGCGATTGGGTAAATCCTTTAAAGGCAAAAAATCCTGCGTTGTAGTTCTTCAGCTGGGATTTTTGTCAAGCATGTCTGGTAGGCTATTTAAGAATCTTGGTCACAGAGTTAGCGTCCTCTCACTACTTCTAAAATCAATCTTGGTCCAGTGTGACCAAATGTAAACACAGGCGCTCCTCAAAGTAACGGCAGAAGAGTTTTGTCATGAACCCAACTTTCGTTTCTTTTATTCAACTTTTGGAAGCACAAAACACTGCTAGCCTGTAGCACTAGGCCTTGCTAATAGGTACAACCTCAGTGACTTTACCACACACAGACTAGAGCTTGATGCTTTTAATTCCTTGCGTCTTGTGGTGTGAAAAAAAGAAGAAAAAAAGGGGGGGAAATGTACAGTAGATATAAGGCTTTAAAGTGCCTATGAAAGGTTGGACTAATCATTTAACTAAAATGCAGTTAAGATACATATATTTCAAATTCTGCTAAAATCCTTGCAAATTTTACCCCAGATAGGTCTTTGTTTTAAGGTTTTTAGTTTTACTTCCTGGTTGTAAATGATAACATGATAACACACACAGGAGAATTGCCAAGAAACTATCAGTGCACCAAAACTCCTCCGGGTTTTTTATTTGATAAAGAAAAATACATGTGAACACCTTAATTTTGTTAAATCAATGTTTAAAGGGTCAAAAAATAGTTTATTTGGTGCAAATTATGTATAATCGTTGTCGCCCCAGTGTGATGTCATCAGTCTGTTTACTTCCTGTAATTTTCAACAGATTTTCCCACTTTTCGCCACAAACAACTACCTGATTGGTGTAAAACTATAATTTATGTTTATAAGAGGTAATACACTAAATAAAGTCAAAATTAGAAAATCATAAAAAAACTGTCATATGCACTTTCAACCAGTACAACACCATTAAATAATGTTATTTACAATAACATTATTTATTATCACTATTATTTCTATTTTGTTGTTGTTGTTAGTAGTGAGTGCTTGGGATGAAACAGTAATGGTAACAAGATATAATTCATAATGAACATATAGTTTATTAAGCATGATTCAGGATTAGTAACTACTTTATTAAGGTTTGGGTTGGGAATTATAGTTAGAGTATTAGTTAAGTAGTTACTCAGCCTGAATCATTTTTAATAAACCATTTGTTCACTATGAATTAAGTCTGCACTTCTTTTGTTTACTTGGTTACTATATTCTTCACTGTTCTTGAAAACAGTAATATAACTCTAATAAAAATAATAAAATGTTCGCGAAGTTGGAAACCTTTAGGAAATTCTTGTGAGCTTGCATTTCGCTCCTCTGACAGCAAATGTTAGCAAACTTAAATGTCACCGAGCAACACTGTTATCTTTCTTACCAAATAGGGAAGCCTTATAGAGCAGCAAGTCCCAAGGTACTGCAAGCAACAGATACAGATCAGAACATTTGAATGGAATAAATTAGACAAAATAGTCCAGAAAAGACTGCAGAGAGAAAATGGAGGTGTCTCAATTTCTCCTCTGCATGTTTTGACTCAACCACCCAAGTAATTAATTAGCTTCAGGCGCATCACAGACACCTGCAATGATTTATGGGGTTCTTTATGGAGATGCACAACACTGATAGGTCAAGTCCAGAGCTCGGAAGAACAAACCAAAGTAAATTACTCCAGAGCTGACTCTAGCCGCGCGGAAAACGCTACAAAAAGTCCTATTGCCACAGCTGTAGTTTGCCATTGCCATCTTGAGCATAGACAAACACGTCCGCAGATGCTATCGTACTTTGAAAACATGTTTTGTTGTGTCTGCCTCAAGGCTCTTTCTGGGGGTTGTACAAAACTTTTCTGTTATGCTATTAGGCCGGAGTGAGAGATTTTGTCATCCGTGCCTCTCTGTATTCGAGGCGTGAAGTTTGTGAATTTTGCAAAGTTAGTGGCAGCGTTGAAAATGGAGCACAGAGTTAATCAAGGACGCACAAGCAGGACGTGTGGCTGTTGCACCAAGGACCTACGCAGAGCTCAGGCTAAAGTCACCCTGACGCAGCGACGAGGTGCAGAAAGTTGAACTACAAGTCAGACATTAGCATTCATACCAGGTAGAAGACGGTCAGATGTCTCATTTCATGTAATAAATGTCAAAATACAAGACAAATCATTGCTTGATTAATATGTTTCAATTTAAATGTGCTGTTCAGTCACCAATTTATTAAAAGATAGTGACTGAATGATTAATGTTATGAGGCATTCAGGGTTATAATTATTTCAAATGAGTTAAACAAATACAGCTGGACAAACACCTCATTTATACCGCACCCGTCGTGTGTCCGGTGCATTACCCGCATGTCTTAATTTAGTTAAGTAAATGAGCATGTGTACACCACTGCGTCGCGTCTCTGGTCCGTCTGTGGCAAAAATACACAAGGAGTATATTTTTGACGGATGCTGCAGCAGTGGGAGTTTAGTTTGTATTGGCTATTTATAGCGAGACACAAGATAAACACTGGAATATTGACACTTTACTGTATCAAGACGGAATCTTTCATTTCCTTGTTTCTGGCGGGCGAAAAACCGTGTCGGACACCAACGTCGGGGCGCATGTCGGACATAACTTTTTCTGCAGTGGGATTTGAGTTTTGCTTGTTTTTCCCATGGACATATTCAGCCTTTAGCGTGTAAACTAAAGTCATGGGATGTTTTCCAAAAGCCGGTGCACACGGTTTCAAGAGTGCATGGCTTAGTTCCATTTCACTTCACGACGTGGCTGTGGACACACTTGTATTGAGGGGAGAAGCATGTTGGCTTTATGGACTTGCAAAAAACAATGGAGAGGAGAGTGCAGAGGAGCGAAGGATGAGCGCAGGAAAAGGAGGAGCAGAGAATGTGCGAGGTAAAGGAGCGGCGGAGAGGAGACACACGCATCTGTAAAACATTTGTTATTGTTAGTTATAAGCTGTTTTAAATAAGTGCAATTGCCTGATTCTGATTTAAAAACCCTCAAGACGCATCCCTGACGCACATATTCGTTATAATTGGAATGCGTTAAATAGCTGAATGGCATCTGACCTGACAGAGGCGATAATAATAAATAATAATAAATGAGTTGTTACTTAGTTTTTAGTTAGCCAACAGTTTTGCTCTCAACTCGGAAGCTTCTTCAGGGCTAGTGCAGGTGACTGTGGGTCCCACTAGATGTAGATGTGGGTGGTGACGTTCCAGGAAACCCACTGACACCTTAAGCTCCAGGCTAGTACACCCCAAAGATAAGATCCCTAAGGATAAGAAAGCAGGAGCAGCATAGCAGGTTGCAGTAGTATGAAAAGCGCCTCTACCAGCACCGCAGAAAACATCTTCTGGTCTGGACTCTGCTGTGTACTTGCACATGGAGGCTACGGGCCAATCCTTTGATGACAGGGACATATTCCTGTTGGATCAGAAGCCTCGGTGGTTTGAAAGAGGTGTGAAAGATCTTTTAGGCCGGCCCGGAACAGACACGCGGCTCTCTCGCACCTGGGACAGAGCCGTGCCGAGGATGCCCCGGGTCTTTCTTGGTGACGTCATCACCCACGACTACAACACAAGCCCTGAAGAAGCTTCCTGGTTGGGAGCGCAACTGTTGGAGAACTAAAAACTAGCTATTTTTGTTTAACCCATTTGAAATTAAAATAGTGACTGTTGTTTTCATTCAGTATAAAATTTAAGTATTAGAATAGATATTGATCTAATTCAAGTTATCCTTATTTACCCTTCCCCAAACCCTAACCCTTGTTTTGTTTGAGTGTTTTGTACATTAAAACTCCTCTTGGATTAGAAATGTTACTGCTGTAGAAAGGCTCTTGTGCTGGGTGAAAAAGTGGAAGTAAAAGTAAGAAATTAATAAAGGTTGATTTGTTTTAATTTAATTTGAAAGAAATTGAAAGATATTTTGCTATATTTTTACATTAAACCTCCACATAACTTGCCTAGACTCCAGCACAAACACTTCAATACTTTACAAAGAGTGAGTCTGGTCACCACTCCTTCAGTAGCACTTCGAGCCAAACTCAAACAGAACCGTGCAATCAGATTAGTTTATTTATGGGACTCAGCTCACTAGCCATCTATCATTTATACATTTCCTTCACCTCAGGTTAATAAAGTTATGTACTTCACTCATTGATTCTGCAGATATTCGCAATGTTTGAGCAGTCCTTGTTTTTCCTCGTAAGAAGCCATGTTTGTTTTCACACCTACGTGACCTTGCGTGCCCCTGATTGGCTTATCCACCTGTCAATCATGACCATCTGAACTAGTGGAGATGAAAATGGTGACCAGACTGATATCATTCTGGATTGTCCAAGATCATCACTGCTAACAGCTAAACTTTTTATTGGCCATTTGTGTTAGTTTTACTTCCTTTAGCCTTCCAAAAACATACATAAGATAAGATACAACTTTAATGATCACTTAGTGAAGAAATTCACTTGTCGAAGCAGGTATTAAGTGCATAGTAGTGTAAAAAAAAGTGTTCATGTAATAAAATATTGCCCGGAGTGAATGAGGGAGATGGTGCGGCCACCAACAGATCAAGCATCATGGGAAAAAGGTTGCCTCAAATGTAGAGAACTAGAGCAGGAAAATGGGTGCCTTAATTGTGCAATTTTTTCTCTTTAATTGCTTTTAAATGAATTGACGCATTGATGTATTTAACCTTCCTTTTCGCCTTCCTTCTGTGCATGTCGCGGTGGGCGCATGTGGATTTATGACCGTCCGCCGTTTGGATTTCGACTTGCGGTTTGTTTTTACGCTGAATGATCTCCTGTGCTCATTTAACTGGTCAGTCCATGAGTCAGTCCAATCCAAAACAGTTGACCGTCCTTTAGAGCGCCGCTGTGAATGATCTGCTGTGACTTCATGATGGACAGACTGAGCAACACCTGTTTGTGCTGGACAAAAGGAGCAGTTTGAACTAAATGTTACATGGACTGCACTTTATTTTAACTGTATGTGTGCAAGCTTAAGTAAAAACCTACAAAACTAAAAAGTGGTGTGGCATGATATGTTGTATAATTGTATTAATTCATATGTTGTTAACCTCTCACTCAATGTTTGAAAGGATGAAATAGGTCTAAATTCATGATTTTGTGGGTTATAATTGAAAAAAATGTGATTAACTGGGATAAACATTCCTGCCCCTAGAAAGTGCAGATTGTTCGATGTAGACAATAAAATCTTCCTTATATTCTTGTCAGACTTAAATGTATGCACATAGTACTCCATCTGAAGTGTTTGGGGTGTTAGGCTGCCGCATGAGATCATAATTACAGCCACAGCTTTGTCTAAGAAACAATCTCCAATTCCACACACTTGGAATTAAAAACGAACAAAAGATTAACAAGATATTCTGGAAAAATGGGGAATCGTTCCTGATTGTTACATGAGCTGGTACAATTTAATTAAACGATGTGCAGTGAATATGTTTTACATGATTAGGAAAAGAATATTACATTTTCCACAGTCCCTTGAATAATTAGTCACAAAGAAACCGACCTTTGCACGCGGAAATTATGGCTCCATGGCTCATCTACAATTCAAGGCCACGTTTGTACTTTTCGGCAGACCATTGAGATTATTGTCACAGTATATTTTAGGGGTGACAGTTGTTTTTTGTTTTTTTAAAAATATATAAATTATAAGTTTTCAGTCAGTTTGCTCTCTCACCATTTATGACATGACATTTATTTTATCTAGATCAGGAAACTAACTTTTGCTCCAGTATGCGGTAAAAGCGTCCATTTGCAGGGAACTAGGGGTGCTGTGGATGGTACTGCACCCCCTCCTGGTGGGTCATGGTACTGCACGTTGCTTTATCTGCTCAAACCAAAACTATATCTATTCCCAACAGAGATCCGAATGAATTTTATATTCTAAACTGGATTAACAGAAAGACAAACAACATGAATGACGTATAGTTTAGACTTTGGAATTACAGGTTGGATTTGTGCAACAGCTCAAGTTGATTGAAAGTAATGCATCGGGACTGAATGGAGTTTCGACGTAAAGTAAAGAAAAGAGCTAGACAAAAGCATGTGTCCCTGTCTCATAGAAGAAGAATTTGACTTGACACGGTGAGTAAACTCATAAGGTTGCAGTGCAGGGAGTTAAATGACTCGATATCACAGACGCGCATAAAGACATCAGGCGCTGCGATATTGTGGAGCAGATTGTGCTGGTTGTGCTCAGGGCATGAATGTATTAGGTTCAGGGTGGTTACAGATGTGATCAGCAGTGACAAACACAGAGAGGAGGAGCACTTGGCAGTCAGACTGATTAAAAGACTAATACGTGTTGCAGTTACATGCTGTGGGTTAAATGTGATATTTACTTTGACAGTCTTTCAGTCCATTGTTGTGTGGTAACGTTATGTTCACGTGTAGAGAGCGAGGCAGTGCTCATTTTGACAAGAAATTTCAATTCAGTTTTAGTTATAGTCTTTTGTCTGAAAGGATTAGTTAATTCAGTTTTAGTCTTGTTTTAGTTAATGAAAATGTCATGCTAATTTAGTCGACTAAATCTATCAAGAAAACACATTTTTCTATTTTACTCCATAAAATGTATTGCATTGCATCATGGGACATGTAGAGATCGTTTACAGTTTGGTTTGGAGCTCTGAGATTGTTTTTTTTTCATTCTTTACGTTTAGTTTTTATTGTTCACCAAAAATATCAGCACTTTAGTCGACAAAAATATCTACTTTTAGTCAGAATTTTAGTCGACAAAAATGTATGTAATTTTAGTCATCTTTTTAGTCATTATGAGCAGTGTTTAGTTTTTATTTAGCTTAGTTTCAGTCCCTACTAAACTACTAAACTATGACGAAATTATTTTGTAGATAAAATTAACACTGGAGCGTGACTCGTTACTTCTGTTATTTTTGAACCGGTTTATGTGTCTGTGTGTCCGTAAAGTGAGCACTGTCCAAAAACAGAGCAGAGAACTAGGCTGCAGCGTCAGGTTTTTTTTTAATGCCTTCATTCTTTATTTGGTCTATTTTGACTATATTATAAACAGTCACACAGGTCCAGGGTATATTTAAAGGCATAGTTTGGATGAGAACCATAAGGAAGCAACTGCCTGTGTCTATCTCTGTTATGGTTCAACATCAGAGAGTGAAAGGACTAAGTGGGCAGGGATAGGAGTTTATTCTAAAACACCTTTTCACTATTAAATAAAACCTTTCATCTGACTTGTCCAATCTACACCTTATTTGATTATTTTAATTAAAGGACAATATTACACAAACAGTTTTGCGCTTTTACTCATGTTTCAACATAGTTTCTTCCTCAAAAACATACCTGGAGTTGTTTTTAGCTTAATTTACTATTTACTCTAGTTTTATGAATCCTGTTTAGTAAGTCCTCTAAGTCCCCATTCTGAATTTGGAGTGATCTGTGATTTTACAGGTCGA
The DNA here is from genome assembly GCA_019453435.1 of Rhinogobius similis. Classification (NCBI taxonomy): domain Eukaryota; kingdom Metazoa; phylum Chordata; class Actinopteri; order Gobiiformes; family Gobiidae; genus Rhinogobius; species Rhinogobius similis. Next base: position 30,302,846 of record CM033631.1, read on the forward strand.
GCTCAAAGATCTTCTGCTTTAAGTCCATAAATCATCACCAGTCAAATCACGATCATTATAACTTTGTGGCTGCATTAGTATGTCGGAGGAAAGCTAGCATGTTTATCTCACCTATGTAATTTCATCTGCAGCTACTAGTTGGAGCCAATTTCTGGTGCGGGAAATAACAGAGAGACACAAAGTCTTTTTTTTTCCTTTTAGTTCTAAAACATGAGATGCCAAACTGAAGTCCTTTAAAGTTGAATTAACGTTCTGTTTATTTTTGTAGTTTACTCACATAAGCTACTAATTAAGAAACCCCAAATACACAGTGGACAGATCTTTACACAATTTGGGCTATTTTACACATACGTTTGTAAATATTAAAAGTAAAAACCTACAAAACTAAAAGTGGTGTGGCATGATATGTTGTATAATTGTATTCATTCATGTGTTGTTAACCTCTCACTCAATGTTTGAAAGGATGAAATAGGTCTAAATTCATGTTTTTGTGGGTTATAATTGAAAAAAATGTGATTAACTGGGATAAACATTCCTGCCCCTAGAAAGTGCAGATTGTTCGATGTAGACCATAAAATCTTCCTTATATTCTTGTCGGACTGTATGTATGCACATAGTACTCCATCTGAAGTGTTTGGGGTGTTAGGCTGCCGCATGAGATCATAATTACAGCCACAGCTTTGTCTAAGAAACAATCTCCAATTCCACACACTTGGAATTAAAAACTAACAAAAGATTAACAAGATATTCTGGAAAAATGGGGAAACGTTCCTGATTGTTACATGAGCTACTAATTAAGAAACCCCAAATACACAGTGGACAGATCTTTACACAATTTGGGCTATTTTACACATACGTTTGTAAATATTAAAAGATAGAAAAGCATTTCTTATGTATTTATGTCAACATCACAGTACATATTTAAATTGACATCTCCTTGTTTTTGTCCAAGTTAACTTCAGAAAGCAAATAGCTATAGAGGGTTATATGATAGAACTAAAGTAATGGCAAAAATAGGGCAAGCAAGGTCAACTATTTTGAGACGCTGCATAAGGTTATAAGTGTCCCAGAATGACTATTACGGTTTAATGAAATCCAGGACCTATATGTGTACCGCGCAGTGCTCTTGCTGATGTCAAGAAGTCAATCTGTTAGGCTTCGTGCTATTACACCCACCGGGCTGTGATCACATACCCAGAGACGATCAATGCGACAGGCGCCATCTAAGGTCAGGCAGGTGCTGATAAAGCAGTATGTATTTAAAGGTAGGGTTTTGTAGCCTATAGGGAGATAAACATGCACTTATTTGTGTGTGAGTGTGTGTGAGTGTGTGTGTGTGTGAGAACAGAAATTTGGTGACCCAGGGCAAGAAGCCCCTCATGGGTCCCGCTCTAATCCAAATTAATAGGAAGGAGGTCAAATTCTGGGCTCCTGAGACCCTGGGGCCTGGGGCAGTTGACCCCTTTATCTCAGCCTGTCTACTTCTCTGTAGGATAGTGTAAAAGTATTGATATTGCAATATTGGCTAACGCAATAATCAATCACAATGAACTAAATAAATGTCATTAATGCCAAGGTCCACCGTCTCACTGAAATTTGCTATTTTTAAACAAAAATGTTGAAACAGACAGATTAGAATTTTACTCATTATAAATTAACAGTGGTTTAGTCCTGGTGTTGTCATGTTTAGTTAATACAGATACAGTCATATACAGTCACGTGTCATATTAGGGGGCGTGGTCTGGCAACGTTATCTCTCTTTTGGGATGTTTCATGGTGAATTATGTGTATTTTAAGGACAGTTAATTCAAGTCAAGTCACAACTGAGTCTTGATGGAGGTTGTTGACGTTATGGTTCCTCAAAACAGTTGAGGGATTCTTCTGTAGGCTACATGTTAGCACAGCACTACAGCAGCCGGCACTAGCATGTATAACGGTAGCATTTAGCCTGCTGCTGCTGTTAGCATTCTTGGAATTGGGCCGTTGGACCACACTATTCTTCATTTCTTTGACTCTGTGTCTGTGTTTGGCCCAATATACAGTATATCCTAAAGTCTGTGTTTGCTCTTGTGGTTGTTGAACAGTGAGTGATAGAGCAGCTCTTCAACATTAAAATGAATGGACGGCTTTCCCTACAGAGGTTTGTTAGTGGGTGTTCTCTCAGATGCCAACTGTATCTATAACTAAAAAAGTGATTATATGAAAAGGTATATTCAAATAGCGATTGGACAGTCATTAATTGCGATTTTCGATATTGCTATAAATTCCAATGTCATACAGCCGAAAACGGTGAAAAATGTACTTTAATTCATTTTATAGAGTTGAACCCTCACAAAAACAAAACAGGATTTTCTTTTTTGGTTTATTCATTTATGAAGGCTGAAGTAAACGTCAACATTCACACTTAAGATCACACATTTTAAAATGCTAATGCTATATACAGTATGTCTCCTTTAAATTGTGTACATTAGCAATTTGTTATATGTCAGATTGACTGTTGAAAAGGACAGTTTCGTTTAGATTTTTTGCTCCAAAAAGATGACAAGCACAAACAAAATCAAGTCTAAATCGTATTTCATTAAAAATATTTAGTCATGCCATTTTATCAGTCAAATTCCCATGCACTTAGTTCAGACTGAAAATAAGATAAGATAAGATAAGAGATCCTTTATTTGTCCCACAATGGGGAAATTCCACTGTTGCAACACACAGTTTAGGACAGGAATGAAAGAAATAGGCGCATGCAATAAAATAGGATAAATAAACATGGTCATAAAAAAAAAAAAATACAATATAAAGTATAAAGTGCACACTCTCATTTACAGTAAAAATGGTAACTAAAGTGGCTTAAGTGTATTGTTATATACAGTAAGTGACTATAGTGAGGTAAAAGTGTATTAATAGTATGATAAATTATATTGCACATGATTATAGCGGGTGAATGGCACATGTTCAGGGCTAACAGTGTTCATTGTAAAGTCTGACAGCAGCAGGAAGGAAAGACCTGCGAAACCTCTCCTTCACACAGCGAGGGTGAATCAGTCTGTCACTGAAGCTGCTCTCCAGGGCAGACAGAGCGTCCTGCAGGGGTGGGACTCATGGTCCAGCATAGACGTGAGTTTAGCCAGGACCCTTCTGTCCCCACCTCACGCACTGAGTCCAGAGCACAGCCCAGGACGGAGCTGGACTTCTTGATGACCTTGTCCAGCTTCTTCCTCTCCCTCTCTGTGATGCTGCTGCTCCAGCAGACCACACCGTACAGGACAGCTGATGCCACCACAGAGTCGTAGAAGGTCCTCAGGAGAGGCCCTGACACTCCAAAAGACCTGAGTCTCCTCAGGAGGTAGAGCCGACTCTGACTCTTCCTGTACAGTGTCTGTGTTATGAGTCCAGTCCAGTTTAGTGGTTCAGATGAACACCCAGGTACTTGTATGAGTCCACTCTCTCAATGTCCCTTCCTGGATGTTCACTGGTGAGGGGGCAGTGGAGTGGCGTTGCGGAAGTCCACCAGCATCTCCTTGGTCTTTCCCCGCTGATGAGGAGGTGGTTCTGCTGACACCAGTCCACAAAGTCCTGCGTTACTCCTCTGTACTTCAAGCGCCATCGCCGTCCGTGATGAGTCCGATGATGGCAGAGTCGTCAGAGAACTTCTGCAGAACACAGCTGTCCGTGTTGTGTCTGAAGTCCGAGGTGTAGAGGGTGAAGAGGAAGGGCGCGAGGACAGTGCCCTGCGGCGCCCCCACACTGCAGGTCAGAGTGTCAGACACACAATCCCGGGCTCTCACAAACTGGGGTCTGTTCGTGAGGTAGTCCAGGATCCACTCTGCCAGGTCACAGTCCAAAAGCAGTGCCTAAACCTTCGACAAAAGATGTTCATATCTCAAACTCCGCGCTCCCATATCCATCCTGTTCCCTCTGTAATTAATCGCATTAATTAACAAATAAACACCGACTGCTCCTCTTTTAATTTGCTGCTTCGAAGTCAAAAGGGGCCAAGATCCTCTTCCTGACATTTATCATTTAGAATTAAGTCAATTTGCCAAATCTAAGCAGGATAAGTATCTAACACGGTTCAAGCATTAGCCGCATATTAACGGATACAAACTTAATCATCGTCATTAGCGTGACACAGGGCAAATAACACATGTTCAGTTCAACGTGCTCTTCTACAGCTGCAATATTATCGAGCAGTTTCCACCGCGTTTAATTAGAAAGTAGTGGGCGATGTTTTCTTATTAGTGCTTTATAACGCGGTTAGCTTGTGCCGAACACATCACTACATCTTAAAGATACAAATAACAAGCTGAGTGTTTTCTGTAGGTCTCCATCAAGATTTCCCCAGTGAGGAATTAGAGTGGCGGCATTATTTGAAACGACACGAGCAGCTAACACGCACATATTCAGAGTCTGCACAGTGGGGACCCGGCACCAAATTAACTGTATTACAGATATTACTGCTGAAGACCAAGGGAAAAAGTATTATATCAAGCCAACACTGAGATAGATTGAAACGCATTAGTTCTTGCATGAGTCACTGAATTTCTTGTGGCACCCCGAAGGTTATGACGGGCCGCTTTGTGGAACTAAATGCTAAATGAAATGTAAATGGTGGGGAAGTAATTAGGCACATTTGAGAATTAACTTCGGAATACAATGTAGTTTGATTATTACAGAATATGTCTTGCACTTGCATTATTGAACTTTTTTCTTGCAAATGCACTGTGTAACTTTTCCAATGGAGGGAGACACTTTTATTGGTGTGTGTTGAATTTTCCACATTAAAGGTAGCAATCTTTGTTTAATTCTTTTTTCTGTAATGAAGTAAAATCTAATTTGCCCCAACACACATATTTGAAATTTATATTTAAACGTTATAAAAGCAGCTCTTATGATCAGAATCAGACCGCTCTTATGGAGGATGTATGTTGAGGACGACAGGAAACAGCGATAATGAATGGCAACAAGCCTCATATTTAGCTTTTGGAATTTATCTTTGTTGTTAAATGAAGCCGTAAATAACAATCCACCTTAAAAACTATTCATATTACACATTAGCAACGTTTAAAGATTGTGTCCTAAATCTGCAAATAAACTGACATGGACTTTCCACATTCTAATATCATCAATGTAGATGTTTGTAAGAGATATACTTTATAAAACTTCGTAGATCAAACATTTGCAATTACTGAAAATTATGTGATCTTGATGAAATAGTGAAAATATGTTGTACTAATGAGGTTTTTGTACATGACAGCAGGCTAATTCACTCATGTCAATGTAATAAACACCAACATCATTTACTTTTTATAAGGTCGATTATGCAAAGCGTGTTTTCAGAGGGCATTTTTGATCATTCTTCTCTTCAAACGACTCTCGCTGGCTTAATTAAAAGATCAATGATACAATACAATTTTAATAAAGATTTTGAATTGTTATGAAATGGTGGTTCAACCTTTCCCTAAATAAAAACCCAAATCAATGCTGTAGTACATTTGTAGCATAGTTAATGCGAGGCTTGACTCACTACAGTCAATTTAGTTGCAGAAATCCACTTTTCTTGTTGATCTGGAGCTTTTTATCATGTAAAATGCTCTGTGTTTCTTCTGCCCTTCATAATATGTCCATCTCGGTGCGTAAAAGTAATCCACAATCTCTGCAATGCTGACAAAGTTTGATAATCGCAGCAGACACTGTTTATGTGTATTCCCTGCCAGTGCGGAGTTCCATGGTACATGATGGGATTGAATGACGATATGTGCCGGACCTCTATAGAGCGTTTGATTCTATGTGAAGCAGGAAGTGTGCTGCTAGCATGCTAATGTTATGAAAAACACTCAAACTTTTTGCGCTGAATAATTTGGATGCTCTGTTCAGGTTAAGTAACTACTACTAATTAATGGGTTAGGATATTAATAAACAGTATTTGAAGGACTTTTTTTTAGAAATATTGATATCTAACTAGCTTGATTTATTCAGGACTTAATGATAAACAATGGGCAGAATTTGAATTGTAATGCTTTTTTTTCCATTAATATCTAGTTCACTCAAATAAGATATAATAAATTCCCACTGTAAAAACAAAGTGTCAACAAAATCACCCAAGAAATTTAAGGGGAGTGTACTTACAGATATAAAGTAAACATGATCAAATCAAATATTGGTGGTTTTCAGACTCTACACTAGAATGTGTAGGGGGCTAGAGCCAGTTGATTACATTGTACTATGCCATTGAATAACCAAAAGGTAAATTCACAAATGTTGAACCTGATCATTTCTATCAGTTTCTAGATCCTCGATCATGCTATAGAACAACAAAAATCTGCATTTTAACATCATACATTTTTGATGAAATTTGATAGCCCTATAGAATGTTGTTATCTGAATCCCAGAAATAGTTTTACAGACACTTAAAACTTATGGTCTTGATTTATTCTTAATACAAAACATTGTACGTGATGGCCCACGTTGTTGAGGTTGGTGTTTTTGTTCTCAAGTTGATTATCCAATCAGAAGGCAGTATGATGCTCACATTTGGTTTGCCAGTTTCACAACTGAAATCCAGTTGTCTTAAACCTGTGCGTCCTCTCTATGATCTGAATGGTCACTAAGTCCAGCACCTGCACCAAAATGAGTGCTGAATCAGTGCTAGTGCAGCCTCTGCAGCTCAATAAGCTGCAAATCTGGAGGTTTTGAGCTGAACATGAGCCATGGCCTGTCCATTGACTTAGAAGGAGAAACACTTGTATGTGTCCTCTGTCTGCAGGTTAAGGTTCTGACAACACAGGTTTAGTTTTTTTTTTCAAACCAGAATGAGCCCAAGCTACATACCTTTTCATTTTTTCAGAATGTTGTGTCCAAAATAAGTACAGTTTTGTGCAAACCTTAAAGCTGAAGTAACCAATTTTCATATTACGACGCTGATATTTATATCTACCCAGTCCTTAGCCCTCACAAACCCTTAAGCACATCCATAATACACAATCACGAGCATACAATTTTGGGAGCATGCAGCTTTTTTCAGACAGCAAAGTACAACTGGGGCAGACTGCCAAAGCGTAGCCAATCAGAGCGCTGCTTTTGGCTCTTTTTGACGAGAAATAAAATACTTACTTCCATAAAAATCAACCGTTGGATACCCCAGATTTAAATGATCAAAAAACAATGTAATACATTTTTTTCCCAAGTAAACTACAGAAAAGTTTCCAATTCACATCTTAATCTTTTTTTCCTATTCACCTGCAGTGTCTGGCCGTACGAATGTAGAAGAACGTATTAAATTCTCGAAAGGATGAAGTCAGACCCGTGCGGTGAGAGCTGGCATGCAGCGAAGACTGTCTTGCTGGGATTGTTGTTGTTGAACGCCACATTTCATCGCTCCATTGTTTTTTATGAAGACAATAATGGAAAGTGATGTTGCGGCCCGAGTGACGCTGACAGGACATGAAAGACAGGCGGGCTAGAAAGACGAGAGGGATGAAACGTGCCGAAATGAAAAATGTATTAGCTTCATTGTATTGTTGAATCTGCAATGTGTTCGCAGAAAGAGAGAGAGGGACGGAGAGACTGACGGTGCACCGATGTCCGCTCGTGGAAAAGAGGCCGACGAAAGGAGACGGCAGGTTAGAAAGAGAGGGATAAGAGGTATAAACGATAGTGGAGTATTTGTGTTGCTGTTTATTGGATACTTGGGTAGGACTGAAAGTGCAATTAACGGCAATATCATTAGGAAGGAAAGAGGTAGAAGTGTTTAGAAGATTAATGATAAGGAATGCAAGAACTTCAATGGTTGAGCGGAGAATATGCAATCGCTTGGACTAAAACTAAAGGCAATTTAATGTTTATGTGGGCTTTTTCTTTAACATTTCAGAGATAATCTATGTTTGCCCTTGGATAGGAAGTAATTACATAATCAAGAACTCATTTTACTGAAATTGTTGATTAATCCACTATTCAAAAAACGATAAGGTAACACTTTAAAGGTTGATCTTTATGTGCCAATGTGAGAGAAAGGCTTTTGAGTCATCATAGCTTCTTTAAATCTATGGGTGAAATTTAAAAAGTGCACCTTAGATCATTTGATTGTTTTTCGGTGGAAGCTTATCAATGACAAAAATAAAACGTTTTGCCTGTAGTGTCTTGCTTTAAATGAAAATCACTGAAAGTCCTTTGCCGTTGTAGATTTAGTGGAGTTGACTGCTAGAACAAATGATGGCACAGCAGTTCGTATCAAAACGAGCTACAGGCGTCAACAACTGCGGGCTCATTAGATTTTGTCTACTGCGCCCCATGGCTCACCAGAAGTTGTGGACGGTCTGTCGTCGGTCGCTTCGTGCTCAGGGACAATCAAAAGGATCATTTTTAGACGTAGTGATCGTTTTTTATGTCTCCAGTTGAGTTATTTAAGATGATTTAGAAAGCAATGTCTGGCTTTTGGAGATAAGTTAGACGTTTCAAAAGAGCTGCGTGAATCACATGATAATTGTGATGGCTTTTGTATATTTACATTTTAAGATACTCAAAACACTTTGTATTTTTCATTCACTCCCCACACTCGATGATGACAAACTATCCTCGTATCGACAGCTGTCCTGGGGCAGAGACATGACAGAGACATGGCTGAAACTTCCAAGAAATGCGTGAACAGCAACTCGAACCATCACCAATCACTCACACACTGCACATTCATACAACAGCGTGAATGAAGCGTCAAACTATTAAGAAAAACTAGTTTGAGTTCTAATTCAAATGCTGTGACAATGCTTTTGTACTCAGATTTCTTCGCCTTTGAATCGCTAAACATGGAATTTATTAGCTCATTCTGCACAATAATAGGCTCTTGTTTCCATCTAGGATTGTATTCCATTATAGCAGATTCTTATACTTTATCCGACAAGGTGCACTAGTTATTTCTGCTTTAATAGAAGACAAAAGCTGTTCTTATTGTAAAAGTTCTTTGTGCCGGCAGTTCATTTATGTGACGGTATATTAAGTGAAATGGCTTAATATCCCCAGATTACCTTTTCTTTCTAATAATCAAAGGCATTTCCTTCTTCCTGTGTCCTCTAAAATGACTGAGAATAATAATTTGTTGGGTCGGTGAGGCGAGCGTGTTTCAGAGCTGGATTGGAGGTGAGATGAACAATTTCCACTGGAGGTGCAAGAACGCCATTCTCATTGGATGCGTGTGGTATTGCTTTGTCTGAATAAAACTTCAAGACAGGGCTAACAGGCTCTGACTCAACCAGGATATGACATGTTATCTGTTCATTTTCATCTCTACCAGTGCAGAGAGTTGGCAGCTAGCTTCCAAATCCAGAGGCATAGCAAAAAGATTTCGGAAAACATAGAGATGGTTATTTTCTCTGCTCTTGTCCATTAGAAATTGAAGGACAGCAGCAAAAATCCATCTCTTGTGTTTGGATGTGCTGTGTCAAAACCCTCCCCCCTCACTGTGATTGGATTAACATAAATGCTCAAGATCAAAGTTCGATGGAGCAATCCAAGACTCTGGAAGAAAATGAAGTAGCCGGTCTGGGCTGACATACCAAGCTACTACAGACCCTTCCAGCAGTGATGTTTATTATATCTGCATATGTAGTCTGGTACTTATGTAAACAGTCATTCATTTTAATGAGACAACAAGTAAGGAAATTGTAATTTTGACACATGGTTGTTATTCAGATGATTTTCCAGCAAGTAAAAACTACCAAAATCTATCTTTAACCTCTAGTTTATTTCTTACTGTAGTACACTTGGTGAAACAGAGCTAAAATTTTCTTGTTAAACAGCAGTGGCATGCTGTTTTTGTTGCATCATTGTCCAGTATGACTCTACATTTAAAGCAGAACAAAGTAACTTCAGCGACAGAACTCCCCCTGCAGGTCTCTTGTGAAAATACACTGCCAGTAAAAAGGCGCTAAAAGCTTTCCTCTTTTTTTCCCCCCTTCCTTTTTACTGAAATAAGGAAGTACAATCCCATACAAAAACATTCCATGTCGTGAAATATGAAAAAGAGAGCCATGGTTTCTCAGGAGAGTTGTCTTCAAGTCGGTGTCAAGAAAGTTGCATGGCTGGCTTTCTGCGCAGAGACAGGAGGGGGAGACGGCGGGGGCTTCAAACACCTCGAAAATACATTTACAACCACCACACGGACTTTAATAAGGTAAAAATGTTACTTAGTTCTACTTTAAGAAGTTCCTCACATGGGATCGAGTGGTCAGTCACTAAAACAGACCTGGATTTTCATATTTTGCAATGTTATGCTAACCATCTCACTGAAAATGTTTTAAAACTCATGCTACTGGCTAATGGAATGCTGGTGTTTTCTTGACAAACACTGAAAAGGTCTATAGAATCGGTCACAAAAGCAAACTGCTTCAAACTGTTCAAAGTTCCGGCACTCTTATTGATTATTTTGCACTAACTGAATTGAATTTGGGGCCAATGAGCTCACATTTGATATAGAAAAAGCCCATGATAACTGACTTTGGATATTGCAGTATATTGTAAATATTATGACACACTTATCTGCGGCTATACGAACATCCGTCAGGAGAGCACTTGGGGGTGGCTGAGTGGACCAATTGTTTGTCTGTCTGTAATAGGAGGCGATTTTCTGAGGACTTCTGGGGGCATGAGAAAATGACAAAATAGACTACAGAAAAAGAATGATCTGCCATAGTATTTTTGCCGAGCTAGCTGCCGCGCTCACAACCACACACACTGCCGTTGCCTGGCTCTGATCTGACGAATGACACTCCGGCTTCAATTACCGGCCCCTACCTGGTGCCTGCAGCCACTGTCGCCCCCACAGAACGCACCCCGCATGCCATCACCCAATTTAGCAAAGTGTCCCAAGTTGGCACCCAGTTTAGTTCCAAAAAGTAGGGCATCAGCAGAAAGCATGATGAGTAAGACCCTCTCTGTCTTACTAAGCTATTAAGGCCAGAATTTAGGCCACAGGGGCAAGAGGAGGGAAAATGGCTCCATGAGATTACTTTTGCATTGTGTGTTGACGTCTACAGTTTTGAAGAATGGGTTGGAAATGCAGGACAACTACATTTACGCTTGTACCTTTTAGCAGTCAAATCATTAATCTGAATAATAAAAACGCCCTTTGCAGAAAAATGCACATCGTTAGGAATGTCTTGGGGGATTTTGCACATCAATATCATCAAAACAAGAAAACGTAATAGTAATAATTGACAAAAATCTACTACAGTAAATTGGTTTATTTGTCTAGCACCCCAGTAATGTTGTACTCAGAGTGTGAGATAAAGCTTAGGGGGCACTCGAGGCAAAAAAGATTTGAAAACACCAATTTGCAGGTTTCACTGCGGCCACAATTTTTATAACTAAAGTGTTCTTTGTGTGTAATGCTAGAGCAGCAATGCATTTCTTGACATTCTCTGGACAATCACTTCTGTAAAAGTAAATATAAATAAATAATTGTTTTATTGTGGGTTATATAGCCTCTTAATACACAGTCATCAACGCTTATTTAATCTTTAAGAAGTACTTTCACTTAAAATTAGCTTAAAAACAGATACTGTCCCTGACCCTGCATTTGACCAGTTAGTGTTAATGTTGAGCTTTGAGAATTCCAAAATCACACTGTTACAAATTCAGTTATCATTTATATATTTGGTGTTCCTAATTTTGTGTTCTGTTGTATTACAGTGTTTGTTTTTCCTTGGACGTTCCACTAAATATTGTGATGTCCCCCAGGGGTGTGTGCTATGTCCACTAATGTTTACCCGGCTAAACAATATGCAGGTCACGACTTCCAACATTCTTATTATATAAATCACATTACTTTCTAATATATTATCTTATATCAAATTAAAAGCCAACACATTTTGTAAATTGGGCGGTGTTTGACAAGATATCAATGACACTTTAATGAGTTGCAGTAGTTTAGAAATATCTACACCTCAGACATTTTCAGATTTGTTATGTAAAGTACCTCCCAAAGCCAGACACATGTATAATGCTAGCTGCTAACAAAAATGGGTCACGCTGAGGATCACATGGCATCGACTCAACACACCACAACTTAGTCAGAAAGATCACACCATTAGGAACATCAATTATGAGTAATATACAGATTATTATAAATACTCTTTTATTTGAACTAGAAATAGCATTTGTCTATTGATACATTGCCTGAGAACCCCACTCTTGTTATTCTCTGTCTGTTCTCCTTCACTGGGGAGTGCGTTGGCTGTCTGCCAGATCTCATCCTCAGCAGTGGTTCAAAGCCATGAAGGTGGAGTTTCTCAACCAGGAGATTGAGTCCTACATTTTGGGCAGCTGTCTGTTTGAGATTTCGGGAAAGTGTCCTGTGTAAGCCCTGAGCCCAGTGACAAGACCTCTCTTATCCCACTCCTCAGGCACCATGGCACCCAGGTCTTTCATCAGCTCCTCTTCCTTTCACTGCCCAAGATCAAGATCTCAGCTCATACTCAACATGTTTATTTGGATTTTAGCTTTGACATTTTTATTACATTACTCTTGTTTCTGAGTCGTTTCTCATCTCATCAACAAATTCTAAATGAATGTAATGCTATTTACAAGTAAGGATGACGGAATATAAAAGTGTTCCGTTATGATTATTGTGAGAATAAACATCATAATTTTACGATTCTTAACAATTACTAACACTAAGACAGTGAAATACTTAATTTCTGTTTCCTTCACAATGTTTACTAGATCACCACTCCTTCAGTTTGTGACCAGTTTTATGAAATCAAACTCTTTCAATCATAGATAATGCGACATACACAGACAAAGAATAATAATAACAACAATAATACATGTTTATGAATGAAATGACTTGTTTTTGCTTCTAAAATTGTCACAATTACTTGACTTAAATACGTACTGAATTATTGATGAAATGAATTGCTGACATCCCCACTGCAATACTGTGGCAGAAAATTGCTGGAATGACAACAATTCTTAACCTCTAAACTGCCTCTTACCTGTAAGCCAATGAAGATCCATTTCTTCCACTGTTTTGGTGAAGATGTGGGGCTGAGTGAAGCGCTGGAAGCAGATGGCGTAACAGTCTGTGGATGCTCCATTAAACACACACATATGCATGCACAGGCTGAAGGAGAGGCCACATCTGCAACAAAGAAGGTCATACATTCTGGAGTGTTTCAAAGACAATTTCAGAGATTCCAGGTAGAGTTTTTTTTTTTTTTAATGCAGTCAACAAAGAACTATGCTTTTAAATGTTGTAAAATTGATTTGACGCTACTACTACTGCTAATACTACTACTACTACTACAAGCCAAGACCAGACCAGAAAACAAGAGAATACATATATTGATTTTTTAATTATAAGATGGGTATCAGGTCAGAATAAATAGTTTGGTGGGCCTGATCTGGTCAGCAGGTCTTCTGTTGAGGACATTTTAGGGTTCTTTCAACTGGTTATTCTGGCAACTAAAACCTTTTGATCTGCTAATCACCACCAACACCAAATTATAACAGCAACTTAGCCATCATGACTACGACTATCTCAACATTAATTTTATTTAAAGCAAAGCTATATTTGAACATTTTTGACTTGTATATAGAGACACAGATAGGTCAAGTTTATGAAATGTGAAGAAAGATTTCTACATTTCAGAAGTTATACCTGTATCAAAAGGTTTACACATCAAATCCCAAATCAAAACGATCATTTCGACATTTCAACACTAGAGCAGAAATGAATGCGAATGTGGCTGATTATCCATATGCATGTCTAAAATCTGCATTCAGTTTGAAATATTAGCAGGTAAATCTGTATTTATATCAATAACTAAATAGAAAATGTACCGGACCAAATGTTTTCAGGAAGTCGTGTTAACCCGAAGGAGGGCTGTAAAACTGTTGGGCAGAATCTACGAAGAACATAAAATCATTCTATCGCTGAAGTTGTTATTTCAGTACAACAATAGAAAAGGGAAAGTTTGACAGGACAGCAAGTCTTGTGAATGGTGACTTTTTATTCTAGTCGCTCTACAGAGAGAAAGAGAGAGAGAGAGAAAGAAAGAGTAAGAGATAGAAAGAGAGAGAAACAGTGCCACTGTACAGAAGAGCTTCTTGTGAAATTGACACAAAAAATATTGTTTTTACTCTTTATCATTTATAATTCTTCATGATGATGTATTCCAGTATGAATTTACAAGCCATGTATACAGGTGTCATTTCTAAATATATTCAAAATAGTTCCTTAAAAGTCTTTGAGGAAGTATTTGTTCTTTTCTTTAAAAAAGCTCTATTGTTACAGCAAACCATAATGAAAAAGGTCTTGAATCTTTGGAGGGATAGCAGACTCAAAGTAGGTTTCTTTTTTTCTTTTTGTCGTCTTTACAGTTGGAGTCTTGTCTACACATGAAGGAGAGGGAGGAGAGAAGCAGAGCTGGTGATACAGTATTTCTCACCTGCCATCGGAGGAAGAGCAAGGAAGTACCGCCTTGAACGCAAATCGGAACTACCCCATTGGTCCGGAATCGAGGCCTGATGGCGGCCAATGGGGTCAGGTCCTTGCACTCTCCCTTTTTAAAACAGCAGCGTCTTCATGTGTTCAACGTTTTTTTCTCTCAGATATGTAAATACACCTGGTTACAAAGTGATCGTAACATCCAAATAAAATGACCCAAAAATGAACAGAAAACATTAAAATAGTTACATCCGGGGTTGCATGCCATCACTCATTATTTATCATGAATTAAAATACATTTTGCTATTAAAAAGAGCAGGGTTGTCATCACAAGGGCGTGTGAGTGCATTTGAACAGAAAACAGTTTTACATGACCGTCGTGTCAAAAAAGAACAAATGAACAAATGTTTGGCGACAGTGCTGTTGTTTTGATATTTGTACATGTGCATATTGTTCAATCTGCAGCTCGCACAAGCAGCATGTGAGGATACATATGATACGAAATAGAAACGTGTAAAAACGAACTAAAACGTCAGTCATCGGGCACGCTGTCGATTCCAAGTAGTTTCCCCAACAGTACAAAAGTGATATGTTCGTTTAAATATGGAGTTTGTCTTACCACAGTGGACAAAGCAGGAGATGGTTCCATAAAACTGGTAGATCCTCAATGCTAAACAACATCCTCTATTGTGATCATATCCTCTTTCATGTTCTTCTGTTTACTTGGGATGTGATAGATCATTCAAACCTGGAAGACTTTGGACTGGTAAACATTAACAGGAGAATTCTGCTTCCCGCCCGGTCACTTGCCATTTTTTTTCTTTACTAACGTATGTATTTTTTTTTTCCTTTTTTACGAAAAGATCTGTGCCACATGGTTTTATTTTGCTGTTATGATTGAAGCTCTCCCCAAAATGCACAGAATCATCCTGAGGTATTTGAATTGACAAAATTTGGCTTTTGAGAACTCCGATCAATTAAGTCAAGTAAATAGATGCTTGCATGTTGCTCTACACACAAAAAGTTACAAAAAGTGGCACATGGAAGTATGTACATGTCAAAGTTATTAAAAAAAAGGACAAACAATAAAGAAAGGCATATAAGAAACCAAAATACACTCAAATGAAGTAGCATCAAGCTAAAAGAAGGACTGCCATGCACACATCTTACATGGTAACGTGGTTATGAGGAACACTTGCGTATCATTGCATTCAAGTGAAAACACAAACGAAGAGCCTTCTCAAGTAGATCCTCAGGAGGTCCCTGGTTGATTGTGGGTTGGTGGAATTGGCTGCATTTGTATTATTAAAACAACCTTTTCATTTTGTTGAAGCAAAACAAGACATAGCAAAATTACATTTACCCAACACACCCAGATCTGGCATGTTTACAAAAAGAGCAAAAGTAGAAAGGAGAAAAATAGTCAGTGTTTTAATACCCTGTTTGTCAGTATTAGGGAGGTCAGAAGACCTTAGCCTCCATTTGTTAGCTAACTGAAAATACAGTGTTAAATTCTGCCATGGTCATCTCCTCTCTTCCCTTCCATCATCCTCCTGCTGTTTGGAAGCAGGAGCCTCAACGTGACACAGATTTACTAAGCACAAAGTTCAATGTTACGATTGTACAAGTATCCATCCACACCTGACGTGTCAATGTCCCTTTTATAAACATGAAAGTGTATAAGTCAGTTTTTTCATTTCTCCAACATGAAATAAAAAATCTGTACATGCAAAATAATCTACTATCTTTGATGGCGTTTTCAAAAAGCTATGCTTTTTCAAAGCATTGTGGGAAAGGTTTTAAACTAATGCTATTATGCTACCAAATAAGCAAACACTAAAGTCCTACACATGGGGATCTGAATGCCAGAATCCCGAATAAATTGTACAGTAGAATAGAATAAAAAAGCAATACTGCAAATATTTTTCTATGCAAAGTGCCAGAAAAGAAATGCCCATCAGCCTGCTAGTCCTTTCATTTGTAAACTTCTTTAGGAGAAATCCTTTATATTATTCTTCACTTTTCATCTATGTGTCACTGGGGTTACCACATCGATCTTTATTCTGACAAATGATTAGATAGCATCCAACTAAAACCTTTTAGATCAGCCCTCATCGCATTTGCCTGTCTCTTCTCACCCTGCCAGGGGTCTCGGTGGCCGTATTTGTCAGTGTAACAGTGACTAGCTCACTGTGACGCCCTGGCCCTCTGGGAGGCCCCATGTCTGGCCTTGACATCAAACGTGCCCATCTGGTTTCCTGTCAGGCCATTTACGCTCAGGCAGCCTGACAGCACAGGTGGGCCAGAGAGCGCCGTTCCCTTATTTCAACACACCTCCTCAACAAGTGACAAACTATTCACTCAACAGTTCTTTACCAACAGTTCAAACAGTGCAGGACCTTTAGCCTGATCTGACACATTTAACACACAATCTCCTCTTTACAACACTTCTGCTTTCAGCAAGCTGAGCTCCAGCCATGAATCCAAGTAGGTACATGGCAGAGACTGGACTGAAATGATAACATCTGCAGAGTAATAGTAATCCCATCACCTCTGAGGGCATGAGTTCTTTTGGATTGGGTCAGAGAAAAAGAAAAGAGTGGCTATGGCATCCTTCAGTGGATAACATAGTTGATAAAATATAATACAATGCCAGAGAGGAGTTAGGAGCAGAAAAGACATAATTCTTATATCAACTAAACATCTGACTCAAGACTGGGGACTTTTTTATACAGCCGTCTATTGCTGAGCTGGGCTGAGTTTAGGACACCACGCTGTGCAGGGTATGCACTAGTCTTATTGGCTGAGTAAGGCATTGCATGCTCCTTAGTGTACATGTCATTGGCTATCCGCCCGTCCCGTGAACAGTATGAAGCATTGGACTTAACAGAGGAGCGGAGATTGTTCGCATCAGTGCGTGTTTGAATGGGGGCTGATGTCAGCACAGCTGCAGGCGAGGCTACAGCCAGCTGTTTGTAAATATCCGAGGAGCTCCGCCCATGGACCAGTCTGCTGCTGGTGTCGTCCCTTAGTGAGTGGCTGAGGAAGGGGTTGTCAGAGCCATGAGTTGGATACAGAGACTTGCTCCTCTTGCTCTCCTCTAAGTTGTGGTTGAACATAGATTTGGGGCCTGTGCCGAACAGTTTGCCAGAGTAGGGGCGCATGCCGAAAAGATTGGCATATTGGGAGTCGGAGGCAGAATCCAGGAAGCGGTCCTTCTCCTTGAGGCTGACGCTGCGAGCAGGTCGTCCCTGGTCTGAGTCCTTGGGCTTTTCTAGCATTATGTTGTCAAAGGAGTGCTGCCGACTCAGCCTTAGGCGGTTTCTCTTTTGGACATGCGGCCCGTCGGTCTGGGGCCAGTACAGCCCAAACATCTCGTCTTGTGTCTGCGGGTGCTGGAGGTGCATGGTGGGACTGATCAGGGAGTCAGCAAGAAGCTGGTCCTCACTGATGTCATACAGGTTTGCTGAGTGGAGGCAGGCTTCACAGCGATTGTAGGGGGAACGTGTAGCAGACCCTGATGAGGGGTAGGATCCACCTGCTGGGTAGCTAGTGGTCATTTTAGACAAGCAAGCACGGCAGTGTGTCTGTTTGTATCGATCAATAGTTTCATGTGGTGACAGAGAGATGTTTTTCTCCTTTAGACTGTAGTGTTTAGAGTATGTTTGGTCTGGTAACATATCAGAGTCTGTGTGATGCAAAGGGGAGGAGTTCAGATGGATAATGGGCTGCTCACACTTCCTGTAGTTATCACTGTGGTCACTATAGATCTCAGGGTAGTCCAGATCATCAGCGGCCAGGCCTCTGCTCTCGCGGTACTGAATGGGGTCTGAATGAAGGCTCATTTCTCGGTCTGATTCTATAGTGTAGATTTTTTCTCCTGCTCCTCTCCCACTTTGGTTAGTTCCACCGCTGACCTGTTTAGTCTTTAAGTAGGACAGCTCTACCTCACTGCAATCCCTTGGGTATTTTGACGTCACGGATCTTTTTTTTAAGTTGTCCTTGGACTTCAGGTGCTTGTTGTTTTCTGGGTCCTTGTAGGAGGCAGCCCTGCTGGAGCAGTCGGAGATGTCCGAGTGGGCTGTGTCCTCAGGGAGGTACCTCTGAGTCTTCATGGACAGACGGGGATCAGGCATGAGCATGTCGGGCATGGGCGCGGGGCCAGGAGGTGCTGAGCGAAGTGTGTCCACAGACTTTTTCCACAGGGTCCGGGGCGGTTTGGCATTGGTCTGGACCGAATCAGCACTCACCGCCACCTCCACAGAGTTGGGATTGGCATCATTCAAGGTCAGGGGATGCTGTCCTCCCTGAAATATGTAGTTGTTGAGGTGGTCTTTGTGGCGGTTGGCGAGATAAGCCTGTAAGTCTCCAGTGTCCCCGTAGATCATGTCTTTGGGAGCGTAGCTTCGGTTGTCAGCGTAGATAAAGTTCCCCTTTTCCGCCATCATGTCCATGATCATGGGACCAGCTGAGTGCATGAACTCACGTTTGGGAGAGTTGGCCGCCAGGTTGGCCATGTTGGACATTTGTTTGGCTGACTTTATCAGCTTAAGCATCTTATCCTGGGGACTAAAGTCCAGATCCGTCTTTTTCTTCATGTCAATATGAACGCCATGGATACAACTCCAGATTCCCTGTTTGGGGTGAATATGAGTGGCATGATGAAGGGAAAGTGGAAAAAGTAAATAGAAAAATAGAAGAAAATAAGTTAGATAAATGAAATGAGAAATGATATAAAAGATCAACATAAATGTGAGAAGAAGAAAGAGAAAAGAGAAAAAATAGTTACTTACTGAGTGTTAGAAATCTGTATTTAAAGTAAAAGAGCAACTTCAAAACATGAATGACACACAAAAGTCTATAGAGGGCTCCAGCAGTGCAGAGCCTTTTGTACTTAGAGCAGCATAGTATAAAATACCCAATATTTTCTACTCCCATACTGTGTTATACAAGTTTATTTTACATTTAACCATGCTTTTTTACGCCATCCTAAAAATAAACTGAAAACTAAAAAGCCTTGTGCTGTAACCAACAACAGTTTTGTTATATCATCTACCACAACCAGTTGCCTTTATTTTCTCATAGCGTCTTCCCTCATATGTGCCTATCATTAGTTTACTTTGCTACATTACTCACAGCGCCCACAAATAGAGCCGGGATACCGCAATGCTTTTAGGGATGCATGTCCATGCCTTGCGTCTTCACACAATGCGGGAGATTGCTGACCTTTTACCACAATGGGAAAGAAAGGACTGATTTAGGGCTGGGCTGCCGCGATTTCACCCCAAAACACACTGCAATCAGGATCTATTTTTGTTGTCATTGAAGCGCTCCTTGTGATCTCCCGCCCATGTCATCCTCCCTTAGTGCCTCGTTCCCCTTTGTGCTCCTTACTTCCGCACTAGTTCTTAGACTGTACTGTGTGCTGGCTCTGCACTGTTCTTTCACTCCACTGGTAGAAAATAGCACTGTTAAAGGCCAATCCGACCCCAATAAGGTGCTTTTGACTTCGACTTTATCGACACTTGATCATAATTACACTTTTAATGACTCTCATAAAGTACGAACACAGACTTAATTCATAATCCACAAGTAGTTTATTAAGAATGATTAGCTACTTAATTACTACTTAATAAACTAAACAAAGCTCCCAAACCTTAAAGGGGCTGACCCCGATTTTTTATGTGAAAAAGTAAAATCAACTCTGTCACAGAAAAGAGTTTATTCTGGTGAAAATTAGTACATAATGCACTCTCTGCTTCTAATTATAGAATGTTTTATTCCCCGCAAAGCAGGAAGGGAGCCGTTAGCATGCTAGTTAATGTTAGCTTTACTGTTTACTGCTAAAATGAATTAGTTCTGTTTTTCAAGTTTCAATAAAAATCAGGTACAGCCTGCGATAATAAGCCTGAATCATTCTTAATAAACATTTTGCTCATTATGAAATAAGTCTTATTCATGCGTTATTGAGGCTAATTAAAGTGTATTTATTATTAAGTTGTATTGATTTATTTTGAACATGGGTGAATGAAATTGTTGCATAATATTGTCAGGGCAGAAAGGAACAGTGGAGTTATTACTTATTCCCTAACGCTTTATGTAGTTGTAGTAATATATTATTCAATGACTGGATTGGCGAGTGTTGACTGTAGAGAATGTTCTGCTTGGAACTTTCTTTAAAAATACTTTCATGAGTTAAGATATAGGACAGTTAAGTGTGACATAACAGAACCAACTGTTCTAAGTAACATCGACAGCCGACAAAGCTTATCTGAACCTCCTGATGAATTAGAAACATAACAGGGGACAGAAACTCTTTCACGCTAAATGATATCAATGGGTAGACCTACTTTTACAACATAATAGTTTGAGCCTTTTTAGACTTAGCTTGTGATGGGAAAAAAAAGATAACCTGACAACCCGTATAATACTAGGGCTGAGCGATATGCCAAAATATTTACATCACGTTTTTCTTGGAGGTAGGTCATAATTTAGATTTTATCATGATACAGTTTGAGGTGGGAGATATAATGAAAAACTAATAAAATCGCAGTTTTTATTCGGTTATTTCGGTTTTGAAGATCTGTGAAATTAGATGTATAGTCTATAAATAAAACAATTACAAATTAACTGAAAAGACACAAACGTTGAGTGAAAAAAAGGGTATAAGTGATATATCTGCACATTTGTGGTTAATTTACGGTCCATTTTGTGCAAGATAGAACCTCAAGCAATAATCAACAGTCCAATTTTAGCACATTTGCTGAATCCCGATATATATCGATTTGACCAAAATAGTAGATCGTCACAGGAATGAGATCATTGTTCAGTTTTTATCACCGTATCGCCCAGCCCTATGTACTACTTTGATTTTTCTGCTGTCAAAGATGTTTAATCTGTATTGTACAAAACCCCGGAGCAGGTTAACAACTGCCAACTTGCTCTTTTATGTGATTGGGATTGGAATTTCATTAAACCTGAAAGTAGAGTTATGGGCTCTGTGCACAAAAGCGCCCTGCTAGCTCAGTGTTAGCGTCACTACTTCCTGTCCAGTTCTATAGCTAGGTTTTTGGTTTTTTTTTGCAGAGTCACCCTAAAACTAATAAAAACTCAAAGATCAGGCAGTGAACTGTGAGCTCAAGGTGAACGTCACTGATAATATGTTAAAGTGATGTTAAAGTAAATGATGTGACTACTTTTCCAGCGGACACTTTTGAGTTTATAAAGGTAGGTGTTTGTGGGTCAATGCTAATGCTTATGATAATTTAGATAGATAATAAATATAAAAATAAAACAAATGAATAATAAAAAAAATATATTTAAAAAATCTCAGTCATCTATAAATTTAAAAAAAATCCACTTGGTCTTAACTTTAAATTTTAATTGGTTGTTTCTTTAATAAAAGTTAGCATTAGCTAAGAAAAACGGTTAGCGAGCCAACTGCTGCTGTGCACAGAGCCCATTACATCACTTAACCATCACTGACCGTTACGTAACTTCGCTTGTGATCCTTTTAGATCATATCCTCTCTAACCCAAAAATGAACTTTGAACTTACACGACTGATGGAGAAGAGAAGGCCGGGGGTTCCAGAGCAGACCCCGGTGAAGCAGTAGCGCAGCCTCCAGTAGAAGAGGTGTTCTGAGATGAAGGTGATGAGGGACAGGCCCATCGCCGTGGCCAGCATGTAGAAGACACCGGCCATGTTGTCCACATCCAGCTGACTGGACATCACCTCGTTCTTCTCGTTGTGGCAGATACCCGTCAGCCATTGGGCTTCCAGCTCCTCCATTTCACCTGGCGCACAACACACACAGTTTCAGGGAAGGGCTTTTCGAGGATCACTAAAAGATGGTGAACAATGGAGAGGCTGAGGGGGTTGATGGTTGTGCTGCTGCAGTGTGGTGGCGAGGGGAGAGAAAGAAAATGTATGTGAATGACAAGAGGTGATGGTTAGGTTGAGACTGTCAGGTGCTTCATAAAGTTCTATGACTTTGTTAATTTAATCGGAACTACTTTGAGGGGATTTCTTTCTTTTCAGGCATGCATTTTTGATCGAAAGAAGATTTACAGTTTTTAATATAAAAAATCCACTATGTCTTTCTGTGAAGTAAACCCACAAATTAACCAATGTATTAATGAGGGGGTATTACACAAAATCAACTTATAACGTTATTCACTCATCAAAAACATGCCTGAAGTGGTTTAAAATATAATTCAAGCAGGTGTGAGTAATCATGGCTCTCTCATGCACACTATCCGAAAACTATCTGGATCCTATTTTTGAACCGTTCTCCAGCGCTCCGCCCACAAGCATGGCTCCTCCCACAAGCACGGCTCCTCCCGTCAGGTATTCTGTGAGGGGAGGGAGTAGCCGGTAGCCGCTAACAGTTACAACACAGTCTTGTTTACGCTATTTTTCCCGTTTGGCTTTTATTGAAAATGTGTCCAGACATAAAGCACGTTTGGATGGACAGAGGACACGCTTATTTTCACACTTTCCAGGGACGAGGCGAGTCGGGGAAAAGCAGTTAGAGTTTGTTTCAGTGAAGGACACCATCGGAGAAAGTGTATTTTGTTTGTTACACCATTTAAACAAGGACTATAGTGTCTTGAACAAAAGCATGTTTGATAATGGACTAATGAATAATGAACTAAAATACGGACTCTAAAGAAGGATTTCCTCCCAAACAAAAACCAGTACACGCAAATAATCATGTTCTCTCATTGCTATTACCCATTACCTGGATGTGCTTGTGTTGTGCTGACACTGCAAAGGGGGAGGAGCTTAGTGTAAGGAGCAGGATTCAGAGAGTCAAAAATTAAACTAAAACTAAAACATTTGAATACACTGTTTTCAGCAAATATACCGTTTTCAAACCAATAAAAGGTAACATGGTGATCTATATATGCTTTGTGTTAACAATTAATACCCCTTAGAAATGTAATACCCCCTCTTTAATAAAAACAATAATGGGGAGCGCTGGGGCCAGAAATATCCTGTACAATCTGTAAAAATCAGGTGCTCTTCAAAGACATAAAAGTTAACATTTTTAAGATCACAAAACACTCTTCAATATTGTAGTGTGCAGATGACAGTGTAGGACCCAAGGCACTCTGATAGAATTAAAAGTCCTTTATAATAGAGCGAGGGACGCCAATGTATTCCAGCCTGCGAGGCCTTCTTCAGATATGAAGCACCTGGTGATTCCTAAAAAGTACATGCCCTGAAGAAGGCCTTGTACTTTTAATTCTATCAGAGTGCATCAGATTCTACAGCCTCATCCGTGCTACAATATTGAAAGGCTTTTTTGGTCTTATAAATGTATTTGTATAGAAGTTTTGTATCACATCTAAGAATGGTAGTACACTTTTTCACATGTAGTAATATCTAATGATGGAAATAAATGACTTTATCTGGATGTACACTTACAGCTGAAAGTGTATTGTAAAAGCAGAACTCTACACACTGTCTTCATCTAATTGCTAAACTTTTATCTTTTCAAACTTGTAAGACAGAGCCATGTGAGTCACTATATGACTCTTTGCGATGAGAGCTGATACCCCTGCTTCACTTTTAAGACTGAAAAAGCTGTTCTAAAGCTGTGCAAGTGGCCCGAAAATCCATGCAGGTGAAAACTACTGATGTGGGTTTGTGAGAGCTATGACTTAGAAAGGTTTAAATACCTACTTTTTTAATTTCACAGTTTGAAAATGAGATCAGTTCAAGCTGGAGTGCAGGAAAAATAATGATAGTCTCTAGATGACACCGTAAACAATTGTAAAGTAGAGGAGTTTCAATGCATTTTAATACAAAACTTATTGATATCTGTATCGGATCAATAACACAGTACTTGACATAGTATTACTTAGATCAGATTAAAAAAAAAAAAAGAATAAAATCAGAGGTATTACTCATCACTTTCTAATACTCAAACTTTAAAGGGCATGTACCTGTTTTTCATGTAATCTAGTTTAGAAAATGCCTTTTACTTCATACAATCTAATGTAAAAGCAACTGAAGTAAACAACTAAATTATTTCAGCTATACATTTTAAAAGGCACGGGATGTTGATTGTTGATAGAGCTGCATGATATGAGAAAAAGATCTAATTGCGATATTTCTGACCAGTATTGCGACTGTGATTAGATTTGCGATTTATGTTTTAATAATAAGATTCTGTTTACATTATAAACTAACCAGGAGAATTGACAAAAAAGCCTCAAATATGAACTGACAAAAACAGTAAAATGGCTTTTTTTGCTTTTAGTCACATTTTTGTCCCTTTATTTCAGATTTTTATCACTTACACTCATGTTTTAATCAGCTTTAGTCACATTATAGTCAGTTTTAATGGCGCTTTTGTCATTTTCAGTCAAATGTTTTACATTTTTTGTCACGTTTATGTCAATTTTAGTTGTGTTTTTGTCTCATTTAGTCGCGTTTTTGTCACTTTTAGTCATGCACGTTTTTGTTGCTTGTTTCAGAACATGTTTTAACAAATCTAAACTACAGGGTTAGCAGTCTTTACTCGGAATAAAACAGGATATTTTGTTGTTTGTGGAGGAAATTATTGCACTCCAAAACTTGCAGCCTTTTCAGTTTGCTAATTGTGTCCATAAAAATTGTGATTTTTATTTGGTTTTGATTAATTTTGCAGTTCTTATAGCTGAAACAGAAATGTGACAAAGTGGGAGAGTCAACAGTTTATTCTGAAACATATGCTTCACTCGATGTTCAAAATAGTGTATAAAGCATTTTTGGAAAACTTTCTTTATTCAAAAACACACGATTGCCCTTTGCTTGGCTTCAGCCTCTACCTTACTGCAAAAACAAGGTGCATTTCTTCCGTACCGTTTCTTCCGTCGTTGGGAGTACAATATGTCAACACTCAATAGTACTTTCACATCAAACTTGCAACAATGCTATGCTATATTCCCCGGAAAACACCTCCAAATGCTGTTTTCCTTTCTTTCCTGGCGGCTGTTAAAGTAAATTACATTTCTGGAGCATCAGTGCGTCCCCAGCTCCTTCACGCTGCCTGATGGAGCCCAGAGATTGTTTCCTTAATGAAAGAAAGGTAGAGAGCAACAAAGACCTTATCTCCTCTCATTCCTCACCCCCTTCTCTTTGGCTCCCTTACTGACATTTGGCGCTTACCTAATCCAATCCGTGTCATTCAGGCTGGGGATAGCTGGGGCGGCTAGTGGGGAAAGACAAATATCATGGTGGTGCTTGAAGAGAGGACTTAAAGGCGATGGACGAGCTAACACAGGCTAAACAGGGATCGGGGTGCTACTGGCGAAGGAGATATTATGCTCAATCAACTTTTTTCAAGTATGTAATCATAGTATTCATTTCAAAACAAACCTGGAGAGTGCAGTAAAGACTTTAACGTGTTTATTCCTCCCCTTTTTAGCAATATAAACACAATCAGTGGCTCCTCGGAATTGGCAAACGTTCTAATATGTGCTAAAATGTCTAGAGATGAGACGTTAACAGGTAAAACTTTTTTGGTCACTTGGCTCTCTCAACATGTGTAAACAATAACACTGTTCAATCTGTACGTAAAGTAATGTTTAGGGCTGTAGCCGACGAAGGAAATTCTTGGCTGCCCCATCGACTGATAAGTCAACTAAAAGGGGGTGTGGCAAAAATATATATAAAAACTATGAAGTACCTCCATGTATCTGAGCTAAACTGCACTCCAAAGACCACAACTGCACAGGAGTTCATGCAAAAACAATTATTTATACTGGAAAGTACTGGGAAGTAAATATAAATATACGTTAGATATATACAAGATAGATTAAACTCACCCCAAAATCTTCAGCTAACTCACTCCTTTTTGCCATTTTTTTCCTAAAAATACTTTCAATCTAAATGAAATAATTTGTCGACTAATAAAAATGTCGGTCAACTAACATCGATTAATCCACCGATTAATCGACTAAACGATTAAAGGATTACAGCTCTAATAATGTTTTATTGTTTCACTGAATCTACTTTTTTCAATAGATGTATACTGGACATTGTAACTTCAAAGGCCATTTTCTCAAAATGTATTTTTTTCCCACAGAGACATAAAGATCACCACTTAAAGCAGCACTCACAGACAATAAACTTTACAGTCTTGTACTTAACAAGATTTTGATGGAATGTACAGATTAAAGTTTTAAATTTTTTTTGAGGAATTGGAATTTTTAGGCCTATTTCAGTCAGTCAAAAGATATCCAAAATCCCCTCTGTTATCATTTAATTAATTATTTTTACTACTATGTTTAACTGAAGAATATTAAACCTGGCTCTGTCCATATTTTTATATTTACATGTCAAAAATGTGTGCAATTTGGGCTGCTTTTACACATAAAATGTCTTATTTCTATATGAACGCATTACATGATGAAACACTTCTAATTCATTTTTGTCTTAAATTTGTGCGAGCAAACTACAGGAGAAGTTTCAAATTGATATATTTAAGTTTAAGATTTTTTCCTTATTCACCTGTAGTGTCTCTCCTTAAACCTTGCACTACTTTTTAAACCCTTGAACTGCACCTGGAGTAGTTTTTTTCCTTGTGCAGACCTTTGTGAGGTGGTCTGTAAAGGAAAGTGCTTCTCCACATTTGTCATGTTGTCGGAGCCAAATGTCTGTATTTGAATGCTTTGTACAGTTAAAAAACTATTTAAAAAGAAAATTGGGGCAAATGTTAAAAAAGTAAAAATAATAAAGTCCATGCATACTCATCTGACTCGTTCTGATTATGTCATTGCCTAAATTGCGTTCAAAACAAAGTATCTGTTAGTGACAGGTTAATAATCATCATGCTGCTAAGTGACATTTCAAAATTCTTCAGTTCTAACTGCTGCCAGCAGAGAGCGCCAGACACACCTTAAACAAACTGAACATGAAAGGCAATAGCGCAGCACAAATACCTACTTTTTCAGGTTATAAATGTTGGAAAACGCTTATTTTTAGTCTTTGGGATTTGACGGTCTCTTTTAGCTACAGCCACAGGAAAGTGAAGCGGTGGGGGGCAGCTGGGGCACTGTGAGCTGACTCGGACGCAGAAGAATTCAAACGCTGCTCCTCTCTGCACAGGGAACATGGCTCAGGCAAAACCATGGCATTTGGAACACAAAGCAGCATTTGTTGGGTTTTTGTCACCAACAGTTAGTCTGTAAAGTGTCTTTTGGATTGAGATGGAGGCAGATTAAGTTACAATTTTCAGCTGATGCAAATTCTTATTTTGTGGTGCAGGATAATAGACCTAAAGACCACCGTTTGTCACTTTTTTCATAAATTAGTTAAAAACACTAAAACACTGGACAAGTTCAGATTCATTTATTAATTTTTAGGCATCTTATTTAGTTGATAATTGTTCAAATGTATGTTGTTATGCAGAAAAAGTGGACTTTACGGTGTGCAAATATATATATATAATAAAAAAAAAGTGCAAATATTGAACTCTCCTGAAGATATATACATTTTAAAATTGATAGATAGATAAAATTAGATTAGATTAATATTCTTTTTCAAGCTTTTTAAACCATGTAGATATAATTATTTTGCAGTATATCTCTCTATGAAAATATCAATACATATATTTTGTCTCCATTGTTCTCAGCTTTTGTTATTATATCTTAGTCGATGTCCCTGTACCAATCGGAATCCTAAAATAAGAGCAACAGAAAATAGGAAAAGCCACAAATATTGAACTATGAATTTATATTAGTGACAAAGACCATGCTGCAAGAGTTACTCAACCCTGCCACAAATCTACACATCAATAAACATAATTTTCCCAGCTGTATTTCCATTAAACACTACAAATTATATTATATTGTGATGTATTGCATTTTGTTCCTGTTCCAATCAGACTTATGTTTTCTGAATACTTAGAATACGTTCACTTTGGGTTGCAAGTATATTCATGTGTAAAACAGCTTTACCTTTGTTGCTCTGTTTGTAATGCATTTATTTATAACTTCTGACATAATTAGAGAAGGGAAAATTGCAACTGTAAAGACTTAACAAAACTCTGAAGTCTGAACCCAGATTTGCATGATTAAGTTCCGCCATGAATTCCTTATTTTAGTAACTAGTAACTTGGGCTGTAACTAACAATAATTTTCTTATCAATTAATCTACCGACTATTTGTTCAAAAAGGCCAGTGAAAATGAGATTTTTTCTTTATTTTACCCAGAAACAGAAAAACGAGAAGCCGTTTGAATAAATCTTCAAAGAGTGCAATTACAGATAAAAGAGGTGTACCATCAAAACGTACATTTTAAAACAGAATCTGTCTTTTTGGTGTAATCCTGCTCTAAGTCATAAAACCTCTTCTCTCAGAACATTTCATAAATCTTCAGGATCATAATTATGAATTTATGTAATATAGTCAAGGTTCTTTTTTTCAAACCAGAGATCACTTCTTCAGAGTGTCACTCGATGTTGCAGTCACATGTACCTGGTATACACAGGTTTTAGTGCGGTTTTCAGTAGAGGCTGGACGACACCATCAGTTTAAACGTTCATTCAGCAAAATAAAGGTATTATTATTTGTCAAATCATAACTATTGTGTAATTTATATGGATTTTGGTCCTTGTTTTCGAAATGGTTGCTAGGTAACAGTTGTGGAATTACCTCTATCATATTCATATATTCATATCATCTAGTCATATTTGCTGCCTATGTCCAACCAGGAAGTAACGTTCTAAACTTCACTTTAACTAGTTCAGTAAAATCTTAAATATAATCATGTTCACTACGTTCTAGTGAAATGTGTTGTCTAACCTGTCATATAGACTTTTTAAAGACCAAGTAAACCTCACTGGACAGTGTCAATGGCTCTCATCCATCAAAGTTGACAACATTTGGGTGTAAGCGCGGTGTACGGCAAAATCGCTGCAACGTGAATTTTTGTGTACAGTGTGCTGAAAGGCTACGCCAAGTTGGGAGGTGGTGTAAATTTACACCAATGTCAAACAAACATAAGAATGTGGAGAAAAACGTAGATTATGATCGTTTCAGCCTGTTGGTCTATTACATTTATCACAACAAATTTAATCAAATTATTATCCATTAAAGTACAGCATGAATCGACTTCAATCATTTGGATAAAACTGGTGCCAGAGTCACACGGGTCCAGCAGCAGCAGCAAACAGAGGTAACGCAAGTACTGGATGGTCCTGACATAGGTTCGGTTCTGGTTCTGCCAGGCCTCTTTTGAGCGATGCCTTGGGGGAAAACAGACTGTTTAGTCACGGACGTCGATCTGGATAGGTTCTCAGAGGCTGTTGGTGTGAGTGGTCCCAGCGCTGTGCCTGGTCCTGCAGGTTATGCAGCAGACCGGGCCTGGACTGGTTCTTTCTCAAGTGTCCCAACAAGTCACGTCCTGGAAGTGAGGAGAGGAGCGAGACCAGCGTGCAGTGCACCAATGTCCAGGCGGTTTGGTTCCGTCCTCCATGCACTCCCGCCTGGTTCAGATGTGGAGCAGAGCATTTCCAATCAGCTGATCCAATCCAGGAAGAGAGGAGAGGAATGAGACCCGCGCTCAGTGAACCGGTCCAGGCGGGTTCATCACATTGACCCGTCTTCAGTGCTCGCAAAGTCCTTCATGAACTCAGACCGCAGTTCTTTCCGTGGTAAAGCAAACACTTGCGCGGATCCTACGCCTGGTTCGGAGCAGCTCGTCCTCTGCGCATGTTTCCTCCCGGAGAGAAGTGCTGCTCAGGCCGAACCACCTCACACCCCTCCGCGCTCCTGAGCCTGAACCAGAGCTGCTCCACAGATTCATGCCTCTGAGTTTAGATCTAGTCCCACTGCGTACCTATCACACTATCTGACAACTATTTGGAGTTGATCGTTACAATAAACCCTTAAACAACAATTACTTATGTAATAGTAGATGTTATTTTAAGGTAAATTCTTTTTCTTTAGATTTTTATTAAACCTACGATTAATTTTCTGTGTTTTCCAATGAGCCACAACAACATGATTCTTCGTTTCATGCAATTCTCTGTGATTTCCTGTTCAGATAACGGCTGCTTTATGCCATATTCCATGCACTTATGCCGTAAATCCTGTGGATGACCCCACCTCAAACATGAATGTTTCTGGGCGTTTCATGCAAATGATGCTGGTTTTCATCCGCTGTATTCATCACCAGCTGCTCTGCGGACGGCAGTTTCAAACCTTTGCAAACAGGATCATGAATGTCACGCGCCCTCTTGCATATTTCCAATACACACCAAAAATGTGCACCCTTTTCTGTGCAATGATGATGAATGAGGGCCAATGTCTTTTCCTGATTCTGGTTCTGAATGATAGAAGATAAACATGTATAGCCAAGTTAACGACTATTCAATTACTAAATTAGTTGATTGTTACTTCAATAATCAATGTGTTGCTGTAAATTGTTTAACTTTCATCCCTGGTGTTTCGTCCCTAAAAGTGACTGTACTTACAGTTATTCCCATGTCCTCACTATCTCATCCTCCTTCACACTTGATAGTCAAACTGCCTCAAGTCTGAAGCAGATATATCGCTAACAATGAAAATAATACAAAGTTGACATCACTGCCTATCGCCTGCAAATGGAAACAAGTTATCGGTGCCACCATTACGCTACGAAAACAAAACTAAACAAAAGCATTCCGATTGACTCTCATCTCCAGACATAAGATGGGCGCTCTCTGCACGCTCTATAAAGCCCTTATAAAACCTACCAGGGGAAAACTGTGACACCGCCGCTTATTTAATCAACTCCAGTGCACTTTATGCGAGTGGCTGTGAGCGCGCATCAGCGAAACGCCCGGGATGTAAAGCGTACATTCATTTTTATTTACGTGTGTGTGCGTAGTTTTTTGAATCTGTAACTTGTTTATGCAAGAACTTACTGTAATAAAGGAATGATTCAGATATGGGTAATGCCACCGCTGCCGCAGAGGGGAATATATTAGAATAACTTAGAGATTCGGCCCTAGCTGTGTTCAGAGCGAGCTTTTGAGTCCGGAGTAACATCAAAGCGGTGTTTATGCTTTGTGCTGTCAGCGGGCCACGCAGAGGAGAGGGAGTGTATACATAAGAAGGAATTACAGAGCTGGCACAGGAAACTAGGTAACCTTTTGGCTTCGCGTGTGAGTCTACACTTTGAATTTGTATTAGAGTGTGCAAAGATGACTGTGTTCATATAAAGTAGAAGGCTGTATGTGACGTGTAAATTAAATAGTAGCAGATCACCAAAGGCCAGTGGTGGAAAATTGAAGCCGCAAACGTAATGATCTTGATAAAGAATTGTGCTGACTTTTGGTCTCAAAAGCTACTGAATTGATTATATCTAGTCATTTATATTCATAGTATGTTTCTTTGTCTGTAGAGTCCAGGGCTATTCAATTTAAGGCCCGAGGTCCAAATCAGGCCCGCATAGCAATCTAATCTGGCCCGTGACCAATCTTTCTTTTCTGGGTTCGTATTAGTTTAAACCTGATTTGGTAACTGGTTTGGTCCTCGTTTAATTCTGCTTTAGACCTGGTTTTATTCTACGTTAGTCTTAGTTCAGACCCGGTTAGTGTCGAGTCTTGTCCTAGTTCTGATTCAGTATTGGATTGGCAATTTTGCAGAACAATGCCTTTTGGATTTTATTTTTTCACAAACATCTAATACAATAGTTGTTATTTACCATTGTTGAAACAGCTCTGGCGTTTGCGTTGGGGATATTTTGTGTAATCCCAAAGTGTGTTACAAATGGTGACATGTCTTCCATCTCCGGCCCAGAGGCCATGGCACTCCGAAAAGTCTGGCCCTTGGGAATTTTAAATTGAATATGGTATAGTCCCTCAGTCAAACAGGAGATTTCATTGTAAAAGAAAATTGAATTCTGTCAGGAGTATCAGTTGTTAGTTAAGTCTATTGAACCTCTGAGTCATATTTAGCATGATCATTCATGCCATTAATGGGTCAACGCTGATGAGAGGCGAAACGTCTTCACTTTTGTCCACTTGACAGAATTCCATTTGCTTTTCCCATTATTTTAGTTTGCTCAAAAGCCCGTCTTTCACTCAAAACCATTTCCATTCAGTTCAGTTTAAAAATGCTGTGGATTAAAAAGCACAAATATGATGAACTAAAAGTAAAACATATTTTGATTAAATTTACTTAAGTAAAAGTACAGATACCGACTTTTGTACTTTGTTACTCTCCACCTCTGCTAAAGGCAGGGGTTCAGGAACATGGGAGTGGGCATTTACAAGAGCAACTCAAACAAATATATGTAAAAGAAAAGTGGCATCAATTTAAGCTACTTCATGTGTAAAGCATGGATACAGAACACATAATCAAACCACATTTTAAATGTTATACCTCTTATACAAGTGTGTATGACATCTTAAAGGTGCACTATGTAACTCTTCTGACACTTTTCTGCTCGTCTCCATAGAGTTTTAACTGCTTTGCCTGGAAAAAAAAATACTTGTAAATGAAAAAGTTGAACATTCCAGGCAAAGCAAAAGCGTCCCCACGGAGACAAGCAAGTGACAGAAAAGTTACTTAGTGCACCTTTAACATGAAGGTCCAGAGTAGTTTGTATGGTTTTTTACAGGTCACGGTTTGCAAAGTTCTGGAACTATTGGAACTATTATATATTCAACACATTATTATAATAAATGAAAAATAGCAAGTTCTTCTGCTTTCAATGTCAGAAAAAACTGTGACTTTTGAGACACATACACCCACCCCCACACACAGACAAACACACAAGAGAGTCTGTACGGATGTGCTGCGAGCATGTCTGTTACCGTCGCCGATGATGGCCAGGATAGCCAGGTCCACCTGTCGTTTCCAGTAGGAGCCCTTCTGCAGAGCGATGCCATATCCAGTGGTAGCGAAGATGTAGCTAAGAGAAAAACAAATATGTTAACCTTTATCAAACTGGTAACGTCACTGCGTATTAGAATGTATGTGCCTAGGGAGATAGCTTACATAAATATGGTACAAAAAACACACAAAAACAAAAATGCAGCTTACAATTTAGTATTTTACTTTATTTCTAGCATAAATTAAAATAAAGTGAAATGATTAAAGGTCCTATATTATGTATCATTTTGGATTTTAAACTATTTTGGACCACTTAGCTTTGGTTTTCAACATTGTACAGGTTAAAATAATGTATGCACAGAAAAAAGGAGGAGGGCTAGCGCTGAAGTTACGTAGTGAAAGCAATTTGCACGTTTAAATTATGAAAACTGTCAATCATTTTCATCTCTCAAGAGGCAGACTATTGACTAACTAAACACAGGTATATATTGCATGACGTAATAACATTAAACTTAGTAAATATATTTAGTATAATATAGGACCTTTTGACTATACCTTTTTTGCGAACAGGTTTAATCCGTACCTTCTCTGCTTCTGCCATGGTTGAGCATACTAAATACTCTTGTTTTATGAATGCTTGATGGTATCCAAAACCAGTTATGACCCAATGTGGCTGGTTATGTCCTTATGTTGTTTTGCACACACTGTTCCTGGTCCTGGATGGGATGGTTTTCTGTCTTGTCTTTTCAACTTTATACATGCAGCTGCAACATTTTTCAATAACAGAATATACAGAGACAGACACATGATCCTGATGCAAACACACTGAAATGGCGTCGGTTTGAAATGAGGAAGACTTCGTAAACATGCGATGCAGGAGGTCTTCACCTTCGCTATTCTGATTAAATGAAAAGAGTACAATGCAGTTCAATGATTTACAGCGTGGCAGAGTGGTTAGTACTCTTTGGTAGACTTCACTGTAGATATTCTTCAGCGAGTTCATTCATAGTGGTCTCATAATAATAGACAGACTGCATGTAAGAGCTTGTCTAATATACATTTAGAAACCTGCCTTATATTTAACAATATAATAGTCTGGTGTCTTCTATCAGTTGTTGGTAGAAATTGTTCAACTAAAGTAGGGGTGTCCAAACTATGGCCCGGGGGTCAAATGTGGCCCTCAGACCTCTTTTTGTTGGCCCTTAGACCTCTGGCTTAATTGGCCCAAATGATCATAAGCAGTACTTTTTACTGTAAACGAAAGTAATTCTACCACCATATCCTCAATAACAAACAATGTATCATGAAACACCTAAAATCAATGTTCTAAGCTTTATTAAAGGTGCTTTATTAAAGATGCTTTATTAAAGAATCTATCAAATCATCTGAATGACCACCGGTCTGTGGCCCTCTGCTTCGAATATGTTTCAGCCCTTGGTGAAAACAGTTTGGACACCTCTGAACTAAAGGCTCATTTATGCTCTGCGTTCATGATGGATACACATGGAGGCTTCTGTCCGTCGTCTGCGTTGCTGGGTCCTCATCCTCTTCTTGAGCTCGTGGATACGTAGCAACGGCGCTGTACATGAGCTGACCGCTGGGGACAGTAGTGAGCA
The DNA here is from genome assembly GCA_019453435.1 of Rhinogobius similis. Classification (NCBI taxonomy): domain Eukaryota; kingdom Metazoa; phylum Chordata; class Actinopteri; order Gobiiformes; family Gobiidae; genus Rhinogobius; species Rhinogobius similis. Next base: position 30,337,717 of record CM033631.1, read on the forward strand.
CAGCGCAACAGTACTAGAGATAGACCGATATATCGGTTGCCCAATATATTTGGACTTTTTAGCTTATCATTCTCCAACATTAGGCTTATATTTTGTTTTGGATATCCTGTTGCTTATGCTTTATTTTAACACTTTAGTGCGAAGAGGGCATTGCACAAAGCGTGACTACTCTGCCCTCTTATAGGTTTCTGCTTCAACAGGGTAACAGATGCATTTGTAGTAAATTAAACTTAATTTGAGGAAAATGATCAAAATCTGTCTTACATATCAGTCCAAAAATATCGGCAGGTCTTACCTGCAATTGGAATCTCTGGCTTCTAAACAATCAGTATCAGTAAGACCCATATCGGTCGATCTCTAAACAGTACAAGCAGCACTTTTTATTAAGTGACTAGAACAAGCTCCAAGACAAAAAAAATACATTACTTTCACCTTGTTTTCTTTATTTTTTCCAAACAAATGCAATCTAAAAACTGCCATAGGAGCTTCCATGTTTGTTTTTCTTGTTACTCTTTTTCTTTCATTTTGCTCAACTCTAACTTTGCGCTCCCTCTAGTGGTTATTTCACAGAACACAGCCTTGACATTAGCAACAACTTGAAGTACAAATACACTGACTCAGACTATGCTTGGAAAACACAGATTTGTACATGTACAGAAATCGAGCATAAATGAGCCTTAATGGTACAAATAATCTCTAAATGTTAAGAAGAAAGTGCCAGCCACTTGAAGTATCAATTCATTATATTCCACATATTTCAAATCAGAACTGTAGACTTCCCATAGAATCTAATACAATTCTATGCAAATTCTACAACTCTGATTTGAAGTATTTGGAATATTTTACTTCATAGCAAGTGCACTTTTTTCTTACAGAGGTCTTTCAGAGATCATTAATACCTAACTTAACTCTTGTACTACACTATATGAGAGAGCCTCGTGTTAAGACAAAGTAAGGTAAAACCAAAAGCATTACCCGCTGCCGATGGTGACCAGCTTACAACCCTCGTCTCTGCCTGCCATGTAGTTCAGCACTGCAGCGTCGTAGATAAACGCATCCAGTTTCCTGCGGAGGAGAGAGCAAAATGAATGGGGGAAACGGAAAACAGGCACAGGGCGGGGAACCCAATGAGACATGAGGGCTTTTAGATGTTTATAAAGCGTGCCAAGTACACAGAAGGAGACAAAAGACTGCAGTGCTGTGGATCAATTCAAAAGTGTTAAATCATCTCTAATAGGAGGGCCATCCGAGCGAAACCAAACACAGGGCGGACGCAGCGGGGAGTGGCTGCGGTTCGATACGGCACGCTTCACTGCCAATAGGCCCTCGGAGGAGCGGCGGCGCGAGGGCACGTCAACAAACTTGGTAAACGTTTAAACAGTCTCTCCCCTCTTCAGCGCGCTCCGCAATCACCACAAACAGGTCGAAAAAGGCACGGAGCAGTGGCATTTTCTTTCTCAGTGATGTCGTCTCTCGCACTGTCGCACATGTAAGGGACACATACGGCCGTTTTAATAGTGCAGTGTCAGTCTGGCATTTACAGAATGTCAGATGTGGCCCCTGAACACAAAAGCACAGCCCAGGGTTTAGCTGTAATTAGCCTCACCCTCTCTACTATCCATAGTGTCCAAACACGTCGGGGACCAGGGGTGGTGCACTCATGCGTTTAGGTCAAAACATTTCAAAATATTTAGCTTGCTCCCTGTTTTTTTTTTCTTCCCTACTTACTTTGGGAGATTATTTGCTCAAAAGTTGTTGCAATATGTTTGCAACTTGAGAAGAAATTCCAATGTGCTTGTGTCAGCATGCTGAAGTGATTGATATACATAAATTACTTGCACACATGCAGATATAAGTTGGGGTAAGCAAAAAAAGTTAAAACGACCAATACATTAAACTGAAAATGTACTTTTAGTGCAGTTTTGTCAGACAGAAATCATTCTAAGTACTGCACACGTCTATAAATCTTCTAATAAGAATGTCATTATAACAAGAGCATGAACAAGACTAACATTTATGTTTATAGAGAGCCCCATTAGCATCAGCAGCATTATGCACAGTTACTCTTCCTGGGGCCATGTTGAATTGCAAATGTTGCTTTAATAACAATTCATTAAACAATTGAACAAACAACAATCATATTATCCATAAATAAATATTCATGATCCATAATCATATTAAATAATAATAAGCACACATGCTTTGTTATGCAAGTACAGAAGTTATGTTTTAAAAGATAATATCGGCTGTATTGTAAGGCATCTGTAACTTTTCTGGTGGTAGGTCTCGCCTAGAATGAAAGTAGGTGACGTCACCAGATCAAGTTACAAATCTGATCTCCACCAGGAAAGTTACATGGAGCTGCTCTAATTATTGCATTCATTCAGTTTCCTCATGAACATTAATCACAATTCTAAATGAATCCACCCACACACAGGCTGACTTTACATTGAATAGTTTGATCAATAACTTCGATCGATCAAGTCCGTCACTCATACATTCATACTCATGCATTTGTTCATTGTTTTGGCCTTTCACATTAGCCGTGTTTCGACTGGCCCTGATCTTCCAGACTGGTTCGCCTCGGAGGGTTTCTTTTACTGGTGGAATGTAAATTCATAAGAGCCTGGCTTTGCATCTTGTGCCTGATTACCTTGTAATCATGAAGCTGATTTAAGCAATTTACAAAAAGATGCTTTTCAAAGTTTGTAGCGCTGTGAGATGTAGCTAAAGCTAGAGTAAATGAGAAACTACTTCAGGTTTATTGTTAGCTTTTTCTACATTCATTTCACTTGCATTGAGTTTCATCTTAATGCAATGAGTGCTGTGCGTCGTTAAACAGGAAAACACTGACACTAACGTGTACTAGCTTTGTTTTGTTAAGAAAGTCAACTCAACACAAGTTATCATCACCAGAAATACAGCGGTTTATTACAAGATCAAGTCAGAACTTGGTGAGAACTAATTATTTTCTAATAATATCTGCTTTTTTGCCAAACTGTTTTCACCCGAGTTTGCCTTCTCCCTTGTCCAATCATCTCGCTAAGACGTGTAGCCTGCCTTGTAGCTCCTCTTTAGCTAAAGCGATCCAGGCACCAAATCGAGCCAGACCACTTTGGAAACTTGACCTCGCAGGGTCCGCTTTGGAGCCCTGGTACGGTTCACTTAATTGAGGCATTATTTGACCAACCAGCGCGCTACGAATGCAAAGCGAACCACTTCAGGGTTATGAAAGCAAAATTGCCTTCATCCCTTTTTAAAGTACACTGTATACTTGCATACATTTAATAAATATACCATAGTCTCTTTTGCTCCAATTTGCAGATATTTTGTGGGGAAAAAAAGAAGAAGAAAAAAAGTTGTTAAGGACACTATGCACAGTCGAAACCAGACACTCAATAATCTATTTAGGAGAGCTGCCTCATTCTAGTAAACCTCAGGCTTTCTCCGTGAGTGATGTCATTTTCAAGTTGTATTTTAAGTTCCCTACACCGCGAGTGACTTGAGCAGCCCAAATATTAATCCAATCAGTTCAGCCCCCTGCGCACAGTTTCTCTTCCCGTGCCTGTAACAGATTTCATGCATTAAGCCTGTCAGCATTATGTGTGATCAGAGCTAATCCAACCATCGCGCTCCCCACCTGCTAATACGCCCGAATAGAATTATCAATGAGGGTGTTAGTGCCTGCTCTTACCTGCGGATCACTGTTTATATAAATACAAACTGTGTGTCTTATTCTTGAGAGGTTTATGTGCGTTTGCGAGGCGGCGTCTGGTTTTGCGCGTAGGAGTATTAGCGGCTAGCGTGTTTACATCCACTCTCCGCTCATGACTTATGGATGACAGCGCGCGTCACTTTGTTGTTAACTTTCTCTCCTCCCTCCCCGCGGGATCGCCTGTCCTTCACGGGGAGAGATGTGATTGGGTCCCGCCCCCCCGGCCGTTAGCCAATAGGGAATGGCGCCTCGTTATATCGTCTCATCAACCCTTCGTCCTCTATACCTGACATTTTTTTTCTTCCTTGCCCCATTTTCTTATGTTCTCACACCTCCCCCCATCGTCGTTTTCCTATGTCTATCTATTTTTAGACCTGGTCTCTATAACGGGACTGGTGCGGGTGGGAAGGGGTGCAACGGAGAGCCAGGTGTCACAAAACTAAGCAAGGACAGATTAAAAAAGTGGATACATTTAGTCAGCGCATGGAGGAAAAGTAGAGTTAAGGATGGCGCTACTTTTCTTCCATTCATTGACTAAATTGATCCACTTTTTTAATCTCATTGCGACACACGGCTTTCCCTTGGTCTCTTTCCCACCAGCACCAGTCCCATTGTAGAGACCAGTCTAAAAATAGCGCCTGCTGTTCCCAATGAGGAAGCCCATTCATCGCCGGTCTCAAAGGAGCTGTCACACACAGGTACAATGCGTAGACTACACATTCAACCCCGGCTAATTCAATGGAACTGTCCGTATAGTGAAAGTGGGATGTTCTTACCCGGACTTGAGGCTGACCAGGGCATCGGTGACTCCGGTTTGGTGGTATTTGACCATGTATTGGTGCATGGCGGGGTAGTTCTTCCGGATGTTTCTCTCGGTAGAACCGTTTGGCACAGTCCCGAACCGGAAAGGAGGGGAGTATGCGTATGGGTTCTGGAACTGTGGGGAAAAAGAGAAGCATATTTTAACGTAATAAAAGCCTGGGTGCCTTTTACAAAATGAACAAAAGATTAAGGATACAAAAGGAAAGAAAACAGGTCCAGAGAACAAGAAGTTTGATTCTACAGGAAGAAGATAATGCTTTTTAATGTTGTGACGACTCTTTTCTTTCTCGTATTAGAGATGAAGGATTTTGCAAAATATCAAATTGCAACGTTGCAATTGGATTATTGCGGTTTATGTTTTCATTGTTGCCGAGATTTTGTTCAAAGAGCATATTTTAAGCGTGTCCAGAAGCGTCAACATTTGAAAGACTAAAATTTGAACTGCTAATACAGAATTCCATGAATGTCAGAACTTGTTTGTAGAGGTTTAAACTACAGAAAGAGCAGATTTTATAAACACAGATGGGATATTTATTTAATAATTGCACTCTTTGGCAAGTGTGACTATTGAAATTGTGATTTGATTGTGGTATGTCTTGCCACTGTAAAAAGGTATTTATTATTTATTTATTATTGATTTTCCCATGACAGTTGATAAGGCTAATATCAAAATTATAAAAAGATAACACTTTCACTTTAATCACATTTCCACATTACGCAATATTCACTGTATTTTTGTTGTATTAATCTTTAACATTGTACTATAAAAGTTATTCTTGACCATAAAAGACAAAATACGTTTGATTTTGTCTTGTTGTTATGAATATTCAATCTCATTATGGATATTTCTGTTTTAATTTCCGCTTGTTTTCCTCTCGCTCTCGGCTTATGTAATGCCTTGATTATAATATCAGATATGAATCATCAGTGAAGTGTTCCTAACAGACCAGTTCTAACCTCAGTCTCTAGACTTGTACAATTGTATCTACTCACAGTTAGGGTCAGGGGGTTGTATTCAAGTACTCTGCAGCTGTTATTGCATTATTCCCTTAAGCACTGCACTTCAGACTTCCGTGACACACACAGCAAAATCTGATCATGAGATGTATATTACCACTGTTGTGTAGTAGTATTCATATGTGGTTCAAAAGATAAAGATATGTGTTTTGTATCTTGTCCACTAATTTGGAAGTCACAGCTACAACTGACATTAGTGTGAAATTCAGTGTCTGCAAAACCTGTGATAAAATAATGCTGTGGAAATTGCTATTGGTGTTTTACATTTAAAACGTATCCTGAAAGTGTAGCAAAAATATGCAATAACAATAGTTAGTTCTGGAGTTCACATTCTTCTTTGTCTCAATTTCTTTTTTTTTAAGCCATTTTTGAGTATGTTTGTATATATGTTTGGGATAATCATCCTGCTTGAAGATCCAACCATGGCCCGTTCATCGTTTTTTATTTTGTTTTGTTTTTTTTACACTTTTGACAATCGCTGTCTCTTTTACTTGCTGCCTTTGCTCCAAATGTCAAAGCTGTCAATCAGTAAAGGTTAATTGCCCGTAATTACATTACACGCATTAAAAGTTGGGAGATTTCTCTTTATAGATTGCTGGAAAAATAGCTTTATAAGCAACAGCTAGAAACAAGTTTGCCTTAATGTTGTCTTTCGTCTTGGCTGTTATCATTTTGACGACCCTGATAAATGATAAAAAACATTTGATTTTTATTTGGTATGACTGTTATTATAATCAAATAGAATAGGGAACATGATAAACCTAATGGAACCTTTTAATTAAAGTAAATACACTGCACATAATTAAGTGTCTCTCAATTGACAATTATTACCAATTAAAGCGACTTGACATGAATTATGCAACAGCCATGTCAGGCAAAGTGCATGCTGGGAAGTTAAGCGCGTGCGTGTTGGGGGTAGAAGTCACGCAGTGTATGTGTCAGCATCTCCAGAGGAAGCCTTGAGGAGATCATTTCTACTCATGCAATTCTGATTAGTACATTTACCTTATTTTATTGTTTATTTATTCTAGTAAGTTTCAATTTTAAATGACACATTATGTATTATTTCTATTATTACTGGCCTTTAAACATGCGCCTGAATAACTGCTTTGTCATCTTATGTTTTAGAACAAAATGTATCTTCTACACACTTTCCATCCGTTACCCGTTCCTTCATCAGGATTTTATACTGACATGCCATCTACTGGTAGCAGGGGGAAATACACAAAAGGTGGTTAACAAGCAAACCGTGGTAATGAATGCCAATTTGATGGCAGAAATGCTCAGGATGAGTCTCGAAATTATTAGTATTTTTTTGGGCTATAACTTTGTATACAGAATTCCTCAAACAAGCGTGATTAAAGCTCCAGGTATGTTTTTGAAGAGGGAACAATGTTATAACATGGTTATAACTGTGTCCTTATAGACTAATTTCAATCAGAAGAGAAAAATGACTGCAGTGAAGTTTAATTTTGAATTGTTAAACTTTAAAGCTTTGACCTACTAAGAATACTACTAAGTGCTATGGGAGAGTTAGGGATACATTTCCCTGGACATAGTGATGAAAAAGAGGAGAGGCTGACAGTTCTGCTGCTGCGGTGGAAATGGGGCAGAGGAGGCTTGGATTGTAGAGGGAAGAGAGAGTGTAGTACGGCTGCATGAATTGATTTTGGGGGGGGGGAAAGTTACAATGATAAGCATCACATTTCCAATTTATATAAGGAAAAGTAGAATTATAAAGTCGAGCTTCTTAGATCAACTCCTCCCGTTTGCAAAATGGCTTTCAGGTGAAAATGGAAGGGTCTTGATTTTTGTCCAGATGACAAATTTTGAAACTTTTTCTATAATTCTGTGCATTGTAAACAACTGCAAGAGCATTAACATTTGAGAGAAGATTGCAATATGAACTAATAAACTAATACAAGAATCCCAAGCAAGAGGTCTAAACTACAGGTACAAATAGAGGGAAAAAAAGACAGGATATTTTGTTCTTTGCAGAGGCCATCCTTTGCTATTTAATAACTGTGCCAACTGATTGCCAACAAGCAATTTCAGTTTTATTGCGTTATGTTGTGCAGCCCTAGAGCATAGTCATACAAATACCTTGATTGGTTCAGAGGCGCTTATGATTGGCTGATCGTGACAGACAACTAACAGGAGGTTCATGGGAGCGATGTTCCTGGTTGAATTCGTCCTTCAACTGCTTTCATCTTTTTCCATTTGGATTATTTTTCAGGTATTAGAACTTTCAAAAGACATATTCAAATCAATTTCGAAAAATGTCAGCCGGGTCGCGGTGAGAATGTCGCCAGTGGCTCGGCATCGACCGGCCTTAGAAGCGAGAGCCGAGATAGCGGTGCGTGCGGACTGTATTGGCGTACTGGGAGCATGTAGATTGGAAACATGGCCTTGGTGTGCTGTGTAATTATCAGTGGAGGGCTTTGGAGTGGTGCACCAGCTGCTGTTAATGAAAGCCTGATGCAGAAATGATGAGGGCGATCAGAGCAGAGCGGAGCGGAGCGGAGCGGAAGGGCTGTGGTGCGGACAGGTGGAGACGAGCGAGTTCTCACGACCCGCGGAAAGCACATTGTGATCTGCGCATGCCAATTTAAGGCATTGTACTGAACTTTTCTCCCTTTTTGCGGGAGAGTCAGTTATTTTTGGCTCGTGAGTTTGTTGTGAAATCAGCAGTTTGTGGAGAAACTTGACTTCTCTGTGCTGTCTGCTCGGGCTGTAGTCGACTGAAGAAATTCTTGGTCGACTAAAGACCCGCCCTATCGACTAAAAACCTGCCCTATCGACTAAAGACCCGCCCTATCGACTAAAGACCCGCCCTATCGACTAAAGACCCGCCCTATCGACTAAAGACCCGCCCTATCGACTAAAGACCCACCCTATCGACTAAAGACCCGCCCTATCGACTAAAGATCCGCTGATATAAAAGAGAACATTTGCGATAATTGACGATATAAATTAATCTAGACTAAATACTTAACAATGGTACCAATATTTTACTTGTTTAAAGGTGCTTTAGCCATTTTTTTCATGTGAGAAAGTAAAGTCGTTTCTACCTGAGCACAGATATGTTGTAAAAGCATCTATTCGGGTCAAAATGATACCACTGTGTGCTGTCTGTGTACAATTATAGAGTGTAGAACCTTTTAAAGATATTTAATTTGTATTCTATTGCTGTAATTTTGCTTCCATTCCTCACCTCAACATTGATTTTTAATGCGTCTCAAGCCATTAACGCTCGAAATTTGCTGCAGTATCAGCATTCATTTATTAGCTTTGCAACTATGAGGAAAATCTGCTGCAGTGTACACAGAATTATATCGCGATGTTCCAGATTTCATATTGCCCCGAAAGCAAATAACGATATATCATGAACGATATGATATGGCCCAGCTCTAGCCCTACCGTCTGCATTGTACTGAGGATCTTACGCACAGATCGCAAACCTGCAATTCGTTGGTTTTGTCGATAACCTTTCACACTAGTTCACAAAGAAAACAATGCACTTTTGGATTTCTCTGATCACTAGATGACAAAGCAAGATTTTTTTCACTTCTAGATTTGTTGTGCTTCTCACATTTTGAAAAAGAGGGAAAAACAATTTACAAACATAATTTTTTTTTAGTCATCTAACCGTTTATGTGTATCTTTTTCATTTACAACAAAAACAATGCAGTTTTGAATTTGTTGGCATGGTCTGCTTGTCACACTTTGTTAAAAAACTCATCTTTTTGAGTCATCCAGCTCTTTTGATTTCCATGCAAACTAGGTGACTGTTAACTATGAAGTATTCACATCAGTTGTAGTAACACAGCAAAATCATGGTGTTAAAAAACATGAAACTCTGAACTACCCAATGTCCCGGGCCGTGTTCGACTACTGGGCAGGATTAGGAGGCAGGCTAGCTAACTTCGGGGTTAAGCTTTGGCTAATCTCTTCTACAATGGATGGCAAAGTCTACGCTGCAGCAGGTTAAGGACAGGGCGGACATGACACACTTTGGGAGAAAAGCCAGCTTGAAATGCATGGAAATGAGCAGCTTGAGAGTGGCTTCAAGTATAAGAGGTTTGAAAAGTGGTGATTTTTTTTTTGTCTGGCTGCAGTAATGCATTCAAGTAAAGCAGAAATGTGTATACTTTCCACTTGTATATGCAGTCAAAAAAAATGCAGACAGTGGGTTTATTACTGTAGAAAATGAGTATGAGTATGAGTCTTACCAAGGCCTTCAAAAAGAGATGTTTTGTGCTTAACTTGTGTAACCTTTTGAAAATTTATTGTCGTCAAGTCGTTTGTATTTCTACTTGAGTAATATTTTTACAGAGTAACGATCTTCTGACTTAAGAAAAATATTGGTTTCTCTTCCAAGTCTACAAGTGATAAAAGTTTTATGTACACGATTTGAATATCTGTGTTTCTTTCACCACTCCTTCAGATATGAGTTAGTTTTTCCAGTTTTTGTGTCTATTCACCTTATTCCAGAGGTTGTCATGGGCGCCGCCATGTTTGCGTTGTATTAGTTTACATTTGGCAGACGAGCTCAACAGAGTTCAACAAGTTCTACACGGACTACAAAGCCGTTTTCAGGCCGCCCGGGAAATCGATGCGTTGCTGACGTGTTGTTGCACGTGTGCATTAAACATTTTACAAAAACCAATCTACTTTATATAATAGTCTAGTGGCGAGACTTTCCCCTCGTATGCCATTTGTATGAACGAGGTCCTCATCAAACCAGGAGTGCGCATCTCAGAAAGAGGCAAAAGTGGGAGGGGCAGAATAAGGTGAATAGAGCTCAGGATAAAACATCAAAAATCAGCCGTTACCATGGAAATCCCCCTTGTTTGCTGTTGGTGTGCTAAACTTACATTTGCCAAAACGATGAAAACAAAAGAACCTGATAAACAGCTGGGTCAATTCTGGTAAATGCATGTCTCAATATATAGTGATAGAAATCTTTTGAATTAACGCCAAGTTTAGTATTTAGCATCTAAACTCTCCATGGATTTGACATTGGATTAAATGAAAATTCTGTTATGTGTGAAGCCACGATCCCAAGCTCAATTCATTGAAAATATATACCTTTTTGTACATTATTTACTGTTTTGTCCTTCCATTTATGCTAACTTACATTGACGTCCAGATCGTTATTCAGAGTTGTACTTCCCTAAATAATAATTGGCCGAAGTCAACAGAAGTACATGACTCCCTACAGTGGAAACAGAGCCTACACAATCACACTGTCTTAGTTCATGTCTCCGGGTCATGTACTGATGGAAATAAACTTCTCCTGTGTTAGAACTCTAGCCTCATGCCTCATTCTTTCAACTCTCAGGCTACTTCAATTTATTCTACAGCAATCCTCTTGGGAACACTACTCTACCCACGTCTGGCCATAATACTAACAAGTAATCTTATTAATCGCTGGGTTATTTTCATCTTTTTGACATTTTTTACAAATTCTTTAAAGCATAATCCTGTCCTGACTATACAGATTTGTTTGTTTACCCCTCTTCATCACAATTTTGGACCACTGCAGATTACTCAATCCAAAATTGCCTTTTTTTTTTTGGTCAACCGATAGTCTGGCATTTATTTATGGATCCCGCAATCCTGGTACGAGCCCAGTATATGAAAGCCTGGCACGGTAGGCAAGGTAAATCTGCTAACATCACACAACTGCCAAACAGCATACGCCACACTTTTATAGCAAATAAATGATATTCCTCAGCGTACAGGAGCATAAAATGTGATTATGCCTGTACCCAATGGCTAATTTGTTTCACTCCATTCATACCCGCAGCCAGTGTAAAGTAATCCTGTTCTACACATGTTCACTTACCTTGTTGTCAGAGAGCCCCGTCACTTGGTCCACGAACTCCTCCTGGATCATGAAAGCGGCCAGGTTGGCAGTGTAGGAGGCCAGGAAGATGACAGCGAAGAAGGCCCACACGGAGACTATGAACTTGCTGGTGGTTCCTTTAGGATTCTGGACAGGCACAGAGTTGTTGAAGACCAGGCCCCAGAGCAGCCACACGGCCTTGCCCATGGTGAAGGACGGTCCATGGGGGTCTGCGGAGGACACAGCGGGGGAGGAACCGGGTTTAGAGGGGAGAGCTGCATGCCGCAATGCAATTTGTATTCAAGTGCTGCGGGAATGTGGTTTAGTTTGAGCAGCGCCTGGCAAATAAGGGCTGGGCAATTGTGGAAAAACAATCATCTCTTTTTATTCTTCATATTGGTCAACTATAATTTGGGATTTGTTTTATTTTGCCTTAATAACAAACACATCAAAATGGATTACACTATTTCATGAACATAAACAAGACATTTTCCATTTTAAAGAAAACTAGTCAAATTTTTGGATTCAAAATCTGAACTCTGCTCCAAACCACATGCTTTTAGTGACAATAGATTGGCTGTGGGCGACTTGATTAAAAAGAAATGATTAGATCTCAATTCAATTTAAAATAGTTCAACTGCACAGCCCTATGGCAAACCTGATTAAATGTGCGATGATGAGGTAGCTTTTAGTTAAGTTATATAATATAATATCACATTTGAATAGAGCTGGGTTTAGCCAAGAACTCCACAACAAAAAACACAGGCATATTCCAAAAAAATATTCTAAATTGATTGTTTTTATTGAGCTGAATAACTGTTATTAACGTCATTAAATATCACACAACTGATTTAAGAATAACTCAGCAGCTTGACTTTAATTATTAGTCAGAGCGGATTGTATTTTGTAGTATGTTGATAAACACAGAAATCATGTTTACAATATGCGTATTGCCTATAGGTCAAAATATTATATTCTCATAACAATATTTTTGAGTTTGGGATTTTTTTTTTTTTTTGGCTAGGAGGTAACCTTGAAAATGGACACAACTTTATTGAATCATTCCTTCTTGTAACGCCACTTAGGGCTAGGCGGCTACACGTAATAACAGACTGGGCAGGAAGTTGACCCACTGTATTAAAAGCAGCCTCAAATATGGGTTATATTCTGTTATCTTTGGGACATTTATCTTATATTTTACATGTACATTTTTGTATTCTATTTGTTATAGTTACATCGTGCTATCTTCAGTCATGTTTTCTTTATCCTGTTCCTTAAACTTAATGTATGGGCAGCAATCAATGGTGATGTTTTGCTGTAACTTTCATTGTGACAGTGGGTTGACAAAACACAGACACATGCTCTTTTCCGAGCTCATTTATATCACATTTGTATCAAATTAAAGTAATTCTCTGTTATGGTCCTGCTTGTGACAGTTTTCCTTTCACTGGGAGCATGTTGCCTTTCTAAACTCACATTTATCATTTTATTTTATACATGTTTTTCTTTTTTTTTTATTGATAGTGTCAGGTATTTAAGCAGCAGTTTTTGATTTGACTTGTTTGTGTCGCCTGCTCCAGTTAACTTTCAAGCACCAATCACAGCCTCTCTCAACTCGAGACTAATTTGCTCAATGGGCAGAAAACAGCATTTCACAGATATGTGTTTAGTTATGCTTTTTGTTTATGGTCGTAATCAGACCGATGTTTATTTAAAAAAACTTTCCATTGCATAAACTCTGAATATTTTTTGTCACTGCGCTGTGGGTTTAAGAGCGATGAAACATTTGCACCGTTGCCATAGGAAATTAAAAGTTCTAAACAAAATATCATATGTTTTAAATGGTGAAAAGTACAAAATGCTGTCTATAAACGGGAATCTGAAACCTATGAATACAGAAAAGTTTCATAACTTTCAATTGACTGGAGCTAGAGATTTGGTTTTGGAAAGTCTCCTTTGCCCTTGTACTTCTTTTGTACTAACTTTTGTATTTCATAAATGTTTTTTTTGCTTTCTAATTCAATTGATTGTTTCTGAGTGTTTATGCAGTACTTTGGCACACAGCCCTTACCTTTCCCTTGTGCCAGGTTCCTGTTGAAACCAAGCGGACTGATGTACTCAAACATGAAGACAGCCATTGCAGTGACCAGCAGGAGCATCACGAACATCATGACCCACACTGATGCGCTGAATGGCTCTGCAGAGAGAGAGAGAAAACACACACATCGCCAATTAATATTAACCACGCGGCTTACTCTTTTGACACTACTTCCTTCCTGTGCGCCGCCACTCCTGTCTGTCCACACAGTCAATGAATAAATCAATCACACATTTAACGTTGGCGCCGATAACAAGCTGACTCGGGCATGTTCGCATATAGCTCCGCGGCGCCCACGCTCCTCTTGCATATACACGGGACGCGCCTCTGGTTGACAGCGTGAGGGGGCGGGCGCCGTAGGAAGCCCTGGTGTCAGCACTCCTGTCCTCCCCAAAGATTAAAACGCCGCGCTAATGTATGGGAGAGCGCTGCCGGGACCTGCACTCCGGGCCGGCCTTAAGTGTGCGGAGTGTATGGGAAGGGAATGAGGGGGGAAAGAGAGAGAGGGGAGAGAAAGGAGAGGGGAGGAGAGCAACAGTGGGGGAAAAGAGAGCCAGTGAGAGAGAGAGGATGGTGTGGAGAGAAGAGTAAGAGAGAGAAGGGTAAAAGGCGTGGAAGAGAGAAGAGAGGGACGGAATAGAGAGCGATATATAGAAAGGAAAGAGTGAGGTGTTGAGAGAAAAGGAAGAGAGAAGAGAGGAGGAAGAGAGAAAAGCGTGAGTGAGTGAGAGAGAGAGGAGGAAGAGAGAGAAGAGTGAGAGATAGAGATGGGAGGAAGACAGAGAAGAGCAAGAGTTACAGAAAGAGACAGGGAGAGAGGAGGAAGAGAGAGAAGAGCGAGAGTAAGAGACAAAAAAAAGACAGGAGGAAGCGAAAGGGCTGGAATGAGAGAAGAGAAAAAAGTCAAAGACAGAAAGAGATGGACGGAGGGGAGAGAGAAGAGAAAGAGTGCAGGAAAGAATGTTGGGAGAAAGAGGGGGAGTGAGGGGAGAGGGAAGAGTAAAAGATAAGGAGAAGAGAGAGCGGGGACAGAGGGAGAGGAGGGTCCACTGGCGAGCAGCCATTTCAGGCTTTCAGTTAAGCTCTTCTGATTGTTACTTTCTCTGCAGAAACAGTCAACAGTAACAGCACATGTCAGGTGTGCGCTTTACTCCACATGTCAACACTTGTTTACCCTTTCTACTGTTTAGGTTCATATACAAATGCCTCTCGTAGAACCTCGTTACATGTTACACGTTACATGAGTCAATATTATTCTTTTAACATGCTCAGACAAGGGTTGCCAAGGCATAAAAGTCCACATTTATGTTCACTATTTGTATCTTAAAAAATAAATAAAAGGAAAAAATGGGCATGAATAATAATACGCTGTCGTTATTTTAAAAAGTGTTATGTATAGTTTGTGATTTTAGCCTGCATCAGTGTACATTACTGTGCAGAATCTTAACAAATGCATTGCATGCACAAATAGATTCGTGTGCATTTTACATAAGTTACATAATATCCGCTTTACTGTTGGTACCAATATTCCACCTACAAACCGGAGACAAATTAACCAACGCACCTCTGATTTTGGTGCCAAAGAACAGATGCAAATGAAGTCCCATTGATTTGAATTCACTATAGATCACCAATGCGTCCTTGACTAAATCTTTTACACTGTCCCATAATTTTTCTCTAGAGTCGTGTGGACGTTATTGTTAAAATCCCTATTCTCGCGTCCGAAGCTGAGGATTTCTTGCTTTTATTGACACTCACACATGCCTTAGATCCATAATGTATACATTCTGTTGCTCTTCTATGTCACTTGTGCATGTTTTAAAAATGAATGCGACGCCTCCACATCCATCTGCCACATGCACTAAGACTACAACCTCCGGGAGAGATGTAGGTGTCCGCGGGTTTGTGAGAAAAACGCGGAAAAACCAAATAGGTGACAGGAATCCTCCGTTTTAAAAGGAATCGAATGAAACGAAATAAACTGCCGTACGTTTTGGCCCAATCCTTTGTTTGGATTTCTTAAGGTTACATCAGGCTTTTATGCGATGCAACAGGATCCGGGTGGAAACATGAGTAGCATACGTTATTGTCGGACTAATTTTGTGGGAATGAATTTTCTTGGTGTCAGAAATGGATAATGGGTTTTGTACTGTAGAAGCCTTCACTCACAGTAGGAACTATGAGGACTGGGGCCACGCTTTAGGGATTTTTTTTAATTCCTACTCAGGGGCAGGTACTTTCTAGTCAGACCAGTACACTGACTTTGGTGGGAAATACTGTATTTTTCATTCTTTCTTTCAGATTTACAGTATTTTCCGCACTATAAGGCACACCTAAAAGCTTTCAATTTTCTCAAAAAACTGACAGTGCGCCTTATAATCCGGTGCGCTTTAAATATGGATCAATACTGAGCCGCAACTACGCAACCACAGCCACTACTTTGGCTTCTATTCTATGCGCCTTATAATGCGGTGCGCCTTATATATGAACAAAGTTTTCAAATAGGCCATTAATTGAAGGTGCGCCTTATAATCCGGTGCGCCTTATAGTGCGGAAAATACGGTAGTCAAACTTTACTGATCCATAAGAGAAATTACTTGTACGCTGTAGCTCCAAAAATATTGTTCTTTATTAGTAAGTAGTGATTAAAACTAACTAAATAATTGGGTTGCATGTAATTCTGCGTTTTTGTTTTTGTTTATATAATTCTTGTTTTTTTATATGTGCATGGTTTACACTGCTCAACAGAACCCACTTCATTAAAAATGTTAAATGGGCACAAGACACTCCACCTGGATTGTCTCCTTCACTCACTAATGCGTCTGGTTTTGACATCTTGTGTAAATTGGTTTGCCGGTAACAACTACAGGGGGAAAAGAAATACAGTCGCAAAACAAATGGAAAGATTTTGGTCCTATCTGAATTGCTATTTCATAAATTTTAACTGAAATAATTCGATACCAGACAAAAACATTCCACGAAATAATCTGTTTTAAGGTTAATTTATTGTATATTTGTTGTATTTTTTAGCTATGAATTCAAAAAGTGGTGGAATTCTTGAATCCCAAAAGGCAAAGTTAAAATTAAAAGCACTTTTGTGTTTGTGGAGCCAATCCCAAACATTTTTTTTTAGATTTTCAGTTTGGATAATTCATTCAAAAACAGAATATTCTCACATTTCGGCCCTTGCCCTTCGTCTGAAATGTTGCAATCAAATTATAAAATGTAATGAGCAGTTAACATACACCTCACTTAAAACACAGACTGTGTCCAGTATGAAAGAAGACAATCAGTCATTATCCGCTTGACTTTCCGCAGTAAGCTGAGACTATTTGCCAGCGGAGTACATGTCTTTCCTTTGCGATGAAAGAGTAAGTATTGACAGCTGTGTAAGTGCGCTGCGTTAGATCCTCCAAACACACAGCAAACAAATACAAGACGCTGGCAAAACAAAGAGACGAGCGCCGCTGTTCTCCCGAGCCCCTCACTAAACACTGGAGCCAAATGTGAGATCCAAATCTGAAGTGGCAAATCGCAAAGTTCACTATTGTTTATATCAGAACTTATGTATTTGGGGACAGTCCTGGATTAATAACAATGATGGAATGATTGTAATTAAAAGTAAAAACAAATAATAATAGTGAGAATAAAGATGTTGTTTTAAAGGTTAGGGTTATATATATATGAGCTTAATGTGACTTTTCTGGTGGAGGGTCTGGCACCTCCTGATCTCCATGGAGATATTCCTTTGCTTAGAATGTTCCACAGAATGGCAGTAAACTTACCGACAGTATCTTGTATGTATTCAATGGTGTTTTGATTGTTAAAAACAGATAATGCAAACGTTCTTACTATGAACGGGCTCGCCTCTTCACAGATCAGACCTGTAACTTGGCCTGGTGGTGCCACTTGTTTATACCATTTTTACCATACCATACCGTGGAACCATCTCGCTATCTCCGTGGAGACAACCAGGTGGCAGAAAAGTGACATAATGCCCCTTATACTGCATGAATAAATTAAGAATTACGTTCTTGTATTGACCTTATTCTGCCCCGCCCACTTTTGCCGTTTTTTGCACTTTTGTTGTAAACGCACTTTCGTTTGACGAGAACTCCGTTAAAGCTAATGACGAACGAGGGAAAAGTCTCGCCGCTAAAATGTTACATAAAGTAGGTTGATTTGTGTAAAATGTTTGAACACGAGCAGCAGCAAGTCAACAACGCACCGATTTCCTGGGCAGTCTGAAAACGGATTTTTAGTCCGTGTAGAACTTATTTTCTGTTGAGCTCGTCTGCTCCATGCAAACTAATACAACAGAAACAAGACGGTGGCGCGTACGACAACTTCTGGAATAAGGTGAATAAGTACTATGTCTTCAAAACAGACTGCTTAGTACTGCGTAGTACTCTGCGTAGTACTCTGAATTGAGTTCTCAGTTTGAAAGGGACATTAAAAATATACTTCAAGCTGATTGGGTGACGCATCACAACAGCGAAAGAAGCAGAAAAATCTAAACTGCGCACACGGCACAGCACCTCTGTATATTTATATACAACAAAATGGTCTGTATTAGTAAGTAAGTAGGGCTGGGCAATAAAACGAAACAGATCTAGTCATGTCTAATCAACAATCGAGAGGTAAACAGCCAATACTGTCAGTAAAAAGACTTTAGGTTTAGAATATAGGTTAGCCTTTGGAGGAAGAAACTTGATTGTCACAGAATAAAAAAACAAATGAAATCAAATAAAAATGGTGCTCGATCAATCATTATTTTTTCCATATGGTCCAGTCCTCGGCCGAAGTACGTCTGTCGGCGCTGCCATGTTTGTTTTGGTTCATTTGGGCTCTTTGTGCGCCTTTATCTTCACCAAACCCTAATGCAGACGATCACTTGTGATTCGAGCCTTATCACAATCGAAACCAACAGTGGGAGCCAAACGAGATGGATTCTCAAGAGTTTGCTGACAAGGTTAATAATGTAGTGAATAAAATATTAACAAACCCTTATTTATTAAAGCGACTAATGTTGTTGTTGGTTTAGAAGTCTGCAAAAACTACCTTATTAATTAGTCAGACTTACTACAATGCTCACGTCGAATAGTCCAGAAATAGACCTCAATTATCGCAAACACTGCTAGCGTTTGGAGCAGTGTGTGGCAGTAACCCAAAATCAGACCGGCGAGTGAGTGGCAGTTACCAAGAAAGGCTGATGGAGACACTGTTCCGTTGCTACGGGAGACCATGACGCTGATCCCGGTTTCCACGAACGGGACGGAGAAATCGATGACCTCAGAACGCTCCTCATTGATCGTCAGAGATCCGACGGCCATGACGGCTTTCTTATAGACCACCTGCGTGAAAGAGAGGGCACGTTGACACAACACCATCACCAAAAAATACAAAATAAATGAGTAAATAAAGTAAAATATACAAAAAGTGTCAGTTGTTTAGTAAATAAGAGCTATTCTAAGCTAATATTGTTGCTTCACTATTTCTGGTCAGTGTTTTTTAGGTACCACCTTAAAATGCCAGGTTAGACAACACTTTATTGATTATATTTAACATTTTACTAAACATTTTGTCTTTTTTTTCCACACAGTTTGACAATTTTCGTGTTGTTTTTAGTGTTACTTCCTGGTTGGACATAAGCAGCAAATATGACATAGGTAGAGGTAATTCCACACCTGTTACCTAGCAACCATACTGTAAACAAGGGACATAATCCATATTAATTACACCATAGTTATGCCTTGACAAATAATAATACCTGATTACAACTTCATTTTGTTGAATGACTGTTTAAACTGTGTTTTTGGTGGAATGTCGCTTATTGATGACATCACAGAGGGATTTTGCTTAAGAACTCAGCGATACTTCCAGCACTTTTCAGATTTTATTTTTCAATTTTTCTTCACAAATTGCCACTTAACTGATGTAAAACTTTGATTTATACAGATTTATACAACAGGGACTATCCCACCAAATAAAGTAATAATAGAGCAATGCGAGAATGCACATGTACGCACTTTAATTAACTTTAATGAATAATTAAGTTATGAATAAAATAACTTCATAATTCATAATCATAACAGTTTATTAAGATTCAGGCTTAGTAATTATTGAAGTTAGGGTTAGGAGTTATGGTTAGGGTATTAATCAAGTAAGCCTTAATAAACAATTTGTTCATTATGAATCAAGTCTTTGTTCATGCTTTACTAAGGATAATAAAAGTGTAGTTATTATAAAGTGTGAACATTTCTATTAAAACTAAGTTGAAAATAGCTCAAAAGGTGTTCTATGTAACTGTCCGCCCTCTGCTTGTCCCCATGGAGATTTTGTTCCACAATATGGCATTAAAAGGAGAAAAGCAGGTGACGCCACAGTATTTTTTAAGCAATAAAAAAGCCTAGACTTGAATAAATGTAAATAGGAGACATTATATTCCGTACTGTGGAACATTCCGGGTAAAGCATCCGCCAGAAAAATTAACCAATGCACTTTTAAATTCCCTTTACACAATAAGTCCCTTATTTTGTGCTCATTTTGTGCTCATTAACAATACGTAATTGCACAATTTTAACCCTCATTACTACTTTTGTCCTGATAAAAGCGACTAACTTACGGTGGAAGCAGACACTTGCCAAATGCCGCACCACAAACATATTTTATTAACCATATTTTTAATCACTGGTCCGGAACGTCATTAGAATCATAATATGCCAGTGACATTTATTGCAACACAAGACTATTTTTTCTCATAAAATCCTAGACAGCCATAAAGTTTACTGGCGTTAAATGAACAGGCAGAGTTTAGCTCCGAGTCGCGCCTGTAAATTAAAGATATGCAGAAGAGGAGCTCAGATTTGTTTACTTTGGGAGTGTTTGTGAGATGATGCCAACGCCGCGTGGCTGAAAACACTTATGCACACTTTGAAACCACAGCAAAACAAACCACACATTTGTGCAGACGAGCTGTAATGTGTCCCAATCAGAGGAAGGACACATAGGGGGCGCTAGAGCTTTTTCATTATGTCATGATGGTCATTATGGACATGTAACAGTATTATGGAAGTGTCTAAAGAAAAGAGCTTTTATAATAGTCAAAATTAAACATAGATGAATCAGGAACTTTACTGTTATTTAAAAACAAAGTCTAAAATTCCCTACAGTTGTTAACATCATTTTATTATAGAGCATTTGTAAATATTTTAATGTCTGATTCACTATTAGCTGATGTGTTAGAAACTTTTTTTTAGAATTTTGTACTAGGATATTTGTGTTTGTTTTTAACTTGAGTGTTCACCTGCCCAGGGACTGCACATGGAAACTAGCTTTTTGCTAACTCTGGTAGTCCCTGACAAATAAATAATAAACCAAACTAAAATATTCAGTAAGTATCAATGTTGAAATTAAGCTGACATTTAGATGATTGTACAGCATAAATGGAAAACTGCATTTCCTGTCAAAGCTATCATTTTCAACTTTGAAATGTTTTTACCAACTCCACCTCTTATATGTATTTTATTTACACATTAAAAAATACACACACACACACATATATATATATATATATATATATCATTATTTTACTCAAATGTGTATCTTTACCTATATTTGACAGGAGCTTCTAATGGAGATAAGTCTGTTATCTAAAGTTCGGGAGCAGGACCACACCTCATCCACACCCCTTCCGGTGACTACTCTATTTAAACTTCCCGGTCACACACACCAGTGTTCGTTATTTCGTGCCCCTACCACCCACCCTCTTCTAATTGTTCTGTCTTATCCTTTAGTCGGGGGGTATCGAGGCCCGGGAGCCTGCTGCCCTCATCGCTAGAAGCCCCAAAACGGCATTTATCATCTACTCTCATGCATTTTATCGTTCTTGATCGCCAATAAACTTCTGCATCCAAGCTTGAGGTTGTGGTCCTTGCTAGTGAATTTTTCTTTCAACTATTCTCTTATATTTGTTGTTTTTAGAACTGCTCTTATAAAATAAAGTGATGCATATTTTTTTCTGTACCACTTTATATAATTATTACACCTTAATAAAGCATGAACAAAGACAATGAATACTTTAATAACTACTTAAATAAGTTGTTTGGGTTAAGACTTAAGGTTACAGCATTAATTCAGCATTTCCTACACCTGAACCATTGTTAATAAACTATTTATTCTTTGTGATGTGAGTCTTTGTCTGTGCTTCATAAAGGCTAATATAAGTGAAGTTATTATAAAGTCCTTATTTGAAACATGTCCTTATTCAAGTTTAGTCTGAACAGTAACTTAAGTGGTACAGTACTTTGTTCAGTGTAGCCTGTGCGCTGTCCACACACGTACCTCTCCCACCATCCCATTCCAGACGTTGTTGATTTTCTTGCCATGTTTGCCATTGGTTACCAGGTACAGGTCATAGGTGAACTTGACGTATTTCGCAATCTTTTTCAAAATGTCGATGCAGAAGCCTTTACAGCACTTCTTGATGTATGTTCCACCAGATTCAGTTGAGTTGCTGTGAAGACAAAAACGTAACAGTTTTACTCGGATGCTGATAATATACTGAGAGCATTTTTATTACTTTGACTTTTGACTTCATAAGCCTTGTGAGAATCCTGTTTCGTTGCAAGCTTTTAAGTTGTAGCGAAAATGAAGCTCAATAGTAACTGCCTCAATATCCAAAACATTTTTTTAGTATAAAACGTTTGAAACTTTGAGTCTGATAAGCTATGTTGTAACTAATTTAAAACCTGTGTCAGAAAGTTTATGAACCGTTAATTTCATTTTAAATGTGTTTTTGAAAACAACCACTCTCTGGACAATAGTTTCCAAATAGCCAGTTAGTACA
Source organism: Rhinogobius similis (assembly GCA_019453435.1). Lineage (NCBI taxonomy): Eukaryota > Metazoa > Chordata > Actinopteri > Gobiiformes > Gobiidae > Rhinogobius > Rhinogobius similis. Next base: position 30,360,068 of record CM033631.1, read on the forward strand.
ACAAAAGTGGAAAACATTTTAATTTTGGCCATTTTGTGGGTATGTTCTATAAATGTTTTGATGTCAACTTGTTTCACACTTCTGAGCCACACAGTTGCGCCCTTAAACTGTTTGAACTTTGAACTGTTTTTAAAAATCCGCGCTCTTTAAAGGTTGAGGCAAACTACGGTGGGAAAAATATTCATCTTTTTGACATTTTACTTAGCACTACTATAACTGAAGATCAGGCAAAAGGTCTTTGAACGTGGATGAGTCTAATGTAGAGAACACGTTTTACCGATTTGGAAAACAAAAACGATCTACCATGTAATTCATTATAAAACACTGCATAAAACATGAACAATCCTTTTTCCTAAACACTTGAATTCGGCTGAACGAGACCAATCAAGTGTAATAAGCACAAAAGACAACCATTTGAATATGCTAATTTAAGTCGCACCTGTCTCTGTCGGAAAGTAAACAACCCTGTGATCGGTCAAAGATTTTCAGGACTGCTAAACGAGAAGGAAAAACAGAAGGAGAGCGAGAAAAAGAACGACGGATCCTTAACTCCTGTGCCCTTTGTTTGGAAAAAGCATCTGCCGTACACAGCGCGCCTCGGTCGAACTTCTAATATTATCCTCATTTCCATCTTGGCCACGCGCACCTGGGACTCCTTCACCTTTAAGATCGGGTCGTTCGCTCTTCCCGTGACAGAGGAGCGCTCCCGAGCCCCCCCTCGCGCTCGCCCGTCTTTGCTTTCGGTGGCGTTCTTTTGACGCGGTTGCATCTGCCCGTCTCGCGCCATCTGGGGAAGCGCATCGGAGGAGCAGAGGGTTCCGACAGCGACGGACTTTGAGGCGCCCGCGAGTCTCATTTCAATTTCAGATGTGTGCTAATTAGACCGTATAACCTCGCGCTTCGGTTAAACAACAGGGGCGCGGAGGCAAAGTTGATAGAAAGTGAAAGGGGTCGATGAATATGCAGTTACCTTAAGATGGCCGCCGTGAGGGCGTTTGGAATTCAAATGTACAGCGGGGTGCGCGTCTGATGAGGGTTTAAGTAAAGTTAGATTCTTGCAAAGTGTGGGGAGCGACTTAAATGTGCATTGCTGAAAGAAGTTGACTTTATTATCACCACTAGGGGCAATAAATACTTCAAATTCTAGCATAAATGTGAGGCCTGAATAGTTTCGTGGTGTGCAGTAACTATTAACACAACAATAAAACAGTTAAAAATGTGCTGCTGAAAGGAATTCTAAACTGTGTTCATATTAATGTCTGAAATTAACATTATTGATTAACAAAAACACAAAACAACATCGGTAATCAAGAATAAAAATAAAATACTGCCTGTCTTTTTTAGTGCTGACAATTCATTAAAAAAAGTATCCAGTTAACCACACTTTTCAAATATGACTAAACACAATTAATCACAATCACACACAAAGAATACATTTTTCTATTTTAAGGTAAATTCAGAAGTTCAGAAGTTTCAGAAGTCTACACGCAAAACTGTTATTTTCAATTTTGTTTTTGTTTTTTGGTCAGTTTGCGCTCTCAATATATAGCCTTTACTTATCCAATCTGATTTATCTAAGTTTCATGTAAAAAAGGTCAATTTTCTGTGAGATCTTGCTTTTCTCAAAAACTAAATTAGAAATCCAAAATACCTTTTGTAATTTGTTTTAGTAGCAAATTTGTTTAAGAAATAAACCTGATTCTGTCCAAAATATGAGCAATTTTGGCTGTATTTACACATAAAATGCCTTATTTCTGTATGAAACCATTACACAATGAAAAACTTCAATCCATTAGTGAATAAACTAAAGGAGTTTCAAATGGAAGTCTTTAAATGTAATGTTTTTTATCATTCACCTTAAAGTCTAGACATTGCGTTTCATGTGGAATCTGTGTGGTCAGATATTTCCGGTAAATGTTTAGGACAAAACAACAGATTCGGTGGACTGGCCGGGCCCACTCTAGCACAGAAGCAGAGCCGCGGGGGCCGTCCGTGGAGTTGGGTGCGTGTGCGAGAAGTCGAGCCGTCCCGGATGAGTGCGTCTTCTCCAGTGGGACGCTGGGGACGGCGCGGTGGGGAGCGGGGCCGAGGGTGCGGGGGACTGGCCTGTGAGCGAGGGGACATGTGGAGCGGAGGACGTGAGCTGCTCCTTGGAGACGTCTTATCAGCGCGCCCTACTTCACAGCGATACTCTGGACGGACGGGCTCGCCGGGCTCTCGGGACGGGGGTAATATTACGAATGAACGGGGCTGAGGGGTTTGTTGGACTGTTTGCGGCGTTCCTGTCACCTGCCGGTCGCTGTGAGCCGATCGCGGCCTGCTGTCTTTGCCTTCTGGGACGGTCGCGTTTGAAAATATGTATTCAGCTTTGGGAGGAATCTTTGGGTTGTGTGAGCGTCTGATGTGCCAGATTGCAATACAACGATAATAAAAAGGAATGTTCTTGAGATCTATTCTTTGGATTAACAGTGGATACTTTTTGCTTTTGCATTTGGGAGTCGAATTTGTGATTTTTACTCCACTAAATGTTTTAATTGGACTGATTGATACAAATAAAGTTTTTTGTTTTTGTTTTTTTTAACACTTGGCTTGGCTGAAGGGTTTATTTTTCAGCATGTTCATGGTGCCTGGAACTCCGTCTTTGAGAAAACAAAAGAAAAAAGAAAAAAAAAAAAACGGGGAAAAAAAGTGTAATTATTAGAAATTTGTAAAATACTCGTTAAATACTTTTTTTTTTTTTTTTAACCTAAATGGTTTATTTTAAATGGATACTTCAGTAATTTTATTTTTTATTTAGTTTAGGTAGCCACTTTTAGCCTTTTATCCTTTTTAGTCTTTTAGCTCTGTTTATTTCTTTATCACATTTTATCTATATCTGCACTTCATGATTTCACGTTTAAACTAATTGCAGACACAAATATTTAAAATAGCAAAACAGTAATGAATTCAGTGTTATGTTATTTTGTGTAAATGTTTGAATGCATCAGGCCAAAATCATTTGAGATATTGATTCAGTTTTGTGTCTCCACTGTCAGACAAAAATAATATATTAAATGAATATGAGTGCATCTGTTAAAAGCAAAATAAATTTCAACTAAAAACAGATTCTATACCTCCAGTAGTTTGATCCTGCTTTGGACCTGGTTTAGTCCTGGTTCAGCACTTTTCAGTCACAATTTCCACATAGTTTGGTTATAACCCCAAACTATTGAGACTGCTTGATCAAAACAAGTTCAGATTCTCGTTAACTAATTTTTTTTTGGATTGATGCAGATGTTGACATTTTGCAGTGCGCGTTTAACCCTCGCGTGACTCACTCCTTGATGTGCTTTCTGCAGGGCACAGAGTTCCTCATGCAGGTCCCGGTGAGCCTCTCCACGTCCTCCACGATCACAAAGGGCTTCTCCTCCAGAGTCACGATGGACAGGTGGTTATCGTCCAGCTCCGCGTCTCCGAAAGAGTTAAAGCGAGGCCACACCGGGTACTTGAGAGTGAGGCTGCGGTTGTCCAGTCTACCCATCTGCAAACAAGCACCACACAAGAGGAACGGATTAAACACGTTCAGGGTTTAATCGTGTTTGGAGATATTGGATCATTGAAAGGTAAACTTGTGATAAATGGGCTTCTTAGGGGTGAGGGATAGGGGTGGAAAACAAACATCTCTTTCTCCTGATTAGGGTAGCCAGAAGAAATCGTGTCAATACAACATAAATGTATCAAAACATGTCTTTAAATGTATTAGATGAGGTTTAATTATCAGGTAATAGTATGAAAAATGAATCACAAAAGGGCAAGTTACATCCTTATTTATCTCCTCCTTAATCAGCTTTTTTTATGGCATTTTTAAAAATATAAACTATATCAAATATATACTCAAATTTTACATCTTCAAAACAACATTCACGATATTATCTAAATGTCGGTATATTGTCCACCTCTAGTGAGCGTCTTTTACAAAAATGATCCTGATCATATCCTGATATATTTTCAGAATCTATCCGTAAAGTAAATGTCTTGGTTGAAGTTCAAGTATTCCACAAACATTAAATGCAAGTTATTTATTTTTATGGACTCTAACATGCTTGATATTCTGATTTTGTGTTTTAAAAAAACAAATTTAATCTTGTTGCAAATGATACTTCTATTAAGGAGTGTTTAATCATGTTTAAAGCAGCTGTACCCTATTTTTTCCATGTGTTAATGTAAAATCTGTTGAGCCCCAGAACAGCTCTATTGTAAAAGCAGCTCTTAGGGTCAAAATGAGTCCATGTTGCGCTGTCTGTGTCAGCTGGGCTCTGTACACAGCAGTGCACTGGCAAGCTGACTGTTTCTCACAGCTAATGCTAACAATTATTGAAATGTAAAAGTCAAGTTCTGTTTAAAATCAAGTTCTGTTTTTCACGTTTTAAGAGAGTAAAAAGCAGGTACAGCACCCATAAATCCTCTAGTCCTAGCTTATTTATGATTTATTCTGCTCTGTTTGGATCCTGGTTTGCAGCTGGTTTAGTAATTCTAAATATTTTTGGGGTTGTTTTGATAAAAGTGTTTTCGGAAATGGGAATCAATGACGCAGTAGAGGGCCCAGAAAATGGCTCGATTATTTCAAAACCGGACAGAACGTGGCTATTTTTGAACACAATCAATCTGGTATTTTCAGCTAAATATGAAGATGTGCCATTGGCGATGTACGAAATCAAACGGAAAAGACTACAATAATGCAGAAAACGTGGTAGGAAAGATATCTAGTCTATTATCTCTTATTATTTACAGAATCAAAGTTTATTTTTGGCACTTTTTGGAGATACAAATACTGAATTAAGAAGTAAGTCACTACAGTATCTTTGGTAGATCTTTAAGCTGAATAATTGCACTCTTCTAAACCCTGTTACAGCCCACAAAAGACCCCAGGAGTAATACTGTCTTTTGAATCCGATGTAATTTTCTGCAGATGTTATGTGATGTACATCGCCCTGATTGACATCTGTAATGGCGCTGTCAGGAGCCGGGAGGAGGCAAATCGGGAGAGCAGTGGGGCGTCCTGTGTCATCTGCACCGCGCGACACGCCAGCTGTCGGAATGCCGAATTTTGTTTTTTTTACTCCGAAATATAACGATATAGATAAAATGATACTGTTATTTACTGTTATTAGATTGAGTGGCATCTAGAAAGCAGATATTAGACAATGAAAGTGTCCAGTATCCAAATTTCACTCCAGTATTGTGACATAACTTGAAAACGAATTTGAAAATAACGGTCATTTTATTTTGGAGCTGCAGCAAAGGATTATGGTGGATGTAGCTGTAGTCTGTTATTTGTTTTTTTAAAATGCACATTAACTCCAGAGACTGCACATAGAGGTCACAAGTGGATAAGTATATTGTGTGTCTACATATTGCCAAAACTGTTATAACCCACTGATTTGGCAGTTTTATTGTATTAACTTTTTGATAGATGACTTGGAAGATGCTGATTTTATAATTATGACACTGTATTTAATGTATTTCTAACTGAAAACAGTACATTTTGGTTAAATTATGTGAAATTGCTTAATAAGACACTAAAATAAACGCAATTAAACCTGATTTTAAATGCTATTCAACTTGAAATTATCACAGACGACAATTCAATTTAGCAGTGGGGGTCCCGGGTCGGTTGCACGGTTATTTTGGGGGTCCAGGCCTGAAAAGTTTGGTAACCCCTGATTGAGATTACATAGCGACAATACAATAATCTCTTGAAATTAGTTCCGCACCTTATTGGAAATGATGACAATATGCGATATGTTCAGTACAGATATATATTTTGATATTATTGCAGTATGTATACTTTTAGACACAAAGAAGTTCATGTCTTATGTATCAGTCAAACTGCATCAAAACAAAAACAGACATCAAGGCTAATCCTGACTGAAAAAGAAAAAAAAAACAATAATAAAAACAGCTTTTCAACATTTTCCCATAACATTCTGTCAGATAGAGTACCTTGGTGCTATTGTGATTAGTTTCATTTGTTGTAGTATCAATTATTGCGTCAACTAATACTACAATACTGCGATAGGCCTATATTGCGCAGTCTTACGTAAAATCCAAGTGAATCGGCCTTAAATCTGATGCACTGACGGATTGGGAATACTTCAGGTGTCGTTTGTATTTACATATTCTTACATTCTAATTCGTGAGCAGACTGACAATACGGTGGAAATATATATATGCATATTTTTATTTTTTTTTTGCCACCGCACTGCAAACATGATACGTGTTGCTCCCATGTCATGAAAAATGCAAGCGCTGTCGCGGCGCGTTCAATGACAGCAGATTAAAAACATGCACATTGACGCATAGCAAATGGCACACGCAGGAATATATATGTGTCCGGAATTGCAACACACGGAGAATTACGGCTCGATAGCGCTGCCACGTATTAATAATTCAGGGGCTGTTCGGCCCGGTGCCTATAGACCTCTGCTGCCTACTTACCAGCTACACCTGTCTACTCTGTGTGCACCTATTCCTGTAGTATTTATGCATTTTTGAATGGGACACAGAAAGGCTTTGCTGCGCCGTTAATATTTAATGTTACAGGAGGCACAAAAAAGGAAAAACCGCGCCCGCAATACTTCACTTCATCCGCTACGGTTTTCGATTGTGCTCGACATCCAAACGCACTGCGAAACATAAAGGCTTTTACCGCCAATTTCGTGGCATGTGGGCACACACTTGGCGTCTAAGAGTGGAAACAAATTGGAACAGGTAAGAGGGACGTTTTCTTGCTGAGCGTAGAAGAAAAGGGAAATGAAAAATTTACATGCCACTCCTTGACCTTGCTCACGACGGCGGAAAGAGAATGCGGTGTCAAAAATATCCACCGAAGGAGGGCGAGTCGGTAAAAGTCAGGGGGATGACTGCGCGGAGCTTGAGCATGAAAAAAGTTTGAGCGTTACAGTTCGTTATGAGTGATAGTGACGCCACATTTGAAAAGTCCATTTGTTGACTTCTAAGAGCTTTTAACCATGTTACTACAGTGTTTCCTCATCTTGAGTGTTTTGCCCTGCATTTGAGGCTTTGGCGCCCTGAAAAAAACTATACATGTTCACCAATCCCTTATTTCCACCGACTTCCCTATACATAGTCGCAATTATTTAAAGTCTCCAAGTCAAACACAGGGTTACAAAATGTTCAATAGCCATACTTCCAAAATTAAAATGCGTAAAATTAAAATCTGTTGCTTGTTACGGTGAAATGTCACTGTTAAGAGAAGGGGCTAATCAGTTCTGCAGTTTAAGTTAATGATCCTATTTTTCTTACTAAGCCGTTTTACAACAATATTTCATTTTAAAATGAACAAAATGTAAAATAGTGATCTGCTTGTGTTGCAGTTTCGAAGTAAGTGCCACAAAAAAAGCATAATCTGTCTTCTTTAAGCCCAATATAGTCAAACATGAACATTAAAACAACTAGAAATATAATGTATCTCAATTTCAAAGGCAGTTTTGTGGCAGCTTAGAGTTTAAAGATGCATCATGTAGATGTTTTGGTGGAGGGTCTGCTACCTGCTGGTTTCCATGGAGATGTCATTACTATGCTTGGAATGTTCTGACATCCATGGAGACGCCACAAGGCCAAGTTACAGGTCAGAAAAGTTCCATAGTGTGTCTTTAATATTTCAGGTATTTCTTTTTGCTATTTTCAGTCAACCAGCCCTGAGTGGATAACATTCACGTCACAAAAGAATATCTTATGGAGAACGCTGATTAGATAAACTGATTATTCCTATCACAACATGCTCTTCAATAGTCTGCTTTCTCCGGGGAACGTCCACCTCGCTTAAACGTTTGCATAATGGCTTTTTTTCTTTCTTTCTTTTCGTTCTTTTTTGGAACTGATTCCTTTTGTAGAACTGTACACTGTGAAGAATATACTCGATGTTCAGGTATTTCGTGTCTTCAGAACAGCATTCACAAGATGATCAAAACGTTGATACTTGAAACTTTTGATAGTTTAGGAATTACAAGAAATCTGAATGGCTGCTATAGTTCTATTTTTTGAATGGGTAAGAATATGGATACCTATGAATATGAGCTTGTGTACTGTATGTATGCATAATATACTGTATGTACGCATATGTAATGTGTGTGGATGTATGCAGGTGTGCAAATAATGAGTGTGATTTATTTATATATATTCTTTTCTAACCCTAGAAATTGTCTTTTTTGATTAGTCTATGTAGTATTAGTATTTTTTATTAGTCTTTATGTTAGTAGTATGTTTTACTACAATATGCATCAGTAGTATTTTTTATTAGACAATCTATTAGTATATTTTATTAGTTTATTAATAGTAGTATTTTTATTAGTCTATGTATAAGCAGTACTTTTTATTAGTCTATATATATATATATATATATATATATATATATATATATATACGTTGTATTTTTATTACTCTATGTATTCGTAGTTTTTTTTATTACTTTATGTATTCGTAGTATTTTTTTTATTATTTTATGTATTCATATTATGTTTTGATTATTCTATGTATAAGTAGTATTGTTACTAGACTATGCAGTAGTATTTTGTATAAGTAGTATTAGTATTTTCTTTTTATAATAACTCACTAGATTACATTCATTATAGTCACCATTATTACTTAGCAATACATGGCAACTTGTAAGTACTATAATGTCTAAGAAAAAAAAATCAGCTTTATGCTCAGTTGTTACTCTGATTACACACCGGGTGAAGGCAGAGGAAGTACCTACTCAGGCATGAATAGGACAAAACAAACTCCACATCAATAGGCTCAATTTCATCTCAAAATCGAACCCAGGACCTCCTTGCTGTGAGCCGTGAATCTCGACCACCCCGCCTAGCCGCCGCACAATTACACCAGGTGAATTCCGCGCTCTACATAACAACCCTGACACTCTTTTTGCCCGGCTTCCGCTCAGGTTAAGTCATTACCCGACGAGCCCAGAGGAAGGCAGCCGGAATTAGCATTTTAATTGTTTTGCTTTGAGTACTTTGCTATCCGGTGATGGGGATTAAACTCTTTTTCGCGGCTCGTACTTTTGCGCCGCGCAGTCAACAGCTCCTCTCCCCCTCCGTCGCTCCAGAGGTACAGGACCGAGGTGATGTTTCCGGTGTGTCACCTCCACTCTCCAGGGAACGCCGGAATTTGTCTATCTCTCTTACTCCAGCTGTTTTGCATTTCACAAGCCGCCGAGTTCTACCGACGCACACACACAAACGCGAGCGCTCACGTCGATAGGTACAGTACGCGGGCGCCGCTGTGAAGGCAAAGCACGGAGGTCCGGGCGGGAAATGGGATCGGTAATGGCGAAATGAAAGGGGGGATTTGTGCATAATACAAGAGCTATAGGACGAGAAAATAAATGGAGAAAAGTATTGAGGAGATTGCGGGTCTAAAGCGTTTGGAAATGGCACACTGTAAGCATTTTTTTTTTTTTTTTAATCTCCCTGGAATAGGTACAGCTTCGTACTGAGGTAAAAAGGTTGTTTTATGAGCCACGTAGCGAAGAAATGGGAATGTTTTCCAAGACTTGAAGTGCCTATGACAGATTAGACCAAACGAAAACGTAGTGAACATGGTTATGGTTGAGATTTTACGAAACATTTTGTGTTTTTGGAATCGTTTAGTCAATGGTGTCTTTGGTCGACCAACTTTTTGACCAGTTATTTTATTATTATTATATGTTAAAAAAATGGAGAAACAAAAAAAAACTTTGCGATATTTCATTGACCAAGAGTTGCTTTAGTCAATTACAGCACTGGTTTATAATGTTACTTCCTGGTTGAACATGGGCAGCAAATATGACAGCGGTATTGCTAGTTCCATAACTGTTACCTAGCAACCAGACTGTAAACAAAGGTCAAAATCCATATATATGACACAATGATATCTAAAAACGCCTTCATTTTGTTGAATGGTTATTTAAACTGTCAGAAAAAAGTGTAAGATGTTGTAAATTGTTCCTGTATTGTCAATGGTATTGATGACATCACAGAGGGATTCTGTTAGAATTTAGCGATACTTCCTGTAATTTTAAACGTTTACTTTTCATAATTTCTTCACAAACTGCAACTTCACCGATGTAAAACTATGATAGATATTTACCACAGGGACTATCCCACCAAACTAAGTTATAATTAGGAAAACATGAAAAGCATGTAATTTAGGCTTTAAGTTTGGCTCTGGTTTGACTAGGGCTTAGTCCTAATGTAGACTTGGTTTGATCTTGTTGTAATCCTGGTCTGGTTCTGGCCTAGTTCAGGTTTAGGTCTAGGTTAAAGTCCCAGTTTTGATGAGGTGTGTGTACAAGTACGAAGATAACTTTAATCTTTTTGAAAATTACAGAGAAAATTAACAACTAATTTTCAAGAAATTACAGCACGAAGTAATAGACCCCTCCAGTGTTTGTAAAGAAAATGCTGCATTCCATTAACCTGGTACTTTTTCTGTTTTAATTGTGGGATTCTGTTCAAAGTTTGCATTTTTAACACAAGCAGGAAATTTGACAAAAAGACTGAAATATGAACTGGCAAACTAATAAAAGAATAACGTGTTTCACAACGTTTGTCACTTTTTGTCACGTTTTTTCACTTTTAGTCATTTTTTCCTCCTTTTAGTTGCGTGGGATGCTTTTTTCGCGTTTAGTCGCAATTTGACGCTTCTACGGGGCATTTTTTATCGCTTATTTTAGTCGCTTTTACCTGCATTTTTATCGCTTGTTTCAGAACCTGTTTTCACAAATACAAACTCCAGGCTCAGCAGTTTTTATGCAGAATAAAACAGGATATTTTGTTGATTGTGGAGGAAATTATAGTAGTTTAAAAACTGCAGCTTTTGTGATAAATTGTGCAGCCCTAATACATGCTGACATCCTGGTAGTATATATATTTTTTTTTAATCAAACATTATTTTAGACAATGATGCACCAAAAACATGGTGGGAAACAACACTTTGACAGGAAAATATTTGTTTGATTACACCAAGCCCCACAAATCCCACAGTAATAAGCGAATTTAAGAAATTAGAGATTGAAGTTAGATATTGAGAGTTATTGCTCGTTGGTAAATGTGATGAACATATAAAATAACAACCACGCTGTCTACAAACAATACAATTACAGTTTTTCATTTGCTGTTAAAAATAATTACAAGAACCCGGCTTTGTGCACATCCTGGTACTTGCATCACTCCTGGAAGAGTCTAAACCAGTATCTCTTTACCAAACGCTTTAGAAATACATGAAATTAAAAAATGTAACACGAAAGGATTTAGCAACATCTGCGGAATGGAACTAGGTCTGAACCAAGACTAAACCAGATGTAAACCAGGTCTAAAAACCATGTCTAAATCAGTTCTTTAGCGGGACTAAACCAGGACAAAACCAGGTCTAAACCATAACTACACCAGGTCTAAAAACAGGTCTAAAAAACAGGTCTAAACCAGGTTTAAAAATCAGGTTTAAAAACCATGTCTAAACCAGGTGTAAACCAGGTCTAAACCAGATTTAAAAAACATGTCTAAACCAGGATAAACCAGGTGTAAACCAGGTCTAAAAACCAGGTCTAAACTAGGTCTAAACTAGGTCTAAAGCAGGACTAAACCAGGACAAAACCAGGTCTAAACCAGAACTACAACAGGTCTAAACCAGGTCTAAAAACCAGGTCTAGACCAGGACTTAACCAGGTCTAAACCAGGACCAAACCAGGTCTAAATCAGGTCTAAACCAGGACAAAAACCAACAGCAAGAGAAAAAATATTTTCAATATTTCTGAAAGGTGGGTTGAGGGCTGGATCCCTTAGAGGGCCTGATTTGGCCCCCAAGCCATAAGTTGAATAGCCCTGGTCTAAACTTCCAACACTGTGGTTAATATTGCAATAGTACGGTGGATTTTGACATTGTTACATGCCTTTTCTTGAAGACTGATACCCTGTAAAACCCATTAGGTTATAATTATCATAAACCTACTTCCTGCACGTCCGGGATGCCCTGTTGCCCCGCTCTTATTTCACTCCCCTCTCACCTTCTTTGTGATTAAGCTGCAGGAGCTGATGAATACTGGGAGCACGGACCACACTGCATATCCTGGCCAGTGCTAAACTGCAGATATCACACAGGCACACAGAGCAATTTGTGAGGGGCCGTGGTGTGACAGCGAGGGGCCAGTAGGAGGTTACAGAGATAGTGCCCACGGGATTAGCGCATTATAACATCCCACAGCCCCGGCCATCCGATCGCATCACCATCCTCCGACAGATTAAGTGCCACTTGGCGATGAGATGACACTTTTGGCCCCCGAGAACTGCATTTCCCTGCACCGCGGCTTTTACTTCAACAAAAATACTCCTCCAACTAATACTTTGGACACTTTGGACACTATCTATGGAAAGAGGAGTGTGGCAATAGAGCCTCCCGAACTTACCTAAAAACATTTTCCAATTTACAAAGCTTCATGATAGCTACAAGATTATAAAGATCAGTTTTACGCCATATATATAGTTTGGATACTTACTTTTTTGACACTTTTTGTTTACTTGATTTAGAAATGACTTATTTTTGTTATGGCATCATCCTCATAAGTGAACTGCAACAAACTAAATATATCTCTGTAATTGTTATTTAACTGACACGCAAGACTTCCCCCTCCCTAGACACCTCCTCCAGTTGTCTCACATTAACTCTAAAGCAGTTCATTGCTGTTCCTTTCCAGTTGACGATGTTATAGTGTGTTTTAATGTTAATGTTTTTGTAAAGGCCTATTAATAATGCTAACTTTTATGTAAATGTCTTTTTTCTGATGTTGTGACTGACGTATTTCAGGATTAGCATGTAATGTCAGTGTTTAAATCTTTTCACTGCAAGAGTGTTGAAGGTCTGGGAGGTGCTGCACTCATTTTTAATCACATTTCATTTTTTTAAATTAACTAAGGTACCACTTTATAATAACTGCACATCAATTTACCTTATGAAAGCATGAACAAAGACTCAATTCACAATGAACATATAGTTTATTAAGCAAGATTCAGGTTTAGTAACTACTTAATTAAGGTGAGGAATTAGGGTTAGGTATAAGGTATTAGGTATATGTACTTACTAAGTCTAAGTCATTCTTAATAAACTATTTGTTCACAATGAATTAAGTCTTTGTTTATGTTTTATTAAGGCAGGAGTAAGTGGAGTTATTGTAAAGTCTTACCAAAACTAATTTGGATTAACAATCTCTTTTTCATGAGTGACCAGTTTCTTTGTGAACAAACTGATGACTGAAAATGGACATAAAAGAGCAAATAGGCAAAAAATATGCTAATATGTTTATGCAATCATGCCACAAATTATTTTATATGCCAGATAAATGCATTATTTTATGGAACCTGCCCCAAACCAGGCCACAGCAGCAAGCTAAACATCGGATATTGGCCCATCCCTAGTTAAGCCTGAATCGTTCTTAATAATGTATTTGTTCATTATGAATTAATCTTGGCTCATGCTTTAATGAGACTAATTAAGGTGTAGTAACCAAAACGTGCCACCAAATTCTCTTATGGGGACGATACGTTCTGAAACTTTTAGAAACCCATCACATATTTCACACTAAATCAAACAGCTGTTGGAGTTTGGCTAGCCCGGCACAAAAATAAACAATAGCATCCAGGTTTTCTCTCCCGACTCGCGCGGAGGAGGAATCTTTGTCAGTGCCGCGCGCAAAGGTACCCAGTATGTTGCTGTAAACACATAGACTGTGAAATTGATCAGTAGCTTTCCGCTGTGCTGCAGAGACGGCGCCAAAGCGAAAACGTAATTGGGCGCTCTCTCTTTCCCTTTCTCTCCCTCTGTCTCTCTTTCCTCTCTCTCCCGTCGTACGCTCGGTGCAGCTGTCCCACCCATGCGCCAAAATCCCCCCTAAAAAAAAAACAGACAAAGATAGATTTCCAAGATGATCAAGAGATAAAAATTCAGTAACTGCTCTACAATATGGATATGCACTAAAAATACAAAAAAGCTGTCTCCGTTGGGGCACGGGTGAGAGACGGAATAAGACAACGCCGTGCCGTTTTGTTTTTTTGGGAGAAGCAGATGACGCACAAAGCAACGGGAGGGAGAACCTGCAAGCGCGCGTTCCCTACAGGTGTTCGGCAACATCTGTAGCGGTGGTTGAGGAGATTTACAGTGGCGCTTCTTTGAGTGAGTCGCACTTGTTTGGATCGGGGGAGCTCCGGGGAGCTGGGGGCTGACGGAGGCGCAGATGGTAGACAGGCGGCGCAGTTCATTTCTGTGGACAAATAGAAGTGGGCCGCTTTGTCATGGGTTGGTGATTTAGGGCCGCGCGGTTGTCCGGAGAGAACAGATTGGAGCATGATGGTGCATAAAGAGCCCGGGCGCTGGAGGTTTGACTTTGGAGCTGTTCGGTGAAGTAAGATTTAAGAGTAATATTTTAAAACAACTGTACTTCTCAGAGGAGTTTTCAGGGGATATATTTTTTATTGCTATATAGGTGTGACAGTACTATTACCTCAGTAAAAAACTTGGTCACTCTGCAAGATGTGACCAAAGCTTTATGTTGACACTATGAAATGATTTTCTCCTAAATGAAAAGTTTTCTCCTATCCTCCTTCTCCTTCAAATGAATTTACTTCAAACTATAAATCAGACGTTATATGATCAGAGACTCTAGTAGAACCGTCTAGGCATGTTGAACAATATTTTTGGGGTTTAATATTTATCATGTGTACATTTTCTTTAATATAGAGAGAAATTGTCTCGCAAAAGGTAGAAAAAGTAACGCATATGGCTCTTTAAAGATACACAAGTATTTAATTCTGATGTTTATTTATTACTGTGCATTTTTATGGTTTTGGGGATTATCTTGCTTTTAAGGTTATTGTTTAAGTTCCACAAAGTAGTTTCAATATTGGATTAAGAATAATCCTTATTCCTTCCTTATGTCAAATATTTGTTGTGGTTTCTTCTATATCAAACATGCAATTACCTCGACATGTTTCAACCGAAACTTCTGCTTTCGTTTGTGTGAAACATGTCACTTATATTGTCTGATATAGAAGAAACAACAAGAACATTTTCAATATTATCGTCTATTATGATATTTCCTGTAGCAACATATCACACTTTATCGTGACAGACCAGACAAGTTTCTACATATACTCTTACTTGAATCATTTCTGGGACGACTACTCTCTACTTGAGTAAGATTATTTTGCCGTATAATAACTTTAATTTATTTTAAGCGGCAAACGTTACCAATAAACTATACATCGCAACTCCCTCAGTCTACTTCTTACTATTACATTACTGTGGACACACGTTACTTATCCCTTTTTAAACAGCCCACTGAAGTTGAAATGATAGGCGTTCTAACTTCTACCTTTATCCCTTTACGTACGAAATGCTTAATTACCGATCACAGCCAGGACGTAGTGGCTTCTCCCCGCTGAGAACATGGAGTGTGCAAACTGCTGAAAGAACGGCGTTCGGAGCGAGCAGCCAGTTCACAAAATCATTATCACAGGCAGCGTGGGATTTGTGCTCGGAGAACCACAATATGCGGCGCGCGCGGGAGAAGCCGGCGAGTGCACCTGTGTTCCCGGTTTGGAGTCCGATGTCTGCGCTCAGGCACTATTTTCTCTGGAGGATTTGCGTTTTTATTTATTTGGCACAAACACACTCCATGTTCACACTGAGGCGGAGTGGGAGAGCAGAGCGGGAGCAGGAATCATTTTGCCCGACATAATTCTCTCTGACAGAAGTGACAGAAAATGTTTTATGACTGAGTGACTCTCTCCACGCTATTACGGACTCATTCTCCCATAATGCAACGTGCCTCGGTGATAACTGACCTGGGCCTTATTTGGAGATTCCTTTTAACACCTACTCAGACTTTTTTTCCAACCTGATCCTTATAAGTTAGTAATGTAGATACTATATGGCTGCTTATCAGACGGGAAATGACAGGTTTGTGGAAAATGCTGTTAATGCAATCATGTATTCATATTCATACTACAGCAGTGAAGGCATGGAAAGAGATACACGTCACACACGGCATATTCAGTGGAGGATCTAGGGGCCCCCCTTCATAAATCTCAGGCCACCCCTCTGCTCACCCCAGGCCTGAAATGAATAGAACATGCCTAACGCAAATGTGCAGTACCGAGGAAATACTGACCGCAGTAACACTTTCATGACCCGCTCCAAACCAACCCACGGGTCAGTCCGGACATCAACTGCATGTGACTGTATTTATGTGACAACTTTAGAGGAGTTGGGAGTTCTGTTTTGTACGTTTATTTACACTCACTTTAGGAGAGACAACCCCAAGCGCTGCAGAAGGCCTAATTAATCAACACAGTATCATAGCATGAAAGTTAATAATAAAAAGTCCTGGCAGTACAGGTATAATTTGTATTTCTCTTTTTATGAATCATAGCAAATGTATGAAAAGTTTTATGGTTACTTAAAAATGTTTATGGTAATTATGATAATTGTCATAATGGGCACTCATTATCCTATTATAGATTAGGATTTATAATAAGTTTTTTTTTTTTTTTGCCCTGAGAATAGAATCATGCAATATAAACACATTTTAAAGTAAAAACATTATGCATTTTTCATGTTGCTTTTAGTCTTTAAACATGCTCTTGAGTACCTTTAATTTGCCATTTCGTGTTTTGAAACAAACAAAAAAATAAAAATAATTACATTTTCTCGTAATTATCAAGCTAGCATAGCACTTATTGGGTTTAGAAGGAAGAAATGCTCAGAACAAGTTTGCAGATAATTTAAGGACTTAAAACAGCAAAGAGGAAGTTCAGCAGGAAGTGTTTTTGACCGTAGGGGGGGAGGGGGTGGTGCAAAAACTGTCCAGGTGGTGCAAAAATAATCCAATAAAGTTAACTCCATAAGCAGACCCCCCACAATTTGTACCACCCTATAATATAGCTCTAACCCCTGTCTGGCCACCTCAGTAAAGAATTTCTGCATCCACTGGCAGCATTACTCACTTCCTGGCTGATTTTGTTTCGTTATTTGACACTATGCCACAGTCTGTGCACCGTTTTGTTTAAATATATCAGAAATAAATACAAACAGGACAGAGAAACCTTTCTTCCATTGATTTCCCTGGGATAAGAATAAAAAAGAAGTGGCTTGAATTGATACAGTGAGTTTGTGTTCGGCTAACAGCTGTTTTGTCTGTGGTAACATTAAAAACTCTTGAACAAAGGCCTGGGAAGTGAAGTGTTGTAGATATGGTACTGTTAAGTTATAAAAAGAAACAATTAGGCAGACGAATGTCCTTAAAGGTGCATTACCATGTAATTAGCTACAGTTTAGTTATGAAAAACATGAAAACCAGAGCTAGTTCATCATGAACTGTTTGCCGTGGTCCAAAGTTTTTTCGGACAATAAAATGCTCTTTAATAAGACGCAGACGACATACAGCAGTCTGACAGAGCTGCTTTTACAATCTGTACTGATACAATACAGATATTACTTTATTACATGAAAATAATGTTTACAATCAGCTGCAAAGTGAGAAAATATGCTGTATGTGACGTCACTTAACAATCCCATAATGTTTTGATCTCATTCCTCTGACAATATATGCATTTCGTAATGTAAACAATTTCAAAGGAGAAGCCAGAGGACGTGTTAGAGATGAGATCAATATTGCAATTTTAGATGTGTTTAAATACAAAATAGTGATCCATGGGTTTTGGAGATTAGCACTATATAGAAGGTAAAAAACATAATTTATTTTACATATTTACATAAAAGTGTTTTTTAATGGTTGAAATATTGTACTCAGTTAATATTCAATCTAATATATATTTCTTTATTGGTTTGTGTCAGTTCTACTTCTTAAAACTTACAATAAAGAACAATTCAATATAAAAAAGTATGTAACAGTTTTGTAATTACTGTAAATGACTGATTGTATAAACACATTTTTGTGGTTGAAAGATTTAGTAAATAATATTCACTCTAAACCGATCTTTATTGACTTATGTCTGACTTTTTGTTTTAGCTGTTTACTTCCAATTAAAACAAGATCGTGTGGTCAAACGGTCTGAACTGAGGCTGTCATTTCAAAGCATGTTGCAGTGGTTTTGTTTGTTTACCGAGTGTGAACAAAGAACAGAATATGCCAATACGGCAGGAGCTCAATTTTCCAAACGCTTCTGGAGTGTTGTGGTTTGTGTCAATAGCGAGCATCAGCGCAGAGTAAAGAAAGGCGCTGACCCCTGACCACCTCAATAACCAGGGGCTTACGTTTTCATTATGTGGTTTGAGGTGCCATCACCACCACAGCACTGTACAGAGAAAAGGCTCCCATTAACAGGAAAGAAGACAAAAAAAGAAGGAAAATCCAAGTTGTGACAGTAAGAAGCGGAGGAAGAGGGCTATTGAATGCATTCTGATACTTTAAATATATTGAATTTAATAAACATTTTAAAACGCAATGCATAATTTACGAAAAAAATGAAACTAAAAATGAAACTTGCAGGGAATGTTTCATATTATTGCGATGTTTTATTTTATGTTGATTTGTTTTCTTCCTTTTTTAACATGTTTGTTATGACATGAATGGACTATGAGTTAAAGGACAAATGTTGTGTAATATTCGTATTATTATTGGTCTTTAAACATTCTCTTAAGTATCTTTACTTCTTCTACTTTTGTTTTTATAAAGAATGATGCCCAGAGCGTGTCTGATGATAATTTATGGACTTAAAAACAGAAAAGAAGATTTTCAGAGTTACGTCACTTATCAAAAAATGTCACATATTGAAGGAAAGAAAAGAGTATTTTTGACGGTCGGACAGGAGAGGATTTTCAAACCAGGATTCATCAAACTAGCATGAATGAAATTAAATGCAACTCTATGTATGTTTTAATGACGGAACAATGGTTAAAAGCTTAGTAAAGTCAATGGTGTCTAATATTTGATTGGCTAATTGGCCTGTCAATAGAAATAAGAAAATTGACGAGTTGTTAAAAGGGAAAAGCGTTGCATTTTGGCTGACCAGACTGGACTAAAGCTGCCTAATAATAGAGGAAATGTACATCTGTTCTATCTGCTCACAAATACAGTAACTTTCTGAAGTGAACTCTCTCAAGGTAGTTCAAGGGTAAATTCTCTATTGATTGGTTTCTTTAATAACTTTAATAACTTCTGACCGGAATTTGTCTCAATGATGTAGAATTTTAAACATTTCTAGATCCATTCATGTTCTGACTTTTTGAAGATTTGAAACCCCTCCAAACTTCAAAGATGTCTACCTTTTTCCTCTTCTGTTCCTCAAACTTTCCATCAGCGTCTTCTACTTTTGACTATGAGCAACTGCCACATTAAATTGAAGGTATTTAAGGCAGAAAGAGACAGCCGGCACTCCGTATAAAGATGCATGGCTCTCATTTAAAGTCCATTACAAGGGAGAAAACACTGGCTGGCTGAATGACCAATGGTTAGAGTTGTTCCCTCGCATTAAACAGTTAGAAATCCATAGTCTTGTCTTTAAATGAGCCCATTGATCAATACCGTTTCGTGAGATGAGACTCAGAAGAATCTTCAATAACAGCGTTTGTTGCTGCCTAGTGTCACAATTATCAGAGACCAGTTGTCCATCACGCTATAAATAGTCTCTGCCGCTTGTTAAACGTAAACTTGAGATAACGAGCTTTCCGAGTATCAGACATTGGATTTACTTCGTTGTAATTAGAGACTGGTGTCATGTTTTTCTTGGTCGATTGTGATGCTAGTTAGAAAAAAAAAGCTAAAAAATAATAGATTAACTTTACTTTTAGGGTTCATTTCATAATGCTGTGACTCCTGAACCTCAAAAAATAGGGAGCTCCAATGGTCTAAGGTTGCATTTAAGTTGGTGGTCTGGGATCCAGACTGGTTCTTTCGGTATATTCTACACAGATGATCTCAGTTTGGTCGCCACTTCTGACAGAGCCAAACTCCCACAGAACCGTGCAATCAGGTTTCAGAGTTTTGTGCTTTGTTTATTGATTCTACATAAATCTACGATGGTTTTCATTCCTATATGAGATCTTTTTCCCCCTCTACTTTGTCCTCTTAAGCAGCTACTTTTGTTTTTATCCGGACGAGCCATGCGTGTCCCTGATTGGCTAATCCACCCATCGATCACACCCACCTGAACTCGGTAAAATCAAAAAGGTGTTCAGACTCACATCTGTGAAAGGAAAGTATTGGAGAAGTGTGTATTCTCGGCCAGCCAGACAAAGTTGGAGGGGACGATGGCGCAGACTGGACCTCACTAAAGTCAGTCTACCTCAGGGCAGCTGTGGCTACAGTAGTTTACCATCATTGAATGTGGGCTGAGTGAATAATAATAAGCTTTGAGTAATAGGTAAATACAACTAGACCAAAACATCTGCATTTGCAATCTTTGAACTATTCTACTATTTCACTCGCACTTAACCTTACAACATTGTAGAATCCCTATAGTTTAAGACTGAATAGGTCAAGAGGTCAGAATACTATGACGGAATTTGCAGTTTAACTGTCAAATTGTTGACCTAGATTATTGTCTCTAACTCTGTAATTAACGGACCTCTTCACATGAAACAAAAACTGAAAATTAAGTTTTCACAGTAGTTTAAGAAAGCGGTACCATTATTCATCTCTAAAGAGTTGATTGTTGTCAGTTGAAAAGACTTTAATCCATAATATAAAGTTTGTGGAGGCAATCCCTGACAAATAATGATAAGGTTAAATGTTTGTGGATTTCTATTTTTTATATTTATTTCATTTCAGTTACATAGACCCACCCTCCATCTGAAATTATGACCTGAACGCAACCTAGATTCTTACAAGATGATAAAGAATGTTAAAAAAACTGCATGTCATTACCTTCTATGTTTTGACAACCCTATACCTCTACGAAAGTTTGTTTTTCTAGCGTTTTTTTAGCACTTCCCTTTCACTAAAAACTATAGTTATCAAATGTCCCATCCTTGAAATGTTTGGCAATTCATCAATCATCCTAAACCACTTTTACTGGCTGTATGGGGCCCTACCTTCTCCCACTCTCGTTCCTTGTTGAGTACGATCACCACCAGCTTTGGGTTTTCTTGATATCCATCCTCCGTGAATGACAAGTCTCGGCCATCCCACGTTACGTTCATCATGTACCTGAAACAGACAAGAGGAATATCACAGGAAGGTTAGAGTAAGGAAAAGGAAATTGAAGTAGCTTAGAATGAGAAAAATCCATGTAATAAAATGATCAAATATTAGGACCTTTGTAGAGTGATATTTGATTCTCATAGATTGGAATAAATTACATGGACAGAAATGGAAAAGGAGCATAATACAGACTGATATTAACGTACGCCGTGAGAATTTCTAAAGAGGAGAAACAGTGAGGTTCTTCAATATGTTTCAATTCTGTGCAATAAAGAAAGTATCAAATAAATGAATGGTTAGATAAGCCTTTTGTTCCCATCATGCTATTTCCAACTGAGAGGGTTTTCACAGACCTTCATACAAAAGCTGTGGAGACATTTTAGATGCAACTTAAATAAAGACAAATTTGAATGCAAAAAAATACTGTAAACATATAACTACAATTTTTACAAGAAAAAGCAACAACATAAAACACACAATGAGGCGTACATAAGGAAAATTGACAAAGAAAGAGTGACAGCCCAACATCGGGTTGATATTTGCATATTTCAGCGTATTGACATCAGCCTTAAATCTCCACATAAGCCAATAATAAATTAATTAATTAAAGCCATTTTGCTTTATTTAAACACTAAAGTGCGAAGAAGACACAGTACAAAATGTCACTACAGAACTCTCTGCAATAAAATTACTTTGGAGGTAAGTTTGTTGCCATTTCAGATCATATAAGTTGGGTAAAATGATCAAAAATCAAATCTACAGTGTAGTTCAATTAACGTTTTGTTCTTTTGCTTTGTACAAATGAGCTGCTGCAGCAAAATATTTTCCTTAAAAGGATTAAGAAAGTCTAGAAACAGAGCTATTGGTTGCTCTCTTTCTAGTGACAAAAGAGAAATTGGTCAATCTATACAAAGAAACTCTTACGCAATTAGACAATTAACTTGCTGCAGACATGTACAAACAAAAACTGTCGCATTGCTCAGTCACCATTTCATTTACTACATTCACCTTCCTCAACACCTTCTGCACTGTCCGTCATTCGCTCTGTCCGCAACTACAACATTGTCAAAAGTAACAGGCATTTGGCAACACTCTATCCCCATCATACGTCCATACCCCAGCCTTAAAGCACTCTCCGCGGCTCCGAGCTCACCCACAGCGGCCCAAGTCTATAATGAGTGACCCATATGGCAGGTCACATTAGCTAAGATGGAGGGCGCTGGGGAGATATTCTTGGGCCGGCGCAGCGAGCACATAAATCACGCCTGTCCTCTCCTTCTGTGGCTCTCTCAGTTCTATCAGTGGTCATGTACAACACCGGCCCAGACAGCTCCTCCTCTCTATCTCTGCGAGCCCGACACGCTGCCTTCAAAACGGAACACAGCCCTCGCGCGATAGGTCGATGCGGGGGGGAAAAAATATGCCCGTTACATGCGCGCGCACAAAAAAACGGGTAATTGTGCGCCAACAGATGTGGAAAATACGATTTGCGCTTGTTCGTGGCCATGCTAGGATCAAATTGGAAACAGATAATAGGGGTTTGGTGATTAGAATAATTTGATTGGCGCGCAAGGAGGATAGGTGAGACGTATTAAGCCATTTGACTGGGCACAGGAGCCGCGCACAAACCAATTATGTGTGACTGCGGTGAGGAACGAGGAGCTGGGAATCAATATCGGCCAGGAAGGCAACTGCACTTTGAGACAATGGTCCGCTCTGAGAGAAGGCGGAAGAATCTCTGGTGTTAGCAAGCAAGGCGATTAAAGGTCCCATATCATTTTTATTTTGGTGTTTATAGCTGCAAGCTTTGGTGCTGCGTGTAGATCAGTTTCAGTAGTATTTATAAAATGAATTATAGCACCTCGTTTGGCCTTCAACTTCAGGAAAATGGCCTTCATACCATGCTGTGTGTTGTATATAAGCAGCCATTTATGAATAAAAACATGAGACTCGATGCTGTTGCTTATATTTTAGAGGCCATTTTGTTGGATGAGAATCGTACTGAAACAACTGTCCCTGGTGATCAATTTTGGCCACTTTAGCATGCAGTTGAACGACAATCACGTTGGAACAATTGCCTGAGACTTCATGTGGTCCTCGAGAACTTGGGGAAAGTTTTACAAAGTTGAAATATGCACATGAAGAAGTCGAGAAAACAGCTCGGGAACAGGCTCAAAAGTTTGACTTCCACACTTGACATCACTGGTGTGTGGGGCTGGACACAAATGAGCTGATTTGACAATTTAACTATAACATTTGAGCTCTTGTATCATCAGAGATAAAGATTTGCGTAAGAGAGACCTAACAATTGATTACCAATCTAACGTGTTTATTTAACGTAAATTAAATTAACACAGTTGGATGTTTTTGCAAAATGTAACATTAACATTGATTTTTGGGCAGGCTTACAACAAAACTTACTGGTTAGTCCTATCGCTGGGGTTCAGATCACGTCACAACATTCTATAGGCCAATAAAATTCATCACAGATGGGGGGACAACTAAAAGTTATATTGTTAAAATGAGGATTTGTATTTTAATTTAGTGAGTTTTGGTCTTGTCACTTATAGAAATTATCAGGTGCAACATTTGGGAATTTACCTTTTAGATATTTCATGGCAGTGGAAGCCCTAAGGTGGGCGGGGCTAAAGGTTAATATTACATTTGGTGAAGGAAGGTGTTCTGCACATTAAACACCAGGAGGAGCTGGAGTAAAGATGAACAAGCAGAGAAAGAGATTAAGATGACTTCAACAGACGCAAATTAAATTACAGGTATGTTTTTGATGAGGGAAAATACATTTTAATATGGCTAAGAGCATTTGTTTACTTAGCATTGTACAGGACCTTTAAATCGTAGAAATGTTCTTTTGATAAATCGATGTGACCAAGACAAACAATATATCATTTGACGGTAGCCAGGGTCACAAAAGGACAGCGTTACTTTTATAGCAGTGGCTCCAAGAAAAGTTATCGCAGGAGCCACTTTTTTTAACTTCCCTTCTATAAAAAGAATTAGTCTGGTCCCTGTGGATTTAAGTTTGGATTTCCAGAAAGTAGAATCATTAAAAAGCACAAGACAGTAAATCGCTTCAAGACCCAAATGGGCCGCGAAGAGATAAAGAATGGGGCTTTGGAATGGCAACTAAGCAAGCAAATCAAACAGAACAAAGTGCATGCTGCCATTGTGTCCCGGGGCAAGACACTTCAGCTGTGGTTGCGATTTTAACTCAATGTGTTGTATTTGCATTTAGGAGTTCTTTAAAAAATACACTTGATCCCTCATTTTACACTTTTTTTTTAAACACTTTTTAAACCACTTTTAATACAAATGACTCCATCTTTCTCGTGCATTTTGCCACTAATTCTACAACAAACGCAGACACGTCTTCTATGAATCCTAATTGTAGCTTTTGTGACACAATACGCACCGAGTGTCACAGTGCAATGCAATATTTTAACATCGAGATCATTAAGCTAAAAGGCGGCACAGCGCGTAGTAGAGTAACCTCGTGAAATGCAGCAAGCAACTAACTAAACACGGGTATTTAGGACACGGTTGACGCAAAAAGTGATGCAATTCTTATGTAACTGAGTACAAACCTGGCTTTAAAAGGTGTAAATGTAACAGGAATATGCACAAGGTGGAATCAAGAGAGCTGGTTTTGGGAAATAAAACCGACATCTAAAAGACTGAGTTGCTAAATTCTACTGTTTGGATGTAAGAGCAATAATTGTAAACAGTCAAAGAGTTTCACTGTTGTTGATGTTCATTTGAGCCATTGCAGGTGGACCAGACTGAGCGTTGCTAGGATACAGGCAGAGACGGGACTACATACATCGAAGGATTACCCAAAACAACCCCTACGCGAACACGCCCGGGCAAAACTCACACGCAGTCGGCTTCTGAGCAATTCTAGATGTGGTGTGTCGTTTCCCACTGGCTTTTAGTAGAAGACGTGCAGTTCCTCTGTTCTGGCAGACATTTTTATGTACGAGATTAAAGGGGCACTGCGGGATTTTTCTGGTGCAGGGTGTGGAGATGTTATTGCTTTGTTTAGAATGGCGTTAAACTTTTCTGTCTAAACTAGCGAATGGTGCTTTCAGGCTAACTTACTGGTCAGATCTGTGGAGAAACGAGACTGCCTATGGTAAGAATGTGGGTTTTTCCAAGGCATTTTTGAGGGATAAAAACACAAGATCTTCATCGCATTTCAACACCATTCTAACTGATATATTGTTTTTAAAATGAAAACGTTAAAAATGTTAGATTTTATTTAAGTTTTTGGTAACACTGATATATAATAAATGCAATATTCCTGCATTAATAACGCATGAACAAATAGTTTAAGAATGATTCAGGCTTAGTAACTACTCTAACCCTAATTCCCAACCCTAACCCTATCCTTAAGTGAGTAGTTACTAAGGCTGAACCATGCTTACAAAAGTTTTTGTTCAACTTGAATTAAGTCTTTTTACATGCTTTGTTAAGGCAAATTAAAGTGCAGTTATTGTAGAGTAATAATATTTTTTCTTCATGTTAAGGCCTAAATTAGACCTTAACATTTGACAAGTAAATTATCGGTGCATATCAAATTAAGCTTGGGACTAAACTGGGACTAATCCTGGAATCAAACCAAGGCTAAATCAGGACTGAATCAGAACTAGAAGGGGACCAAACCAAATATACATTATGACTTAAAATAACTAGGAAAAAAACAAGACACCCATAGGTAAGAATATACTATATATATATACACTATATGTACTATATATAGATCTGAAATGATTGTGTCAAAAAGTATTTTAACTAGTATTTATCTGTTTTTTTAGTATTTAAAAGCCATATCGCAATACAATTATGTGAAGCTTCAATTTTAGACTATTCAAGGCAAAAGACTACATTTTAATTTAACCATGAAGATTGATAATTCCTGTCTGCCCGTCGTAACGTAAAACTCATAACCTATCATTGCTTACTCTTCTCTTTTTCTTTTATATATAAATACAATACTAAACAAAAAGAACAAGACCAGAGAGTAAAAAAACACAATACGAAATAGAGTACCCAAAAGAATAAACAAAAAAGCAGTCAGTCTGGCATCTGTCCCAGTGTCAAAGCGAATTTGTCCATTTTAAAGTTCAAAGTAAAAGTCAATCTTTCCATTTTGTGAACATCCATGTTATTCCAGTTCAGTTCTTGTCAGTTAGTTCTGTGCCCGTCATCCATTTCCTTCTGCTGCAGCTAAAAGTACATTCCACAGGTATCCATCAATCATTTCCACTGTAGGTGTATTACGTCTCTGTCATCCTGTCACGTCACTTATGTGCCACAACCAGTGGGCGAGGCTACCGCGCTCAAATTGAGCCGCCGACTGTAGGCTGCCATGTTTGCAATCTGCTGCTGACCGCTAGGGGCTGGCTGCGGAAGTAGAATTATTCAATGCAAGTCAATGGGGAGTTAGACGTTTCAAAACCTACTTTAGAGCCTGGCTCAAAATATGGCTTTGGTCTCAAACGTTAGCTTACGGCTCTGTGACAATGCTGAGGGGGGTGAATTTTTTTGAACCAGGCTGGTTTAGCCGCTGTGATTTTTTAAAGTTCATGCATATCTAATGAAGAAGGCGGGCTTTACGCGCCGGAAATGTCAGGGCGCAGCCATACACCTACGAGTGGGCGGTAACTATAGAGGCTACGACGGCAGTACGTCAGCAAAAGGCCGCCCCAAAGTCGGCCTCTCCCCGCCTCCCCACCGAGGGGGGAGGGGTGGGGGCTAACCCGCGGCCATTTTGAATTCTCCATGACTGAGCCGCATTTTCATGAATGGGGCAGAGTGACGACAGTCTGTCCATTATTTTTTATGTCTATGGCCACAACCCTGCAGCTCACCGCAGCAGCAGAAACATTTACTTCTTCTCGTCACCATCACCAGCGTTTACTTCAATAAACAAAGACGTACACATTTCTACTATACTTTGGGTGGCAAAACGAACAAAGCGCTCTTCTTCCCTGCAGCGATACTGTCCTTTCCGAGATATCGAGATAATCTTTTGTTACAACCAGTGCCGAAGATGGACACATTTATCCGCCGAATGACAAGGACTGGTCAGCGTAATGATGATTAGAGGCAGACGTTGAGAGGGGAAGCTGGGTGATTTAGGGCCGCTAAGAGCACCCGAGGGTGGGGAGTCGTTTGAAAACACATCATAGCCCCGGGTGGCGTGTGTAAAGTGCATTATGAGTGATGGCTGCATAAGGTGAATGGTCCATTCTCAATCTGTGTTCTTCACTCGATGGTGATGGAGATTTGAGTGAAATGTAAGAACAAATGTGTAACAACTGGTGTTAAAAATGATACAAAGGTGGAGTGAGACTACAGAATAAAACACTTTTAGAAACCTTAATAAAGCATGAACAAAGACTTTATTAAAAATGATGCAGACTTACTTCTTTAAAAGCACAAACCCTAACCCTAACTAGTAGTGGTATTACTTTATAATAATTAATTTGCCTAAACAAAGCTTAAAACAATGACTTAATCATCATGAGCATTTATTTTATTAAGCAGCATTCAGGCTTAGGAACTACTTGATTAAGATTAGGGTTAGAGCATTAGTTAAAAAGTTACTAAGCCTGAATCATTCTTAAACTATTTGTTCACCATGAATTAAGTCTTTGTTCAGGCTTTATTAAGGCAGGATATAGTTATTACAAAGTGTTACCAAAGTAGTTACTAAGCCTATATCATTCTTAATAAACAATTTGTTCATTATGAATTCAGTCTTTGTTCATGTTTTATTAAGGCTTATTAAGACGTAGTTATAAAGTGGCACCAAAGATAGAAATACAAAATAAGTAAAACATAATAAATTACCTAACTTAACTGACAGCGAATTTTCACCAAAAAATAAATAAATGTTTTTTTTTTTCTAGATGTAATATTCATTCATCATAAAAATGTTATAATTTATTAAAGAAATCTCAATATGTTTATTTATTGACTCAATATGGGGTATCCATTTGACACAGCCATTACATTACGCCCTTCCCAAACGTACTTCTTCTACTGCTAGCTTTTGTTTCTTCTCTCCCAGCAGTAGTATGCGTCCTTATCTGAAAAATCCAATGAAACCTAAATGAAAACACATCAAATATACTGAAAGAGCTAGTGAGATCTATTTTGAAAGAATGCTATTTGTTTAATAAAATAGAAGTTACAGTCGGCAGGTTTTGAATTGGGTTGCTACAGTGGGTATTCTCCAAAATGCAATTTAATTTTATGCAACACTAGAGCTCCATCCTTCTTATCTGTCAGAAGTGTATACCATTCCTGGGGATGTGAAAGGCAATTACGACTGTTCTATCTGCTGTTTCCGTGTTCACACTGTCAGCAGTTATGCAGTAATTATCTCCCGACAGTAGGATTTGTATTTGACTTGCATACAGTATTTGTTTATTAAAAAAGGTAAATCTTGTGATGGTCGGTCAGCCAAGAAAGAAATGATTGTTATTTTGTGTGCATATCCAGAGAAAATAAACAATTGTCACTGCAAGATTTTAAGTGATTAAAGTTAATTAGCACAAGCCACAAGGGGGCAGTAATAATTCAATCTTGCTTTTAGAGATTACCAGTTCATTAGATGCTTGGGGAGTGTTTCAGGCTTGAAGTGAAATATCTTGAACAAAGAAGCAATGGTGGTATGTACAAGTCCAAGTCCTTACTTTTTTCCCTCATGTAGCTATGATTCTTTACTATAAGACTAATTATAGTAAATAGTTAATTGTGCAAAACTACAGTTTTGCACAATTAATGACTTTTGGGCTCTACTTATTGATTACTGATTTCGTCAATTAATTTCTCTCAATTAATCAATCGTGAAAGGGATTACCAAATTTAACCAAGACGAAACTAAAGAGAGGCCGACTGAGAATGTCTTCATAGAGTGCATTTATAGAAAAAAATGTAAAAAACAAAAACAAAAAAACAAAACACACAACACATTTTAGACGTGTCATTTTAGATCTCTGAGCCCTGTCTCAATCATAAAACCTTTTCTTCTTCCTCAGCGAGTGGCATGACTTATGTTTTTGTTCCGAAAATGATTATTCTGTTGCTAAATTCGTTGGCAATGGCTTCAATAATCAATTCATCGCAATTAATCAATTTGTTTCAGCCCTAAATGACATAGAAAGAACTGTACCAATACAGAGTAGCGATAATAGTGAAACCGTCCTTAAAGCAGCTCCTGTTGGTGTGCGGTAAATTTGCGAGATAGGAACTTCAACCGCAAACAGCTTATTGTTTTTGATGGAGAATGCTAGCGTCCTACTCTCCCTTCATGATTTAATGTCAGCAAATCGAAACGAGGGCCCGCGATAGGCCGGGGAACAGCTTGATAAAACGAATTCCGCTCCTCGAGCTCGCAGACCATTACCTACGGGGCAAACGTGAGCCGACAAGACCAACGCGGCACTAATGCGACACGGTAAGGAGCCCATACGCGGTGCATTCTGGGACGCAGTGCAGGTAAAGTGGGCCGGATGTAAAATAAACAAGCAATTTATATGTTTGCCGAAGCGCTTGTCACAACTCGCGGGAGGATTGGCCGATGGAGTCGCGTGTATGCAGCGGGAGGATGTGGCATGGAAACGACGAGAGGAAGTAAATGGGCGAGCGAACGTGCCGCGATGCATTATGGATGAGCGGAGGATTGAGTGGCGTGTTAAGACACTGTGGGGCATTGTTAGCGGTCCCTAAGAAGGCGTTTGTGTAATGTTACTCGAGGGGACGCAGATAAGAAAGTGTTGTTCATTAGAATGTGGTAAATACGGGAATGCAGTACAGATCGACGTGTACAGTGATCCCTCGCTCTATCGCGCTTCATCTTTCACGGCTTCGCTGCTTCACGGATTTTTTTTACAGTGCGGATATTTTTACAGTGCATTGTGCTCTGAATCCTGATTGGCTCAGGGGCTTTACTGTTGTCGAGAAATAAAATATTGACGCTGTACTGTATTGGTTTTTCACTTGTCAACAGTTTTCGTTTCTGTACATTCTGCCAACTTTACGTTTGCATTTTTCTCTGTGACAAAACCCACAATGTCGAAGAAACGCTCTCGCGCCGACAACGTAGTGTTGTGAGATGTATGTCTAGCTCCTATTGGCAGATAGCTCTGTGTGTGACATAGGGGTACGTGAGTGAGAGAGGCTGCGTGCGCGCGGCCAATGCGCGCGTCAGAGAGTGAGTCGCGAAGTGAGCGGGTGTGAAAGTGTGGGTACCTGGGTGAGGACGGCGACCGGGGCTTAGCGAGGGTGTATTACAGTAAAATAAAGCCAAACTCTGGAGCAACAAACTGAGGTCGTCATTGCACTCACACTACACTTTGGACAACCGTGGGGTTCAGAATAGGGAGTTAAACCCCGGAGGACGAGCGACCCTTCGGCCCTGGAGAAGAGAATCTCCCCTGTGTCCTCCGACCACGGTCAGGGGACCGAGACAGGAATGGTTTAACAGTAAACAGACGCTACAGCATACGCGAGTGACAATGTTTCCAACCTTGTATTACTATATTAAAATTATTGTTTTAAACTAATTTTGGGCTTTAAAACAGGTTTTGTTTTTTGGTTTCATTCCATAGTTCAGTATTGCATTGTAAAATAATAAAACTACTACTTCACGGATTTCACTTTTCGCGTGTTATTTTTGGAACGCAACTCCCGCGATAAACGAGGGATCACTGTATTTCTTTATTTGTTTATTTAAATGATTCGCTGGTGAAATGGTCGTGGCGTGCCTATTTTTAACGCAATCTGGTGAAATGTTTCGTTTGTATTGTAAGACGAAAAACTACAAGCGACAAATGAATTCTAGCGACTGAACTGAAAAATATACATATTATAAAGCCATTGTACTGTGTAAAGCTTGTAAAAAGAGCTGGTAGTGATGTTAAACACGGCAATGTGCAAAATATGCAATTATTAAGTGGACACATGCAGAATTATTTGCGTTAACATGCTAGTTTTCTGGTATGGCTGGATAAATATAGTTTTATGTCATATTTTTGGGGCTAAAAGACTTTATTTGTAGCGTGAAATGGGAGAGAGCGGGTCGGCAAACGTCAAGGGCAGGACTGGAACCCTGTGCAACGTTTATCCACAGCACCACCAGCGAAGCACGGACAAATGTAGTTTTTAAAAAAAGATATATTTCAACAGGAAAAGCCTAGGAAACAGGAATACTGGTAACCGCACGCATTATTAAGATCTACATGGGGCAGATGGCTCAACTGTATCGTTTTATGCAACTCTAGTGCGTGCTGTCATTGTGTCCATAGGCAAGACACCTCCTCCGTTATGCCTGGATGTGCATGTGACGTGTGAGTGAGTGACTGGCAGTGGGTGAAAGGCCTGATTGCACAGATTAGCAGCTTCGCATCAGTCAGTTCTTACCACAGAAGCGGCTCACCATCATTGAGTGTGGAGTGAGTGAATAATGTAGAGTCAAGTGTCTGTGAGTGAGAGGTGCCATAAAAAAAATAATCATTCAACAATATATCTGTATTATAATATCTGGAACCTCGATCAACATTCACAATTTATCATGATTGATGTTTATTTTGTTAGTTTTCAGTGGAATAGTGAACAGTACATTCATTTTAGAACGTAAACAGTCACATTATCATATTATCAGTATAAAGCATTGACTTGATAAAATGACCTGGGAACTGCCATGGACTTGGATTTGAAGGCCAATGACTCTGTACTTGACTTGGAGCTCTGTGACATTATGTTTATTGATGTTTTCTCCTGAAAAAGTTTTAAATTTGATACATAGTTGGTGTGAACAGGACTAACCCAGGACAAAAAAAGAACCATTCACAAAAACTCATAGAATATAAGCTGTTTTTGGTAATTTGGTACACTGACTTGAATTTCTGTATATAGTTGTCTGCCAACTGTACATTTCTGTATATAGTCTTAGTCTATCCATCTTAGTCTACTTAATTCTTAATTTTATGCATGCCTCTTTTATATATTTTATTATATTTTATGTATTGTTTATATTGCACCTTACGCAAGCAAGTTCCTATGTTTGTGAATTTTGATCACAATAAACCGTTTCTGATTTGAAACTCAAAATAGAGGACTTGGACTTGTGGGCCACTGAATTGGACTTGACACCAAATGGTCTCACCTCTCCCATTGATATGTAATTAAAGCTCTGTACTGTTCCTGCACGTTCATACTTCACTGTGATTGGTTAAATCAACCTGTCACTCACTCAAGAGTTACTGGATGCTGACAAATGGTAGGAGTGTAGGGCTGTTGTCCTTTAGTCAAATAATTGGTGTCTTAGTTGACCAACATTTTTGTTAGTCGACTAATTATTTGATTTAGATTTAAAGGATTGTATGGCGAAAACAGCAAAAATGAGTAGATATGGAGTGAGGTAACTGAAGATTTTGGAGTGAATCGTGAGTTTCGTTTGACTTACATATAAATCTAACAAATAAATACACTGTTTACTAGTACTTTTCTGTATAAATAGTTGTTTTTGCATGACGTTTTGTGCAGTTGTGGTCTTTAGAGTGCTATTACTATTACTGCATCATTTCATTGCAAGATGTGAAAACGACAAAAACATAAAATTGGCTGTAATGGGAAGACTTACAAACCCACTTGAATACGGATGACCCAAAGACAGTTTTGATTACACTAGGCCAGTGTTTTTCAAACTTTTCTGAGTTGTAGCACACTTTTTGGGTTTAAAAGATACCACTGCGCACCACCTACTACTATAACGTTACCAAATCCGACCGTTTAGTTAAAAAAATATGGTTAGTAATATCTATGCCACTGTCAAAAATGATGGTTTTGCATTCTTGCTTGACGCAGAAGTTGCTCAGGACACTCCAAAAAGGTAAATTAGTCAGGTACATCCGCATTTGTGAATCTGTTAACTCAAACTGGACATTTCAAGGCATATCAGTGACCTCAAGGCACACTGGTTGCAAATCAAGGCATTAGGCGATATTCAAACTACCCAAAAACTAAGAGCAACTGCAGTTACACACTTTTGAGTCCCATCTTATGAAAACTGTCATATCTATAGGTGAAGATGACGCATCCCCGGTATGTACAGTGTTTGTGCTCGGGACCATGTGTGTTTCCTGTACCGAGACCCGTCATCCATCACAGCCTCAGACACAAATTACTTGTCAGACCGAACTACACACACGCACACACACCCCATACACACACGCACGCACGCACAAACCTAGGCGCAAAGGGTAAGAAACATGCTCTGATAAATAATTGCTAAAGTCTTTTAAGGCACACTGTCCACCCAAGCAAGGTGAGCGGTACACTGCAAATCTGTCATGACAGCGTCTAAAGGCGGCTCTTTCTTTCTTCTCACACACACCCACACCCACACCCACACACACACCTACCTATATCCTTACACGCACACATTTACAACCATCTGTGGACCTATATTTTATCCCCGGCCAGAACTTGTCACTCGGTCTGATTGCAGCGCTGGCCGGTCCTCTTAGTTGGTCATTTGTCTCCAGGTTTTATTTAATTTTCTTTTTCTATTACACTGCAAAACATATTCATCTTGGACGTGTCAAAGCGGATTTATCAGTGCGGCTGTCAGGGGCAAAGTGAGTGAGGTAAAACTTTGCTGGAAGCCCACACCGCGCCAATGTCGGAAAGGATTTAAAGATGTACCGGGCGCTTTTTAAGATAAGGGCCCAGAGCCAACCTCACGGAGCGTTAGCGCACACTGCTCAACAGAAATATGGATGGTTGGGGGCAGTGGAGGGGTCATTAAACAAGGAAGTGCGGCAACACGGTTTAGTTCAGTTTGACAAAAACTCTAAACAGTTGAAGACGGATGTGTTGTGGTCATGGCTTTGTACATGGAAAAAGTGAGCATTGTTATTATTTTTTATTTTATTTGACATGATATGAGTTCCTGAGCCTTGTTTCACACGCAGGGCAGCTCATCAGTTTGCTCAAGAAAGATACTAGTCCCCAGGGGCAGGTCACATGGTAACCAACCCTGGATAAAGTAAAATACTTTCTAAATGTAAGAAAGAGATTATGTGACAAGAAGGCTGATGGCAATGCAAGGGCGGTCCACCCTGCTTCACTTCTTTGTCTGAAAAGCTGATAATGGGTTTGTGAGAGTTAGGAACAAAGTTTGATTGATTTAAATACCCACTTCCCACTACCCCAGCATAAAACATAAAAAAACACATCCAAATGACTAAGTTTGTTATGTATGCTATGACAAGTTGCAAGCATAAAAGGGGCAGAATTAATGAACTGTTACTGCACAATTTGTATGATTTATGATTTTTGGCAGTTAATACAAATGTATGCCTTCAAAATGTGTCACTCTGGGTCACATTTATACAGTCTAATTTACAGTGCTTTAGACTGCATGTAGCTTGCTTTGTCTGCAAAGATCATATTTTTAAGCGAGACTCTTTTAGCTGAAAGTTAGATGTGGACCAAGGACACTGAAGTACAACAGCAAGAGACATCTATTGAAAACATGTCATTCTGCCACATTATAATGTTCCCAAATCAACACAGACGTACGTTGTGTAATTAATTTTTTCATCTTAGCTGCTGAAAATCATTACTCAATTTAATCTGCTCACATTTAAATTATTATTCAAAACATATTACAACAGCATTGTATTTTTATAATAATACTATAATCCTGTGCTGTCCTGCAATTGAAGCTCACCTACACCCTATCCCCACCTACATTCCTGTACTTAGTTGCAATTATAAAAATAAAAAAAAATAAAAAAAATTACTCTCCAAGTGATACATGTTGGTTCACTTTTTTTGCCACTTTTTAAAAATAAAAACATGTAAATGACAATCTGCTGCTTGAAATGTCACTATGAAGAGAAAGATGAATAACCTCTTTCTATTATTAAGCTGTTTTAGATCAACATTACCATTTACAATGAAAAAAGAGCATCATTTATTTCCATTAAATACAAAATTCAACATTACAAACTAATAATGGCCATACGCATCATAGTGTAAAAGGTATTTGTCAGTGCATGTACTTTTTCCTTTCCTCTCCAGCCGCCCCGGTGCATTCCTCTGCCCACCCTCACACTCCGACAGCTGTTGACGCTCTCTCCACAGGACTGGCCCCTCGCCCGACCCCTCCTCGTACATCCCCGCCCTGCCTCGGTCACAGAACCCGTTTGGCCGGGCTCCATCACCCGCGACCGGGCCATCTGTGGAGCGCCGTCGACCTGGGGAACTACCTGGAGTACGATGATACAAGGCACAGCGTGGATCTACGCAGCTGACCGTGGCGTTACTGTTGACGTGTGAGCGGGGTTAGCGGTTAATACAGCACTAACTTGTTCGGAAAGTTTTAGCAGAAGCGACAAAAAAAGTAAGGCAATTCGATATGGTTGCAATTCTGTGTGGAGTGTGGATTATTTTGCCACTCTAGGGCATTAGAAGTGCTGAATATCAACCGGACCTACTGTTAAATTCAGGTTTCAGT
Organism: Rhinogobius similis; assembly: GCA_019453435.1. Lineage (NCBI taxonomy): Eukaryota > Metazoa > Chordata > Actinopteri > Gobiiformes > Gobiidae > Rhinogobius > Rhinogobius similis. Next base: position 30,395,818 of record CM033631.1, read on the forward strand.
TACAATAGTTCATTAGCTGTCACTTTGAATGAAATGGCCACATGTAGTGTTCATTGAGATTTAAATGCTTTCAAATGTATAATTAGAAAAACTTGCTGCTTCAGTGGCTTTTTGCAGAGCCATAACATCCTAAATTTCACAAGTATATCCTTGTAACTGCCTTTTTTATATATAATTTTGCGTCAGTTTAGTGTCAAAATGATGTACTGTTGAAAAGCATCAGAAGGGATGCCAAGATTATTAAGTTAGTTCATTATTGCGATTATTGAGGTCACAATATAATCACAAGAATTAAAAAATAATAAACAGTGACAATTTTAGAAGCAACATTAAGTTATTCTATAGTTAAATGTAAAATACTTTTTTATCTGGCTGTTTGAGTCCATGAAACGTAAATTTATTTTGTCATTCAGGACGATTCATTTTGTAAAGATGGTCACAAACTTGAGGCATATTAATGCAATGGGAATTGCCGAATGTCTCTACCCTCTCTTTCCTCCTACAGCTGTCCTGTCAAATACAGCCACCGAGCCAGAAAAGTAAAAACAAAAAAGAAAAGCACTGTAGGTTGTGAGCTAAACAAATCATAAAGACTTTAAAAATGTACAACAGGAGCCAATAATTATTTTTCGACTACTTGAGGCTAAATTGTCCAGTTTTCATTCATGTCTCTGCGGTGTAACTAAACGCAACAACCATAATAACCACTCACGGCAAAAGACTTCATAAATACAATGTTTGAGTGGACCACAGTCTAATTAAATGCAGGAAAACACTGATTACATTTCATGGACTGATACTAAGCCTATATTTTGAAATCAGTGGAGCGCGGCGCAGTACTTCCTGGTTTATGCTCTGCTGTTGAGAGAATAAACAAACAATTCACCACTGACGCAATTAAGCTTAAAGTCTTAGCAGCAATACTTTACTTTTTTTTTTTTTATGTGGGAGACTGGGGTTGGAAAAAACTGCATCTAGAAGTAAAGACCTGCATCTTGTGACTAAACCACACAGATATATACTGTATTAATATTGATCTTACGATTATCTTACACTTACACTATTATATATTTTCATACCACAGAAACATGTTCTCATTTTATGTATAATTTTCATGACCCAAAAATATACCATTTAAATCAATCGTAAATATATTAAAGGAGAAATATTATGCATTGTTTCTATCGTTATTGGACTTTAAACATGCTCTAGAGTAGCTTTTTAGTTACTTTGGCATCTCATGTTTTAATTTAAAACCAGTCAGGCTTTTCCCTCATCCGGAATTGAGTTAGAGCTCCATCTATTGACTGCAAAAGGAATTTAAACAAATTAGCTTGCTAGCATGTTAATATAAGCGCGCCGTTGAAATTAACACATTTTAAATAGCTCAGAACAAGTCTGGCATTGATGTATGGACATAAAAAACAGCACCAAAGACGCTGTGGCTCTTCTACCCATGACGTATCAAACCTGGGAAATTCAGAACAGAGTGTTTTTCTGAGGCTCAGAGGAAGAGGACTAACTAAACAGTATTAATGAAACAAATGTGAATGAAGCTTAATACAACTCCAGGTTGGTTAAAAGCTCAAGAAAGTCAATTTAGCATAATATGTGTCCTTTAAAACTAGTTATTAGACGGAAGCCTATATTGTACGTGTTTTTAGTGGTGGAGGAAACCAGAAAAGACACAGGGAGAACATGCAGGCTGCGCGTACAAGGCTCCGTGCCAACCAGGAGTCAAACCCAGGGCCTTCACGCTGCGAGGCAAGAGCGATAGCCTCTGCACCACCGTGATGCTCATGACACATTTGTAGTCTGTTCGGAGTAAGAATGCATGTTTTTCTGAGGTATTTTTGAGGGGAAAAAACTGTAATTGAACAAAATATATTAAAGAAACAAAAGTACATATGATCATACAAAGCATACAATGAGCAGACGTTTTCTCTACAATGTTATAAACCATCTCTGCGCTGTGCATGTCTGTTTCCTTTAGCAGATGGGATGATAGACATCTCTGGCACGGCCTGCACCACAAAACACACAAGTCCAAATCTGAGCCAGCGAGAGGGTGAGTGAGAGGGACAAACAACGAGCACCAGAGCACTCAGTGGAGAGAGCTTCAGTTTTAAGGCACTCATTTGGAGACACCACCCGCTGTTTCCTCTCAGTCTCTTTTCAACCAAATCTTTAGCTTTTTCTCAACTTCCTTTAACCTCTTTGTGGGACTTGAGCGCTGCTAATGATGCTTGAGAATAAACTACAGCAGAGAGAAGATGGTGGCCAATTGTCAACACTATAAAAGTTCTCAGTCTGACACTTTACATTCGGCAACAGAGCGCATTAGAACATTTCATTGTTATACAGTTGGATACCTTTAAAAATAGTTTAAAAAGTTATCTCTGGTATCAACATTATTTTTAAGTTTTGAAAGCACTAGTGAAAGTTACAAGGTAGTCTCAGAACAGATAAAGTTTGTACAAAAACACTACTAAACTAAATTAAAATAACTACAAAAAAAAATGTATAGAATTAATTTTGCTTCATGATTTAGCTTCTACATAACTTTAACTTCGGTATCAAAAACTCTTGTAAACCATGTGTTGTTTAAGTGCTTCAACTCTACAGCCCGATTATTTCCCAATTTCCTTGTTGGTTTTAGTTCCTTTCACGACTTTCACAACGAAATGCACATTCAAAATAGTGTTTCTCGTAGGGCTGTAGTCAACGAAAGAAATCCTTGGTCGACTAAAGACATGCCCTGTAGACGAATCAGTTGACTAAAAGGGGGTGTGGCAACAATATATCAAACAAACTACAAACTCAAAAGATTACATCTCCACAGGAATTCATGCAAAAACAACAATTTATAAAGAAAAGTACTTGGAAACCGTGTATTTATATGTTGGACTCCAAGATCTTTAGCAAACTCAAACCATGTCTTTTCGCTTTTGCAGTTTTTGCACACCATCGACCAATTCATCGACTAAACAACCAACGGATTACAGTCCTAGTTTGCGAATTTCCTTCCCTGACAAGGCCAATAAAGCTTTTTCTGATTTTGCTTCAGCTTTTCCCCAACATGTACTCCTTGCATTTGCCATATAAAACGACTGAAGGGCTTCCAGCAAATACACGGATGCTATTTTTTGCCCACTACGGCATATAATGACCCCTCAAGTGACCATCGCTGCCCACTATGTATTTTGTAGAAGCAACGTGGCATATTTTAAGTGCACTACTTGTCACTCACTGGACATTTGGACACCAACAAAATGGTGCGCTATATAGAGAATGAGGTAGACATTTTGTATTTCCATCATTGTCTATCACCTCCTCCTTGTCAGACATTAACAATATGATACTTTTAATCTCAACCAATCCCTTCTTAAACCCCTATTTTAGTCTTATCTTCTTCAACAAATTGCTAAAGTATTTACATGTCGAGGTTTAAGTGATCGCCAAAGTTTATCCGTTCTGTAAGTTATCTCCCTCGCTAATTTGCAAGTAGCTAATACGTACTTTCTAGTAACTTGCTGAAAACTTAGCCCAAGTCGTTTAATTATATAAGACCGGTATAAGTTTGAAAATAAACATTTGGTGAGGATCCACACACTTGCGAGTGCCGTTAGATGCTGAGAATACAAGAAGGTTCAGTCATCCATTATTAATAGCAGCGATTCTATTCCCCTCACTGTCGATCATTATAGACAGCAAACAAACACCCACACACTGTTACAGCTCCACTTACTTGTGTAGTGCACCGGATGGGAACTTATTTGTCTCATTACATCAATGTAACAAGTATGACTAGCGCGGTTAGTCTTACCAGTGAAACAACTAAGGCTACTACGCTTCTGCGGTCGGTATATCGAAAACTGTTGGACTGGCACTGGCACCAATGACTAGGGTTGGGTACAGTTTAAAGGTATTGTTAAAGGTTTAGGTTATTGGTGCCAGGTAAAAAGATACAAATGGTGGTGGGAATGCACTGTTGAAAGTGACTTGAATTTAGTGGAATTATGATTATTCTGGATAATGATTAATACAGTAAAAGGTTCTAAGAAAAGCACTGTTCAGGTACCAGTCCTAAAAAAATGGTTTTGTTCCATTTCTGCTACTCTAAAAAAAATATAAACCTACCCAGCCATATTAATGACTAAATTGACCATATGAGCCATCTACTTCTTCTGCTGATATCGCAGGCACAATAGTCGATACCACTTCCTCTACTAAAGTTTGTACATTTATGGAATGGAAAATAGAAAAATCAAAAACTAATATAAAACAGAATGGGGAAACAGGTTTTATCAAAGACTTCATAAGCTTTGTTTATTAAATCAAACTGACAAATACAATTTATGATTTAGATGGAAAATAATCTTCATTCAAATAATCACAATCCAGCAGTCCTTTATTTGGACTATTTTCTACCTTAATAGGTTGCGTTCACGTTCTAGAATCTGAAGATATCATAATTTCAGATGGAAGGCAGGGGTCTGTTTAACTCTACGGGAAATTGACAGTTTAGAAATATTTATTGAATCCACGAATACTTCTTATTATTTGTTTGGGATTGACTCCACAAAATGTCCATATTATGTCTCATAACTCATTCAACAGACAACAATCACATCTTTGGGGCTGAACAATGGCACCATTTTCTGAGGCTATTTTGAGCAATTATTTCACTTTTGTGTATTTACCTGAGCCGAGAAGACTTTGAACTTTGTGCCAGTTTTTGTTTCATATGGATTGGCCCAGTAATTACAGAAATATGAACCACTAACCAACTAATAACCAATTCCACCATAGAATTCTGACCCGTCTTCAGCTTGATTTTAAAATATAGAGATTCTAGAATCTTATGAGCTTCAAGTGAACGCAACATATTAATTGCTCAATACTCAAATTTTGTGAATAGTTACAACTAGGGCTGGGCGATATGGCAAAAAATTTTTACCATGATTTTTTAGGGGTCAGATCATGATTTCGATTTTATCACGATTTCCTTTGTATTTTTCTATTGCCTATAATAGAGCTGCACAATTTAGGAAAAATATCTAATTGTGACTTTAAGATTAGATTCACGTGTGTTTGTATTTAAATGCATTTTTGCCACTTTTAGTTGCGTCTTTGTCGTTTTAGTCACGTTTTCGCCACTTTCAGTTGTGTTTGTCATATTTAAATGCATCTTTGCCACTTTTAGTTGCGTCTTTGTCGTTTTTAGTCACAATTTTTATGCTTTTAGTTCGGTTCGAATTTGATTTGTAGGTGAGTTTTTGTCGCTTTTGAATGCATTTTTATCGATTTGGGTCACGCTTTTGTCGCTTGTTTCAGAACATACTATAAAACTACAGTTAGTAGTTTTTATTCAAATAAAAGCAAGACATTTTATTGTTTGTAGAATAAATTATCCTTTGCTGTTTGATAACTGCATTCATTAAATTTGCGATTTTGTGTGGATTGGTTTAATTGTGCAGCCCTGGCCTTTAAGAGGTAAATAAAGTCATCTGCTCAGAGGCTTCAGAGGCTAAACAACAGGAGAAAAAGTGTGTTTGAACAGACAGCTGCATTAAAGAGACAAACAGGGAATCGCGATACGAGATTTTAACAAAAATAGCAGATTGTCACAGAGACGAGCTCATGATTTGATTTTTATCCCCACATCGCCCAGGCCTAGTTACAACTACATTCAAAGTACGTTCTGCAATCAATGAAAGCTATCAACACGTTCTAAAAGGGCAAAAATATGCATATGTATTTTATGAGCTCTACATATTTCACCCGCATATGATGTTAGCTTCACTTACTTGTGCAGTGCGCTGGGCGGTAGCTTGTTCGTCTTCTCCATGGGGCCATAACACGACGTCTTCGCCTCTGGGATGTCTCCGTGCTCCTCCAACATGGCCGCCGCCGCAGACGTGATGATACCCAGTCCATCCCTCACCCGCGCCTCTATGGGGTAGTCCCAGTCATCGTAGGACACGGAAATCATCCCCGACGGGAACTCTTCCGGGGTTATCTCCGGGTTGCCGGTGGTGAGGGACGGTACAATCCAGATGTATCCAAATCCGGTCAGGCCCAGCGAGCGCGCCTCTTCCAGGATAATGACCGCTTCGTCTTTGGAGGAGTAGAGGAGAACCACGGGGGACTGCACTTTCTTCAGCATGATCTGCGAACGGCTGTCCTCCTCCACCGCGTCCAGGGTGATGATGTTCTGCAGGTCCCAGCCCACGAAGCTGAAACGCACAGGGAGGACAACAGTTAGATGATAGTGCTTTACTAATGGACTATTAACTTTGGCCAGGTGCAAGCAAGGGGAACTATAATGGTTAGCGATTTTTTACCCCTTTGTCATCAAGCCATTCGCCGCCCCTAACACCACCCAAGAAGCAGAACAATAAGCATCCTTCAACTCTTTTCACGAGAAAAGAAGGAGATTATTTTTCAAAACAAATCTTTCAATGCAACGCTATTGTTAAAACCTGTCGAGACCGAAAGCCGGGTGTCCGCTGCATGATTTTGGACGTCTGTGAGGAGAGATTACTGACCGTGGAGATAATCTTGGGTCGTAAGTCTCCCAGTGAGACAAAGACAAAGAATAAACTTTGAAACCGTTGCGCTAACAAATACGGGCTGCGAATGATGTCAAGCAGTGTCTGATATTTTGGATTCTTGGTCGCAGAGTGAGCGATCAATGACAACAATTAACACAAGAGCTCTGTCAAAGTAAGAGCAGAGGGGCTAAGCAGTGTCCCGGATCATATCTCCCAATTTACCTTTCATTCTCTAACTTTTACAGAAACAAAAACACAGTAAGTACGATCCTTCGCTGACCAATATAACTCCGGTGACTTTACCACACGGCTGGAGACCATATGTTGCCCAGTCAAGGACCTAATTCATGCACCGGATGATGTTCTGCAAGAGCCAGTCCAACCAGTTAAAACGCACAGGCTGAATACTGATGAAATGCTAATACTTATGAATACAGTTTTATTTTATGGTGCAAGTAGACAAGTTTGTTTTTAAAGTTACTGCTGCTGAGACGTTAACGAACTCAAACCATTTTCTGAACCATAATCAACCATTTTCCTAACCTTAAACACAATCCTGTTCCTCAATTCACACTAACCTTAATCATTTTTGTAACCTGAATAAAAAACAATTGACCAATAACAGTACACTATCACTCCAGCATTAATCATTGAATAATCTACTAAAAAAAAGGGCACGACGGGATCTTCTTGAGTGAAACAGCTGATTTAACTGTTATGTCACTCCTGAAACTCCACCCAACTAAATCTATACATTCATTGTTTTACTGTGGCCCATAAAAATCCTTATGGATAATTAATGGACTAATTACTAGACCGATTCATTCACTTCAGCGACTACACGACTTCAGCCCTACATGCAGGGGAGATAAAACACACTGGGAGGACACTTATGAGATGCTTATTTATTTTTACAAATCACCATAAGAAACTGCATTTTCTTTACCCATAACTTCTGACGTCTAAGCACCGAAGTAAATCCAGTCAACAAACTTCTCTTTGTGCTCTGGGTGCTGACGTTCTTCATGTCCCAACCCACAAAGCACACAGGGAGGACACCCGTGAGATGTTAATGCTTTACTAATAGACTATTAACTTTGCCCAGGTGCAGGCAAGGGCAGCTATAATGATCCGCGATAATTAATATCATACTTATGTGCTAAGAGAATGCTAATAGGTGCGGAAAGCAGAGGACTTGTGAAGGCAGACGGCTGGTTTCAGTGCTGAGGTCAACTAATGCCGGTCCCTGACTCTGAAAGGGTCAAGGCGCTGATTTAGTAAGCTGTTAATGGGATGATTGTTGATACTAAAGTACAAAAGTCAGTAGCAATCGTCATCTTTTTCTTGCCGCCGTGTTTTGACATTGAAAAAGATGGGAAATGTCAGTGCTACAAATCATGCCAGCGCACACACATGTTGTTTTGGCGCGTTCGTTTTGGAAAATTGGAATTAATGTGATAAAAATGAATGAAACGACGTAATGCATACACTGATGCATAATTGACAGTGTGACACGCAGCATGCACAATTGTAATTGGGTCAAAAGTATGATTCCGTGAGCTATTAATATGCTAATGTTGGTAAACAGAAAAATAAATGCAACTGTCCAATTAGTTTTTCGTAAATGCATAAAACAATTAGAATTCTCCCAGTAACCGTGGCATTTAGACAGCCTCATTATTGTATTCAGATAAACTTAAATAATAAACCTTAATATAATACTGTGATACGGTGTGAATGGTTTTGCTAATTGACAGTTGTAATAGAAATATCAGGGTTAAAGCTTCTTGGATTCTTCATTACTATTAATGTTCCACAATAGTGCATTAAACTTATCTCCCTGGATACCAGGCCGAGTTACAGGCCGAATCAGAGGAGAATCAAGCCCGTTCAAAGTGAGAATGTTTGTTTTTCGAGGCCTTTTTTGGCAATAAAAGTATCTGTCATTGAATAAATTACTAGTTTAATGCCAATGCTGGAACATTCCTGGCAAAGCAATATCATCTCCATTATTTTTTTGGACAATTCAGACTCTACTGCATGTGTCAAAAATGCGAGCGTTATCTGGAAGAAATTATGACACCCCGACCACAAACTGTTCATAGTATTAAGGAAAATATTATGAAGAAAAGTGGCACTGCATCGTTTGCATTTTTTTATGTGTCGAAATTTGAAATGTCTTTTACATACCACGGATTTGTTTTGCTTTCACAGGGATTAGAATGTCCTTAACCAAAATGTCAGATTATTTGTAGAATGGGAAATTTCAACAATAGAAATCGCAGACAGCCTCACAGCTCGAAAAAGTTGTTTTCGCCATTGGCATCCCACTGGACTTCAAAACTATAAATGGATAACTTTGGAGCATACTTTTGGCCACAGGGAAAAAGGCCGTCACAAAAAATGGATATGACTAAAACCCAAACTTGACATAGTAAAAGACAATAGAAAAGGGGAAAAAATGACAGTCAGACTTAATTTGAAGATGGATCTTTTGTCAGACTTTGAATCAAATGGGACATATACGCAGGAAAAACGTGCCTGGATTTCTTTGTATGTCGCTCTGTGTTGTGTTGTGTGTTTCAGGTATTTAAAATAAGCGTGACTGTGTAGTACTATGGGGTAACTGGGGGTCACTGGTACAACAGCGGGTTGGAACACGAGACTGGTCTGGCACATGCCGTCCTCTTTGTGCTGCAGCGAACCAATAATAGCCGGCAAGTCCCCAACGACCAAACTAGGAGACAGAACACAGACAACAAACCAGTCCAAGAAAGTGAAGACTATGAATCTTGCCTTGTGACCGATTCATTTGTTTTTCCATTATTGTTTATACTGTATATGCGTTTTTGTTATTTTGCACGCTATTTTAACTTTTTTTTCCAAGCAAAACAGGTCTCTCAGCTTGCAGTAAGAATACATGTTTTTCAAGGTTTTTCAATGTAAAGTAGAAAGGTTTAATGCCATACTGTGGAACATTCCTGGCAGGCCAAATACATCACGGAGACAAGCAAGATCCCAGAGAAGTTCACCTTTAGGCAATGAAAATGAAAGTCAATAAATTACTTTAACTTCCTGCTTTTCCTGTTATTCCCTAAATTAATCCCATATGAAAAAGCTGCAATTTGGCCATTTTTTCTTTCTTTTTTTTTCTTCCTGACACAAGCTGCAACATAAACTGTATTATAACTGCATTAGGCCCTTTTGGTAAAGAGTTTTGTCCGAGAATCAATGCCGTTATACGCTTCCACGAGTTTGAACTGACAACTGCTGGGTTAATTACAAAACGTTTAGTACTACAGTGCATTGCTGGTTCAAATCATTTGCATATCTCCCAGGCTGCACAGTATTGCCTCCGCTCTTGGCCATTTGGGCTTACCGTAGTTGATTGCCTGGTCCGTGATGGAAATTCATTGGAATCAAAACTGTCTGCCCATGACGTGGACTGTGCGGTTGGGCGAAAGCTGACATGGGGAATCGACACTGGGTAATTGCAGGTAATTGGGCTTATGATTTGTGCTTTCATAAATGATAGAGTATTCTTTTACAGCGAGGTCAACACATGGTACGGCGGACGGCAACATCGGCTCAAGCCAACGTACGTCACGCTTCAAGAATAGAGTTAAATTGCGGTTGGTTGGAGACATATTGTTTCTACGGGAAGCAACAAGTGTTTACTGTTTGTACTTTGCCTTTTTATAAACGCAAAGTTAGGTCATAAATGTTGCCTGGAAGGTGTGTTTTTTGTAACTAGCGTCTCACAGGGCAGTCAGTGCAGAAATTGGGGCGTTTGAATGGCTTTTGATGACTTTACCCTCACCTTTAACTGGCAAAGACCTTCATCAAAGTAAGCACTAAAGCTCAGAATCACATAAAAACTTAACACATAGTTCAGCACCATCAAGGACACAGGGAAAGTTTCCGACAATGACAAGCCATATTTTCCTTGTTAGACGATTTCTTTCAGTCCATTATGTTTGGCCTGTGTGCTACTCACTAATACTAATTATTTATTACCATTTTCTGCATAACTCACGACAACAAAGCCACATTTGCGTTTTCAAATGCAGATGTACTTTTGCACAATGTCATTTGTTGTTGTATAATTGTCGGAACCACACCTGACAGTAATGATTGGGACTATTTTGATATATGAGCAGTTTATGCAGATTTTTGTTGGAGTTTACATTTGTTTACATTAGCCACCAGAATCAGGATGGCTACAGGTCACGTGTCTGGCATGAACCGACTGACAACGAGCAGAGGTGGAAGAGGTCTAAAGGTTTGTTTATTTTGTACACTGTATTGCTGTATTTTAATTGTTGTCAAGCAATTTGTAAGCACTGTTTATGAAGGTACTTTATAAATAACTATTATCAGTTGATGAAAGATACATGACCTGTACGCCACTTACAGCTATCTGTCACATACAGCCATCCGTACCGTAAGCAAAAGTGAACTCCAAAGGAATCTGCATAAACTGCTCAAACATCAGCACAGTCCTGATCTTTACTGGCAGCTGTGGTTCTGACAATTATACAATAGCAATTTACATTGTTTAAAAGTATAGCTGCATTTTAAAATGCAAATTTGGCTTTGTTGCTGTGAGTTATGCATAAAATGCAAGTCAATGATTAGCATTGGTGATTAGCATCCAGGGCAAACATTATGGACCCTAAGGAAATCTTCTAGCAACAAAAACATGACTCGCAAGTGTCTGAAAACTTTTCTTGAGTGTAGTAATAGTGCTGCACTAAATATTAATTCAGAAGTGAGTTTGAATTTCTAGTGCTTACATTAATGAACATCTTTGCCAGTTATAAAAGTTACATAGTGCACCTTTAAGGGACATTGCAAAAGAAAATCGAATTCTGTCAACTGGACAAAGGATGACAACTTCCAAGTTCTTTTAGCCATGTAATGTTTTTTCCCCCACATTGGAAACATTGACATTTTTTGTTTTGTTTCATCCAAGCATGTTCAAATAATGCTGCATAGTTAGACCAGCTTTCCAAAAAGTAGTTAAAACCCCAAGAATACAGCATTAAACCTGACTTTCACCAGTGTCAGCTTTATACAGACGGCTGATTTAAGGGGCACGGGAGATTCCTTTGAGTAACTGCTAATGAAAAAGTCTCTTCATAGTTTCAGTAGATCAAACCCCGTCACTAACTCTTGCCAGAATCCCGACATCGCCGCTCATGTATTTCAGATTTTGACGTTTCTTGCTCAAATTATAACTTGACGCTGCCTATTTGTCTGCGTGATGTAGAGGCGCATCGGCAACCTGTCATCCCCATTCACTTTTCGGAGCGCTGATGGAATCCTTTTGAGCGGCGTCACAGTTAAAAGCAGTGGTAGTACAGTGGGGGGGGGGGGCGGGGGGGCGGAACGGCGCTGTAATGCATCTGAAAGTAAACTTGGGTCGCTCTCTGGGGAAATTTGCCACAGATAATGGAGGAGAATGCGGATAGGCTCGAACAGTGTCCATAAGGAAAGACGGCTAAAGTGGGGTTGGAGAGCATTAACTGTAAGCCTGGGTTTTATTACCTTTGCGCTATTGTGCAGGAATCCTTTGTACTGAGGGTGCAGAAACTGAGTGAAACCGGCATTTAAAGTTTGATTGATGTCAGTGGGAGGAGCCTTTTTCATCAGGTGTACAGAATGTTTTCGTAGCCAGTCTCGCGTGAAGGTTTTAGAGTAATAGAGCAAAAGTGATTCTGTTAGATTTAGGGCAGTGCAGTCGGCAATTAATTAATGGAATGGACGTCAAATGGACTGAGTTTATTTATAATAGCAATGTAGAGAAATTAACAATAGTGTGTGTCTATAATTTTCTTGTTTAAAGAAGATAAATCATGCTTTTTAAATGTAAATTAAATTAAATTGTGACATATTGAAGTTATCGCTTTTATTTTATTCATTGTAAACAGACATATTAATCTAAAAAGGGTTTAATCATTGAAACTTGTCCATTGAACATAACATTTGTCACATAAATATCCACACAGGATGAAGGATGTACAATTTAACTGATCCGCACATTCAGATTCAAAATATCGCATGCAAAAAGCCAAATTCACAACCCAAAAATATGTTTTATTCATAAATATTTAGATTTCCGTGCATAAATCCATAATGCAAGTCAGCGATTGTGGGGCAAAAAAATCAGGGATAACCTGGGATACGACTCAAATTTCACCTCATAGTCAATACTCCGCTGCACTGAAGTCGAATGAACTGGGTACTAGTTTGTGATGGGTACTAGCTATGATGTGAAACCCCTCCTAAATACGTAGTGTTGTATTTATGCCTACTACTAGGCCACACGAATGACTATAAACAAGGTATATTTATGTATTTATGTATTAATTAATTTAGTAAAAGAGGGAACAATGCATATAAATATAACTTACCATTTAAACAAATGTAAATATGCTAGCCACTTTGAACCTTTTAGACACAACATCACAGGAGCAATACAGATAAAACCTTTAAAGGATTTAATTCCTTAATGAAGAAAATGTCAAGCAACAGAAAAAGGCACTTGATAGTTTTTTCATTTTTTCCCTTTTGTCAATCATCTGATGAAGCTCAGGAAAAGCTTTCCCAATTAGTTAATCAACCTTTCTAGGAAGAGTCAGGGTTTGTCCAAACCCACAAATAAAAAAATAAGACTAAAATTCAAAAACATTTAAAAGGCTTTTGGGCCTTCCACTTAAACTTTCCAAGTCCCCAATTCAAATTTTTCGGGAAATTCGCATCAGCTTTTTAAAAAGGAGTTGTCAAAACCCAACAAATCCCCAAACTATTGTCTGTGAGTCAGAATCTCCCAACAGCTTTACTCCTCTTTATGTTTATCCAAATAAATCTAGGCCTGTTTCAACTTATAATTAAGAGTAATTCAGATATCAGAGACAAATCTATAGCGTGTCAGCTTCACAAAGAGTCCAGCTACTTGTTTGTACTCCAAAGCCTTCAGGAACAGCTTTAGTTTAGTTTAGTTTTAGGTCAAATCATCCTGAATGATAAAGGGTCCTTTGAAATTATTAAGTCTTGAACTTCTTAGCAGTTTATTAACTAATTGTTGTTTGCAATGCCACATTTTCCATTGCCCAAATACATTTTAGATGCCTGATGGAACAGGAGAAAATAGTTTACACAGAATGATTTTCAAACAAGTCTTCAATTAAAACTAAAAATATGTATGACTGAAAACCATGTATTTTTATGTGTGTTCTAATTCCATCCATACATCCCTAAACACAAACATTTCGACTTTACCTGTTATCCACGGTTGTTTTGAGGATGTTGATGAACTCCTGATAGCCCGGGTACTTGGACGTCACGATGGAAAATATGTGCCAGTCGTACTCCTCCATGATGTTTAGCATGAGCAGCGCCTCCTGCTGGATCGACGCTCCGAACTGGAAGAACGTCGACTTCACATCCTGCAAGGAAAACAAATATCCATTTTAGCTTGTTTGCATGGCTCCCTTTTTATACATCACAGCGGCGGCTAATTCATCTCCCAAAAAAAATCAATCAACATCAAGACATTTAAAAGTTTGGCACAGAGTCTAATAAGATTCTTGTAGAGAAATATATGGATGAAGGGGCCCCGAACAATTCAATTAAGCCTAAATTGGATTGATGCGGTACTGGGCGCACTGCAGAGCTCCGTGTAGGGCCCGTTCTGGAGTCCGTCGTAGCCACTCCATTAAACCCGGCTCACGATCATTTGCCACTTAATTCAGCCAAAGCTAGACATGAACTCTGGCGCTATTACAGGTGAACAAATTACTCTATTCATTTAGCGGGAGTTGTAATGAGTCAGTGCGGTGCGAGGCGGCTCAAATCAGGACAGAAAACGTATGTATTATGAGGAGGGAGCGTCGAAGAGGATCGTATTTGCTACTTTGTTTCCCTTGTTCCTGTGTCATCCGTCTACAACTCTTGAGAGATTCACAGAAATGCACTTTCATTCCAGTCTGTACTGCACAAAAATGAATATGTACATAACAGGGTCAGCGATTATTTTTTTCACTACTTGTCAAGTCAAATGATCATTTCTATAGAACCTGAGACTTTTCAAATGGATTATCAACCAAATAAAAGTTGAAATGTTGTGACTGAAGGCTTCTTGATAGAGAATATTTACGAATGAAGTGTATTATTGGTGAAAATTAGAAATTGTTCACTATCTATTGACGTTTTGATTGATTAATGTAACTGTAAATGTATTGTCATTTGTGTTTTAGAATCTGTAAAGTCCCGATAATGATTATGATTATTTAAATACAATTGCTATATTCCGCAGTATGGCATCTATCTCCATGGAAACAAGCAGGCCAGGTGAGAGGTCAGAGCTGTGAAGCGGCGACTTCGATCACAGTAAGAATACAAGTTTGTCGAGGTATTTGTTTAGCAATGAAAAAACCTAAAGAGCCTTAAAAATACTAGAATGGAGGCAACTGGAGGTAAAAGCGAAAAACCATAAGACATTTTCAATAATTAACTGACATCACCAAATCAAAATGTCTTTTAAACAAAAATTAGGAACAATTTGCCATTTCCAGGATAAAAATGTCAATTGGTTTGCTTACGATGGATGAAAAAAAATACTCCAAAACTGTATTTTAGGTGAGTTTCTCCAGTGAAATCACATTTTGTTCCATTTCACTTTTGGAATGTTTTAAAGGGTCTATTGTAAGACGAGCCTAAAGCTACGCAGAACATTCCAGGCAAAGCAATAACATCTCCATGGAGACAGAACGATACACGGTGCACCTTGAACTCTCTTCTGCTGGTTGAAAAAAATGTGTGCTGAAACTTGTACTTCTAAATGTTTGGTGCAGCTTCTTCGGTGTGTACTCCCAGGGCGCGTCTTGTGGTACCTGGAAATGTCAGGCGGTTCACACATGGCCTATCTTGACACCACTTGTCTTTTTGCGCTCTAATTATGATAGACTGGCGGAGAGCTGCGTGCCGTCTGTGTGCGTGTGTGTGTGTGTGTGTGTGTGTGTGTGTGTGTGTGTGTGTGTGTGTGGCTGACAGACAGGGAGACAACAAGAGGAGAGACAAAGCACTGATCTAAAGGTTAAAGTCAGACATATGGGACAAAGCAGTGGGTTCTATGGTAAGTGAGCAAGTTGATATCAGAATCAGAGAAGGTTTCGTTGCCATTGTCGCTTGGAAGCTAGGAATGTACTTTGGGATTATAGTGAGGCAAAAAAACAATGAATGTATGGTAAAAAATAAACTACGGTAAAAATAAAGGCTGCTGAAAACAAGATGTCAGATTCACCTAAATATAAATAGCTAATAAAGTATGATTAGAGGAGCAGCAAATAACTCAGATTCAGGCCAGGTTAACTGCAATGAAAATGAGTGAAAACATCAAATTTGACACTTATTGGTATTTTTTATACTATAATACATTTCAAACCACTACACTTCCAACTACTGCTACCACTAACACAGCTACTTCACTTCGAAGTGCACCTTCAACACTTCTGCTATACTTCCAGCACTTGGTACTCTTCCAAGTAGTTACTAACTACATTTCTAAGTACAACTACTGCACTTCCAACTACAGCTACTACTACACGTCCAACAACAACTACTACACTTCCAAGTACTACTACACTTCCAAGTACAACTACTACACGTCCAAGTACAACTACACTTCAAAGTACAACAACTACACTTCCAAGTATAACTACAACACTTTAAAGTATAACTACTACACTTTCAAGTACAGCTACTAACTACTTTTCCAAGTCTCCTACTACTCTTCCAACCACAGCTACTACACTTCCATGTACAGGTACTACACTTTCAAGTACAGATACTACCTTTACAACAACTACACTTCCAACAATTGCTACATCTCCAACCACTGATAATACACTTCCAAGTACAGCAACTAACTACTCATCCAAGGACAACAACTACACTTCCAAGTGCAACTAGTACACTTCCGAGTACAGGAAAAGACACAGAGTAACCATAACCCATTTCCACGGTCTATATTGTGCTTTAATTGTAATACAATCCAAATGAAGTGTTTACGCAACATTACTTTCACAGTTCCCTCCAGTATTTGACTTTGTGCCTGAATTATCTAAGGCATAACAAAACACTGATTAGTACTAACTATGTAAACATTTTAATTGAAAACTGCATGAGTAAAAGCAGGGTAAAAACAGCTGCCATTCATACAATTTGGTCAATATTCTACTAATTATCAAGTCCAGAATGATCTATGGTGTTTATGATGTTTTGCTACTTTTGCAATTCATAAAGATTTCACCGCCATAACTGCTTTCCTCTTTACAGTCAATAATATTCTCAAAGTGACAGGCAAATAGACCAAAGAAATTCTCCATCCATGTTGCCGCAGAAATAATGCGATTTAGAAGTGGGCCAAAAGGGGAACCATCCACCACGCGTAGAAGTCGTAGCAGCAGTAGTAGTAGTAGCTATGAGCCTATAGTATGACCATACCCATGGCTGATGCGCAATTGCACTCTTGCACGCATGACCTAGCATTCCTCTGTTGATAGCCAGTGAATAATGTCTACTGTTTGCATTACTGTTGTGTTCTTGTTTTTTTACTCCGTACATCTCCGCTCTTTAATTGCATTGTGGGTCGGCTCGCTGTTATTTAATAGAGTAGAAAGAATCGGCGCTGAGGCAGAGAGAAGGAGGGAGGGGAGAAGGGGAGAGAGAAAAGAGGAAAGAGAGGCAGGGGAAGAAGACGTGTCACTTTCTGTCTGGATCACGGCAAAGACACATAACGCAAACAAAAGAGATTTAAAGTGCTTATGACGCAGCTGATGAACTACTAATTTTACAAAAACGTAGATAAGATCATTATATTTAATGTTTTGACTTTTTTTTCTTCTATTTTTATCACAATATTGCAGTTTTTTAGGTTTAAATTTTTAACTTCCTGGTTGTAAATGATGACATCACAATAGGAAAACTGTTACCAAGCAACCATGTTATACACTAGGCCAAAACTCCTCTAATGTCATAGAAATTATTATTTGACAAATAAAAATATATAAGAACAGCTTTATTTTGGTGAATTCAGGTTTAAAGACTCAGAAAAATGTATTGCAAGTGAGTACAAGTTTTGTCTCCCGAGTGTGATGTCATCATGCTTTAGTCTGCTCTATTTCCAGTAATTTTCAACATATTTTTCAACTTTTCTTCACAAACTAGTACTTGATCAGTATAAAACTACAATTTATATTCACAACAAGTGTTATCTCATCAAATTATGTCAAAATTATGAAATCATGGACACGCGTCATACGCACTTTAAAGGAGTTTATCAATTATGAGAAATTATACGGACATTTTGCGTGAACAGAACATCATCATTGCTCAGTTTTTCCATGGTTGACTCACTAGAGGTATAACTTTAGCACCTTTGAATAATAATAGTTACGATATACTTTTCTGGATGGTAAACATAATATATATTTCAATTAAGGGGTTTATTTAGTCGAGCTTTAGCCACGTCTCAGAGCACCACAAACTTGAAATTACTGAAAGTCTTTTTTGGAAATTGCTGAGATCGGCCTTACGATTAAAAAGTTAATTCAGGTACGATTTAGATTTTATTTATAAAGAAAACATTTGCCCCTGGATCCTGGAGCCGAGCCCAGAGGAAGGAAATGCATTCTTAAAGGAAGCGTGTCGAAGCGCTCCCGAGGCAAACCGGTCAGGAGGATCAGGGCCAGTCGAAGCGTGGCTTATGTTCTACTTAAATGAAAAGGCATCCATTTACAACAAAGAAGACACACAAAAAAAGCTTGATGCAAGATGGATATATATACAGTGCACCTTCACATAGAACACAAGTTAAAATCAATGAAGTAAATAATAAAAACACTAGTCGGTCAACAAATAAATAAATCATGTGACTGCAGCATGCTATGATAAAAAAACATCCTACTCGTAAAAGTACATTTATTATTTGCTTCTTCAGACTCTTTTGCTTTCTCTCATAACATATTGGTAATTGATTTAGGATGCAATCTTAATCAGACCAAACACAAGAGATACTTGCGTTAACAAGTGTGACAAATAATAACCAAAAACCTGTGGGAAAAACTCAAATGTCCAACCAAACGTGCCTTACTCAAAAGCCTATCTTCTCTTCACTCAAAACTATTCATAATTGCGTGACTACATCCATTCCACGGACTACAAAACTCATACCGTTTTATTTTTGACGGGGTTTCAAGTGCACTGCATTCAACGCACGCTTGCAGCACTGAGGAGACGGGCTGCGTTTCCACTCTTCACACACAGACACAGTTTTTGGGAAAGTATAAGGCACAGAACGTAGCATTTTGAATCCGTGATTGACAGTTTAGACTCGGCTTGGCTGTAATCTCAGACTGAGGAGCTCACTTGACGCAGGAGAGGCAAATAAAAAGGGCGATGTATACGCAAACGCAAGGTTAAATTCACAGGCACTATTTAAATGTATTTGCTTGCACTGAAGCACATGGTGTATTACGGTTTTGTTGAGATTTTCAGTCTGACAAGCTGTTCAATTGTTGACTGAAAATATCAAGTTGTAAATTACTAGATTTGTTGCAGTGGAAGTACAAAAAAAACAGAAAATACATGCTCTCAGTTTGGTCAGCAACTCCTTTGTAGCGTCTCAAGCCAAACTCAGACATAACTGTGCAATCAGGTTTGTTGACGTCGGGAAAAATACAAAATTATACTTCTCTCACCTCAGATGAACATCTTTTTGTGCTTTGCTCATTGATTCGGCAAAAATGTGTTCCAGTCCCCTATGATATCTGTTTCCTTTCTTTTTTCCTCATAGGCTTATTTGTTTTGATACGGCCAGACCGCGCGAGTCCTTGATGGTCTAATCTTGCTGTGAGGCGAGAGTGCGAGCCATATCAAAGTGTCTGTTACACAGCTGTGCAACGCAAACCTCAAATTTTGCTCAATTTTTTTTTTTTCTACAGCTGTTGCAACAAATCCAGCAATTTACAACGTGATGTTTTGTCAGAGTCAACAATTGAGCAGCTTGTGATATTGAAAACCTCAACAAACCCAATGGTAATACACGAAAGAAAAGAAGAAAATAAAAGAAAATCTATTTAAATATTGCCTGTAAATTTAACCCTGCGTATACATCACCCCTTTGTGGATAACTCTATAGGTACCGTACTCAATTCCTCACAGATTGGCGTCACAAGCAGGATACAACCATGCTCTGGATCGCTTTTTATAGTTTAGAAAATGTTATGCTAGGTTATCTATATGTAAATTGTGTAATCTACATTGTTTAATTTAAAAGAAGCTGAAAAAACAACTGGTTAAACTCACAATGTAATACAATTTGAATATAGTTGAATATAGCCAACCTTAATAGAATTCATTTCTTGCTTCAACCCCTCTCAGAAAACAACCCACATTTGATTGCAGGTCATGTCTCACAATTACCTGCTCCTGTATTTGTGCGTTAAATCTCCTGTGTGTTCACTGTTTACCGTTTTTATCACCTACAGCTTTTGAAGAACACAATCAAACAGATGCTCATTAAATAATAAAGTTAATCTATTTTTATTTGCAACTGTCACTGATACTTGCCCGCGGGAAGAGACAACACATAAGAAGGAATTGTAAGAATAATTATGCGGAATGTAAAAATAAAAATTTTGGCGGTAATGTGCTGACCGTCTATAAAAGAGAAAGTGACGCAGTAAGTATACTTTGCTATCGGCTACTTCAGTGTTTCAGCTGATGGACTGGTGAATGTAACACTAGTAATAGTCAGTAAAATAAGGGTGACCAAAGTTTTTCACTGAGTCCCACATAGAAATAAAGTATATTCAAAGCAGTGGGCCGCAGACCGGTGGTGAATTCAGTGAGTCATTCATTAGGATACATTTAACAGCGTTGACACCTTTGCTTTAATAAGGAGAACATACATTTTAAATCTTGGTCTTGATGTTATAGTGCTAGAAGTACTGCCTATGATCATTTTGGTCACTTCACAGAAACAGGGGAGCAATAAAAAATGTTCTGGACCATAGTTTGGACACCTCTAGTCAGTCATAACACTTTTAGATGTTTAATGAAAACAGGCGAGATGTGAGCGCATCAGTGGGTCAAAAATATGATCTACAGGTGCTCTACTTTTGGATACTTGTTATTGTACGCCTAAGTACTAAAAAAGATGTGCAATGGAAACACATTCATATAAAAGTATAGATATAATTTGTGTAAATGTGTTATTTGTTTTGTCAGTTAGATGTATTTATTTATTATCATTTTTCCTTGATTATCTTTCCGGATTTGGCTTTTACTTCATACAGTGTATTGTAAAAGCAGCTATTTGTGAATAAAAAGTAAAGAAATCAAATAATAAAAATGTAATTGGCTTGGTAGCTTAGTTTGTAGTGAACATGACCATGCTAGTATTATAAAACTTACTGTTGTCAAAAAAGTCCGAGGCACTCTGTTTTGCATTTCTTACATGGGAAGAAATAAAAGACTTTTACTTTGCCTCGGAATTTGTTTTTTACTTCTCTTTAAAGTTTTTCAACAGTACGTTTTACATTACTTGCATGGTCAGGTTCACGACTTGCCATTGTTGAGAATGTAGAAACAACCACCTGTGTTAGTCAATAAGAGTGAGAGAAGAGGCAAAGTGGGCGGAGCTAATTGTTCATTTGATTTATCTTTCACTAAAAATAAGTCAGAAATCAAACACAAGTACAGGACCTTTAATAGTGGCTTCTTCAGGCGCTATTTCCTTTGACGTTTTTGCAGTTCTGGCAGTCTTTAAAGTCCTGGATTAGACCTGGTTCGATGCCGGTTAAATCCTGTTCAGACCTGGTTTACTTGTGCATCACGCCTCATGCTCACCTCATTTACCTGATCTTTCTTTCTGAAGCCAAGCATTGTGACTAAGAATTGTGTGATGGTGCCTAATTGCGTGGCGCTCTGAAATCTGGGACATCAGAAGGCAGCCGATCATCCATTCTCATTTCACCCTTCTCAAGTGTGACATGTTTCTTGTTTTGCACTCGCACCTCAAGCCTCACGGCGCACAAACACAACGCTCCGTCTAACGCCTTGGCAGCCCCCCCGCCGCTCCCAAATTTACCCCTTGCACTGTAAAAAAATGGATAAATGAGTTAATATGGCTTGTCGTCAGAATTGATTGATTTGAGTCATTTGGACTTGTTTGGATTCATTTAGATTTTAGGTGTAGATCTTATGATTTGTTTAAAGTCTCATGTCAGTTTAAACTCGCTTTCATCAGTAATGCACTACAATGGATGTTTCTACTATCTGGTCATGATAATTTGTCTGTTTTTTTTAAGCAAAGTGCACTCAAAAAAGCAAACACTTGACTAACTTCAAATGTAAATGTTTTATGTTGATACAAATTTAAAAAACAAGTACTTTTAAGGTAAACTTAAAGAGTATAAGTTCATTCAACATAAACTATTGCAATTGAGTAATGTGAATTAAGTGAATTGTTTTTACTCTGACAGTTATTTTTTACTTGAAATTAAACAAAAAAAATTGAAGCCAGTCAAAATACGTTAAAACAAATGAAAAAATCTAGTCCAACAAACTAAAAAAATTGAGTAAAATCTACTAAAACAGAAAGAAGATTACAATTCTTAATGTTAACTCGTGTAGACTTTATTTTTTGCAATGAGACAGTGACGTACACCATGCTCCCAAGGCAGGACAGCGTGTCGAAGTTGCGATAGAGGAGATTTATAAATAGTCGTCTTCATATCCGCTGATAGCATCGCAAATTGTCCGTTGGCATGACGCGCACGTACAAACAACTCGCACGCACGCACACACCCGCCAACATATATAACGTCTCTCACACAGTATATGCAATAGTTACACTGTTTAAATACATAAATCACACTAGCCTCCTCTGTCCACCGGAGGAGAAACCGCGATGTGACAGAAAGCCCTCGGTGGGCAGAAGCTAAATATAAACAGGCAGAGATAAAAATAGAAGCGACTAAACAAAAGATGGGGGGTACGACGGCGGAGACGAGCGGAAATGGCAGGCAGGCTTTGTGTCAACATAAACACGTACAGCACGATTAAGAGGCAAGAGGTTTGAATGTCTAATGTGGCCAGACAGAATGGAAGAGGAAGAGATTTGTGTGTGGAAGTTCAAATGACAAACAAGCAACAAATAGCAAAGACAAAACGGACCGCTGCAAATTCAATAATTCTACCTTGCAATCGAGGCTAGTGCAAGAAGATCGTGACTGTAAGATTTCATCATCTAGTTCAAGGGAAATTGTTTTCAAAGTGGTGCGGGGAGACAGTATTTGTTGTACCAAAGAATGTTTTGGCTTGGTAAAATACAGTTTAGTTTTGTTTTAGTCTTGGTTAAGCCCTGATTATAGTGAGCACTAGTTTAGTAGTATGAAATTCTTTTTTAGTATAGAACTCAGTCCAGGTTTAGTCCTCGTATACTTTTCGTCAAGGGTGCACAAAGTGGAGTCTAATTTTGCCCGTGAAAGGCTGCTGAATTTTCTAAGAAGCATCTTTTATTTGATTGCACAAAAGACATGAAGTGAAAGGAAGCCAAAACATCCATCTTTCTAAACGTACAATAATTAAATGAAAATCTAATCAAATCTCTTTGACAATCTTTTTTACACGCAAAAAAATATGAATAGGTTTGGCTCTCTGCTTGCCAAAACATGTTTACTTTGGCCCCCTAAGGAAAAATGTTTGGGCACCCCTGGGCTAAGTTGAAATCTGGACTAGATCCAATGCAGTTCTATTGGGTCCTGTCAAATCAGGATTTACACCAAGTTCAGTTCATGGAAGGTATGACTTGTATGATTTGTACGACACATATTTTGTGAGGTGGTGATGGGTGAAACAATGATCATTTAAAGGTGCTGTATCTCTTTTTTACTGTCTAAAAACATGAAACTATTCCATTACTACTAGTTCTATTTGCATCCCTCTAATGGTATTCCTCACGTTATCATGTATTTCTAGAATTTTAATGATCAAGTTTATTAGCATTTTGCCTACTTTCAGAGGCCAAAGCAGGTTTGTCGTCACTGTAATGCTAACAACTAACATGCTAAGAGCACACTATCCAGACAATAATGTTTCAACTGACTCATTTTGACTCAGAGCTGCTTTTACGACACATCTGTACTGGAGCAAACCAAACGTTGCTAAACATGGGGAAAAAATGTGGGTACAGCCTCTTTAATGTTTCCTGTTTTTTTTTCAGAAAATCAAGGAAATGGTATCAACAAACACCTCATGTTCTCACATCAACAGATATGGATGCAGACCAAATCTATACAGAAGAAATGCATGGATATCAGAGTGCTGGCATAGTTTCCTCTTTGCCAACCTCCCACTGTGATTTCTCTGAGCTAAAAGTAGAAGAATACGAGGCGGGCCAATTAGGAGAGTTCAAAGTAGAATGGGGATTGAATGTGGCCCAAATAAAGAGAAGGAAAGATATATATGCACCCAAAGAAAAGTTTCGAGGTACTTTATCTCTTTCAGATAATGAAAATCTAATATGAAGTTTTTCTGAATCTGATTAACCAGGACTGCAGTGCAGAAAGTGTTTTTATTACTATTAATATTGAAAACTGCCAATATTTTGTACAATTGGTAAAAGTAAAACAACAGCGACAACAACACCACCAACAAGAATTCATTTGGTAATTGGATATTCCTAAATCAGCAAAATATCCTCTCTTTTTATGGACAAAAAAATCTTTTGTCCTCTTAAAAATTTCTAAGCAATGTGAATTGAGTACAAAAATCCTGATTTTTTTGTTAAAAAATATATCAATTGCACATATTAATGCTAACACAATACTGTTTTTCCAAAATTGTGCGTAAAAGTGTGTAAAATCTTTCGTCCTCCAAGTGTAGCCTCAATACAAGGGCATACATTAGTAGTGTTAGCTTAACCTTTTCTTCCTCTAATTCCCCATTAATTAAAATTGATGAGCATTAATCCCCCCAAACTAGAAAATGATTGAATATTTTAAGTAGCAAAGACCACTGTAGCCTCTGGCTAAGAATAAACAGAAACAATGATTTCAGAGTGGATCTAAAGCTACACTTGAAATCTAGGTTCTTTAAAGACATATTAAGCTTTGTTTGCATTGTTTTTGTCTTTTAAACATGCTCTTGAGTGTCTTTGCTTTGGAATCTCATGTTTTAGAACTTAAAATAATATATGTATTGAAAACCCACACATATCTTTCCATCAGGCAGGTGTTTCCTCATCCGAATTGGTGTTAGCACTCTGCCAGCAGCGATAATTACCATGGGGAAATAAACAAATGCCCCAACATCTAATCACGCTGTTGGCAGAAATGCACAGTCTGCTGACGAACAGTATGGAAGAACTTAGAGAGCTACTTTTGATGTAACTAATCTGGGAAACTTGAAACAAAGTATTTTCTGAGGATCAAAGAAATGATCTTCTGAGCAGGCCAACAAACAAACTAAAATTAAGCTAAATAGAACTCCTGGTATGTTTCTAATGAGGGAGCAATGTAATAACATGGTTAAAAGCTCAAAAAAGTCAATTTTGCATAATGTGTCCTTTGACTTTGTGCATTAGAACAGCTTTGTGGTGTAATGAATGTTTTGGACCCATTTATTTAGCTTGACTTTGCAAACACAGTGAGTCAATAGCGCACAAGCAACTTCCGAGAAATCTGATTGCAATGAGTGGTTGTGTAATCCGAGTAATCATCTTTAAACTTCTGTCGTTAGCTCATAAAAAGAGCAATCTGGATGTAATTGCATTGTTTTTACTGGTGGCTTTGAAAGCAATGAGTGGCTAGTGCTGTGCAAAATTGATTGTACCGAACATTCTGAGGAAATGATTCATGTTTGATGGTAATTATATGGTAGCAGGAAAAAATATTGTATATTCATAACCAGTTGATGTTAGGGATGACTGTTTTTTGGTCAATCACATTATCAAAAAACAAAACAGACGTGTGATTTTTTGGTGCAATGTGGTGTTTTTATATATTTTTTTACTTTTTATAATAACGGTAATGTCTCAATGGTTAAAGCATATTTACAATTCCAAAGATTTGCGAATGGATGAAAACCATGCATAAACACAGCTGTTTCTCTGTTATGGTTCAACATCAGAGTGAGAGAAGTTACTTTGGAGGTGAAAATCATTTGGAAGCATCTTGGGCTGGGCAACAATATGTATCAAAATGTGTTTACTCATATTGATCAATCTCAATATTTGATTCGATTTTACTTTTTCTTTTTAAAAACGAACTCAAAATGGCTTCCCGTATAGATTCCATGAACATAAACAAATCGCTTTCTAAACAATTTGCCACAAAAAATGTTTGAACTTATTCCACGATTGGCTGTAGACCTTTCGATTACAAAAACAACAACAAGAACATCATTGAAAATTAGACAGGACAGAATTTCGATCTCTAATTTTCCAGCCCTGTACTCATGGGTCCATTAAGAAATCAATATCTTTACGTTAAGAATGATACAAGGGCAATCAAAACATAGCAATAAACAACTAACGTAAAAGACGATTCATTCAGCTGTAACAGAAATTGATGATAGTTTTAAAAATTGACCCCAGTGGCCTCGGGCAGAGCTGCAATCCAAGCTAAAATGTATGTACAAAACAATGACTGGTACAACATTATGCCTACAAATCCAAATCTACGGACGAATTTCAAATAGTGTTACTTTTTTACACCATTCTGAACACAATAAAACAGTTAACGCACTTGGAGAAAGCAACCCGTTACCAAACATTTGATTATGAAGCTAATTAAGCTGAATGAATTGCAGGGGTTGATAAAATTTGCATTTATTTGCCCTAAATGCATTGTATTATTCATGTTCAGAAGAAAATTTATAATATCTCTATAATTGTTGTTTTGAAGCTATGCAAAATTAGAATAGTGTGTAGAATAGAGTGTAACGTCTGTAATAGAATGATATTTCGGCCCGTTTGTGGTTAATTTTGTGGTCCATTCACGTGTTCCTGATGAATTGCCTGAGTATCGTCATCAAGATAATGGAAAAACATTTGAGATAAACCCTAACCTTTTATTTGTTTTCAGTAACACTTTATAAAATGCAAATGAAAATCAAGATCGATCGTCGACTGACTGTTTGCTGAATGCTCTCACCACCATTTTCCACTGTACTTTTCTGTCTTCTAAAGTCTACGGGCCAAAAAATCCTTACAAAGACAAAGAAAAAAATCTAGATCACGTCGCCCAGCCATAGTTTCATTGCTTTTTGTGCACATTACATCGATTCGCGTTCATTTACTGGAGACGGATTGTCATCGTTACTGCTTCCTGGTCCAATAATAAACTTCTCATTAGCAAAAATTACCCGCAGTGTCAATATTGCCGTCATCAGCGCAGCGGTCATAACTTTTCTTTTCTTTTTTTTTTTTTTACAGTCTCTCTCGCACTGTACCAATTTACCTGCTGCCCGCTCTGCCACCTTTTCTTCATTGTTTGTTTTGTTTTTCACATCTATAATCACCTTCCTTGTTTGCCTCTCTCTGACCCGAGAAACTGTCCAAAGTCAATGAAAAGAAATAGAGTTCCACCGAGTTTTCAGCGGCGGTGGAAATAATGGCAAAGTTGACCTCACAGACTCCGGCTCCAAATTTGCAGTTAAATCCAAGTTGAAGATCTACTTTTAAAGAATTGCTTTTTAGACTGTAGTTGATAAAGGTGCACCGTGGAACTTTTCGTGTGGAGGGGTCGCCAACTGCTTGTCTCTATGCGGAGATGTTATTGTTTTGACTGGAATGTTCCACACGGCGACGAGCAAAAGACGCTAGCAGGTCGAGTTAGAGGTATCTGTGGAGAGGCGAGGCTGCTCACTCTAACAAATCCAATGCGTGCCTTTATTTTTTGCAATTAACACCTCTAATTGAAAATGCAAATCTATGCTCCACCAGAGGGCGCCCACGTGCAGACATGCATCTCAGGGGGAAAAAATGTTTGCTTAAACTCCAATAAAAGTGGATTTATCTCAAAAAGACAGAGTAAATCGGAATGACACTGCTGTATTTATGGACTTATATTAATCATATATGTTTTTTTGTTTTGTTTTTTTCTTGGATGTCATGTTAGTGAAGAAAACAAACAGGATTATTCAGCATTTTGCCTCAATTGGAAAAGTATTGATCTTTTACATGTTCCAGCTAAGGTAAGCATCTGACGTCAGCAATGTTACATCGTGACACTAAATATAAAAGTGTTTTATTCATACTCAGGACTATACATTGTGTTTGAACCGTGTTTATGGAAGTTTCATTCAGTTGTTTTGCGCACAGTTCGAAAACCTCTCACTGTCGCACTGCATTAAGTTTTCTCTTGTAATACACTGAGTAAAAAAAAACAAAAAAAAGCACTGCATTGACGTTATAGGTTAACCATTAACTATTGACCGCTTCAACTTATAGCTAAAGAAAAAATGTAAGTTACCAATGTGGTATCGAAATCGGTATTGAGTATCAAGCCTATTCCTTAGTATTAAAACCTATATAGACATTTTTGTATTGTGACAACACTAGCCAAAGGAACAACATTTTCATAGAAACAAGCAGGACAAGGCTCCTCCAGGTTAAGTACGAGTCAGGTGTGTGAAGGGACATTTTTTTTCTACATTTATCAGTGCATTAAAACATCCTCAATTAGAAAAAAACATCTTTAATCTTTCAAGCTATCTAAAGCACTTTTGAACTGACTGTTAAATTAAAAGTACAGTGACAACAGCTCAAATGTATAATCTCAACTTCTGCACATTTTATGAACTTTGCCTCTCTTACAAGCAAACAGAAAATCGAAACGTGGACTTGTCAGCTTTATGAGCTGTGACCAGGCCGGCGAGACCAGCGGAGGTGAGGCCATGTTGCATGATGGGAAATCATTTTGGTTTTAATGTGGTGTTTTATGGAGAGTATTAGGCTCGCTGATAATGCATGACAATCATTCAGCGGCTTGACCCGGTTAATGGGGGCTATTGTTTTCTTATAATGTCACCTGGGATTTTAATAGCTGTTTTATGGTCAGAATCTGAAATCACCTGTGTCTTTATGATGGGGAAAACACAAGGCACATTAGAAAAGTCACTTCAGTTTGTGGATTCCAGTTGGCTTGGGCCCAGAGGCAATTGTCCAAGGGTATTTTGAATTAAATAGACAATAAAAAGTTAAGAAATGTAAATTAAATCTTCTGGGTACTGTTGATTTGCCCATTATCCCATATTAAATCTGAAGAGTGTAGGCCAGTTTTCTCATATTTTTCATATCAAATACCATCAAAGAAAACATTTGGCGTTTAGCTGAATATCTGGTCTAAAACAGATATAAACTGTCACTAAACAGGTCTAAAATAGGAGTTAAACAAAATCTATCCCAAAGGAGGACAAAAACGTGGATAGAATTGACTATTGCGTTCACTAAAGAGACAAGTAGACAAGCAGGTAACGCCACCAGGACAAGTTACAGGTCAGATCTGTGAAGAGGCGAGCCATCTCAGTAAGAATGTGTGTTTTTCTGTCAAACAGCTGTCATTGAATAAATACAAGATAGATACGTCGAAAGCAGTACTGTGGAACATTCCAACACGTGCAATAATATCTAATGAGACAAGCAGGTGGCAGACCCTCCACAAGAATGTTACTTAGTGCAGCTTTAAATGCAGAGAACGATCCGATTCAATGCAGCTTTATTTGTGGGGCAAAATTGTGATGCACGCAATAGAACAAAACAAATATTTAGCTCTAATAGTCAGTGGACAAACCTTTCAAACTAAAAGAGTCAATAGGAGGAATTAAAAATAAAAGCTTTAAATGTGCGCATTACAAATCAAATTAATGAAAGCAATATGAAGAATGATAAAATATATTTTAAAAACTAAACGAAAATAAGATACAGCGGACCAACTCACGCGGTGTTAAAGGGCCTCTACCTGTTTTTTGTTAAGGTTAAGTCAGTTTTGCTCCAGTACAAATATACAGTAAAAGCTCTGCGCGCTGTCTGCATCTAATTATAAACCACTTTATCCTCCACGAAGCAGGAAGTGCGCTGTTAGCATGCTAGCTGTTGTTAGCTTAACCGTGACAGAGAGAGTCCGCTCTAAAAGCTGTGAAAAACGCTTAGAAAGTCGTTGCGCATGTGGTCTGCTGCAAAGATGAAAAAAAGAACTACTTTTCAAGTTATAAAAGCGCATTCAAACCAGGTAAAAGTCAGAATAAAAGTGGGTCTTTTTTATTTTTTATTCTGCTTTTAGCTCTCGTGTTGAACGCACTTGCCCCCGCCCTGAGGACAAGCCCTCCGTCACACGACCCTCCTCCTGATATGACATACAGTACAGTTATGTCAGCTCGATCAATACGGCATAATGCGCTCAGAGTTTTCCTTTAGAGAGGCATCCGTCAGCGGCTATGGGCGTCACTAACTACCCAGGCAGCACCCATCCATCATCACGCAGCGCTCACAGAGACCCGGTATGGGGAGAGGGGGAGGGAAACTGGTGAAGGATGAGGCCGCCTTCTCATTCAGAGAAGAGAGGAAATCGTAGAGTAAAGCTTCATTCACACATGCGGACGATAACCCGATAATAATTTTGCCAGAGCAGTGTCATGTGTGAACAAAGCCAGAGCTGAGTTCCCTACATTTTTCATCTGACAATTTCCTGGGTAGTTTACAAGTAAAATGACCAGGAATATGCAGGGAAGGTTATGTGCGTCAACATTCTGACTGAGGTAACTGTTTCAGTCAAATAAACTTTATACTGTAAACTATAAACTGAAAGTAGTTTAGTTAGTTTGTTTGCTAATGGCAGGAGGAGAAAAAGGACACTTCAACTCGCAGTTTATTTGGTTTTCTTTATTAGATGTCAGAAACAAACTAAATATTAAGCAGTTGTAGACTTTTATATTTGTTATTATGCTGTAGAAGCTCGTTCACATCTTAATTGTGTTTTTTGAGCTCTTACAGGGGAAACGCGGCACTTTGGCACTCTCGCCTCACAGCAAGAAGTTAGCGGGATCGATTCCTGGTTGTTGTGATGTCTTTGTGATAGCTATGTGTGAATGGTCTCAAGTCTCAGTTTAATATTATAAAAGGATTACAAATGGCTGCTGGAATGGCACCATTGAGACAATCAATACAGCTAATTAAATCATACAACATATAACCATTAAAAATATGTAATCTGAAATAACAATAGAGTTAAACCCTGAAATTGTAAAGAGCACTGCAAATATCCAATATCAAAATTAATGAACAGAGTAAGTAGAGGTAAAAAAGTAAAATTAATGAAGAGAAGTCCAGTTACTTATTACAAAATGGATGAGCGCCGATATCTGATACTAACGATAATACCGACGCATCCTGTCACATTTACTTCATGCAATATTGGCTCAATCAATGTTCTGGTTGAAGTGTTAATTGGATGTTATAATGAGGTTTTTCGGACTCATTTTGATGTGGCCACAGGAATGAATGCGTACTTACACAGAGAAAAAAATCATTAAAAGCAGAATTTGTTTTCACAGCTTAACTACAACGCAACTACACAACACACAAAATGGTGCCAAATAGGAGATGGAGAAGAGAAAACTCGGGGAAGAAAGTGAAATTGCTGCTCTAGTTCACCACATTAACAAAAGTATCATGGACGTGCTCGGGCCCTTCAAACCCTGGAGTGGCCTTTGTGCTTTGTCCGTTTCCGTTTGATTGGCTGCCAGCGAGGCCCGCAGAGTATAATTGGCTGCATTTCATTGGCCGGGCAGACGGACAGCACCCTGGGGACGTGGCCATCGGGCGATCTCGGTGAGCTCCACGCACACACACAGCGCACCACACGTGCGCTACAGGGCCGAAAGGGGAATCTCCTTAATGCCTAATGTACCTATCGCGATGGCAGATGGGTCACTTACGTATCTGGCCGCGAGAGTGCTGAAAAGAGAGTAGAGGTTTGTGCTTCATTCATGCATGTTCAAGGCAGAGACATTATAGAGGCTTTTGAACACTTTGTGGATGACTTTGTGTGATTTCTAGTGAATAAAGCTTTAAGTGCTTATACATACGTTCCCATATTGATCGTGTACATGCAATGCGTTTGTGAAATCCCAGTTTGTGAAGAAACGTCGGGAGAAAAGAATACTAAAAATGAATCCCTCCTTGTCATCAACACTCACAATTCCAGGTCACACTTTATAATACCAACACTTTTTTGGGGCCTTAATAAAATATGAGCAAAGACTTAATTCAAAGTGAAGAAATAGTTTATTAAAAATGGTTCTGGCACTTATTTGACAAATATAAATATCTTGACCACTTTATGTACTTGAATGAAGAACTATTGTGTAAATTAGTTGAGCTTTGACCATCGTTTATAGTATGGTTGCTAAGTAACAGGCAATGGAATGGAATTAGGAGGTAAAAGATCAGAAAGTATAAATTAAAGTGGGGAATAAAAGTAGAATTTTATAATGTTAACTATGCTTTGGTGAAATTGGGTTATAAATACAGACGAGTATGGATTTAAAAATGCTGAGGAGACTGTCCGTGTTTCAGAAATAAACAACCTCAGTAAACAAGATTCCACAGACCAGTGTGAAAGCTTGTGTAAATTCAGGTAAGTCCTTGGAGGAAATAACCTTTTAACATTGTTAATTAACAGCCAGAAATAGCAAAATAGGTCGTCTCCAAGTGCTCCTGTTTAGTGAGGGTGTCATCTTCAGTATTAACTAGGGCTGGGCACCGTAATGTGTTATTGTCACAACAGTTAATTAGTCGTGATTAATTACTTTGTCGCACGCTAACCCAAGTCAAATGTATCAGTCAAAAAACCTGGATCAAACCCGCCGATGCGTGTGAGCTTCTGCGCAGCCCTCTCGCTCTCAGCTCAGAGGCACACAGAGGCGGCGGGTCTGTGGATGTGCAAGAACATGTGCAGACAGAGGAGTCTATGCGCCGTCTGCGTTTTTAAATCATCCAAAAAGACCCACAAATCACAAAGAAACAGCGTGCTATATTTTTTCAAACCATGGTTCAAAGAAACTATGCAAGTAGATATTTAACAATCGATCGACGGGTGTCAATCATGATTTCTTTGAGAATAACTGATCATTTGCCACAACATTAAGCAAGCTGGTCTGAACCCTGCACCAGAACTGAACCAGCAACAAGACAAGGACTGGAAGAAAACACCAGCAGCAGCACACTACAAATTGAAACCCAGTGCTTCTATGCATGTTTTTACACTTCCATGACACTTTCACGCATGCACTTCATTCTTAAAAACATGACAAACTAACCCTAACCCTGCCACAGTCTACAGAAGCACATTAAAACCCCATATGGAAGCAAGGTGTGTCCATGTAATCTATATCAGTATGCTAGCTCCCGTCTCCCTTCTGCACGCCTATAATGCCAGCGCGCTCATGCCAGTCTGCATTAAGGGCCCTGACACAGTGAGCTGAAGGCCCCCGCTGGCCCTTTGTGAGCGCACAGTGACGGACCGGGGCCCAAATTTTCTGTGACATCAGCGGGTGCCAGGCTGATTCAGCATGTTGGACTGGCATGGGTGAGGCACTGGAGATGTGATGGGCTTCTTACATTATCTTACACTGCTGTGAGCGCTGAGCTGAGAGTAATACAGTCAAGCAGAGCAGTTCATTAATAGTCGTTTGAACTTTGATGCATTATATGTCTGTTAAAAAAAAAAGATTAATGGGATGTCACAATGTCAAACTTTATCGTTACGTTTATTATGAAATGGTATATTTAGAAATGTATTATAATATGCGACATGATAAGTGGAAAAACTTGACTGTCCAATAGATTACCATACTTATATCAAGTGATCAACATCCAAGTATTAAAAAAGTGAATTGTGAATGAATGAATGAATAGTATCTATGAACACAATAAATAATAAATAAATTATTATTAAAAAGTTTGCATCAGTGGTCTGATGCTTTTACATGCATTTGTTTGTTGATTAAGTATTTACTCAATATCTCCTCACCTTAATGTTCATTTAAAGCTGCATTATCCAACTTTTCTCATGTAAATTTGACGTTTTAGTTTCTTTCTCCATGAAGTAAATTTAAAAACAGAACTTTATGACAAAATCAAACAGTTACGAGACATTTTATTTATTACAAACTTGTAAAAAAGAGTTGTTGGATCACTTTTGGATGAAAGCTGATTGGTTGTGTTTTGGTGGTCCACCCTGCTTCACTTTTTCATCTGTGCCAGGGAGTTGGAGAGCTACAAACAAAGTTAAATAGGACTCCTTTCACGGTTCGAAAATCAGGTACACCTCAGCTTTAAAATAAATGGCAACATGAAAGAACAAACTCCAGCCACTAGAGGTCAGTAAAGACTATAATGCTGTTTATTTTATATATGATTGCGCTGTGACTCATCAAAAATTGCATTTCATTTGAAAATCCAGATTGTGGGACTTTATCATCACCATTGCGAGATAGGACCAACGCCTTAGTGGATGTCTTTGCTCTTTCAGCACTTGTAGTTACTGATGCATGAAAGTCATTGTAGCCTCGCAAAGTGCTATGAATATAAAACAGGCCCATATTAGAATAAAAGCTCTTCTCTTCTTCTATACAGTTCATTTTGTGGAATAAATTAGGGTTTTCAAAAGCGCACTAATGAGCTGTTCCGCACTCCGAGAGAGAATAGCCGAAGTGCAAATGGTCACGTCATTAACAGCCAAGTGTGTGACGGCAAACACGGTGACTCACGGCCTGATTTGGCGCTCCGGGGCCTGACAAACAACTCGGAGGGCCACGCGCTCGTCCTCACGCGGCCCCCGGTTGGCCCCTGGTGTGAGGGCCCCGCGCGGTAATAGTATGTGATGGAGTCGTGAGCATCTGCGGAAGGCACGCTCTCAACTAGGTCACAAACACGTCGCTGCAGACCCGTGTTTTGGGAAATGTAGCTGAGGTTTCAGAGCCGCTGCCAGGAGTCTGGGGTTTCCCTACAGTTGTGTTTTGAACAGGCTCAGTGCTTTGTGATAAGTGCTTGGGACAGTCCACTCTTGCTATAGTTAGATGCACTTGGGCTCTGTGTATAAGAGTGTAATACGAGCAGCTGTTATATTCCAAGTGCTTCGAGCTCTGGGTGCATCTAATTATTGATTTATTCACAAAATCGTGGGTTTTTTTGCCTGTTGGGCTTTCTTGAATATGGAAAACAGGGAATTGAGAACTATATAGAATAATAATAAAAAGGTGCAGTATTTAACGTTTTTGGTGAAAGGGTAGCACTTGTTTATATGGATATGCCTGGGATGTTCCACAGTAAGGCATTAAACACATCTTGCATTTGTTCACTTATGCTAAGAACAAGGCATCGAAACAGCATATATTACTGGGTATAGGCTTGCCTTTCCACTGACGGGACCAGTAACTTGACCCGGTGGCATCTCCTGCTCGTCTCCGTGGAGGTAAAACATTCCAGGCAAAACAATACTCTATGGACCCTTTACCAGAAAAAGTTACATGGCGCATGTAAAAGGCATGGAAAGACATTTGAGTTTCTCTGCATATGTGCTGCAGCTCAACCATTAAGACGATAAGCCGTTTTGAGCATGTAAAGTTACTATTTTATGAGAATTATACTGGTTGTGTGTTATGTCTTTCTTTTGTGTATTATGTTTTAACATTTCAAAAACGCTAGAATAAATCTGGGACGTAAAACTCCTGCACTGGATATATAGATGGATATATAGATGGAAACATTTTCATGGCAGTAGGGGGAGAAAACCTATTACAAAGAAGTGGATGAAGCAGAGTGAACCGCAAAATGGGGGGAAAAAAAATCCTTTGCACTCAAACTGAAGTTGGACAAACCATGGACTAAATGGGATGAATATGCCAGCGGATATATGGCAGGTTCTGTTTAGATGCTGCACTTGTTTCTGTTCTCTATGTCGTGTTTTGTGTTTGTATAAATATAAAATTATAAAATGACAACAAAAAAAGCCGCCGTGGTTACTGCTCGGGTTAACATGCCCATTCGTTTGACACTGTTTGTTTTTTAGCCTTGTTATCAGACTGTGTACCCTGACTAGCTGCTGGGATAAACCGTTTTGAAAGAGGACTGAACGTTGTGAATGAAATCTCCAAAACCCCGTTTCTGTACAAACTGCCAAACCACTTTATCATTTAGAGAACTACAACCACATCCTGAATAATACATAACTACAATGACCAAGCTCTAAAACCGCCGCGTTCACCCAGACAAAAAAAATAAAAATCCTCCCCCTTCCAATCCACTCGAGAGAGGAGAGACAAGACAAAGTTGCTGACCCACTTTGCGCCTCCCAACTTTTCAATCCCTTTTTAAAATGCTTCTCGGATTGGCCCGCGAATGTTCCAGCCGAAATGCTAGCTGGCATGACCCCAGACACCTTGAATAATGAAACTACTTCGTTTTAACAGCGCATTAGCTTTTTCTACACCACCTAATAACTGCGACGCCAACTCACACACACACACAAGCACACTTTCGACACGCTTTGCTAGCTTTCTCATTTGGCTATTTTGGTCCTGTAAAACCCTTTCTCATTCCGCCCGCTATTGTCTACGCCGTTATCGGAGTGCATCTCGCCAGTTCTGTCCTCGTCAGCCTCCCCCTTTTTTCTGCTCTCGATGCCGGAGATAACATCAGCGCGTGATTGGCTGGGCTCGATAAGAGATAAGCTTCTAAACTCATCGCGTCTTTGGTCTTTTCGTCGCACCCCTGAAGATTGCGAGAATATTAGCACGCATACAAACAAGATGAATACAACGGTAGTCTGTAGCCAAAGAGACTCGGCCGTACGGCAACAAAGCGCACAGTCGGGTGAGTTATATCTAAGAGAAAAAGGGGAGATGGATGAGAGAGCGAGTCTGCCTAATTTGCAAATCAAAGACGTTATGACTCACATATTTATAGCCAAATCGGCCAAAGGGGGAAATGTTCTCCGCTTTCTTCTTGGCCTCACTTTCATTTTAATTTTAATGCCCTGCACCAGCGCTGCCGTTCTTCAAAAGTGAAACATATAGAGATCCAAGGGGAACTACAGAAGGTGTGAGGCGTTATTCAGAGTGGGATATTGTATTCTTTTTATTCTGTTAGCAAGATGGAGAACTTCTATTGCTGGGTCGACGTCCCGGCTTGTCATGGATGTGTGCAATATGAGTTTGTAAGGCTGGATCGGATATCAGTTGAAGCCAAGATTGGACGGTATTGATTCCAGTACCATTTATAGATTGACAATTACAATTGCTGATAAAACAATAAAAATAAATAAAACCCTAAAACTGTAAATAAATACTCTACTCTAAACCAATAAATATGAGCTAAAAACAATAATTAACCCAAAAAACGTGACAAAAGACGATCAGTTTAACCATTATTGCATTTTCCTTTTGGGTAAACACCAGGACATATAGAGTAAATACCAATATGTATATGCATGGTATTCGCCTATACTAAAGAGGTTACGAAATGACTGCTTTTCATAAATAAATACATTTTAAAAAGCAAAGCAAATTGGTATGGGAGTCTGCACAATGCTTTTTCTTTTGCTTCCAGGGCATTTTCATTAGAAGACACAAACAGTGACGCATAAAACCATATTCCAGCCAATTATAAGGCTAATACTGGATGGCTGTATTGAAATGCCTGTGTTTGCTTTAGTGTCTGGAGGGCACCTCACGCAGCCCTGTCTGTCTTGGCATGCGCTCGCAGATGAGGGTCAAACGTTCTACAAAGGAAGAGCAACATGATGCCGTTTTCAATTTTAAAAAAGTCCTGGGAGATTGAGATACAAAAGGGGAGTCGGAATTGTTTTGTTCGGCGCTTTTGATGGCTGAAATTGAAGCGAAATAGTGCGCTTCAGTTTAGCATTCAGTGCTCAGACCGCGTGGTCCTGCCCCGAATTCGAACAACAACGCCGCGTTAATGAATTACAATTTGTCCTGTGTTCCGGACGCAACCCGTTTTCTGTAGGCTGGAAACATTACGGGTAAATTGGCACGGCAACATTAGGCGCGGTAATTGATTTTGGGCTGCCGATGATGGGGTTGGTCTTGCCTCTTTTCTTGCCTGGTTTTGTTGCCTTCCCGTTCGCCTGGTTCTCACGCCGCAGTACAGTCTTTATCCCATTACCGCCTCCTGCTTGTGAGGAGCACTTTCGGTTGTAGGTACAATGAAAACTGGCAGGATACATTACTTTGCGGCGCACTGCTAACACCCACCCGTTTCGACTAGCTATCTGCAAGCTACCTGTGCTTTCTTTCCATTCCGGCTTTCAATAAAGCTTTATTTCCATTGTGTTGTGCGCTTGTCGCTTTGTGTCACTGTGCCTTGTTCAAAATGTTGTACGTGGTTTAGTTTTTTGCATGGTACGTTTTTTGGAACACTGAAGTGGATAACTGAATTGTAAATATGCAACTTTTTCCTTAAAATGCCTTGATAAGACAAGAAAAATAGTAACTTAGACATTCCAAAGACTTAAATAATAGAAGTGCTGAAAAGTGTTAATTATGTTGACTAAGATATTTCGTTAGTAGTTTATCAATGTCATGTTTTTGCTGATTAAAACTAAAATCTAAATAATGACAGGCTAATGACTAAAACAATGACTAAAATAACTAATATTTTTGTTTAATACTAAAATGTTATTGAATACTAAAAATGAAAAGCTATTTTACTAAAACTATTATGGATTTAGTTGAATAAATATGTGGACTTGGGCTGTCACTAACGATAATTTTAGTAGTCGACTAGTCAGCGATTATTTTTCCGATTTGTCGATTAGTCAAACGATTATTTCTTTTTAAATACATTATCAGCCAAATAAAGGTTGAAATTAGGTGACTGAAGGCTTCTAGATAGAATATTTACAAATTAAAGTGGATTATTGATGAAAATAAGCAATCATCTATTCTTTAACATTTTTAATTACGTTGCTGTCTTTGTTATAATAAGTATTTTGACATATGTTAAGGAAATTACACATGTTTTGCTATACACATTTTTATTTCCTTTGTGCATTGGAATAAAACAAAAAGAGAACCAATTTTGAAAAGGTGCCAATAACTTTGAGTCTTATGTGAAATTATGTCAAATTAGCTTTTTTTCTCAGTTTTTTGTGTTGCTCCAATACACACAAAGGAAATAAACATGTGTATATCAAAAAATGTCGAATTGCAATACTTTTTGGGGAGAAATGTTCATTTTCTGGAAAAATTTCAGGGGTGCCAACACTTTCAGCCAAGACTGCACTTCTTTACATACTTTGCACTGAAATGTAGCAAAGGATCGTGGTCTATGTTATGCCCTCTGCTTTTACAGCTTTTGCGATTTGAAATCCCAGTCTTTTGGCCATTGTTAAATCCCAACAAGCAAATGTGCAGTATGCATGTTCTGCCTGTGTTTGGGTGGGTTTCCTCTAAATGCTTCTGTGCCCCCATCACCCGAAAACCTGCACAGTCGGCTAATCCTAACAGCTCCTGACAGGTTTAACCAGTGGCGTTGATGGATGGGTCAAAAGGAGAGGACATATATTCCTATGGGGACAAAAATGCCAACTTGAACCTCAACATATACCATCTGTGCATCTAAAAACAGATTTCCGTTTTCAAACAGTCGCATTTTGTAGACACAGAGAATGTATGCGGAATGTTTTAGAATAAAGCCAGAATGAAAAATATA
Organism: Rhinogobius similis; assembly: GCA_019453435.1. Taxonomy (NCBI): domain Eukaryota; kingdom Metazoa; phylum Chordata; class Actinopteri; order Gobiiformes; family Gobiidae; genus Rhinogobius; species Rhinogobius similis. Next base: position 30,435,181 of record CM033631.1, read on the forward strand.
TTTGCTGCAGCAGTGTGCCGCTTTGCCCCAGCCTCATGCACCGCGGCACAAGAGGATTTTCTCTTAGTTATTTATGATCATTGGCACTCCATCAAAGTTCCCAAAGTCGGCATCAAATACAATTTTCATCTCGCATGGACCCACAGTGACGTCAGAGCGCACAGAGCAGTCACCAGAGGCTAGAGGTTTCGATATACAGTAAAAATATGATCAAATACAATCTTCTTATTCAATCTACTACTATTCATGTGATACAATAGTCACTTATAACACGTTGGTAATGTAATAATCAGTCTTAATGTCATGAATGTCTTTGTGTGGGTTTTCTAATAATCTCTTCATTGAAACAAGTAGGTGGCAAACATCCCCATCTGAAAGGTTACATAGCTTTAAAGGGAACATATTATGCTAGAGTGTCTTTTTTGAGTTTTTAACCATTTTCTTACAATGTTCCGTCATCAAAAACATACCTTGAGTTGCATTTAGTTGCAATCAGGAATACTGGTTAGAAAACCCTCTCCTGTCTACCATCAAAAACACTCCCTACTGAACTCCCTCAAGGTTTTTTTCAGATTTTTGACGTCACATCCGAGAATCTTCTGCTTTTTTAAGTCCTTAAGTAATCGCCAGACTCAATCTGAGCGTTTCTGCCATCTAAACACGATCACTGTAACTAGCTTGTGCAAGCGCTATGCAGCCAGTAGATGCACCTAAACTCACTAAGTGCCAGGGCAACAGAATCTGATGTTCATTTTGTTTTTACTCATGAGATGCCAAACTTAAATTACTCATGAGCATATTTGAAGACCATTAACAATATAAAAAAGTATAATATTTTTCACTGGCTATGTTTACATGTACACAAAAAATCTCAGTTATCATATTGAAATGTTATGTAACACCAGGTCAGTGCTCACTACTGCAGGGAAATACATCACTAGCTGCTGGAGGAACTATGGTGGTTAAGTGGCCCACAATTACCATGAGTTTTGGGACTGTCCTACTGCTCAGAATTAACAAAGCACTCTACTTGACATTTTCCTCCCACTCGAATAAATGGAAACCTTGACTTTTGCCTGCGGGGAAGAAGGACATAACAGAAATGGATGACATATACTGTGCCAACAATTAAGAATTGGACTGATATTTTAATTGTCATACATAAATTGGAAAACAAAAATGATTTAACTTTAAAATGAATCAATTTGAAAGACTTTGGACAGATTGGGACACATATATATGAGACTTCATTTTTCTTGTTTATTTATTTATTTTTTACTTCCAATGCTGTCTCTGGTCTTGGTCTTTTTTTTAAATGTTTTTGTTAAGTGTTATATATTTGGAAATAAAAGCAAAGAAAAAATGTCATGTAAACTGTTGCATCTGATGTGAGTAATCTGATTTCTTTCTAATTGTTCACAGTTTATAAGTGTTCAAAATAGGACAAACTAATGTGGCAAAGATAAAAATGTTATGTGAGAAAATGTTAAAGATCGAAAGAGTTATTTTCAAATCCATTGTATTCTATCTTCTAAATAGGGCTGCTCGATTATGGCAAAAATTATAATCCAGATTATTTGACGCATAATCGAAATCACGATTTTTTCAATTACCAGTATTTTGTCAAAATTATTCTGTAGAGTAAGTACTCTATAAACCAAATATATTTTACTAGCAATGTTTTAGAAAAGTGCCTTTGCTTCAGGTTTTGAAGCAAGAGGAGTGCTCTCATAATTCTGAACTGAAGGCAATTCATTGTATTTTCGATTACTACATTTTTTGTTATTGAGTAATAATTGAAATCACAATTAACTACACAGCACTTACTTCTAAATACAACTAACAATTCATTGCTTAACTGACAATTGTGTTTCGAATTATCAGAAGTCTCTAGTGTCAGTAAACACACCAATAATCAGATCTAAGTGTTGCGTTATATGATTTTTCCGGGCCATGTACGCTGTCACATCCTTGGAAGTATTTCACATTTATTATTTAGTTGACCTAGAAACATATGCACTGGGCTTCCACCTCATAGCTGCTTCTATTCTCTCTGAAGTGCACTCCTCTGTCAGGTTTGGCTTGGCAGCGTATCAGAGAGCCCCCCGCTGATGGGAAGTCCTCCTGAATAAAGCGCCGGTTTTATTTGACAAGGCCTCGACGGGCACCTGACGACCGACTGGACCGCACCTGGAGAGGAGCTGATCTCTTTATCTGTCCACTCTGTATCCTATTAAGACTATCACCTCCCATCACACCTCCCCATTCACCGGATCAGAGCAGCTTTCCACTAAGCCCTGCCCGCTGTGAAGCCACCGCCGCTATAGCACTGCTGCACTCATTTCTTAGCTTGAAAGAAATGGCACACTGCTGGCCCGTGGAACTGCTGAGCCAGCGTTAGCGCGGGTCCAATTTCTGAAGTACCCAAACTGCCTTCGCCTGCCCCAACGAGCAACGTGCCCGCAAAGGGGAGGGAGCGTGACGGGAGAAGTTGCCGATGCCTGAGAATGGGTGCCAGCGATCGATGGAGGATAAAACGATCAGTGTAAGGCAGTGGACCACACACACTCATTTGCAATGCTTATCATTAAATTTATGGAGAGGTGAGAACTATACATCACATTTTTAAAATATATTTTAAGTTTGGATGACCACGGCAGGAGAAACAGCCCGGAGATTGGTGGTGATGCTGTTGGTTCTGCTCCTTGAACAAGTTCAAATTTATTCTAAACGATGTTATTAAGATCATTCTTCCAATGAAAGTTAAGTTAGGGCTGCAAGTAACAATTATTTTAGTAGTCGACTACTCAGCATTTTTTTTTTCCAACTTCTCAAACAATAATTTCAAACGTCACAGGGAGACCTTTGTAAATAAATAAAATGTAACTCGTTAAAGCTAACATATGGCAAAAAGAGGCTTATTGGTGGATAATATTTACAAATTCAGAGTATTTTCTTGGACTCTACTAGCAATAAATAATGACAGAATTCTTCGCAATACAAATAGAGATGCATATCATCTTGCTTTTAAACAACATAAATTCATTATAAATTGCAGAGTTTTACATTATAAACCTGCTAAATCTGCTGAGGAAAATATGTGACTTATTCATAGGACAATTGTATTCTGATACTGAGGACATAACTCGCTGCAACAATTCAAATTAAATTCAAATGAAATCTGTGACAGAAAAATACAACTTTAAGGTCTAGATTTGCAGAAGTAATTTCTTGTTTTGTGTAAGTCTAATCCAGTGCCGTCCAAGTATTCCAGCAGATGCAAAATAAAACTTTTCTTTGCACCTCAACCTCTTGCCAAAAAGTAAATCAATTCAACATTTTATTCTGGTTCAGTTTTGCCTATCGCCCACCGAGAGCCAAATCGTCTCCATGTCTTTTTGCAAACAAATTTCATGGGTTAATTCTCCTGTCAGCGCCCTTGACTTGTGCATTGGTGATGTTAGCAGGCCCCAAGGGAATGAACCGCGGCTTCCCACAGCTCCTAATGGGACGTCTTCTGAAGCGCTAGGATGGGTTAAATGGAGAGGAGATATATCCCTGGAGGCGCTGCAAAGGTTAACTCTTGTCATTCCCAAGCCAAGGGAAGAAAAGAACAGCTATCTACTGGCCTAAAGACATCCACTAAACCCAATTACACTTAAGTAAAGGAATCTGAATGCCAGGAAGGAAGACTGACTGAGGCTGCCTTCATGTTTCAGAATTTGAGGTGGTGAAAAAGAAAAATGTAGTCGATGGGTGAAATGAAAGAAAAATCTTGAGAAATTAAAATACAGAGTGAGTTTTTCTTGCCCAAAGACAAGAGGTGAGTAATTTATTGTCTACAAGATAGTGTTTCGTGTTTATGAACAGAATGCTACATCCTAAAGGCTGGTACCATTCCATACATTAGCTCCAATGCAATTTAAATGGGAAAGTTAGAATTAGCCTTTAAGTACCATAAACTATGAAAAACCAGGGCTGTTTTTGCAACTGACAACCAGTCGACCACACATGAGCAACATTAGAGCTTCAGTAGAAAACATTAACATGTGCAGCACTGTTTTGCCAACCACATGACGAGCAGTTCTTGAATCTTAAATTTTGCTGGACAATAATGCACCAAAACTGTGGCGGGCCACAATAGTTTAATAATGAAAATGTTTTATTTCCTAAAGCACCATAAATCCTGCAAACATAAGTTTAGAAAATGCAGCTGGAAGGTAGATTTGGACTCTTATTGCTCATTGGAAAACGTAGCAAACATATACACAACCATTTGTATGCGCTGTCTATAGACTTTTTTAATTTTGCTGCCTCATTAAAATTAATGGGATATAATGGGATATCCGTGCCAATTAGCATTCTAAATTCATCAGTCCTGAATGGGAACATTATAGATATTCAAAATGAGAGGGTTTGGGTCTAGTCTAGTTCCCGGAGACATGAACCCTCAAGACATTGCGACTGTGTGCATTCTAGTCTAGTCCAGTTTGGTTGTGCTTCTGTTGAAGGAAGCCATGTACCTCTGATGATGTATGCAAAGCTATCTAGAGCTGAGCTGACAGTGTTTGACTGGCACAGGCAAGAAATGCTATTTTCTCCCATAGTGTCATCTGATTGTAATCCGGAAATTCACAAAATATAAAAAAAAAAAAATCATATAGAAGCAGGGATTAAGGTTTGTGGTAAAGTAAAACCATATGTAGAATCTCACAACTTGTTATCATGGGTCTGTTTGAAAGATATCAATCATGAACCACCTATTTTCTGACTGATCTGGGATGATGAGTAGACATATAGTTTTAATTCTGATTTTGTTTCATGTTAAAACGACAGCTTTCCTTGACGATCACATCAATCCAACTCGCACTGCGCCCTATACCTTTTTATTGTTCTCTCCTTGTTACTCTTCATTGTCCTCTTCATCCCCCTCTCCACTGCAGTGCTCGCGGCGCCCAGTTTGTGTGTTGTTGATTCACCAGGCGCTCAGAAGGGATCGATAAGTATTTGGGCAAGAGCTCCGCGTAATTATGGAGGGATACTGCGAATCAGCCTGGCCGGACAGCGCTGCCCTCCCTGCCAACGGCCACACATTTACAGTAACTGGCCCCATCTCTCTCCTCGCCGCGGTGTTCCGACATAATGGCAGGCAAACACACAGTTTAGGGCGAATATAGTTGCCGGTGGAGTTGTTTATCCAAATAGGTAGTTAAATTTAATGGTTAGATTTTGCTGTGCTTAACCAAATTCAATGTTGCCCTGCTGTCTTTTCGTGGATGGTTTGTGGCTTGTCAAAACTGGTGTGCGTATCTTGGGCGATCACTCTTTTTCATGGGGTTTGTGAAAGAGAATACAGATTGTGGATTGTGGATTATTTTCTACAATTCAAATAATGAGGGCTGGGATATTATTTGTATTGCACTAAAATAAACGCTAAAAATAAACTAAAAATGTGGCTTTTGGAAACAATAGTAACAGCAAGCCTTTGATTATCTTTTTAATGGCACTCTGTGTGTTAAATGTCTAAGTGTTAAATTAATTAGTAGTGGCTCAGTGGTAGAGCAAGCATGCCTTTGTGTCCTTGGGCAAGACACTTCTCCACCAACAAGGCACCAGTGTCTATGTACATGGTGTATAGATGTGTTCGTTTTTTTGTCGTTTTTGAGAAAATGTCTCCCTCCATTGCCTAGACAAGTATTGTGAGTAGCATCACACTTTTTTGTTGTTGAAAAGATGACACCAAAAGCACAATCCACTATATAATACAGACTGTGACTCCAATTAGGAAAAAAAGAGGTGTAAATAATGTCTGCGTTACTGTGTCTAGCTCTTAGGATTTTGCAATAGTGGGCTTTTTCGGTGCCAGACGTGTTTGTTTGGTGTTTTTTTTTTGCTCCGGGCTTTCCAAAATGGCAATTAAGTACATTAAAGACCTGTGTAAATTAGTTAACGCAAATTGGGTTCTTTTTTAAGGTGCGCCGCGCAATCCTTCAAGACGCAGTAGTGTTTTTTGAAAAACTGGTTGAAAATCAAGGGCCTGCAGACATGAGGGAGAGGCTGAAGCGGCTGATGGTTCTGCTGCTGCGGTGGAGATGGGTGAAGTAAAGTTGTGGCACATAGCGGGTGTAAAAGCGGGACGAAAGAGATGAAGTCATGCAAGCAGGTCACTTAAAGACAAGGCTGTGATTGGTTGACAGCTAAAACAGATGAAGGAGCAAGATCAGTTCGTTTTCCTTCCTTTTTGGGGTCATTTTCCGCAATAGCACAAGAAAAATTCTCCTCAATTAAACCGCTAAGCTACAATTTACAGCAACGACACGACCGCACCAGCTGACCTCCTCAACCCATTCCAGTCTGACGGCAAAGAACCCGCGCCTTCTAATGGCCGCTACGACAGCCCAAATCCTTCATAAATTTGACACGCGTGAACCGAGCGCTGGAGTAGAAGAAGCGAGAGAACTGTGCAAAAGAATTCTCATGACAGCTACATGTGTATTTGACAAACAAGCCCCTGCGGCGACAAGCAGCGAAGCCGAGATTTCTGTGTATCATAGGCGGGATAGGATGTTTTGAAGACAGGTTGGTTTACAGGCATGGAGCGTGCACATGGAGAGGAAGAGAAATTAAAGTCAGTGATGCAATTAAAAACGACGCATTACGCTTTATTTTGGCACATTTGCATTTGGAGATCATGTTTAAGAACTTAACTTAAATGTTTATGTATAGAAATTGATGTTCTTTTCGCATTTTTGAGCTCTTTTTTTAGGTAAATTATTTATTTTGATAGGTGTAGAAAAAGTCATATATCCAGTCGTTAAAAAAATATGTTAAAAAGTCAATAAATTACAATTACAAATGTTAGAAGAGGTGGGGAATGAGCAGAATATAAATTCAGTGAAGGTTTGTGGAATTTAAAAGCACAGAGGAGCAGTTGCTGGTAGAACTACAAGATTTATCATGATCAAGATAATTGCTTACCCTGTGGTTTGGACATCTACACAGTTTCTCAAATGCAAGTACTTCTTAGATTAGTTACAATAAGTAGTTCAGGTTTCAGTCTTCTCTCAAATGCTAATACGACTTTAAAATGTGCACTGCGGAGTAAATCTTGATTTTAAACAGTGTTAATCTCATCAACAACCTTTTTTTGTCCTACTTTCCGTCAATGTTGTGCTTTTGCTGACTAAACAAAAAGTCATTATAATGTCAAACATAATTACATACATTTCCGTTGACTAAAGTTATGATTTAAAAGAAGATATTTGCGTCGAATAATAAAAACTAAACAAATTAATGAAAGGATTAAGTGGAGATTAGATCCAAATTCCACTTTTCAATCCCAGAGCCCCAAACCAGATCATAAACAAATTCAATGTCCGAAGAACACACATGAAGCAATAACATACCATTTATCTTGGTAAATAAATATATTTTCAGGTTGACTAAAACTTGAAAGAATTAGTTGAATAAATCTTGACAAAAACAAAAATAATTTCAGTCAAAAGACAAAGACTTAAAGTAAACTAAAACTTCGTATCAGTAATTTCAGGGTTAGGGTTAGTCGCAAATCCAATCGCAATTCAGTCACAATCACAATTAAATATTTCTCAAAACTTGTTCAGATCTATTACTAAATTGATTTATTTAAACATATATCAATTCAAACAAAACACTCCTCCCAGTGTTTTCTGATGACAAAGTCAAGTCCATTTCCCTTCATTCCTGAAATAACCGAAAAACTGGATAGATTTGATAGCGACCCAAGACAACCTGCGGCTCTGAGTCTCCAGGTACAGTCCAGAGCATAAACGGTGGAAAAGGATGACACTTCCATCCCATTTGTCCCCCTGTTGGTGTGTGCGCGGACAAGGTGGCAGCGCGGAGGAAGCTGAAAATCCCATCAGCCCCACGGGACGACAATCACAAGGCGATTCAGGAACTCTTATAGCAGTAGACTCGCCGAGACCAGGTGGAAAAATAGAAAAAGTACATGTGTGTCAACGGCGAAGTACAGGCGCAGACTTCCCGAGGTCTTGTGGGAACACTTATGCAGATCACAATCATTATCGGCACGAAGCAAGAAAGGTTTTCAAGACTCATGTGCAGGCAGTCGTTTCTGTGTTCAACATCAGAGTGAGAGAAGGGGCTAAGTGGGCGGTGCTAAGTCTCCCGGGTCAAGAGCATGTACAGGCCCGTTAAAGGCTCTTTTCTGCTTTACTTTAGAGACACACCCACTACGCATGAAGGCTTTTGTCCGTTCTTTGCACTGCTCTGTCCGTCATTTGGTCCGTGTCCTCGGCGTTCGTGGCATCCTAGCAACGGAGCTGAACGCGTGGAAACCGCTTGGGACAGAAGTCGGAAATGATTAAAACAAGCTGCGGAACAAATAAACGCTTCTCTCACCTCGCTTTCTTGATTTTTTTCCTACAAATGCGAGCTAAAAACTGCATGGGTGCCTTTGTTTCAGTGTTTTTCTTCCGTTTTGGACACTTCTCTAACTGACTTTGAGCGCCCTCTGGTGGGTATTTAACAGAACAAAGCCTTGACATTAGAAATGGTTGGAAGTATAAATTTGGTGACGGCAACTACACTTAGAACACTCCAAGCTGTTTAGGAACAAAAACGTAGTGCAAGCATAGAATTTAGACTTGGTTTGGTCTTCTTCTAGTCCTGGTGTAGTCCTGGTTCAATTAATTCCAAGTTAAGTCCTGGTTTTGAGTGTGTCGAAGTGTAAACACAGACTTTGTGCTCTAGAATGTAGAATCTTTCCAAGTGAGCTGCAACGCGGGTAGCTATCTACTCATTTATTTAAAACTATACCAAAGTTGCACATTTTTGTTGCTAAATATACATCAGGATTAAGGTTTGCCAGCCAAGAGTGTTCAAAGTGACACATCCTCTCTCTCCAAAATCGTTGCCTCCCTCGCCTGCTCCGTTTCTCCCCTTCAAATCCCTTCTTATCGTATCCCGGCCCTCCTCCGCGACTTTCAGCCATCACTCTCAACGCGGGTTTTGTCTTTTGGCTGAGGATGCAGTGTTGAAGTGTCTGCTGGTCAAAGGATCTCGTCTACGTTCGACTCTTGGAGGGAGGGGCAGGGGGACGTGATGTAAGATCTCAACTCAGCAAATGCCAAAAGGGAGAACAACAGACTGAATAAGTAAACATGCAAGTGGTGACAACAAACATGGATGCTACATTATGTATGGCAAGCAGAGGTGGGCCGAAAGTTGCAGTCAAAAGAGCATCGTTTCAGCAAAAAAATATAACTCAAGTAGAAGTATGAAGGTGAAACTGCTCAAGTAAGAGTATATCAAAGAGTAAAAACCTTAAATAAAGCACAAAATTGGTCATTTTCAAAGGATATAAGAGTGAAATCAAATGGAAAAATGTTCAAATACTGCCAACATAAAGCTTTTGTCACTTATAGACTTCATCTCTCTTGATTGTTTAGTCGTTTGAGGTCTAATTCAATAATTATTATGACCCTCTCTTTCTAATTTTCATCATGTGTCATCGTAAAATGTTCAGTGAAATTTCAATAACTATCTTAGCAAGAAAGATGACCAAATTAGCCCAACTCTGACCAAACACCAAAATAAAAATAAGGGCTTTGAGGAAACCATTGCATCATTGCCTTTCTCAAAACGTTCCACGGTTACAAGTTATACATCACCATGGGGACAAGCAAGAAGACCACAACCAGACTAAATTACAGGTCAGATCTGCGGACAAGCAACCCCACTCACAAGTTTTCTTAAGTACAATAAAATAATAACACACATAATTAAAAAAAAAGCCAGATACAGAACAATCCAAGCGAAGCCATAACGTCTTCAAGGAGACAAGGAAGGTGGCAGATCCCTCACCAAAAAAGTTACACGGCGCACCTTCGAAACGAGTTGAGTTATCTGTCTGCTCAACATTATAATGATGACGACTTACACTTTGCTTTGCTGGACACTTTCAGCCTATCTCTTGCTTTTGTGTCCGATAACGATACATCTCTTTCCCCTTTTTCGCTCTTGCTCCACAGCCCTCGACCGGAGCTGATCGGCTGGATGACCAAATCTTATTTCATGCTCGTTACACTCACACATATATAGAGCCGTCCTTTGGTTTGCTGCAACAGGCTAATTGGGCTTATAGGAAGAGGAAGGAAGCCCGCGGCGGTCAGAAGAGAAGGAGCAGTGTATCGTTATGAGGGCTTCGAAGGTATAAAGGTTGCTTCTGTGGAAAAAAAAAAAAAAAAGGGGGGGGAGGCAAGGCGATATTAGATAGACGGAGGCTGTGGGAGGGTAAAGGGAAGACAGATGATGGGGAGAGCAGACAGGAGCAAATGCCACGGGTTAAATGTGTGTACGTCTGCGGCTCGTATTCAAGGTCAGGTCACCCCCAGGCGCTTAAAACTCCGACTGGGCCCATACGCTAAATATGGCAATGCAGTTAGAAGCATCAGCCTTGGAATGGGGATTACGACGTTATGAATGTTGTGAGTAAAAGACAATGCGATTATAGTACAATTGTTGATCATTACTGGAAACGTTACGGGACACAATTCCCATAGGCAAACATATATTCTTTAACTCAAATAGATGTAATCGACTAGGGGTTAACTCTTGTCCAGGCCAAATGTAAACATCTTACAAGATCATTCTACACATGCATGCACAATTACCTTTTTGTTACCCTACTGACATTTGCCATTATATTATATTTGGTTGATTTCTGCTTGTTACAGGGTACAATCATGTCACACTTGTCTTGGTTTAGCCCTGGTTTGATCCCCGTTCAGCCCTGATGTAGTCCTGGTTAGGTCCTGTTGAAGTCCTGGTTTATTGCAGCTTCAGTCCCAATTTAGCAGTGTTTTTCTCTTTTTCCAAATGATAACCATTGATAAAATCTGAATGACAATGACACATACTTACGTTATGTGCGCAGTTTTGACGTTGGAAGCTACCATTTTTAGCATGATTCAACCTACTCTATTCCGTCAGTAGTCAGGCACAGCGCCCTCTACTGATGTCAAACACCCTCAGATACACCAACTAGTTTTCCATAGACAGCATATAGAACGTGAACCACCAATGTGTCCAACCGTGGTAAAATACACTAAATAATACACAATATACAACTTTTGGAACAATATCAGAGACTTCTTCACTGTTTACCGTTTCTGAAAGGTCAATTCCAAATATGTCTCTGATCCACTGGCTTATTGATAATCATGTCATGCTTGTGTACGCGCGCCTAGAAACACCGCGCTTTTTCAGCATATTGATCGGTCAGTTCATAGCAGCCGAATACACACACTTTATCTGGTCCATGGCTAATCTGTTTTATTGCTACGAGAGCAATAATGCTGTGCTTTTGTTGCAATCAATGAAAGAAAACAACAACTTTACACTAAAGAAGACCTGCTTGGAATTTATATGAATCTTACATCATGGTTGAAAATCTATAGGGATGTGTATATCAATATTTTGATGTTAAAGGGGCACTATGTAACTTCCTAACGCATAGGGGGCTACCACCTGCTTGTCTCGATGAAAATGTTGTGGTTTTAACTTCTGTGCGCCACAGAATGACATCAGTTCCAATGTTTTTACATGTTCGCTCCATATCAGACATTAAACTTTCTTAGCATTATCAAGATCAATCTAAAACTATTCAAGAAAGATCTAATTTCTTCATGTTTGTGAGATTTTTTCTTGCTAAATATGAGTATTTGAATGAGTTTAGCCTAGTTTTATACTAACTGCAGTATCTTGGTATGTTTTTTGGACAATCCTAGTCCCCCAGATGCTGCAATGCCTGACATATTGCCCCAGCAGCAAAGTAGCAAGAAGATCCTGGGTTCGCCTTGCGGGGCCGCCCAGGTCTTTCTGCGAAGTTTGCATGTTCCTCCTTCTGTCTGGGTGAGCTTCCTCTGAGCACTAAAGTTTCTCCATCAACCCAAAACACGCACAATAGGTAAAATCCTCCCAAAACTCGCACATTAGGTTGAAACTTCCCAAAATGGGTCAAATGCAGAGGCCAAACTCCACAAATTGCACAACAGATTCTATGCTAACAAGTCGAAATCCCACACTGCACATCCTCTGGTGAGTAGCAAAAACCCACAGCTTATTGTCTGAATAATTACTGTTTCCACGCCACAGTCAGCGGGGGCACGCACGTGAAAGAAACTCCAGTGGATTACACATTTTCTTGCCGGTCGATATTGTCGTGCCGCTTTTGCCACCAGGAATCTACACAATAAGACCAAGGATGTGTGTGTTGGAGCTTTTAAACTTGGGGTGTTCTGTATTGCGTATCTAACACACTTATCTGCGCCAGTATGATCCCGGTAATGCAGCCCCACGGCAATGCTGTCACTGGGTGCAGAGCTCCGCCGTGGTGCCGCCTGAAATAAAACGCAATTTCCTTTTGTAAGCGGATAAGGATCTTTCCAGTTCGCGGCGGCGTGGGTCATTTTGTCGGAGGAATAATGCACTCAATGTGGAATGCTGGCCTATATTAAAGAATGGGGCGCTTTACAAAAGATCTGAAAATCCTGAGCACGTTTTGTCACTTCACGAGAGATGGCATGTCAGTGCGCACTATGGTAGCAATGACGGCATGTGTCTATCTGTAATCTTAGAAGAACACGTGCCATAAAGCAAGATGGTTACAGGTTTGATTTGTGTGCAATAGCTGAATACACCAATTCATGCTGGGAACATAATTGAGTGACACTGGACAGTCAAGAATACATGACCTGAAATGGAAAAGAAGGACCTAAAATAAAAAAATATTTATAATACACATTTTCATCTTATATACATTTGATTATTCCAATTAAAATAGTATTTAAAGGAGATACAAAATGTGTTTTAGTAACTTATAATGAACTATAACATAAGTAGATCATAATTTTACATTTACATTAAAGCTCAGTATTGATGTAAACAGCTTAGAAGAAAGAAACTAACATGCAGCGGATTGCTGTTTACTTGTTTTCATTTTTGAAAAGTGGCTATGTGACTTTTAGAACCAAATAACCAAATAATCACAACTAAGTACAAGGATGTGGGCGGGGATAGGGTGGAGGTGAAAACAGGAATTTGAGGAACTGGAGCAAAATACAATTTTAGTAAACCAATGATGAGGAAACAAGGTTAAATGCTCATTAAAGTGATATGTCCCCTTGAAAAGATTAAAAAAATAAATAGGCATAAATTGAGATACTAGAGTAAATTGAGAGACCAATCAATAAAGAATTAGATGAAGGTGTACTTTGTAACTTTTGAGTTAGCCACCTGAATTTTACCTCCTGCTTGTTTTCATGAAAGCAAGAAAATTTTCATGTTCTTGCTTTGCTTGGAATGTTTCACAGTACATTGCTTGCTTTACAAAGTTATATGTGCACATGAAGACAAGATGTCTTATTCACAATAAAGAATGCTATAATGTGGACCATTCCACAAAAGTTACATCTAACTTTGGAAAGTTTGTTCCAACTTTTTCAGTCAATCGCTCATCTTTTGTCAAGAGTTTCTAGTGAACACTGACTTTCATTTCATTTCAAGTCTTTTTGATGTAACTGGAGTGCAATTTGGGTTAAATATTTTACCAAGGGACACAACTTCTGACACCTAAAACATTGCAATCCTACAACTTTTAAAATGTGAACAGCAGCCGTGATCCTTTAGCAGGCATTGGAACACACTTGAATCGTTAAGCTAGCAGGTCCAGTCTTGTCTTTATCTCCCGTTAGCATCGTTAGCGCCAAGCTGACCAACAGAATTCATAAGTCATGTTTTGGAGCGGTCTCAGCAGATCTCCCTTGCCTTTGTTGAACGAGATGCTTCATCGAACACAATCATACGACTTACGATGCTACAAGCCTCAGGAGGGGGAACATGACGCCTCTCAGTGGAGCTCTCATCTGCCGTCTTTAAAACCCCCAGGGAGTTAGAGACGGGCCTCAACTGTCTATTATTTATGGAACCTAAACGTTGCATTATAGTTCTCCTTGTAAGTGTGCTCGACAGCCTGTAAAGATCCCATTGAACTTGGCAATAGGTCGTTTCATCAATGCCGCTGCTAACTGGAGGGTGGCTAGTGCTGACTGTGCAGCTGAGGCGCCCTTGAGCAAGACATCGCACCACTCCGATGTCTTTGTGCTCATTAAGAAATGCAAATGTGGAGGAAAAAGTCCCTGGGGAGACACTTAATCAGAGCTACAAGTCGATGATTGCATTGATTTTACCGTATTGTTCTTTGGGCTGGTTGCACCTACTGCAAAGTAAAAATACACTAATGAGCGAGAAAAACGTATCCAGCCTGGATGAAAAGTGCACTTGGGAAGCTGTGATCTATGGAAATCCAGTCTGCGTTGTGTAAAATGTCTACTGAAGGAGGCTCAGATCTTCTGGGTTATGCATGGATTGTTTTTCTTCATCTTTCACTTGATCCTCGTCTATCCTCATCCTCACCGCGGCCTCTGCGATACGGCGAGCATCACACGGAATATCTTCTGGTCGATCAGGGCTCATTATCCTATCTCATAAATTCATTATCACAACGCCAGGCTCCATGCAACCAGAGGCAGATGTTAGCTGACAGAGTTTCACCACAAATCAGACTTATCCACAGTTGGGGAAAAAAGAAAAAAAAACTTCATTAGCGTGTTGTTTTTATGTACTTACATCATGAGATACTGTGGTCAGATTCTATTATCAGTGACCCGGCTTTGCTCGGCGGAGGGACAGATGCTGCCAACACTGAGACAGCTTTGCAGAGCTAGCCTCCGCTTTCTGGCATGGACATATGTGGGTTGCCGGGGGCTGCGGCTGTCACAGGCTGTAGCTCTTCTCGGAGCTAGCTGATGCGAGTGGATGGGGTCGATGTGATTGGCTGATAAGAACAGAGTGTGTGCGTGTGTGAGGAGGAGAAACAGAAGCAGAGAGGCTGGGTGAAGGCCAATGTTTCCTTTTTACCACATTGTCGACGTGTAAACAAACATTAGCACCCTGTCTTCAAGTGCTTAGATGTTTTACCAGAGAATACAGAGCCCCGACAGCTTTACATTTTGTTGTGGCTCTGATCATTAAAGTGTCCATAGTATGCCTAATACACTATTTTGAGCTATTAATCACCAAAAACATAGCTAGAGTTGTGTTTTCTTTCATTCTTGTTTCTTTCTTGAGTAATCTAGCTGTTGATTTATTAAGAGCTTTCTTTAGTGTGCTTATGTCATTAGGTAATAATCTCCTTATAACACATGAAATACAAATGTAACAATGTTTGAATCATGATATAAAGAGGAAATATGCAATAACAATAACTGACAATATAATTGAAGCTACGGTGGTGGGATTCATAATATTTGTATAAACTTTCAGGCTGTTGAAAGAGGAACTGTAACTGGTTTTAGAGTCATAAATATGTTAAAAACAGAACTAGTTCTGAGAATCCAAATTGTTCACCTCAGTGGGTTTCTGAAACACTTTCAGAAAGAGTTTTGCCATTACGGTAAAGCTAAGCCTAACAAACATTAGTGTGCCAACAGCACACTTCCTGCTTCGCGGACAGTAAAATGCTCTATAATTAGACACAGAGAGACAATAGCGGCTTCTTTTTAACCCAAATAGATGCTTTTACAGTATATCTGAACTGGGACAAATCAGATTTTAGTTTATTAAATGAAAGCATGAGCAGCCCCTGTAAATTATATTTTTCAATTCTTCACATTACATTTGGTTGCTGTTATTTAGAAATAGACCAATATACTGTATCAGAAGGCTGATATATCAAGCAGATATTAGCTCTGTTTAGTATTTTACTAATTGGCCTTAGTTTGGGGTAAAACAAGGTTGTGGTCAATCAAATTTAGAAAACTTAAGAAAAATATTCAAATCATCTTACATATCAACCAAAAAGATCGGCAGAGTTCATCAGACATCGATTTCTCCAGTGTCTAAACAATCCATACATACATATAGTCTGGATTGACGCCCCTATAATCTGTGTCTGTTCAGCAAAATACTCAATTAAATATCTACATATATTATCTAGAAATGATCCATGCTGAAATCCAGAGGCCTTATCCAGTACACATGAATTGCCAGTCAAATTGAAGAACAACAACGACTAAAACAGCGCTAAGAAACCGTCGGAGAGCGAGCTACATGAAGCGAGGAGAGCTTGTGTGGATAAGTGGGCCACTGCTGCAACGTGACACATCAGCATTCTGAGCACAGCCGCACAGAGCAGCGCAACCACAATCCTCCTCTCCAACCACAGTGTATGCGCGCACTACAACGGGACTGTAACGTGTGAAATAGGATGGGATTCTAACATGCAAAACACACAGCTAACGTTATCAGTGACGGCACACGCTAGGCTCCGTGTGATGTAACTGTGGCAGCATGCGCGGGTTGAAGCGGGGAGCCAGGACAGCAGCTTGTATTCAGGTGACAGGCTCCCCAGACGGACACTGTGCTGATCCACTCTGCGGGTGGTCTGTAGAGTCCGCAGTCGGTGATCCAAAGTGCATTGTGTGCATGAAAGCTGGGTGGACTGTCTGTAATGGAGGAATAAGGCCACAAACTGGACTGGTTTCAATGTATGATGTGAAATAGGGCTGCACAACATTGGAAAAGATTGTGAGATGACTGTTTAAGTGCTGCGATATTGATATTATTATAGTCTTTTAAAGGAAAATGGAACAATAAAGAATAATATTGTTGTCGAATAAATTGAATTAGCCTGAGAATTGAAAGATGAAGAATGACGCTGGAGTTCTAACGCAATGCGAAAATCCGGAGACATGAACCCTCAAGACATTGCGATTGTGTGCATTCCAGTCTTGTCCAGTCTGGCTGCGCTTCCGTTGTAGGTAGTCATGTACCTCTGATGACGTAGGCAAAGATAACAAAAGCTGAGCTGCCAGAGTGGAGAATATAGTCTTCCACAATCGTTGATCGCGATAAAAAGCAGAGACAATAATCGTGGTACATTTCCTGTTATTGTGATAATCACCAATATACCACCAGATTTGCTGAAAAAGCTACAAATGTTCTCTACTAGATCATTTGTTGTTCTAACCTGACAACCTATATTTTTATAATAGTTATTGAACTTGTAACTTATTCATAATATTAACATTTAAATGTCAATATCCATAACACTTTCAAACTGTCAGCAATTTTCATTATCTTGATGTTATTGTTAATCGCAATTATTTTGATAATGTGACGTACAATTTCAATACAGCTCCTAATCTAGTTAGAAAACATACCTGGAGTTGTATTTAGCTTCATTCACGCTTGTTTCATGAATCTTGTTTGAGCCTCAAAAACACTTCAATTTGTAATGCCATAGGACCTTGGTGTTATTACACTGTATTTAGTTTGTTGCAGTTCTTAATTTTACTGCGGGTTTTCCCTGTTTGTTTTGTATCCTCTTTAAATAAATATGAACGGCAGCTCTAAACTTTAACTTCACTTTTCTACGTAAATCATCTTTCTACCACATTGTCTGAAAGGTAAATCTGTCTGGTGGCAGTGGCATGGATTGTCTGTACCGCTGGAGTTTTAAGGGTCCAGTGTCGTCAAATTAGTATCAAGTAGTGAAGTGCTGATTTTTTTTTTATAACCCTACATAGGAAATTAAAATTGTATCCATTACAATTAAACATAACAATAACATTTCAAGTGGTAAGTTATCGTTCCGTCGTGATCAGTCTGGCATTACAAAAGACATCTAAAGTTTGTCATGACTAACTGAAATACTTGGACAGGTTTCTACATCCAAAAGAAGGAAATCCCAAATACTGCATCGATTTAGATCAGGATTAGCTCAGGTGGTAGCGCGTCTGACAACCACGCAAGGTCTTGGGGTCAGGACACGTTCACTTCAAAGCTCCACCGACTGAATCTGCTACAAAAAGAATCAAAAACGAACGGCAGAAATGGTCCAAGCATCAAAGAACTCGGAACTTGTATCAGTGCTGCGCTTTGTGAAAGAGAGAAAGAATTGTCTGTGTTTAATCACAAAATGGAAGACTTAAGTTAATCTTAAAAATGTCCAACCATTTTTGGCACTAGAGAGGCTTCTATACTCCTATAACTCAGCATTTAGGGACAGAATAGTATATCTTTTGCAAATGAACTCAATTGGATTTGATTTAAGAGATGTATTTCCATATTAGATTTTTAAAACGTAAGCTGGCATGGGGCATTTACAACAGACTTTTAAAGGAGGAAACTTTTAAGAGGTAATTCAATCAACAGAAAAGGAACGAGAATATGAATCACAGAGAGAGCTTTGAGCAGGATTTTCAAGCTGTCATATTTTATTATAGTCAATTCTCAAGCATGTTTGAATAAGCGCAGTAAAAATATTGAGTTTGAGAGGGATAAAGAGTCCCGAGTCTGTGTGCTTACAGAGTGCACTGTGGAGTGGTTATGTGTGAGCATCAAAGAGCCTCTAGTGGACAGCACGCCACATTACATCTAACCAGGACCATGTTCAAAGTGTATTTCTATTTGGTTAAAGGTTGAATGGAGGATTTCTCGCCGATTTGAAAATCTGCGACTGTTAGTCCTTTTTTTGAAAAAGCGCATGCGCAGGTTCCCCCTTCCTCCCTCCCCGTTTCTCCTGACTGAACGCCTAGCAAACCTCGTGAACGAGCACGCCCAGCAGCACTGCCCATGCGCATTTGTTTACAAGACAATTGGTGTCGCTTTCTCACGACAACCTCCGCGAAGAAGATTTAATAATACACTCCACATACAATAAGCTAAAAAAAGAGTCAGATAAACAGTTACCTGTCCAGCAGAAAGTTTGCAGCGGAGGGATCAGCCTGTTTTGCGCTTTCAATGCTCGCCAGCGCGTAAATGATTCCCCCAGAATAACACGCGTTTTGTTTCTTTCCTCTGCAGACTTTCGTCTCTTCTGTGAAAGCTCGAAAACAGTCTTTCTCTTTCGTCCCTCAGCCATTTCGGTACTTCGCGGATGAAAGTTTAGACTTACAATGACGGAACCATAGACGGAACTCGCCGCTAACCTGCTACATAAACACACTAGCATATCAACCACGCATGCGCGGCCAGGGGAGCGAGCGTTTCCCCTGGACGAGCCCGCCGGCGTGCACTAGCACGCACAGAATGATTGACACCTGAGCGGACCAGTTATTTGTGCTACCCACGAGGAAATGAGATTCTGATTTGTTGCCCGAAATCCTCCATTCCACCTTTAAGAATGAAAATACTATACAAGTCCCAAGTTATTCATATGTATATGCTTTTTTTTTAATTATGTAGATCAGTTTCAACACATTTAAAAGCAAATATTTTATGTTTTTGAGGAAGGAGTAACTTTATAATGTGGTGGACAGCAAATTTATTTTATGTCAATTTTTCATAGTAACCCGATTTATAAGATTATAGCAAGCCTCTTCAATCTATAGCTCAGATGTAACATGCATCAAAGTTAAAGGACCTCAATTCCTTTTTTTTTTTTCTAGTTCAGGAAATTGACTTTTAGGGCTGCAACAAGTTAATAGATAAATCACAAATAACTAATTAAATAATGTGCTGAGAGAAAAGGTTTTGAGGTTGAGGTAGATTTATTTGTCCTCTGCATCTGCCAAATTCAGTAAAAATCACTCACAGGTCATAAATAAAATCTGTTTTCTAGATGAATCGATGAGCAAAATAATTGTTGGTTGGAGTCCTAAGAGGAAGCAACTGCCAGGGAATTTTATCCAATCAGAGTGTGGGAAATAAACTGCCTGTGACTATTCCTGACAATTGTTTTTCAGCATCAAACTAACTGTTCATGCAGAAACATTTTGTACACTTGCGGTTCAAAATTGGTAAAGGTCTTTTAAAGTCAGACAAATAAGCCGCAGCCCTAAAAAGTCCCGGCCCCACACAGTCCCAGAATTGAACCCATAACCTTGCCGTTAGGTGCGAGCGCTAATCAGTACACCGCCGGGCCCCAATTAGTCGCCCTAACAACTGCATTGTCACACCACAAATCCTTCAATTCTCGTTACTCTTTGCATTCAAACGTTTTTTTTTCCCTCCCGAGTTAAATGAGACCTAACATTAGCACTCAGGATGTTCTCCCATAGGTGCTGGGTGACCACGACAACCGGCGCCATTGTCACCCGGGCGCTCTAATGGACTGTCTAATGGCACAGCTGTGTTTATGGAGAAGTGAGGCCAGACAGCTGTTCATAAAGAGAGTGTGTGCAGGACTGCAGCGGGCCTCTGATCCACGACCCGCTCATTGATCCTGTACAAAGCACTAGATTCATCATCTCACGCTCGATACGCGCTCCCGTCAAGCAGCACGCTCAGGGGTACGGCTGTTTACATGCGTGAAGGCCACCGGGCGCTAGAGCAAGTGTCACAGGTGGGTGAGGAGTTCAAAGGGAAGAAAAGAGTTGAATTGTATTTGGCACAATACAGTATGTGAGGGTCAACTGTGGTTATCGAATTCAAAGCAGACAGGTGTACTTATTTTACCAAACTAAAAGTGCACTTTATAACTCCCTGGTGGGTTCTGGTGTATTTACCTTGACAAGTCACGTTAGGACTGGTCCTAAACCCCCAAGGCGGTTTGCCCTGGAGGGAATGCATTTCCTTCTTCTGACGTCAACCACCTACGATTTATGTTTAGCAAATGAAATCTAAATTACACCGGAATTACTTTTCAACTCACAAAAAGACGTTCAGTAATTCCAAGTTTGTGAAAATTAGCTAAGCTGGTTTATCTGCAGCTTTTTATGCATTTATTTCATTGTAAAGGATTGTAAATTTGTAGAGAATATTGATGTTGTTGAGCATACTGTGTGCCAGGTTAAACACAAGACTATATACAGTTGGTTGGTCTCTATTCTTTTTTTTTTTTTTTTTTTTTTATTGAACACCCGTGTCATACATTGCATTAATCTATTCTATACACATACAGCAGTCCAGAAAATTGCTAAATGAACCCTAAATTGCATTTTTACCTTCTTTCAAATACATTCTCTTGTGGTCACACTTCATATGAAATGCTGAATGTCGGTTGTTGATATTGTGCCTCTCTTCTCTCAACAGTCATGCACACGAGTCGACCAACGGGGACTCTGAATGCGGCTCCAATTCCAATGGCAGATTTTCTCCAGTCACTTGAAGAGTTCCAGCTGGCAATTTGGTCCCACTACCACTTGTAAAAAAGTGGCATGTTCTCAATGATAATAATAAAACTAGGATTGGATGAGATGGATGGTGCTTTGTTACCAAAAATATGAGTGTCCAAACGCACAGCGATAGAGAATGATGGATGACCTACTTAACACTCCTCTAGTCTTCTTTCTCCCTCTTTTTGACACTAGCGTAAACAGCGGCTCATTTGCACCCTTTTTTTTACCATATGTGCATAATTTCACACCAAAAACCTAACATACAATAGGATTTAACACGAAAATGGGAAGAGTAAACAGTTTTTTGCACAATAAAAGCTACATCTGATTGAATACAAGATGCTAGGTCCTCACCTCGCTTTCCGACAGGACAGGTTTGCGCGGTGTCGAGCTTGATCACCATAAAACAAAGCAATTGAGAGATCTGTGTTGCGACAAAAGAGGATCTTTGATGGTTGTTACGTGGCGACATTCAAAGCCATTAAGTAATATTATTTCAAAGCTGTACTTAGCAATCACGTAAGAACGTATTGTAGTATTTGCGCCGACCGTGTCATTGTGAGGATCAAAGCAGTCCCTCGAGTGCAACTGTAGTAATATATATGATTACTGGTGGTGCAAAATAAAAATGGAATATGAACTTAATTGATTCAGAATGCAAAGACGAATAATGAATGACGAAGTTGGTCTTAAAGGGGCAGTACTTTTTTTTTTTTTTTTTGATAATAAAGTAAAATTTGTCTTGCCTGAGTAGAGATATGTTGTAAAACCAATTCCTCTTCAAAATGAGATCATTATGTGCTGTATGTATCTAATAAGAGTTTTTTATCATCTGCAAACCAGAAAACAATGCTGGTGCACTGTTAGCATGCTAGCTGATGTCATAACTGTTCGCTCCGGCCTCTGAAAGGTGTAAAAAATGTTTGCGGTAAATAATAAGGATGCTAGGAATGGGTTTGAGCGCCAACATTTGTCAATTCCATAAATGATAAATCACACCTCACTCATTTGTCCGTGTGTTCAAGTCTATTATAATTGAAAATCTAATTTATGGATTGTAAAATGGCAAGTATTGTTTTTTTTGTTAGATGACAGATGGTCCACACTCTCATTGTATTTAAAGTTCAGTATAAAAATCACCCAAAAGCTAGAATTAAAACCAATATGATGGCTGTATTGTTTTATACATTCAAAATGATGCAGAGGTGGAAGATTTACATAATTTTGTTTAAGTGCAGCTATAGAAGCACAAAAAAGATAGATAAAAGTATCACATTAAAAAAGTAACTGTTTAAACAGTATTAAAAAGTATTTCACACGGATTGAGAAATATTGGAGTGTCAAATAGTGTGATCTTGCTGAAGAACTGTGTAGCTTCTTCAACAGAAGTGAAAGAATGATCTTTTTCTTTTTTTGTACATCTTTCTTTGCTCAAAGCCGAGACTTGAACTGAAAACAGTTGAGTAAAATGTTACCACAAACATGCTAAAAAAAAACTGGTCCATTTCATGCGGTATAAACGAAAATTACGTTTTGAATTCAGTTCAAAATGTAGCGGAGTAGAAAGTATAAATATCTGCTTTCAGATCAAAATGTATTCACTGTAATATGGACAGAATTGGCATTTGTATCTCCAATTTCGCCAAGCACGACCCACTGCATCATCATCATCATTATCTACAGGTAAAGCCTTCAAAAACCCTTAAGACACATAACAGGGATGATAAAAACTTCATAATGGTTGATGTAATATGCAAAATACATCCCAGCTACTCCTCCATCTGCTCGTTCCTATGGCGCATTAGGCACATTAACCATAACTTTCAGCGATACCTTTCAGAATCCGTTGCCTCCTGCTCAGCTACCTCTGCTCTCTTCCCCGGCCCCACACCCCAGGCCCCCTGAGAGTCCGTGGCAGATGGTAAGCAGGTAAAATGAGGTAAGGATTGGGGCGATTGAGAGGGAGGGGGGTGCGTGCAGGAGACCAGGTAGAGTGGTGTGACAGCGCGTATACGAGCTGGTGCGGCGTTACGGGCAGAGCGGGGAGATGATCAAATGATTGTAGGGGAGAAGAAGACGGGGGGGATGGTGCGCGATGTCAGCCAGAACTGGGGCAAGTGTGCGCCGTTTGAGTCGATACATTTCACTGGACAAATTAATCCAATCGCAAACAATGTATAATGTAAAAGCCTTTCCTTAAACAATCCACGCAAGCGGCTAATGTAAGGTTGCTGGTCGGGAGTTACTCGAGCGTGTGTCCAAGCGCGTCTGCCGAGCTCTTTATGCATGCGGAGGGGTACGCGCCCCGCTCTCACAAGCCTTAGATGATTGCAAATGATTTATGAATGCACATGTGAGCCCATGTGCAGCTGGAATACCCTGTTGAGCTGCTTTTGAGGCGCAGCATGAATGTTAAACTTATTCAATAATATGCTCATTTAGCAGGGGCCGCATGGTATAGACTTGCTTTAGACTTTCATAGACTGCGTTAGTCAAAATGATGGATGAAACGCATGTGGGTTTGGACAAGCAACTACAGAGGATATTGTAATTATTGTGTAATGTAGAGTATTTTAATATCACTATTAGCTTAAGGCAGTGACAGAGAATCCGCTGTAATGTATTTATTGATTCAGTTTTAACTTTAAAATGTAGCTTTTCTGTTGGATGGTCCATGCAACATGCCTTTAGTCATTCGGTTGAAAGCCGATGAAAGTCTTAGTTTTTAATTAATCAACAAACTATTGTATCAGGATTATAAAGACGTATATGGACAACAACAGAAAGTAGAAGACTTGGAGTGATTTGGGAGTGAACCGTTTTAGTTTAGTGAACAGTTTTAATCTGCCGTTCTTCTGATAAATACACTTTACTAGCAGTTTTCTGAAAAAAAATATTTGTAACAGTTAAAACTCTTGTGATCTTGTGGTGTTGTCAGTGCAGTCGATGCACAGAACATTTCTTCAGTCGACCAATAAATTATTTAGTCGTGTACAGCCCTACTTGATATGTTGTTGCTTTGCCTGGAATGTTCCACATATCTATCTCCATGGTGACAAGCAGTTGGCGCCACCATGTCAAGTTACAGATCAAATCTGTTGTGAGATGAGGTTGTAGGTTTTGCAATAAATTAAATTCAATAAAACACACACAAACATCTATAACTGAATAAATGCAAGATAGATACGTTTAACGCCACGCATTGGGAACATTCCATGCAAAGTAATTCAATTCCCATTGAGACGAGCAGGTGGCGGACCCTTTTCCAGAAAAGTTTGGGACATTGAAATTTCGTCTTAGTCACTAGCTGCAAAGATTAAGCAACAGAACTTGACAGATCTAAACTTTGTTATCAGCAATGTCAAATTTTCCTTTAATGCATGCCCCCATAGGCTGTGTAATTCGTCGAAATGGAATCTTCCCAAGACCCAAACACGTCCAGGATCTGCTTTGGGCTTTTTACTGGAGAAGTCTACAGCCAATCTTCTGTCAGTAAATGCGTGTAATTTGGAGCAGAGTTCAGCCTTTATAGACACACATTTGATAATTTTTTGTAATGGCAGTGATTAAAGTCTGTTTGTGTTCATAAAAAATAATACTGAAAGCCATTGTTATGTGTTTTCAATAAGAGAAAATCGCCAAGAAAATTGGGACGGAGCAATTTGAGGAACAAAATTATGACACATTTTTTGTCCTACCATTTTCTGCCCTGCCCTGCATGCACCATCATGAGCAATTTGCTGCCTCCATGGGTCATTTTGGAATTTGAAACGACAAAACACCATCTCTCCAATCTTTTTACATCACAGTAAAGGTCAAGCTCCTAAATTCTACAAGACAATCAGTTGGTGAAAGTGACAGGTGTTCCCAGCTGACAACACTGACTCTGACACAGGCACAGAAGTTGTCAGAAAGTCAATGAACAACATAACAAGATGTCATTTGTCTAGTTTACCTACTTTAAATCGTGAAATAGAGCTGTATAACACTTGAATCAGCCTACGCAACACACAATACATCTTTTCGGTGGACGTCCAATATCCAATCAGTAAAAAATCTGGATAAAAATGGAGCACGTGCACGGTTATCTGATGACATTCTCACCTTGTACGTATAGGGTTAGCTGGGGACTTCAAGCTTGGCTAGTTTGTCAATAAAGAACATCCATCGATTATACTCACCATTGATTTCTACATCATTGGCTTTAGCGCCGCTAGGTTGCTCACTGATGGGTCTGACAATACAACAAGATGTCCATCAATTGCAACTTTCTTCACTCAAATGAATCTAGTGATCCAAATCAAATACAAATGCTATGGTACATGGTATGCGATGGTAAATACAAGACCATACGTTTCAGCTTTTGTTAATAGGTGACATTTGAGGAATTTTGATCATTAAAAAGATACATTTTATTGCTTTTTTATTACGGTATATTTTATGGCAAAGGTGCTTGATTTTCATCATGAAACCTAATAAGAAAAGATTATCAAAGTCTGTCATCGCTTATCAGGCCCAGTTCAACCAGATTCATATTGTTGAAACTGGGTTCATAAACCAGCTGTATAAAACGTATGTGCCAAAAATAAAATTCTGCTCACAGAGAAGACATGACACTGTCGGCATTTGAGGGAGTGCCCACTAACGAACCTCCGTGGGGAAGCAATCGTTCAGCAAATTCATTTTAATGGAGAAGAGCTGGTCAGTTATCAACAACAACAAGAAATGTAGAAGGAAAACATGTTTTTAACCTGTTGTCCTGTACAGTGTCCTTGGGTGTTTTTAAAGGTTACAAATAAGGTTACAAATAAAATGTATTATTACAGTATTATTGTTTTTAAGAGCAAATGCCGACTTTAGGAGTTATAATGTGCCAAATACAGACACGAAGACATGGAGAAGAATAACATGGTCTAAAGGCTCAAATCTGTGTAATTATCCAAAAATAAAACAAGAAAACACAACAGACCACACAATAACGTGTTACCCACTGTATGTATTGTGCAGTTTTGTTTCATGTGGATAGGCCCAGTAATTACAAAGCTATCAACCATAAACTAGGTGACTGCATTTTGATGGTAAAAAGCCAAATTCCATAATTTAATTCTAACCTGTCTACAGCTCAATTTTTATTTAATGGGCAGTTTACAATGTTGTGATGTTACATGAACATAACCTGATTTGATTAAAGGAAAAATATTATGCATTATTTATATAGTTCTTCTGGTTCTGTTCTGCCGTGGCATAGCACTTACATAATCCAGAAATGCGTTTATCGGGAAATGCGAGTGAGCGAGTTGGTTTGTAGTGATCGTTTTTAGACGCCAGAAATGCTCAGAATGAGTCTGGCGATGGTTCTCAGATATGTGACGTCTAAAATGGGAAAAAAAGAAACGTCATAGATACAGGGAGTTCAGCAGGGAGTGTTTTTGACAGTTGGAGGGGAAAGGATTTTATACCAGCATCCCTCAAAACAGCGTGAATGAAGATCAATGCAACTCCAGGTATGGTTTTGATGACGGAACATTGATAGAACATGGTTAAAAGCTCAAAAAAGTCACTGTAGCAGCAAAAAAAAAACTACAACTCAGGAACGGGCGATATTTGATACGATACATCAGTGTAATTTTGTGCAAGATAAGAACAATTAGAGATTAAATGTTTGTCCATATTGCTCAGCCCTACCCTGATTAAATACATAATCCGGACAAGCGACCATCTCTGACCATCCCAACATTTCCCCCACACCCTCAAAGACAAAGTGCCTCGGCTGCACTCCCTGCCACCCCCTTGCAGCGCAGTGTCATTACTACCCATCTACAGTAATACATTAAGTAAGACCGCGGCTAGCCAGGAGTTAAAAGCTCATTTGGTGAAATAGACAAAAAGTGGAGCGGGCCAACGCGGAGATCGATGGAGCTAATGTGATTTAATAAGAAGCTCTCTTTACTCGGCCCATGCTGCTGAAGCTTGATAGATATCGTACATCGCAGCATGGGCAATTTCATTTGGAACACATTCAGGGGCCTGGGATGGCTTTAACAGCGGTAATGGAGGGGACGGGTTGACACGACAGAATGGTAAAGAGTCCAAATCTGCGGAGATGCTACAGAGACAAGGGCAACAAACGTGTGTGTGGATATACATTTTAATCAGGACATTGCATTTGGATCGATGAGGAACACGAGTTTGATAGACCAGCATTTTCAACAAGTCCGTCACGATTCAAAAATGTAAACTTGACTTCAATACTGAGGAAAAGGCTCAATAACAAATTTGATGCAACATTCATAATTAAGATCGTGGTTTTAAAGTTCAGACCATTATAACGGAGCAGTACCACACGGTAGTGCAGCAGCATGGATAATTACAGCGTTGCATGTTCATTAACATGTACAGTCCTGACCAAATAAAGAAATATTAATAACAATAAAATGTTGTTCTACTTATATAATTCTTTATGGATACATTTCAACGATTGAGCATCAAATTTCGATGCTAGTTTTAGTTTCAATTAGAATATTGGTATCGATTTTTTTGACAAACCTACAACTGTCAGAATTAAACGACTTAACAAAATTGTAAAGTCGTTTATAGACAAAGAATGGCAGTTTTCTCATGAATAAGAATGGGTGGTTTAAACCCCACTCTCTCCAGAGTCTGTACAAAGTGTTGTCGTGTCCTTGGGCAGCACACTCGACCTGTCTTGTCTCCAGTGTCCGTACACTCTGATGTATGAATGTGTTTGGGAGAGCACTTGATGTAAAGTGCTTTGAGAGCCCAGAACAGAGTGGCACTTTATAAATGTAATCATTTTGTATTTTACATAACTGGTTGGTAAAAAAAAAAGATATATATAGTAAATGCATTGTTGTTGTAACAAAAGGCAAGAACATCCAAGGATCCTTTTCATACGCATTTGGTAAATTCTTTTTTTTACACTTTAGCCTACCAATAATCTAATATTTAATCTAAAAAGACTGTAAAAGAAAACATATATTTGCTTTACTAAATCAAAGCAGATTAGGGCTGTGCAATTTGTGAAATTTTGATCAAAGATTGATATTTAGAATATCCAATGATATCCAATGCATTATCAGTGAAAGTGTGTGGTTTGGAGCAGAGTTGAGATTTTTGGGGGAATAAATTTTGGTATTTTTGCTGTAATATGGCAATGATCTGGCACATGTGCAATGTTGATGGTCAGGAAATTCATTTTGAAAGCACTTCTAATTTGCTTTTAACAGGACAAAATAAAATAAAACTGAGACTGATTAATAAATGAGGGAAGTTATTATTGTTTGTTTTTTGTCCAATCGTCCAAGCCCTAGACCAATACTGTGTGAGTGTTGCCGATCCAAACTGATCATGTGAAAGAGCATAGACTTTAAAACATGGAGGAGCTCTGTTGAATTCACGCAAGATTATGTTGTGGATGTGCGTGCTTGAGGATGGAAACAGTTGTGATGTTTATTTTATTTGGTTTGTGTAACAAGGATCAATCAAGATTTCTGTAAACGTTCCAAAGTAAGCAATTAAATAAAAAGCTATTTGGACAGATGGTAAAATGGTCTGCATCGTACGAGAGCCATGCAGGATTATCCAAACGTGTGTGAATAAAAAGTGACACAGCCTGGTTTGTTTTAGACGAGTTGTTTTCATGGTTACAAACGCCAAAAAAGTGCAGCCTTCTAAACGACGAAGATGTCTTCAAACATTCAAAAGAACATCCAAAGCACTTTCCCGCACTCGTATGACTTAACACACCCACAGTCTTTACACATGCACTTGAGGACTTCAATAAATTGACATGTTAGTGCGCCTAAACCCCGTGCTTACGTCAATAAAAATGTCAGCTCCTGCAGGGAACCAAAATAATTGAGCCGCTATATAAGGCACTTATACGCCAGTCGCCGGCATCTCAGGCCCGGCACGCACCACTCACTCGAGCAATTAAGTCACAAAGAGGAGAAAAGGACGGCGGCGGCGGGCGGCGGTGAAGACAGAGAGCGGATCGAAGGATTGACGCGAGCGGAGAGAGAGCCTGTTAGAGCGCTGGAGCTTCTGCGGAGGGGTAATGGAATCTAACCCTCACCCTCGAGGAAGGAGGAAGGGGGAGGGGCGTGTGGCGCAGCAGGGGGTGTGTAGGACATGTGACACTCAGCGGAGGAGATGTGTGCGTTCTAATAGAGATGTCGCCCCGTGAATAATTCAACAATGGAGATATGGCAATAATGAGGGAGTCAGCAGAAAGAAAAAAAAGAATGCAGCGGTAAGTCAGTGTGGGGTAGAGAGAGCGTGTGGGGGAGGTGTCACAAACGGGCCAATAGCGTGACGTTTTCATGCGGATATTGATGCACATGCTGGTATGACAATAGATACTGTAATAAAAAGTCAATTTTAGATTTATTAGGGTATGCAAAGCCATGGAAAATGTAGAGATCGGGATTGTGTTGTTACATCTCAGAGACTTTTCAGTTAGACTAATAATGTTAATAATGAGGATTTAGATATAATGCTAATAATAAACAGTGTTCATTTAAAAGCATTCTGATACTAGAAAGTGATAAATGTGTTTACAGTAGTGACAAAGAAGCTTATCAGTTTGTTCAAATACTTTTTGTTTACTTTTTAACATTGTTTTTGCTAATTAATCCCTATGGGTCCCTTTGTCACATCCTGCCAGTGATGTAAAGTTTTTGAGGTTCGATCCTGTACTATACATTCTTTAGGCTTTCCGATTTATTTTTCTGTATATGTAAAGCGATGTGTAATTCAACAATTCTGAATAATAAGCATTCAAATTGTAACAGTTGGCATGAAGAGAGCAAAAACTCGGCATGTTCTGTTTTTGATGAAGAAACAATATTATAACATGGCTTCACGCTCAAAAGTTGATTCAGGATGTCCATCGGTTTCAGAAATCAGATTCAGATGATAAATTATAATAATAGTAAATTAGGACCAAAGTAACCTCTGTTTTGAATGGCAAAGTCCTCAAAATGTTGCCTATAACAGGAAGCTGAAACCAATGGATAGAGCCCAGTATTATACTTTGGATTTGATTGATTTGTTTGTTTGGCAGTGCAAAACTGATTATCATTCAATTTAACAAACATGAACACGACAAAATGCAAAAATGTTTTGTTTGTTTTTTATTCACAGCTGAAGTAAAGACCTTACTTACTTTTTAAATATATTTGTTAGTAACATTTACTGTGTAACAAGAGTGGGCAGGCAAAGTTTCAACTAGCAGTCCATCGGTGTGCCAAGTTTCAGCTTTTATGTACTTTTTTATTGTTGTGGAATGCAAAAACTACTGACACAGACAACCATAAACTAAGCGATCTAACTCATACAGTTGCCAATTATCCTGTATTCCTCTTTATGTACGTTGCTTTTACAGTCTATAAAGTGTTTTGCCGCTTCACGGGGAGGCTAACGGGGAGCGCCGCACACCTCCAGACCAGCAGAGGTGCGTGTGTCTCCAGCTGTGCCTGTAATGGTGTGTGTGAGGCGGGCAGATGGAGTCGTTAGCTCCCCGGGACATCAGCCTATTGCTCGTTTCTGCTCCATACATCATCGCCTCAGCTCACTTTACTGCCAACACAACAGCGAAATTATAAATACTGTTATACACAAGAAACATAATGGTACTCATGGTTAAACAAATAAATTATAAAAAGCAGTCTGAAGTAGATCGTCGGGGTCCAAAGTGCAAAGCAAAAGTGGAGTTTGAAACTGGTAGAAAGACCATAGCTTGAAATTTTTTTTTAAAAGTACCAAAAATGTATGGGGTGATATAAAATATAATCTTTTCCATAACCTGAAACTAGAAACCCAAAATGTGCAGCTTTAAGTATCCAAAGAAAGACAAAGATTTGGGTTAAAGCTATAGTACCTGCCCTTTTTTGGTAAATAAGTCTAAAGAGTATAGTATAAATGCAGCACTTTGTGACAAAATCAGACCTCTGCACATTGTCTGCATCAAATAATCAAGTATTTTATGTCGTCAACCTGGAAGTAGGAGCCAAAAGCAGAGCTCTGATTGGCTGTTCTTGGGCGGTCTGAAAAAACAGTCCTAAAGCCGCACAGAGAGTATTACAACATGCCAAAGGGTTTGTGAGAGCTAGGAACCACTTAGATAGAACTTTAAAAATCAGGTACTCCTTTAAATTTACACTAAATTCAGCAAATAACTGAACTGCAGAGGATTACAGGTAGGAGCTTGTTCCACAGTTTATGAAAAAGTGTTCTAAGGCGTTATCATTTCCATACCTTTTAGGCAAGTGTAGCATTGTCGATATGTGTTTGTTTTCTTTCTCCTGTGCAAATGGTGGCCGGTTCAATACTCCCTCAAGGTGAGATTAAGAAAGCCAAAGCCCATTGCTCACTTCGGTCAGCTGTGCGGCCGAGCAGGGCTAAAACTCTGCCTACTTTAATGATATTAAGGATTTTCTGGTTCAAGATTTGACTACTTTACTTTAACTTTACAATAGCTTTTTTGTTCTGTTGAGCCCTGTGGTTACAATTTGCTTTGGGTTGCATAAGATTCCACTTAACTTGTAGTGGCATGCCCTGTTGACACATTGCTGATAAAATGTTCCTCGAAAACGGTAAGAGCTTGTTATTTTTCACCTCACCAGAACCGCATGTTGTTAAAGTATTGGAGGGGAAAAAAAAAGATCGCCCTGGTCTCACATGTAATTACTCGCGCTAGACTTGGGACAGCAAAAAAAAAAGATAGAGAAAAATCACAATTATTTCGGTGTTGACATGACACTGCTGGCTCCCAAGTGTACTGCAAGCAACACCTACCTGAAGCTATGTTCCAAGCGGATAAGCTGAATAAACAGTTTTTCTTTTGATAATCCCCCCAATCGACCAATGGATTACCTCGGCTCTACACGTGTTGTTTTATTGATAGACGAGATTCATCGAAATACATGGGATATTGATCGGCACCGAATTGACAAAACCTCTCCGATATATCTGTTCTTAAACCCTAATATATCTGGCAACACGTCGAACTGTTTTGTGGGAGAAAAGATTACAAAATCAAAACAAAGTGGAGAGATTTGGGCCGTTATCCTAGCTTGAAGCGTGGAGGCATTTTCTCATACTTTGCAATGAGAACCAATTCCTCCTCCAGCTAAGCGTGTTCTTTCCAAATATGCTGATTTCCTCTTTAAGAAATGGGTCAGTGACTTTCTAGAAAAAAAAAAGAAAAAAAATCCCCAATCCCCCATTACTCTGTCACATTACCGCACAACACTGGATGCACGACCGGGCCTTGGTGAGTTACAAGGAGTTGCGTCATGGTCACAAAAGACGTGAGTGATACAAAAATACAGTGGTGCCAGGTTCTAAAAGCCTCAGAAGCTCTACACTACATGGCAAAGGAGAGTAATATCATGAGTGACTGAAGTGCTTGGAAAGCGCAGACCACCGCCAAGGCGCACACGGGACCTGCAGCGCTGAAAGAAAATGGAAAAAGAGCATGCTGGTTTAGCTTTTTCAAACCTGATAATGTGTACGTGTGCTGCTGCTGCTGCTACCAACTTCTAACTACTACCATTAACTACCATTACTAATGCAACTACCGCGACGACGACGACTACTAGTACTACTGTTGCTGCTGCTTTTTCTGCCCAACTTCTTCACCTCCACAACTACTCCACCAACTTCTTCTTCTTCTACTTCTCTAACTCCATCTTCTTCAACTACTCAAACGTCCTACTCGAACTCCAACTACTCCTGCGATCACTACTCCAACATCTCCTATTCCAACTACGAAGACTCTTACAAGACCAAGTCCTTCTACTTCTGCTCCAACTTTTCCAACTACTCTTCTTCTCCTCTTCCTACAACTGCTCCTACGCCTATGATTATTCCAAGAACTCCAACACCTCCTACTCCAACTACAACGACTCTTACAAGACCTACTCCAACTGCTTCTACTACAACCTTTACAAGTTCTCATTCTCCTCTAACTACAACTGCTCGTACTCCTGCGATTACTATAACTACTCCAACTTCTCCTACTTCAACTTCACTAATTTACTCATTCTCCTAATCATTCTACTCCAACTTTACAACTTACTGCTTCTCCTCTTTTCTACTCCAACTACAGGTACTTCTGCTACTCCAACTACTCCTGTGCCTCCTACTACAGCTACTCCAACTACTACTACTTCTCGTAATCCAAATTCTCTTTCTCCACCTACTCTAATTTAACCACTTCAGCTACTTATCTATGCTCATACTCCTCCTAGAACGACTCGAACTACTTATCCTTCTCAAACTACTCCAACTGCTATACCCACTACCATTTCTACTCCTATTCCTGCAACTCCAACTCCTACTCAAACTATTACTGTCCAGTCACATTTTCCCCAAATTCAATGTAAAATCTCATCCTTACTTTTAAGCTTACGTTGCTAAAAGAATAGCAAAGCGATCCTGGCAAAAACATAACCTCCTTGGCAGAAGTACGGGGCATTTTGGACAGACATTAAGCACAATTTAATGTTTCCAAAGCCAATGTCTAAGGACCAATTTTAGCACAAGAGCACAACAGCCACGACAAAAAGCGGAGAGTAAAAGAATAGAGAATGACAGAAACGCAGCCAGGAAAATGGGGGAATTTGGGGAGAGAAAGAGACAAAGAGAAAGACACACACAGAGTGAGAGAGAGGAAGAAAAACAAAGAGAGGGACAGAGGGAGAAAAAGAAAAGAGAAACACAGCGACAGAAACAAAGATAAATATATATATATATATAGAGAGAGAGAGAGAGAGGGAGAGGAGGAGCTAGAGACATTAAGAGAAGAAGAAAGACAGAGAGATAAAGAGAGGAGAGGGGAAAAAAGAGAGACAGAAAGAAGTGAAGAGAGAGAGGTGGACGGAGAGAAAGAAAGAAAGACAGACAAAGAGAAGGAAAAATGTATAGAGAAAGAGATAAGAATCTAGAAACAAGGAGAGAGAGAGAGAGAAAGGGAGAGAAAGAAATTTGGAGAGAGGTTGAGAGAAACAGAAAGAAACAGAGAGAGATGAAAAGGAAGAGGGAGATGCGAAGAGACAGACAGAGAGAGTGAGATAGAGAAATAGTGAGAGGAGAGAGTGAGAGACACCGCGAAAGCAAGACTGAAAGACAAGAAGAAAAGACGGAGATGGGAAAAAGAGGAAAACATTTTTTAAAAGAGACGGGCAAAAGACAGAAACAGGAAAGGGAGGCAATCAAGAAAGAAGGAAGGACAGAGAGAGATAGGTGGGCACAGAGAGTGACAGAGGGAGAAAGACAGAGACGGAGAGAGGGAGGATGATGACAAGAGAAAGAAAGAGACAAGCAAAGAGCAAGAAAGAGAGATAAAGCGAACAAGAGAGACTACCAGAAGAAACAGAGAGAGGGAAAAAGAGAGAGAGAAGCGTTGAGCCTCTTTGTTTCCGCGCCGAAGCCGTGAGGGAGGCATCTGAGAAAGAGTCTGCATTTTACACTGCACTGCGCCACACTCTCTCTCTCTCTCTCTCTCTCTCTCTCTCTCCCCCTCTCACCCTCTCTATCCCTCCCTCTCGCGCACAATCCCCACGCACCCTCTATCAAGTGTCTTTTCCAACAGCTGCTCGCATGTACACCTCGCCGTCACATGTGCGCACCGCCGCGAGAGCGCCGGCGAGCGAGCCAGCGCCGAGATAGATCGCCTCCTAACCATCTCTACAGTGGGCGATCAATAATGGATAGATTTCAAAGGGAAGAGCGCGTATGTGTATGAATTATAGACTCCCCGGCGCTGCGGAGTGGAGCGGTCCAGCCCCGAAGCATGTTACGAGGGGCCCGGCTGTGGGGATTGTAGCGTTGGAATGAAAATACGAGGCCGGTGACGCTAGAATGATATCTATAGCGTAACCGTGGAAGTCGTGTTGCTGCCAATTTGATTTTTGCTATTGAGGATTTGATTGGAAGAAAAAAAAAATTAGATTGTGGGTCAAATTTGTATCTGACATATTGGGTTATGTTGGCGATTGAACAGGTTGCAGTAAGGGAATCCATTTTACACATACTGCTGGAGAGTTTTTGTTGATGTTTGGTTTTTTTCAAACGTGATTTAGGGTATAAATGTAAAAATGATAACTGGAATTGTGTAATGTTGTTATAACGCAGTGGGCAGCACTAAAAAAGTAGTCGTCATGAGCAAGACGCCTACAATAGAAATGTGACAAGTTGCCACAAGGAGGGGAAGGTGGTGTAAACAAAAAAAAGGTATTAGTGTGGCAAGAAGTTCTTTTTTATGGTCATTTTTGTTATCTTTTTGTTTTTTCAAGTATTTTTTTATCAGACAATGTCATTAACCCCAATATCCTACTTCAGCCTCTTTGATCGGAGTGGCAACAGCGGCGACCAATCCGCTTTCACGACCGAAACCAGCGTCATACGATTGGTTACCTTGACTGAATGAAGGTGTAAATGTTTGCGAGAGAAAGAGGAGAAACATGTTATTTTTTGCATGAGTTAGTGTCCTTGTAGTTATTTCTTTTCACAATGATTCAGAAACTCCGGATGAAAAAGTGCTCTCAGGCTCGATTTGCATGTTTCACAGCAGGTTTGAAATGTTTTGAAAAGTTTGTCTCAAGGAGGCTAAACAGATCAGTCAATTCGTGCGAGCGAATTTGTATGAGGAATTAGCTGATATCATTTGTAAAAAAGGAAAAAAGAAAGAAACAAGATGCAAAAAAGGCAAAATTACATAAAAAAACCTAGTCAGAGAATCAATATGACTGCAGTTTCATCATTAATCTAACACATGCAGTAGGCTAACCCATCAGCCAGCTAGATTCTTCTGACCAAGAGGTTTCCCCGATGATAGTGAAGGGTCAAATGCAGGGGAAATATCTCTCACATATAATAACTTGGGTACCACTTTATAATAACTACAACATAATAAAGGTTAGGGTTAGGATTATTAAGAGTATTAAGATGTTACTAAGCCTGAATCATTTTTAATAAACTATTTATCTCTATGAATTAGGTCTTTGTTCATGGTTTCCTAAGTCAGGAATGAGTGTAGTTATAATAAAGTGTTACCAAAACTTGTTAAATCTGGGGTATCTGATTTTCAAACTGTGAAAGAATTATTTAAGTAGATTAAACTGCTCTCGCACAGAGACGTAACATCAAAACGCATCAGACTCTTTAATCTGGGTTTGTAATAGGGCTGCACGATATGAGAAATGAGTGCGATATGGGTGGCAAGCATTGCGATAACGACATTATCGCAATATTTTTCCTCATTTGCATCTATTTTTCTTTTCCAGGTATAAACTCTTACTTTAAAATATAGTAACTGAGGCACAAATATACCCACACTGGAGACCTTTGGTGTGTTAAAACCTGGATTTGCTTTGTCCATTACTGTGCAAACCATAAAAATACATTACTGAGGCATTTTAAACTTTTCAGACATTTTACTACTCTTCATTTATGTGTGTATGAAATAGTGGAAAAAGTTACGAGGATTTTGAAGCAAGAGCTTTAACTAAAAACACTTAAACATTCTGTACTCAGCAAAACGGCACTTTTAGGGGTGAAAATTTGAGTCCGATTGGTAAAAACAGTAAAGTACTCTAAACAGTAAAGTAAAAACAAGCTCGGCTGCACAAGAAACGTAAGATTAATGCATTTAACCAGTAGAAATTCTTGCCCATCTTTGCGATAACGATATTTTCTTCAATATATTGTGCAGCCCTAGTTCGTAATCAGTAAAAAAGCGTTTTAATTACATAGAGATAGCGTGCTTTTTTTAAAATATGGGTTAAGTAAAGTTGGGTTGACTTCTCTGCTCCCTTGTGCCCTGCTGCAGCTTATTCTCTGGTGTAAATGCATAAGCAAAGAGCTGGCATTTTTCCCCCTGATTAGCTGGCAGGCAAACTCTGTGACGCAGACGTAATGCATGCAGCCAACGTATCCTGCTCCACATTAGAAGTTGAATAAATAAAGATTGTGAGATGGTGCTTTTTCCTCTGGCTGGGATCGGCTGTGGTTGGAATGAGGCGCAGCCCGGTCACTGACAAGTGCAGCAGACAGCCGCACCGCTGTTTGGAACCAAGTGCGGGATGAATAATACGGCAGCACTCAGATTATGGTTTATTGGCGCAGCATACTTTTTATACATTTGATTAGTTAACTGTAGCAGATTTTGAATTGTGTGGGATTATTCTTATTACGAAACAAACATCTACGGCAAAACTAAAAATAAAAAATGCATTCTTTAATAACCTTAATCTACTTTTAGATGCTTAGATTCACCTAACAGTTTATTGAATACAACTTTTAAATGTTTTGTTGTTGTTTTTTTCCCCTCACCTTTATTAATTTAACCTAAAATATATATAAAATACATCTTATTTTTGGGTGTTTTGTCCGTCTTTTTGTTTATGTGTGACCTAAAAATGATTATCTATTTAGAATATATATCTTTTTCTTATTATTATTATCCCAACAGTCAAATCAAACAGATATAATTACAATACTGGGACTATTTTGTTTTTCATTATCCAGTCAAGGCTGCCATGGAGCACAACAATGCTTTTTATTAATTTATTTTTTTGAACAACAACTGAGAGAGAGAAAAAAAAAATCAATTGTTGGTTGTTACTT
The DNA here is from genome assembly GCA_019453435.1 of Rhinogobius similis. NCBI lineage: Eukaryota > Metazoa > Chordata > Actinopteri > Gobiiformes > Gobiidae > Rhinogobius > Rhinogobius similis. The sequence continues at coordinate 30,473,019 of CM033631.1, forward strand.
GTGAAATTCTAATGATTGTCCTAACCTTTATTTCAGTATTGCCCAGGGACACAATGACAATATCTAATTATTACTGGGCTGGGTTTCAACCAGAGACCCTCCAGGTAGTGGGAAAATACTCAACCCACTGCACCGCGGTCAATTATCATGATCAATTGTAAAAATAAAATAAAAATCTAATAGTCCCGACACCCCTATGCACAACTGTTGATAGTGTTTTACAATGCAAATATCTTAAACTATACCTAAATGTACCTTTTACAAATACAGATGGTAAAGATGGATTGAAATGCAGTGAAAAGCTGACAGGGAGTAGCTGATGGTATATTTATTTGATGGCGTAGAGGGCGGTCATGTCAGCACGGTAAAAATGATAAATTGACGGCTGAAAAAGAGCAGGGGGAGGACTGACAGGTGGAGCGCTTTGACCTTTGGGGAATGAATCAAGTTATACCATTAAAATGTTGAATAAAAATGCACCAACCAAACAGAGAAACAGAACTGATGTAAGGATTCAGCATGAGATAGTGGTAGAACGTAAAGGGCAGAAATTGGTATGAACGGGACTAAGGGCTAAGGGTGGACTACAAACCAGAACAAATAGGTGTAAAGAGGAACTAAAGCATGAATCTATTCTGTCCACCCAAGAAGAAAACTGGGACAAAACAGGGATTGCCCCATTCCTGACGCAGCAGCTGTGGTTTTATCATCAAATAACTGCTAAAGTTCACAAGAATTCATCATTACTCATCAGTTATCGCTAATATTTGTTTTATATATAATCAAACATGTTGGTGGAGGGTCTGCCACCCGCTTGTTTCCATGGAGACGTTATGGGTCTGGCTGGAAAGTTAGTAACGCACACCAATATGTTTGGAGAGGTGCAAATGGAACAAACAACAACTTGAAAAATGGAAAAAGAGAAAAAAAAACTGCCTGGCACACTTGGGTGGCAGATGTCAAAAAACGTTTTTTTCTTTATCAAGTTTGATTCTGTTTTTGCAAATGGCGTTTGTCAGATTCCTAAAATACTACAGTAAGGGGTTTAACTTATCTGTCACTGTGGAGAAAACTGAATACTAGGACGGTTAGGGATCACACAGGGGTATCACCATGGAGACGAATAGATGACACGACAAGTTACCAATCAGAACTGTGGTGAGGCGAACCCACTCACACTAATATGATGTATATTTTTTTATATTTGTTTATATACTGTATATATTGAAACGCACTTCCGTTTGACCAGAACTCCGTTAAAGCTAATGACGAACGAGGGAAAAGTCTCGCCGCTAAAATGTTACATAAAGTAGGTTGATTTGTGTAAAATGTTTAATGAACACGAGCAACAACAAGTCAACAACGCACAGATTTCCTGGTCAGTCTGAAAACGGCTTTTTAGTCCATGTAGAACTTATTTTCTGTTGAGCTCGTCGCGTAAGGCAAATTCCGGAATAAGGTGAATACACTGTGGAACATTCCAGGCAGCAGTAACATTCCCATGGAGACAAGCAAGTAGTGGAAAAGTCCCTTAGTGCACCTTTAAGCTTTCTTCCTGTGTGTTGTTTCCCTTTAAATAGCGTTTTGTAGTTTGACTGTGGCTTTCAAACAGGACATTTTATCCCACCATTTGACCCAGGGCTCATGTAAAGAGCTCCTTGGGAATTGTCAGTCAGGCTGATTACACGGCAGAGCCCGGAGTCGCCCGTGTATCTAGTGATTCATGGCTCGCACTACAGTACAGCTCTGCATACTCAGTCAGCACGCGGCGCCAGCCAAATGCTCTCATAACCCAATAACCAGAAATGAGCAGTGGTGGATTTTGTGTGAAAATACCAAGCAACGCACTAGGAGTTTATTGGGGAATAAAGTGAGGCAATGCTATTACTTTGCTTCAGATGAAAAGTTGAATCGAGTAGTGCCGCTGTGGAATTTCATAAGGGTTCATCATCTGCTGTGGCATCTATTCCGCAAGTGGTTGCTCAGGCTGTTGCAATGATGGAACTGCACAAGACCTGAGGAGAAGCTTTGAATAAGCAGATGTAAGAGAGTAAAGAGTGGAATGCATGCAGTTATGTTGTAAAAAGGGTCCGCATTATGCCATTTTCACGTTTTTTGAGCTTACAATGTTGTTTTATCATACAAAAAGAAATGTTGAGGTAAGTGGACGCGTAATAAAGGATCGTAACATTTTCAAGAGGGTTTGTCAGATAAAATCAATCTTAAAGGGGACATATTACACAAAATCAACTTCAATGAGCTTGTCCTGCAAGGATTGCGTTACCCCGTATCCCCACCTACATCCTTGGACTAAGTTGTGATTATTTGAATTATGAGAGCGATATATGAAGGGTACTAAAATGTCATGTAGCCACTTAAAAATAAACGAGTAAATGATTATGTGCTGTTTGTTTCCGTGAACTGTCTCTCTGAAGAGGCGAGATTTTTGCAGTTTCGAACAGAAAGTGAATACCTGTTTAAATTACTAAGCCGTTTTAGACCAATATTACAATTTATAATGAATAAAATGTAAAATTATGATCTACTTCTGTTACAGTTCAATACTAAGTACAAGCCTCCTTTAAATTGTAATATTTTGTTTTCAAAAGTTTTTAAAAGTGTTTAACAATAGCTATGCTGCCATTTATGAATTTAAAAATGTTGCAATCCCTATAGTTACCAGCCGAGAGCAGAGTGACAGCACCTAATCCAAGAGATCGAATAGAAAATGAATGACAAATTAAAAGCATATGCCCCCTTTAAAAAGGGACCATTTCATTCTCATTAAGTATTTCAGCAGAATAAATTGCCTTCACTTTGCACCAGATTCAGTGGTAGTCGTACGTCAATCTTCACTCTTAAGCACCATCTGCAGGTAAAATAGGCTGCACTTTTTTCCAATATATCTACTCCACATTGTTATGAAAGTCCTTGGGTACAAATTAAGAGCTCAGTTCAGAGAAAACTCATTTGAATTTTCAATGAGAATCACTCACATTATTAAATCTTTGCTGCTCGATCTTTCTGAATCCCATACTACTCCGGGTTAAATGAATTGGAATCAGGTACTGCGCCGTCGAATGAACTGAATATGAGAGCGAGTACTTTTAAGGTAAAAATTATAATAAATGTCAATCCGTCTCCTCTTAGGATAATATTGCGGCGCTTTTCATCAGTGAGATTAATGCGGCGCTATCTGATGACATCTAATCTCTCGCTCCTCGTTTTGAGCACAGATCGTGTCCCCCTCCTCCATCTTCAGGTGTACGGTAAAAGCCAATTCAGTGAAGCTTATCGTTTCCTTGTCGATCTTAACCTTTGTGGTGAAGGCTCCTCAGGCTAGACAAGCTAAAACCTGATTGGGAATGCTAATGCCTCCTCCACTAATGCTACAGTTCTGGTACTTGTGTATAGACATTTGTGCAGAAACTAATTCTAAATGTATGTATTCTATAATGCGAAATGGAGGCGAAGTGAAGTGAACATGATGTGGTTTCAATGGAAAACTGGAATTACCTGCAGAATATCACAAAACAGGATGGTTTTGGCAAATGAAAACCACTCAGACACATGTGAGTGATGTCAGAGTCTGGTTTAAAGACATTTACAACTGTATTTTAGTTGCTCTTTTTATTTAATAGGGGATTATGATGGAAACAGCAATTTTGATTATGGCAAAAATGCTGTTTTACAAGACAAATAGTTTTTCATTTTAACTACAGACACCTTACCACAAATTATGACACTCAAATACATACATAGAGTTAGAGACTAGAGTAATATTTTGTACAAGAAAAGCAAACAAATTAACCCAGGGAATAAAAAATATCGTTTTTTTTTTTTTTGTCATAAAGACTAAACCATTTGCATTTAGATCTGTCTGTTAATCACTGAAAGTGTGCTATGGTCCACTCCACTTTTGCCTCCAGTCGCCTCCATTCAGGAAACATTCTGATTACAAAGTATTTTAAAAGGTCTAGAACAAGTTGCTCTAGTAAAAAAATGACTTGTTAAAAGGGACCTGTGCCTAATTTTGAACAATGAGTGAAGAACATGTTCAGATTGAATCTTTTGCCCTTTTCCACTTACTCCCTTCCTTTAATCAGATGTTGAAGCATGACAGAGAAACTATTGTCTGGGATGGAGCAAAAAGCATTATCCTGCACAAGAAGAAATAAATGTTAGGACCTTAAATAATAATATAATCATTCCCAGCCTGCTAAATGTAGTTTATCTACCCCTCCTTCTTCCTGACACTGCATGTGACTTCCTCTTCGGCCTCTTACAAGTGTTTCTAGACCCTGGGGAGATAACTTCTTGAACTAAACCATCATTCACTCGCTTCACTGAATCACTAACATGTCCACCTGCCGCGGTCTAAGCACTTAAGTCTATCTACTACATCAGTGATTCTATACACGTCATTCATTTGTCTGTTTATGCCTCTCTTGGTTGAGATCACAACATTCTATAACGTCTACTAGATGTGGAGGACAGCTGAGTGCCGTGTGTGGTATTTGCCTTTTAATTGTCAAAATGCTGATATTCTGTCCAAGTTTGTGGTTAAAGGCACTGCACCTGATTTTTACCGTCTTACAAACATGAAAAACAGAACACATTTGTTTTAAACTGAAGCCGTCCAAAGTTATTATTCACTTTCTCACGTATTCCGAGTCTAATAATTAATCATTGCAATGAGTTTATCAGCGCTTGTCACAATTTTCAGAAGCCCAAGCGAGTTTTGCCGTCACGGTAAAGCTAACGACAACTAGCATGTTAACAGTGCTATCAACTTCCTGGGTTTCGGATGCAGAACACACTTTGAGATCTCATTTGGACTCGAACATCTGCGTTTACAACATACTGTATCTGTACTGGAGTAAAACAAATTCTGCTCAGCTAAATTTTTTTCTGATTAACTTCAAAAAGTTGTCTGTGGAAAGGACTTTGAGCCATGAATAAGCAGAAGTTGGTATGGATCCAATCTCTAACAAATCTGGTTCAACGTTTTGCAGACTTTTAGGCCCTCCAACTGAAATGATGACACCAAATTTAGCTTTCCACGTCTCACCACAAAAACAGATTCGTAACGCTGGTATAATGCTTTTACAACTCTCCTCCATGTCTTCTTTACAGGATTCCGTCCACCAGGTTGCCCTCTCCCTCCTCTCTATAATCACACCTTCGTTTCTTCTAACCTCCCGCTGTTCTCAATTGAAGGCATTCACATTGTTATGCCGCAGTCACAACTCGCTCACCCCCTTGCACGCACAGACAGACACTCACGCGGCGTTTCCTACCTAGCCTTCACACCCCTGCTGACATCATGGCCGCCGGTGTTGCCGTCAATGATTCCATTAGCGCCAACATCGGCGGACAAACAATGCGCGCGCAAACACACATTCATGGCAAAGGCAAATATTTCTCAGCAAGGGTCCAAACCGCGCTCGCCGCCAGTCACTGTTGCAAGTTAAATAAATTAGGCTAGTAAAACTTGCACTAAGCTAACGACATGTTTACTCAAGACTTGTGTGAAATGCAAGAACAAAAGAACAAACATTTTATTATAAACTAAATGTTGTGGGGAGATTTATGTGAGAATGTAGATTTTTTTTAAATGAAAGGTATGATCTTAAATAGAATATATTAAAGGGACTGTAAGGAGCTCTACCCTAGTTTTTACTGTAAAACTGTTTATCTTGGCCCAGTGCAAATAAATTGTAAAAGCAGTTCTTAGGGTTAAAATAAAACTACAGTGCACTGTCTGCATCTAATTAGAGTGTTTTATATTCCGTAAAAAACAGGAAGTACACTGCTAGCATACTCGTTGTTGTTAGCATTACTATAATGGCCAAACGCTGCGCAGCCCTCTCAAAGTTGTGAAATTGAGTGTTAGGGAAGTGTAGAATATAAAAGACAGCTGCAAACTGTGGATTAGTTCTGTTTTTCACATTTTAAGATCAGGTACAGCACCTTTAAAGCTCTCATACACTATTATTCTCTCATGACTTGTGAGATTAAACCAAGTTGTAATAGCATCAAAGTAAGTATTTTCACCAAACATTCTGGAGGCATAAGTCCACATGTGATGTCATTCAGTGGCAATCCTTTAATTGCTCCTCCATGTCCTTACAGTCCTGCACATGTAAAATGCCTTAATTAAAAGACAAAAAACGTTCTGCAGTCAAAGTGCTTTCACAATTTAGCAAACCAATTGGTCGCAGGTCCAATTTAATCTGCATAATTGCACTTTTTTCTGGCATAACATATCTCTCTCTTAAGGATCAGAGTTCAGCTGCTTTAAATTTTTTCAATATTTTAACTAAAAATGCATAATGAATGTATTAATTAAATGTTCCTTGTCGAGTGTAAAGCATAAGTGAAATTTCCCAAGTACACTAAGTCCACACTTTTACACAATTAGGCAACTAAAAGGGCAATTAACACTAGTCTAAAATACATGCCCATTTCATTATAATCAAGTACCACTTCTATTGCTACAACACTTTTATCGTAGACAAAATGGAGACTGTGTTTGTCAGGGAATATGAACTTGAGTATATTACACTCTCTGTATTATGACCATTACGACATAAAAGAAAATCAATGCTATTATATTTAAATGGGGACTTTAGTGGACATCTTATTAGCCATTTTAGTGAGTGTCTTGAGGGACCATCTTAGCAGAATAAAAATAGAAGAATTAGCTCTGTGAAGTGGCTGGACACATTCCCCTTGCGTCGCCGGCCTGTAGTGCCCGGAGCTTGGTTTGGTCCCTAAGTAGTCTTTGGCCGTACTTGTTGTATAGCCTGTGTAGATTAGCCATTAGGCTCCTGGACACTGACACGCTGAAGCCCCCTGCGCCCTGGCTCCCGATTCCACGGCTTAAATTTTTAACGGGTGAAATGGGAGGGAATAGACAGGATTAGTGTCCATAAAAAATGTGTCTCTATATATATTTTATAATTTCAAATACTTAAGGTTAGGCTGGCACAATTTCCTTGTGGACTTTGCATGTTGTTTGCTAAATAGACATTTAAAGGTCAAAAACAGAATACACATTTACTACAATGACAATAAAGTAAACATTTTTCTCACTATAGTTATATTCAAAATATATTTTAAAGGTTCTGTTCCTGATTTTTACAGTCTTAAAAAGTCAATTGTCCACATGGATTGCTCACTTACCTAATGCATTCCTAGCATTCTAATTATTAACTGCAATGAGTTTATAAGCGCTTTTCACATGCTTTTGAGGGAGCAAGCAAGTGTTTTGCCATCATGGTAAAGCTAACAACAATTGGCATGCTAACAGAGCACTTCTCCTGCTTTGCAGAGAATGAAACGCCCTGTAATTAGATGCAGACCGCACACTGCAGTTTCATTTTCACCCAAATAGCTATTTTACATTAAATTTGTATTGGGGCAGAATAGACTTCACTTTACTATGTGAAAAATTAAAATAAAATAAAAGAAATTGGGTGCAGCCCCTTTAATATCAGCTATCACTAGCTTCTTTTTGGTTATTCAAAAATGTTCAAAAGAGTAGTTTAGTTGTGATTTTCAAAGTTTAATGTAACTTCATTACATTCATTATGGTTATGGGGGTAAATAAAATAGATTTACTGTATGTAAATCTATTTTAGTATAATTCAAGTAAAGGTGCACTATGTACATTTTCTGGTGGAGGGTCGGCCATCTGCTTGTTTCCATAGAGATTTTTTAACCAAGACAAAAATACTGAAGCTTTTGTTTTCATACTGCTTAGCCTATATTCAAAACTTTCCTTTGTTTTCCCTCTTTTCTCCATTGCCGTCTAGTGTCTCAAAGGAGTTAGAGGACTCTCAGAAAGCTGTTGATTTAGCATTATGCGAGTTAATGCACCAGGCTTGGGCAGAGGCAGAGAGAGAGAGAGAAAGAGAGCGTGAGTGTGTGTGTGTATCTGTGTTCAAGAGAGGAAGATCGCTGACTCCTGAACACTTTAAATCCACCACATGCCAATAGATAGGATGACACCTGGACGCACCGATGAATAAATTAAACGCCTCTGTTCTCGTCATCGATCTCCATGGAGCAGCGGGACGAGCGGGCAGGGTGACTGTATCTGCAATAGGGAGATGTTTGTATTCCAGAAGTTAAGAGGGGTCACGTTATTCGCGTATTGATCGTCGGGCTAAGAGGGCTCCGGCGAGGTATGGCAGTTGTGATAACGTCTTTAAGGCAATTAGCTGCGTGTTCAATAGGATCGAGCTCGAACTATGCACAAATAAGATACTGTTTATGCATAACAAGTTGTCATTTGCTTGCGGGAAAAGAAGAATTTGCCACTCAAGGTCAATTTTATAAGCGCGCATTGTTAAAAGGTTTGTTGTAATTGTAGATCCTAAGCAGTGAACAAAAGAGCCACCCAGGAAAGAGAACACACGTTGGCTGGATGAGGTAATTAATGTTGCAAGCTAAAGAACATTGGCATTGAAGATATGGTGGAATGCAGTTGAACTTCTATAAAAGAATTGCATGAAACTTGGACCGAGTCACCAAGATGTTTTGAAAGCAAGGGATACATGGTTTTTTATATATATATATATATATATATTGTAAATCTGATCTGATTATCTGATTTCTGAAGTTGACAAATTATAGAAACGTCATGTAAACATCAACAACTATGTGAGGAAGCTGATCTGATCTTTCACGCTGTGCATGTGAAACACAGCAAAATGGTGCAAAACTGACGTACCAAGGACAACATTTAGACAAAATGTAAAAAAGATAGTAAACGTTATAATCATTTGATATTCCATTCATCTGATTCTTCTGGCTATGGCTCATTCTTAGCACGGCAGTTCACACGCTTCACATGACCTGGTTGCCATGAAGGCCTGATATCAAAGACCGGCAGCCTCACAGATTGTGGAGTGAATAAAAAGGTGCTGTTTATTTATTTATTAGTGTATTTATGGATCTGTTTTGTTTTAGCAGTAAACAATAAGACAGAATCCACAAAAAACTATCAATAAATTATTTGAAAAAACAACTGATTAGCAGCCTAGGGATCAGCACCATGGACAGCTCCACATCTCCCAGTTACAATGCTAGGGACTGTTGGGTAAATGGGTTGTTTACTTGATTTACTAATGAATGTTTAGAGTCTTCCTGTACTGTTACAGGTATTATGCTATGAAAAGAAGTCAGAATGTGGGACATTTGAATTATTATACTATATTTTCCCACAGAACAGAAAATATTACACTAAAAAAAAAACTTCTTTCCACAGATCAGACCTGTAACTTGACATATGTAGCATTATCTGCGGCATGTCTCCATGGAGATAGCTAACTTTAATGCCTTTAATACTGTGCACTATTTCAGGCAAAACAATATAATCTCAATGGAGATAAGTAGCCAGAAAAGATACATAGTGTACCATTTGCTCTGATTACTATATTTTATATTATATCCACATGCAATTGGTAATAAATACTTCTGATTCTCATTTTGGAGCTGCCTTCTGCCAACTTGTGTGTGTGTGTGTGTGTGTGTGTGTGTGTGTGTGTGTGCGTGCGTGCGTGCGTGCGTGCGTGCGTGTACGTGTGCATGTGCGTCTGAAAAACACAATTGCTTCTGACAACAGGAGCTCAACTCCTGCAGAGAAAAGACCATTGCAGCAGCCACTGATGTGCCCACTCAAATCCAACCCAAACAATTTTATTTTTATTACGAATACCGTTCCTGGCATGAAAACACAGCGGATTAACAGCTGCACAATGAATCACAGGACCCAAGCTAATTTGGATTGAAGGGACGGCGCTGGAGCCAAACAGACCTCACCATCCGATTGGGACTGGAGTGGCACAAAAACAGGTGAATATTATGGGATGGTTGTTTACAGGAACTTCCTGCAGATCTGGACTGACAGCAGGCAGAGTCAACACATTTAACTCATATGTGTGTTGCCAACAGCAACTGGGAGCTGTGCATTTTTTACTCCTATAGACTGCCACTGGTGCGGCCCACGGGATCAGAACCATGGACAGCTCCACTGCACTCACACACAAGGCCAGGAACCGTGAGTAAGAGGGTTGTGTATGTGTAACTTGTATATCATGTACTAATTCAATTACACATGATTATAGCGATAAAAAATACCTTGAAAAGATATAATGTATGCCATACTATGAAACGTTGCAGGCAAAATAAGAACATCTCCATGAGGATGCTATATGCGTATACACATCTTTGAGTGTCCAAAATATAGCGCTATATAAGTTTGATGTTTTATTGTTTTATTATTAAGATGAGCAGGTGGCGTTCACTTCGCATGAAAAACATAGTGTACCTTTAGGCAAACCTTTACAGTAAAATAAATTTAACCCCCGCACAGAAAAACTGTAAAATCAGCTCTTAGCAAAAAAACTGGACTGATGTGGGCTGTCTGCATCTGATTATAAACTTTTTTTTTCAATCACAAACACAGATTGGTGCATTTTTGTGGGTTCATCGTTAGCATTACTGTGACAATGAAACTCCCCTATCCCCAATAAAGTTGTGAAAGGCACTTTTTATCTCAAGCCAATGAAGATTTTGGACAGAATTGCTGGATTTGAAAATTTGATGAATTTGGATTGGATAAAAAAAATAAATAAATCATCCCGGAATGGTCCACGGAAGAAAAGGTTTAAAATGAAAAGTGTCCAAATGACACCTTTGAAACCTAAATACTTAATACTAAATAAACGTAAATATTATATCCCATGTATGATTTTCAATGGCTTCAGACACCATTATCTTGCACATACAATAGAATCTGTGCCTGGGATAAACACTCCACTGAGAGGTCTTGCTCTCCTGTAAATCGGCGCGCAGATGCTAACACGCCGACCCCTGACCCCGCGGTGAAAAGTGCGCTTTGAGAGATAACACGTTTGAAAATGTCATCAGTCACCTCCGCTCCCCCGGGCTTCCTGTTTTCCCTTTCATGTCATCCTGCCGACACCGTGGCTCCAGTTGTTCACTGTCGACAAAACAAAACAGCCCCAAGTGGAATCTCTGTTTTTAAAAGGACTCAAATTTTAAAAATCTATCTTGTCTTTAGTAGTTTTGATGAGCTCAGAATTGTTGGGTTGTATGGGTTTGGAGTTTTGAAAAAGGTCATTTTAACTGGTTTGACACCACACACCACACCACACGAAAAAATATCTGTCAGTTGAGTGAGAAATGATTCCTCAAGGTGCACTATGTCACTTGCTTGTCTCCATCAAAGTGTTATTGCTTTGCCTGGAATGTTCCACTACACGGCATGAAATATATGTTGTATAAATTGAATTACTAAAGTGTTTTTGTTTTGAAAAAAAGAAGAAAAAAAAAACTTCAAACTCCTGCCAAACTCCTTTTATCCACAGATATATATGTTTAAAGCAATACTCTGGAACATTCCAAGCAAAGTGATGAATCCTCCACCATAAAGTTACCATAGTGCACCTTTAAACACTCTTCAACTAACTAAATTAGCTGAAATACTAGAGTGGGAAATACATCAAAATTTTGATATATATTATTGTGAATGTCGTTTTGAAGATTTGCAATATTAGGATATTGAGTATTTTGAGTACCTCCGATTATACATTTAAAGACATGTTTTGCTTTATGTTTTTGTTGGATTGACAAAACATTATTGTTATCTATGTATGCTATGTAATTTAGATATTAATTTTTGTAGATATTTTGCACCCCTAAAAAAAAATTCTTAACAATTCAAAATTTCTCAAATAAAGATTCATAATTCATGTGATTTTTAACTCCGATCTTCCAATTTTGCGGCGCCTCCTCTTCAGTGCGTTTAGCTCACTTTTCATCTCGCCACAATGGGCCTAAATATAGACCTAAAAATAGAAGCCACCTCCGAAATGGCACGGAAACTGTCTCGCTTTGCACAATTACAGTCTGAGCGCAGGGACAAGCAGCAGCAGACACATTTATAATACAGGAGGAGGGACGGGTGTGAATTACAGAGCCTAGATTGAGAACAAAAACCTCCACCGTGCTGTCGTCACTCGTCGTCTGCGGGCATTGTTCTACTTTTTACACGTAAGCACGCAGCCCTCGGTTGTGTCGCCGCATGACAGAATGAGCCACTGCTACGAGTCCCGCTGCTCAGATGCATAAATTACACATCAGCCGACATGTAACAAGCCTGGCCTCCTTGTAGGAAAGCATTGTTCATGTGGCGTTGAAAAATGGGGACTTTGAGGAACTGTGCTTGAAAATTTGAGTTTTGTGGACATTTTTCTTTTACTGATTTTTTCTTTTTTTTTCCAGCAAAATGATAAACGTAGTATTAGTAGAACAAGTAGGATGAGTACTAGCATTAATGAAAGCTCATAATGAAAACGCATTATATAAAGTTGGTTTTGGCCATTCTTTGATTTTGTTTTGTTTTTTGTATTCACTATTTATTTGGTTTCATCTATATATCTATATTATTTCAGTGTTAATATTTTTCATTTGATTTTTTTCAGCACATAGTGAACCGTGTATTGTGACTGAAGTGGCCGAGATGGGTTATTTAATTTAAAATAAATGTATTTCTTTTTAACGCTGATATTTTATGTATTTTGGGCTTTTGTGACACGTTAACACATCAGAGTAGTTCAACAGAATTAACAGACGCTCCTTACTGTAAACAGCTAGTTTGTATTAGTTTGAGTGTAGTTAGCGCATCCTTCAGACAGATATAAGGCTGTGGCTGTCTAGTTATGTCAGAGGAACAGAAGAAACTACTTGAATGAGTGTTGAAACAGCTTACCCTCTTAAGATGAAGATGAAGAATTCAATAGTCTTTTACGATGGAACCTCCATGAACGGGACTACAAAAACATCCTTTGATATTGCTTGTTATGTACTGATTAAGTTTAATTGTGTCTTGTTTAGTTACATTCTTTGCTGAATGTCAAACGTGTCATGCATTTATAGTGTCTTAAGCAGTCGATTAATTGGTCAATGTTGTTTTTATTATTAATTATTTAACTGGGAGTATAAGGATTTATATAGATGAAAGTAGAAACGAGACAGCCTTTCAAACCATTACCATCTAATTACAACAACAATTTTCATGCTTTGAAAAGATAAGCATGAAAATTGTTGTTATAACTAGATGGCAATGGTTTGAAAGTTTGCCCACAAGTTCAATCCAATTCCAAGTCTCTCTACATGCATTTTCTTTCATTTATCCCTTTGCTTTGCACTGTACAAACTAAACTTCACTCTCCTGGTTTGCACGCTGCTTGGTAAAAATAGCATTAACTTGTATCCCCACATCATTTGCGTCGCAGTCTCAATATTGTCCTCTGTGTGTGTGCGTTTTGCTGCCTCTGGAGTTACTATCCTCTGCGTCATAGCGGTGACTCAAGCGGATGTACTGTATTCGAATGTGTCATCCGCTGCTACGTATCTTTTTCAGTCGATTTCGCGCTCGGGCTGGCGGTTGGCGCGCACGGCGGCCGGGGAGCGTGCGCGGTGGTCCTGCAGGAGAAGTCCACGGGCGGCTGCTGACCTGCTGTGTTGGGCTGACTAAAGACCCACATGTCTGCTTACTCATGTCCTATACAGTGAAGATTACTTACAGCCTCGCCGCGCGCGCTCCTTTGCTTGGCGTTTTTCTGTAGACGCTGCTCCTGCTGGCTGCTGCTGCACTCTTATGTACAAATACAGATGACCTAATTCCAAGACTGACGGAGAAAAGGGGGGGAAAAAAAGGAAAACATCAAAGGCCCCAACAGTCTCCGCTCATATTTATACTCACGCATGGTTAATATTTTATAAGCGTTTGATTTTGGGTGACAACTAACTATATTCAGCTGGAAGTAACTGGTAGCAAGTGATAGATGGTAGAGGCGCATTGGTGGGAACAATACTTTGAAAATGTACTGAATACCTGCATTTAAAGGCATTTTGTAACATTCTGTTCCATTGTCCAATCAATATATACAGTATAATCACTACATTTTGAACACATACAATACTTTTACATTGTGTTTGTGATGTATTATGGTGTAAAACGCAACATAAGCTTCAAAACTGCATTGTGTTTGTTTACCATTTATTCTGCATTTACTTATCGCTAAATAAAGAAGAAAAAATTGCACATGCATCTGTTTTTTTCTTACAAATATCATGCAGTTTGACACCTGAATTTCTAGATAAAGTAAAGCAAATGTAAGTAGGGTTATGTATTCTGAGTACCTCCAAATGAAAGAGTAACTATCAAAATGGTTATTCAGCTAATGTATTTATAGAGAGGTACTATATCCAAACAGAATAATTGTATGGTGAAAATATATATTATATATATAATGCAGTATTGTGCCAAGGCTTACAGTACTACATTTGTTGTAATCATGTTTAAAATATTTCCAAGGAATGGGATCAAAACAGAGAACAAAGAGTAAAAAGAGAAAAGCGGAATGCTCTATAGACCTTCCAGGCAGTGATGGAAAGAAATGAAAAGAGGTGCTTTTTGAAGGAGGCAACATCAATGTATAAAAAATACAAAAAACTGAGGCACTCTCTTATAATTAAAAAAGCCTTTATTAATTATGGCATGTCTCGATGGACCTTACTGAGCTCCAATGCGTTTCGGCCTGCTGGCCTTCATCAGGGGGACTGAAACAGTGTTTAAATGACACATTCTGCTACAGTGACTTTTGAGCTTTTAATCATGTTCAAACAATGTTCCATCATCAAAAACATACCTGAAGTTGCATTCAGCTATCGCATTTCTGCCGTCTACACAACAACTGCTACTGCTTGGCTAGCCCTTTTTATGTCTTAAAAGCGATAACATAAGTAAACTGTGTAATGCGCCATCTACGGGCTTCATGGCCTAATTGCATACAACAGACAAAACCTTTTACAAGACCATAAAGCTTGCTCAGAGCGTATCAGCTATATGGCAACTAATAACCACAAGACCTATAGTTTTGTTTGCCAAGTTTTAAATATGTTTTTTGGACATTAGTTACCACATAGTTGTTTAATCTCCATTGCGTCTTTTAACTCTTCATAATTGAATTTTTCTAAAAGTCTATGGGGAAAATGGATGCTAAATTTACTTCTGGAATCTCAACAGGCTTCAAAGTGGGCAAGACATTTGACTCTGTAAATTCTTCAAGGTATTTGTTGCAAAGTATCATGGTCGATGTAATTCTGTCTGTCTTTTTTATTTTTGTGTCACTACAGAAAAAAACGTTGAATTGTTTTGTAAAAATAACATTATTATTATACATTACGTCAGATAGGTGATGTGTCTGGCCCAATGACACAAATACAGCATGCACTAGTTAGAGCTTGGGACTGAACCATCAACCTTCTGGCTACGAGACAAACCACACTGCCGCCTCAGCTTGAAATGCAACATCACAATAATTCCAATATAGTTTCAACACTAACTGCTTATATAAGACTCTTGGATCAAATGTTGCCTGTACTTTCATTTTCAGACTAATAAAACATGAGACCAAATTTAGACGGTTCATTAAAATAATATGGTCACGTGATTGTTGCAGCAGCGGTGTCCCAGTAAACCATCAGAACACAAAAAAAACATTGCCCATTAAAATGCATGTGTTCCTGTTCCGAGCACTGTCAAAACTCGGCTTGTTTGCGACGCCTGGAGCAGCTCAAATCTCACTTGAAACACAGAATTGCTCTTTCGTCCGTTTGATAAGTGGCTTTTACTTAAATGTCTGCTTTTTCTTTCACGCTCCGAGGAAAAGAGATGGCAAAACCAATAACCAGGAGTCGCACCAAGCTGTCACACAAGTCTGGGAATACGCGAAAAGTACACCAAAAATCACACTTTGCTACAGAACGTTGCATGAGTCAGCGGAATAGTTTTTAAAGCTTATATCATCACAACTTTTTTTTTTACAACTACTTTTTATGATGCGAAAGACTAGTCATACTTCTCAACACCATCAAAACCAACTTTATCAAAAGTAAGCTTATTACAGAAACAATAATACCACTGAACAATGACACTTCTAGATTTTTTATCCTCTTTTTTTTTACATTATAAACGCAAACAAACAGAACAAACAAAAGACATGAGTGAAAGACAAAATCAAAAAAGGAAACAAAGCAGCTCAAAGTGATCTCAGTCCAGTCCTTGATAGTCGGCTTCATCCCTGTCATCCATTTCTTTGTCATTGCCTTGTTTGCTTAAGCCAAAAGTACATTCCACAGGTATCTATCTATTGTTTCTGTTGTTGGAGTTTTACATCTGAGATACATTGTTTTAAAGTCAAAATGAGAGGTTTCATGTGTAAAAATGCCCCAAATGTTCAATTCCATTATGCAAATGTAAATAATTGATCAAACCAGTTGAAAAATTCTTGGCTCATTCAGTTGACTTATTAGATGCAAAAAAAAACAAAGAAACTGATAATTAATTTGTGTATTTTTTAAAGGTAATCTCTTCAATATAATAATGCCACCGAGTAGAAAGGAGTGGAACAAATGCTAAATATGCTAAGCTAATTTTCTACTTCTCGTCTCCGTCAGTCCTTAAAACGTTCACTCCTCCCAAGACATTTATGCTATAAAAAAAATAATTTTCCTCTCCGTGCTGAATTTTCAGCTGCAACAGTTCACTGCCTCATCTTTACAGCAGCAGAACCATCAACCACCTCAACCTTGCCATCTCCTCCTCACCATCACCAATCTTCATGTTAATCGCTCGCACTTCCAACTTTCTAGGGAATTACTCTTTTGAAACTCGAAACCATTCCAAGTATCCCCAGGTAATTGCCCATGTTCCCTTTGGGGTCCCTGTACCCCTGGTTGGGAAACACTGACTTACAGGTAGATTCCACATCATGCGCCTCCACTCCGCCACAAACCGTCTCCAATTTAGTGCGCAGACCCTCACCTACTGGATGCAATTTGTCTCTGCCCATCCACACAGTGCTTGGCTGCAAAGTCCCAAAGAGCTAGAAGTGAGCGTGCGTGGGATCTACAATGAGAAAGTGCCGCTAAATGTAGCGGAAACAAAACAAATGCAGATTTGTTGAAAGCTCATCGTCAGTGCAACTAAATCGCTTTGTTCACCGCGTCCCATTTACATGTTTGGATGGTACTGACTGTGGACAATACTTGCCTACTGGGTAACAAAAAGTTTACTCCATGTAAACTGTTTTCGTTTTGGAAACCCAAATGCAGTTCATGATCCTTTTCCTGTCTAGTGCGTTCTGAACTGTGGGGCTTGATCCGGTCGGACTCTGGCGCAATTTTATCGGAGAGCGGCGGAGTGGCGGAGCTGTGGCACAGACCTGTGCAGAAGATATGCAAGATGTGGAACAGCCTTCATTCATTACAATGGCTGCGTAAGTTTCACGCAGAGCATGGTGCAGCGGAGACGCATGATGTGGAACCTGCCCGTTAGAGGGATGACTTAGAGCTCCATTTACAGGGAATTTGTCATCAAAACATTGCAGAAGATCTTGTAGCTCAACCTATGAAGTCACAAAACTGGGAAAGTCTAAAGAAAGACTAAAGAAACAGGATTCATCAAATAATCGTGAACTGAGCTAAATACAATTCCAGGTTTGTTTTTGACAAGGGAATAATGTTATAACATAGTTAAAAGCTGAAAAAAGTATGTTGTGGTTGAAATAATATTGTACTTCCAGTCATTTGTACATCCCTTTAACAGGTCTCAACGCTGAAAGATTCCGTGCCAACAGATGTCGTTTGAGGTGATTAGAGTTCTATACTGATTATTCTGGGATGCAGGTTCAATTCCCCGACCAATCTTTTTAACTGTGAGACAGGCTGTTGTTTTATTGAGATGAATGCCTCGCTCATAGACACACGTGGAGAGGCTGAGCGCAGGGTCAGGAGCGATAACGAGGACGGGCTAAGAGGGTTAATGGCTGTTTCCAATATCGTTCCTGTTAGCTCACGCGCTAACATTCGCTCACTCGAATACAGACTGATAAAATTACACATGATGAATAGATGAAGCAGCAGAGGGTATGTTTAGTGATTTCAAGATGTAAATGAAATAAATGTGATGGTTGAGAAAGTAAAAGTGCTATTACTAGAAAGTTACAACTTAATTAAAAATGACAATAATGAGGTGTGAGCAGGCATAGCTAAATGTTATATGTCATACTTTATTTTATATGGCAGCAAACAAAAACCAAGCTCAATTGATTAAAGCTTTGGTGTTGGCAAAAGCTCTTAAGACTATGAAGAATCCACAATCTCAAAGCAAATATCTATACAGAGAAAGAGTCACATCACATTTGTAAAAAGTAATAATAAAGTCATCATTTGTTCTCAAAACTCAAACTCGTGCCTTCTCTGTTCTGCTTTGGTCCATATAATTGCTTAAAATATTTCAATACCAATCGACAAATAAAAAATCTTGGTTAATTGATTTAGCGACTAAAGGTAGTTAGGTTTTAGACTATGAAAACTATTTGTAATGGCTTTTTAACAATGTTCCAAGCATCTGTGATAGTACCACTTCGTTTTTCTATTGTTTAAATTGTGTCCAGATCTGAATCCAACAAAGAGCACCTGATTTTACTACAAGTAGGTGAGCGCTCACAGTAATCTCCTACAATGTGTAAATCTGTATGTTTTATATATAATATGCCCTTTCAGCTTTACAGCACACAGTACAAGATATGATAAATGAAGAACTTGCAAATCCTCCATGCTGCCTATAGGTCATGATATCACTTGCTGCAGTCAGAGGACGGGAGCAGAAGACAGTCAAAGAGACAATGGGGAGCCAAAAGGTGAAGAGACAGAAAACCTCACCTCATCACCAGGACGGAGTGTGTTTGTAGCAGAGAGGGGGCTCTTTGTCTTTGTAATAGAGCCATTACTAACAGGTGCATGACCCCCACCGGTCAGCGTCAGCCCCACACTCAGCCCCGGTGCACTCTCTCAGGATGGTATACATTATGATATGAGGTGCACTGCCAACAGCTGAAGGACGGCTCTGCAACACTGTGTAATGTGTGTTTTATGACCAGTGCTACCTGCACCACATGTTAGCTGCCACTCTCTCCATCACTCATCCTCTCAAGCAGTCATACTCCGCCCTGTCACCACTGCACAGTCTAATATACCAAAGTCAAGGGCCTAATAAATCTGTGGCCCATGCAATTTCATATCGGCCAGGTCAGAGCCGCATCCATTTTGAGGTTGGACTGTGTTAAGTAAGACTAGCACTGCTGCAGCTATAGCAGAACCACTAGCAATTTCTATAAACATAGACGTGTTTTCAAGATTGGTATGAGGAGGCAATTTTGACCATAAAGTTAAAAAAGACGTTCTCAGGAAAGGACAAAATGCAAAAGAAAGTATTTTGGGAAACACATACCCTTTGGGATGGTTAAGAAATGAAGACATTAGAATTAGAAAAGGTTACATCTTTTAGATTTGAATTATGAATTGAATATTTGATTCATCTCAGCTCTTGTTGACGAAAGTCAACAACTATAGCCCTCAAGTGAGTGCAGCCTTGGCAGATGCCAGGGGCATGTTAGTAGGAGAGCAACACACTCACATCATTCTCCATGTGAATTTAGCACCCATACACTGCTCACATGGGGCACATGGAGCACATGCAGACTGCACTTGGATATTAGTTGAAGCTGCAGCCTGAAGTAAGAGGAACCATTCCTTGCTATGAGGCATTAGGCTTTTTTGGCACATCAAAAGTAAAATACTTTTTTGCAAAGTGCATGTCTTACAATACTAAGATGCCATGTACTAATGCTTGCACATAAAGTTAATGCTAGTACATAAAGCCTACATTGATCAAAACAGCTGTTCTTGGCTCATATTGACAAAGCTGCTTCAAAGGAAATGCACAAACACTTGTTATTTGTGACCTCACGTCCCTGTTGCACTAACATGATCTGGAAGATAACATTAAATTCATTAGCATCACCTCCAATCCCCCTGCATGTTTGTCTGCGTCTCAATTGCTGTCTACTTCACTTGTTTCCGCCTCCTAATTTGAGGGTAGAGTGACCTTTGGAGCTGCGAGGGGCAGACACACACACACATGCAGTAATGATAGCCTGAGCAGAGGAGAGGGAGGAGGGAATAGAGTCCACTCATATTATCATGGCGCTTTGTGAATGTTTGTCCACCCCAGCAATGAAACGCAATTACTTTTGTCCTTGGAAAACATTTCAATCGGTGAGCTGGCTTCAGGCAAATTACCTTTTCCAGGGTCCCGCTTTCAGCCTGCGTCAGATCCTTTTTTTGTTTCCTGACGCAAATTTACCTGAAGATTACTGGGGTAAAAAAAGCATGCAATTAAGGAAAATATTGGTTGAGAAGGTTTTGAAGGATATGAAAGAAAGATAAGGCACAAATGGTAAACATTAGTCATCATTTCAGAACTTTTTACAGGTGAAAAAGTATGTTTACAGTGCGTCAAATTCCCTTTAGGAGCTGCTCACTAACATGCTTTTAGAGTTGTTTTCATTGCTAAAAAATTAGCTTGAAATACAAGCATTCTGACCATAGATCTGACCTGTAATTCGACCGGCTAGTCTCCATGGAAATAATTACGTTTTTTCTTAAAAGACAGCAGCTTCCTAGGTAGGAGAAGGATGACTGGGCTAACCACATAAACGACAAGCAAGCAACATGATCTCCATTGAGACAAACAAGTGCAAAGTCAAGGAGAGTCCTTTCGTTGGAAGAAGTTGGTATTGTATCAGTATTGGCCATTACTAAAAACTTTGGTACTGAAAAGGATGGATGTGTAAATTCTATTAAATAAGTGTAGGAATTTGTCATATCATAAAAGGTAACAGCACTTTCCAATTATACCACTACATAATCAGCGCTAGACAGAACTGAACCTTTGAGTGATCCAATGAAGAGTTTATTTGCAAAAACATATCTTTGTTTGGAAAATAGGTCACTTTTTTCCCTTCTTTGATAATAATCTTCTACAAATATTATCAACGACAATACCGTTGAGGGGATTTACACAATAAAGGATGGAAAAAAGGTTACTGCGTTAAAAGAGATTTGGCTTTTGAATACACTGCAAGAGAAAGAATAAATTGTAAGCGTTTCAACCTCTGCTAAAAATGTTCATTTCTCTGAGCTCTGAAACAACATCTCGATCCACTCGATCGACTGTGTGCGGCGAGTGCAGGATCCCTAAACACCAGACCACATTTGGACATGTGTCGTCGTGTGTGGCCGTCTGCCAGTGGAATATTTTACCAACTGAGCTGATCACGTGTTCAAACTAGCATATATTTTCGTAACTGGCAAAAAAATAAAATAAAAAAGTCTCCTTTCAAATCAAACTTGCTCCCGTAATATGAACTGATGTGTGTGTGAGCTCTGGAGACTGACTGATGTTCTGGGTAAGAATGACTGGTTTAATGTTTGTTATGATGATTTTATGCTGTTGAGCGAATTGGATAGGAATGATGTCACAGCCTGCCCGGGGACTGCGGGTGTAAATTAGCACAAGTGCTGCAACCTGGTACAATGCATCTCTGCTGTTAAGGGATGTATATTGTACACTGTCCCTGTCTAATTAAATAAATAAAGTAAACTAAACCTTTCGTATACCGTTCCTGTCGGCCTCCCAAATGAACTCGAGTGCAGCGTTGGTGACGAATACATTGGATTTCTTGTACGTCTAAACACTCAACAGACAGAAACGTTCAACTGCACCGTTTAGTCTTAACAAAGAACCCACTTGTGTTGAAGATTTAGCAATTAAGTGCTACACATTCTGGCTCTAGTCAAGCCAGTTGGGTAAAAGCGCCCCTCTCATTGTAGCCGTGGTGACAGAATGTAATTGAAGAAAATAAAAAACCCCAGAGAGGCGGATCAATTACTCGCTGTACACGACTGGGAGATGTTTTCATATTAGAATGATAAAGCGTTGCCCGGAGTGGCGCGTGGAAAAGAAGAAAGATGTGGCGAGCGAAAAAGACAGATGCCGTTTGAAGACAGTCGCAATTTGTTGACGGGTTTCGAAAGAGAGCTTAAATGTCACCGAACGAACCGTCGCCGGAATTAAGCCGTAAATTGGCCGGGCGTGATTGCGTGTCCGCAGTGCCCAGACTCACTTATCATTCAGAGGCATCAAGTCGCGAGAAACAATGACGGGCCTCGTTCCAATTGTGCCCGCGTCTTAACGTCGATACGGGTGCAAAGGGGTTGAAAAATGGCGTCGGAATTGAAAAGCAAGGGAGACGGTGAGGAATGGAGGAGCACTGCGGATACTGGTGCGACTTCAATAGCCTTCCCCCAGCCTCCCTCGGCCCGTCGCTGTCTCTCAATTAAAATCTAATCAATGGGAGAGCCTCATTATCCGCGCAGCCTGCAATGCCGTGGAATTGATCTCCGTCCCCGAGGTACGCCTAAACAATGCAAAATAATAAAGCTTTGGTCGCGAAAAAAGACGGGGGATTTAGCGGCTGTGTGTGATAAGATGTCATTTACCAGCCACTCAAAGGCCACGTCTGAGTGTCGAGAAGTAGATATGTCGATGTCTTTTCCAGTCTTAACAAGCAGGGTATTACTGGACTCTATTCTACTGGGGATTGTGTGAGACTAACATATAACCAATTAAACCTCGTCTATCATCTGTCCAAAATCAACTTAAAGGTGCACTATGTAACTTTTCTGGCAGGTAGAGGGTTCCACCTTCTTGTCTACATGGAGAGGTCACGGCTTTGCTTGGAATTAGGGTTCTCAAAAGTATCGAAAATTAGATACTAAACAATAATAAAGCAGATACTGATTTGAACAAGCATTGGAGAAAAAAAATCTGCTCCTGTACGGTTTTGGAATAATCTTTAGTTATGTTAGATCTAGTATAATCCCACATGGTAACATAAAACAATTGTATCAGCTGAAAATTATTACTGCCTAAAAAAAATTAAAATAAAATAAAAAATGATCAGTGTGGTATCGAAATCAGTATCAAGTATTGAGTTTATTACTTACTATTAAAATTGAGTTTGACATCTGCTTTACTTTACTTGGAATGTCTCACAATATGGCATTAAACATCTCCATGTTGGCAACAGGTGGCAAGTTACATGTCTGATCTGACAATAATTAAGAATGCATTGCTTTGTTGTTTTGTTTTTTCTTGTTTTTTCAAATAAAAGACATGTATTTACATAAGTTTGAGGTCGTACTGTGGAACATTCCAGGCAAAGTAAAAACATGAGCTAAGCAGGAGGTGGACTCCTTACTCTAAAAGTTACATAGTGGACCTTTAAAGTAATCGTAAAGTGATTATGAGGATACAACTAATTTCCCTAAAACATAGCTAACATAATTGCTTTTAAAATGTTACTAAAAGGGTTAGCAACCATATTGTTAACCAAAACATGTCTTTATAGCATAATAGTAATGTTTAGACTAATAAAAATGAAAACACATGGACAAAAAATCTGTTCAGATTCTGTGTAACTGATAGTGCTAGTATGTTCTGTGTCATATTTTTGTAAAAGTTACAATTTGAGCTGTTGTCAATAAGATGTCTTATGCCCTCTGGTGACAACAATGAAGAGTAAGACAAGTTGACGAAGGAAAAAGTAGACCAGCTAATAATAGCAATGTGACGAGAACAGATTTATGAGTCAGAGTGAGGTGAAGTGACACTTTGACTAATCAAAATTTAACACCGTATATTTAAGTTTTCACTTATTTATTGTTAGATTACCTTAACAAACAGGGTCACTAAAATGTGTGAGTGCAAAAATAAGATTAAAAAAAAGTTCATCAGTGCATTTTTTTAAGGACTCACTGAAAGTAGAGTTTGACTTTTCTCGAAATTTTCAACACTACAAACAAATATGAGATCCTTAATTAAAGGTGCCCAACATAACTTTTCTGCTGAAGGGTTTGGCGCCTGCTTGTATCCATGGAGATGTTATCGCTTGGCCTGGAATGTTCCACACTTCTACTCAACATTGAGACTTTTAAAAACCAAATCAAGCAAATACAGGTTAAAATATGGTGACTGAGGGCTTCTAGATAGAGAACATTTACAAGGAAAGCACAGGCTAGTAGTGCTGAACCTGCTTTTAACAGTGAATAGAACTAATTTATGTAAATCATCATTTTCTAACATATTCCAAGCCTCCTAATTATTCACTGAAATGAGTTTATAAGTGCTCACAATTTTCAGAAGCCCCTGTGTTTTTTTGGTATTACGGTAAAGCTAGTCATAACTAACATGCTAACAGCGCACTTCATGGTTTTACGCTCACTTTGTTTTTGAACTATTTACTTTTTTATTTAGCCTTTAGCCTTTTATATTAAAAAAAAGAGAAAAAAAAAGAATATGGAAGTCTTCTAGATGAATGATTTATTCTTTGGGGTTTTTATTTGATAATACCATGTCTTTATTATTAAAGGTCTGTTCATATGTGTTATTGAGTCTGTAAAGTGCAGACTACGATAACCAAAATCAACACTGTTTATACTACGCTCGATTAGACGCCCTTTAAAGTCGGAGTAATGTAGTAGATCTAGGGCAAAAGAAGCGCGTCCACTGTAACTTCCACAGGAGCTGAAAGCAGGTGAGGGGCAGTTAAAGGAGAACTACAGTACGTGTTACGGGTACTTAGGGACCGGGACAAGGACAGAGGGGTCCGGGGGGAGACTATTTAGAACACACCTGTCGCCGACCCCTGATGAGCGGACAGATGACTCTCCACAGGTACGGGCCGGCCTGACAGCTCACTCCTATGTATGAATATGTGGCTGCCAGCTGAGGCGGAACCTCGAAAGCAATTTACCCCCTCGCACGCGGTCTTTGAGGGAACGTGGGGGGAAAAAAGTTGCTGTACTGGGCAAAATGTTTCTGTCCCACTGGGTATTATGCTAACGTTTGGTCACTTCACTAAAGCTGATGGCACAATTCATGTATTTGGACGACTTTGCGGCATTGTTTTCAGCGTGTTAAACATATAGTTGTATTTATGGAAAGTAAGCAGTGAGTCAACTTTTAGTGTTACAATTATTCACGATTGTTGGCACTATGACCAAACAGCAGTGAAATTTACTTGTGTGTATGACAAGTTTTAACAATTTTCCAATTTTGATTTTATTTGGTGTATTAATACCTATTGTACATTTTTAAAAGTCCAGTTTTACACCAATCAAGTAGCTGTTTGTGGAGAAAAGTTGAAAAATATGTTGAAAATTACAGGACATTAATAACGATCTTAATGATATTACACTAGGCAGACTCATTCAATCCAAAGGTTATGCACAATTTACCCAAAATGAACAACTTTTTTTTACCCTTAAAACATTAATTTGACTAAATAAAGGTGTTCACATATATTTTGATTTGTCAGATTAAAAAATCTGTGACATTGGCTGAGTTTTAGCCCATTGTAGAAAGTCATTTCCTAGTGTGATGTCAAAATTTACAACCAGGGATATTACAAAAGCAAAAAATTGCAAAATCGAGAAAAAAATAAAATAAAATAAATTCTCACTAGCTTTATAAAATGAAACTTTCTGAATGAAAAATGAATAATAATGTTACGTAATTTGACTGTTATGGAGTATAGTTTATGTACGATTCTCACAATTATAATTTTTTTAATTCTTATGTTTGCGTGCTATTAATACTACAATGCATACATCTCATAGAATACATGTTTGGGGAAAAAGAAATCGTTAAAAAATTAAATATAAAGATGATCTTATGCAAAACTTTTGATATTTTTAAATAGAAATTTTAAACGTTTTGTCAAATAATATGTATTCCCAATGCTATATTAGGGAATTTAGTCTAAAAACATGCAAGAATCTTCTCGTCAAAGGTTCACAATCCTCAGATCACACTGCTCCTAGTTTGGTCCTGTTTGAGGTCAGTTTAGTCCAGATATATAAAAGACTTGGATTGGTCCTGGTCTAGTCCTGCTTTAGTCTAGTGCAGATTTAGTTCTTGTTTCGTCCCAATTTTGATGTGCAGTGTGTGCAAGTGTTGATATGGTTTCACATATATGCACATTCTGACATTTTATTAAAAAAAAAATAATTTAACCATTGCATAAAAAGTAATATAAAAACAAAATGTTTAAAAAAGCATTTCTTTCTTATATATTTTCTACAGTAATAATAAAAGGCTCAACTTGAAATCTCTATTTCACTATGTAATATTGGAGACAGATTCTGCGGGAACTAACTCATTAAATCCCCATTTGCAACGTTTATTTGTTTATGAGCTAAAGAGGTAACAGAGAAAAAGTCGGAGGTGCCAGATTGGATTATATCTCAGCAAGTGACAGGTAAGCAGAGGCTAATTAAACGTTGAGAAAGATTTCCGCTTATGAAAGCACTCTGTAATTTGTACTTTCTTCTAGACATAAGTGGAGTTATTTGTAATAAATGGCTTTCTCTGATTATTGTGTTTTCATGGCCTTCCCTTTCTCTCTTTTTGTTGTGTGTAAAGTAGAGAAATTAAAATGCTTTGACAGTTTTTGAAGCCAACAGTAAGGTGATAAAAAGACCATATTTTCAATAGTAGAGAAAACGAAAAATATCTCACAAACGGGCAGTAAATTCAGAACTTCTAAAAATCTAACCATTAAGACCATCTTGTTCCTTCGTTCCGTCAATGTTAGCCAATCAAAGCCAGCAGAATGTAACTCTGAACTAATTTGACCATTCTTATCGCCATTTCAGCCATCTCAACAATAATATATCTCCTTCACCATTAGTAGTGGTGTAGTATTAGTAAATTTGTTTCTTTCAGGACACAAATTAAGCTGTTTTTGAGCTTTTAACCGTGTTATAACATTGTTCCCCAATCAAAAACATGGAAGGAATCGTATTTTGCTTCATTCACGCGTGTTTATTAATCCTGTTTACGAGGTCATCTTTCCCACTCATTCTCTGAGCCGCACAAAAACACTTGGTTTCAAAGTTCCTGATTTGTGATGTCATAAGTTGAGTTCCGGAGGTCTTCAGCGCCATTTTTGTCGTTGAATCCAATTCATTGGAACTGCATGCTAGCATTAGCATTAGCAAGCTAGCTTTCGTTTAGTTCCTCATGGTAATTCCCTCTACAGCCAGTTGATGGAGTGCAAACACCAAATCTTGATGAGGGAACACCTGACTGAATGTACTGTGTAGTTTACAATGTATATATTCGTTTAAGTTTTAAAACAAGAGATGCCATAGCAGAAGTATTCAAGACCATGTTAAAAGTACAATGTTAAAAATCGTAGAAAGGGGTTCAGAGGTTGTCATCCGGACGCCGTTTAAAGATCGAGACGTTTCGACTTTTATCCAAAAGTCATTGTCAATCAGAGAGCTGGTATGGGAACTCAGGCTTATATGCTACTCTGAGTACTGGGAGTCCTGCCCCCAGGGAGGAGTCACTGAGTCCTGTCTTTGTTAGAAAATTGTTTGTTTGTCACCTGGGACTTGATTAATTGGTCTATCTTGTTGATTAATGGTTGGCCTCACCTAGTTTCACCTGTGTCTAAAGGTCTATTGTTATCTTGATATCTGGCTGTTGCTCCCTCCTCACTGCTGATTACCTCATTAGCATTTGACTGGTCTATTGATCTGGATCAAGGTGTTAGGATGCTGTCATAAATTTTGGCTAAATTAAATCTTAAGCCCCCATTCCTGTTTAGAGAAGGATTCTCTCTTTTTACAAAAATGGCCTCCTTTACTCCTCTTTCAAACCAGTTCTTCTCTCTGCTTAATATCTTCACCTCACTGTCCTCAAACGAGTGATTTGTAGCTTTTAGGTGCAGATGGACTGCACTCTGCGGTCCTGTGGAGGCCGCTCTTCTGTGTTGGTACAGCCTTTTGTGCAATGGCTGTTTTGTTTCTCCTATGTAACGTTCTTTACAACTGTCCTCACTGCACTCTATCGAGTAAACTACATTGCTCTGTTTCTCTGTCGGCCTCTTGTCTTTCGGGTGGACCAGTTTCTGTTTAAGTGTATTGCCAGGTTTGAAATGAACAGGGATGTCGTGTTGTCTAAAAATCCTTTGAAACTTCTCAGACAGGCCCGAGACATAAGGGATAGAGACCCCCCTCCTGCTAGGGTCTTTATCCTTTCTGTCCTGTTTCTTGGCTCTTCTGACTTTGTTAAAGGCCCAGTTGGGGTATCCACAAGCTGAGAGGGCACGTTGGACATGTTCTTCCTCCTTCTTTCTCCCCTTTTGGATAAAAGTCGAAACGTCTCGATCTTTAAACGGCGTCCGGATGACAACCTCTGAACCCCTTTCTACGATGGACCACACCTGGACGAATGAGGGTTTACATCGACAAATGTTAAAAATAATAATATAATAATGTATGTCCTTTTATTTCATCCATAATGTTTGCAGCTTCTAGAGTCAAAGCTCCAAGGAAATTTATTCATTAAAACAACTCTGGTCTTGGTTCCTCCAAGGTCTAAATTCACAGGACTCCATTAATAATGTAATTCACTTTGATTTTTACAGTCAAATGAAATGTTACCATGACCTCCACAGATCTATTGTTATGAATATACAATTTACAACCTGTCAATCATTGAACACACCTCCGTGTCAGTTATGTGCATCATGTGTGAAATGACCAATGTCGGCCTAAAATACAAGGAGGGGGCAGTTGGTGTGTGATGAAATCAAAAAAGGGGCTCTTAGGGCAGTAGCTTTTAACACAGAGCGCCATGTGCCGAGCGGAATGCAAAATGAAAAGCTTCAGCCGGCCTTGGTCTGCAGTGACAGCGCCGCAACGCCATCATTTATGCGCATGTGTGTGTGCAAGCTCGTAAATCCCAGCTTGTATACTGCAGAGGCCACAGTTAAATGAGGGTGCTTTTAGTGGTCGATGATGGCTAACTGTGCTTAACAAACTACGTGTGGCCAATAATGACGCATGATCTGGGGTCTAAAAGCATATTCACAAGTCAGTTTAAGCAAAAGGGATGTCTGCTGTTGTTTGTATTAGCGGTGGGGAAGGTCAACTTTTTTCAGCTGACTAAATATTTCATGACGCATATTTGGTCTAGGCAAGTATCATGGTCTATATTTTAGTTCATTCAGCAGTTTTTACTAATCTGTTGGCATTTTGTTCCAAGTTTAGCGTACAATATGTGTGTTTCTGGCCCTGAAGGATGGGTCAAATGCACGTTTTTTTGTATATGGACGACAGGGATTGGACAAGCTCTTGTGCCATTATATCTTCGCAAGATAACAATGTTAAAAGACTGTACTTGCGTAGAATTATTTCGTGACATTTTTTGTTAAGTTTGACAAGTTTGACAGAGTTAAGTTACAAAAAATCAGTGCTATAATGACAACAAAATTATAAAATCTAAATAAATAAGAAATTGCGCCAAAATGATGAACTGAACTGTAGCATCTATTTAAAATTACACCTAGTCTTGTTCCCGTACAGTACAGCTTAACAGTAAGTACAAGGTTAATAAAGTAAGAGGTCTATCACAACATTGCCAGTACTGTTCCCATGCGTTCAATGTTCAATGTCCCAAACTTGTCAACAACAGCAAGCTGGACAGTTGAGGACTGAGTGAAAAAAGCATTGTTTTCTGGGGTTTTGTGTATGCTGAAGAGAGGAGCGAGTTAAGGGCAATCCAGTCACTTTTTACATAGTTTGTCAAAGTCAAGTTTGCGTTGCGTGTGCGCCCTCCCCGCTCTGTCAAGGTATATTTCTCAGTGGGCTTGCACTAACAATGCCCTCTTTTGCTTGTCAAGGTTGGGCTCATCTCGAAAACACACAAAGGCATACTAAGCACTGTTGCTAAGGCCGACAGAAAACACAAACGCATAAATCTCACCTTGCTGCACCCCTCTGTGAATGTGCTATTGAAAAGTCAGTCATTTTCGATTAATATGAAGCGTCATCATGAAAACGCAGAGTGTCTTTTCATTCGGAGTCTTCAGAATGTAAGCAATGGAAGCCAGGGTCGGCTGGGACAGCGTGGGTTTACTGCGGCAAAGAGGAAATAAAGCATCACTGCTCTCAAGGACGGCTTACCTAAGCTCCAACAAAAAGCTGCTTTACCTGGAGACGGCTGTGGAAGCGCATTGGAGACACTGACGCCAAATGTGTTAGCAGTAAATTGAGAAGAAAAAAAAAAATCACAGGGAAGAAAAGATCTATGGTGTTCTAAACGTTTAAATGATTTATGACACTGCAATCATTCTGTCAGTGGAAGTGATGAGCTGTGATCATCCGTTAGATCTGTCATAAAATTAAATTCAGAATTAAAGTGCTAAAAAAGAAATGTGTTGATAAATAAAGTGTTCAGATGTATTGGGTTGATTTACAAGTAAAAGTAAATAAACTCCACTCCAAACAAAACAGCTGAGCTGCGCTCACCTTCAATAAGAACTGTGGACAGCAATAAAAGTTTTGCAGTCTCTCTTCTCTTTTTGCCCTTGTTGCTCCACACTGTTGCTTAATCCAAAACCTGACAGAGGAGAGCAAATCACAGCAGGATTCACAATATAAGAGATATTTCCTGCCACTTGGTTTATGTTCCCTGCTACAGCGTGAGCACTTAGTGTGACATATGAACAAAAAGCTCCACATGACGCCGCCGTTAAACTCAATTTGAAAATTGACTTTGGACAAATGGGACATAAACATGGGACAATTTATTCTGTGAGTTTTTCTTTTTCTTTATTTAGATGTCATGTGCCAAAACATGTTTAAATTGTCTTTGTGAGTCATCTTCTGTATTTTATGTTTTGAAGTTAAAATATAAAAACTGAAAGAATGGGATGACGATGATGTTGATTAAACGTTTAATTCTGCTATAATTCAAGCAATTGCCTATCACTAACTCTTGTGTTTATATGCTGCTGATTACATGGTGTGGTTGGATGAATAGAACAGAATAACTGACCTGGAATTTCCTCTTTGACATTTTTTTTTTTGAAAATACAACATCAATGATACAGGAACGCTGCCTGCTGCTCCCCATGTGCGCGTATGAAACAACCAATGGAAGCTGTGCCTTTAGAGGAAACACTGCCACTCCCTGTATCATTAAATAACATCTCTCAGCTCCCATCCTCAATGCCGTATTTGTTCTTAGATTTCACAGTATTTCTTCTATCAGGTGTTTCTCCAACTAAAAACCCCATTTCCCCATTCCCCTCAGGGAGCGCTGACCTAACTGCCGGTGCTCCCTGGAGCCCCCGCCAACTCCGCAGACCCATTTGTCAACGCTGACCCTGAAACCCTCCCTCCTCTCCCGCTTTCCATCCATCTTCCTTTCCCTTCCCCATTCTCCCGTGCTCTTCTATGGGGGCTATTTTTAAACCCTACCCCACATGTCTCCGCTGTACAGCCGCGCTCGTCGTCCCAAATTGACCACGGAAACGGTCGACAAGGTGGACAGAAACACAAAGGGCGAGATAGGGCAGTAAAAATGAAGACACGGCAGAGAGGGCCAGACTTAAATGAAGAATGATGGTGCACAAGTTGAAGATAGAGTGGTGCCGCTTTAATGAAAAGGGTAAGGTGGTGGCTCCTACTCATGTGTTCTGTAAGAGTTTGGATATGCCAGGTTAAAAAAATACAATTCTTATCATTGCCTGATCATAATATACTTTTTTATTTCAGCGTTTGTTAGTTTCAGTGTTTGTTCAATGTGTTTTAAGTCGTATTTTGTTCAAAGTTCAGATTTTAAATGCCTTTCATGCAACAACATGTTAGTACAGATCGAAACTAAAGGGTTAGCCGTTTTTATGCAGAGGATATTTTGATGTTTGTGGAGGAAATAATGGTACTTCCAAAATTGCAGCCTTTGCGATTTGCTAATTGCGTCTGATTTCGATTCAACTGCGAGTAATCTTGCAGCCCTAAGAGGAGAATTAACATTAACCACAAACTCAACATTCTAATCCTGTTTTTGATGCAGTCCATTGACGATCACGACTGCATAATATTGAATAATTCAGAACATTTTCGCCTTGTTTGTGAAAAAATAACCAAAGCAACGGTGAAAGAAAAGACATTGAACTTTGTACCAGTTTTTGTTTCATGTTTATCGGCCAAGCAAATGCAAAAATTATGCAATTTCCTTGCTATGCAAATCTGTTATTCATTCACAAACGCCCTTTCACCTCAAGCCTCTGAAGGACAGATACAAGGGTCAGTTCATCCTGTATTAAGGTTGCATACAGTAATTACAGTGCGCATGTGGGACTTAATGGAAAAACGGGAAAGCTTTTCCGGGCAGCAAACCTTATCGGTAATAACCACACACTCTATCCACTTAATTAAAGCTTGCTTCTTTTAAAAAAAACTCTTCTCTGCGGTCTCCACGCTCTATCTTTAACCAGCTCATTTGTCCTCGTTCTTTGTGCTCCGTTTTATTCCAAGGAGAAAGCTGTTGAGTCATTGTCCCCAGCTCTGTCTCTTCCCCTCTATCTTCTGAAGTCAGCCGAATGCCGTAACCTCACGATCTCCCAAGCCCGGGTCGTGCAATGTCGGTTACGTGATGAGACACGACACTTTAAGGGCTACACATGAAGGCCCTTGCTAGTTAGAAGAGCACAGAGATCTGAGTGAGGCGAGTTACAAACGACTTGGAAATGGAATAATCGTGCTCGGAAGAAAAGGCGATGTGTATTGAAGCCAACACAAGTGGGGCGATTGATAGAGTACATCTTCGAGACTCTGTATTGGCTTTGTCAAAGACCTAGTATTGGATATTCAAAGCACTTTAAGCAAATTAAGAAACTAAATCCCCCAAACTTTTGTCTACATCTAGCTAGAGTTGTTAAAAAATATCCAGATATTAATCATAATTAAACTGGTATTAAAACTAGATTGAGCAAAAAATAAAATAGCTTGAAATGGGCAAATTTGAAACATTACCTTATTATCTACATCATAACTAGTATTAGATCACAAGGTTATTTTGTAGAAGCTATAATTACTTTGGGTTGAAAATGACATTCTATTGCAAAAAAGAAGAGTTTTAATAATAGTTTGTTATCAAAATCTGTATCAGACCTTTTCTGTAGAATCAAAATCAAGTTTGAAATGTTACTTTCTTGACAACCCTACAACTGGCCACGAACACTGAGTGAAAGCTGTATTGGCCTTCTCAAAGGACACAACGGCACCATGCATCTCCATAAGCAACTTTTGTCTTAGAAAACATTTGGCACCCTATGTGCAATTTGATATATATTCTTTCGTCACATCACTGATGATTTTCAATTGCCATTTGATATTTTTTGCCAACTCAATCAATACTTTGTCGAGCACAAAACATGCGGGGAATGACAACGATACAGTCAAGCTCTTTTTAAGGTCAAATAGTGCCATGTACTCCTCCGTGTAACGCCGCCTGACAGAACATGCATCCATCTCATGAGAATTATAACATCGCTGCCACACCAGCTTTGATCTAAACTGGTGTAACTTTTGCAGAAACATGTCTCTCTAGTATTTCTTAAGCGAATATACATCCAAAAAAGTCCCTGAGTGTTACTTAAACATGGAGCACGTCAGTACAGATTTGACTTTAGGCTAACATTACATACAAGTACATGCTAAGAGCCTTTGTGCCACGGCTTCAATGTCCGTGGTTTTCAGACATGTGAGTGCTCTTCTCATACCCGACAAGCTCTCTTAAGTCGTCTTTCGTGTCGATGCTGCGACGACACCGTGTCCCGTTAAAGTTCTAGCAGCAAAAAGTGCTAGCTACACGGAACGAACCAAACAAACGACCGGTAAAACATAAATAATGCCATTTTCTTGAAAGCCCCCATTGTGCTTGTCACACGGGAACGCTCTTGCAACTCATCCTCTTCTCATCCCATCCATTCTTGCGCTCGCTAGGCTACTTCGGAACAATTAAGGTTGGCTTCATGCTCCACGGGTCTTGCCATGGTAGAGGGGGGAGGCGAGCGAAACAAGGAAGAAGAGGCTAGTTGGGGAGTTATTTAATTCATGTCGCTCGCTGGCTGCATATCTGCGTTCCCTGTCTTTTAGCACAGCTCACTGACCCCAACATGGTGCAGCGCTGGCTTATAGGGCGTCTTTTTAATGGATGTTGGAGATGCTACGCTAAAAGGGGCAGAGAAATGCATGGCGGCCGAGAGCCAAGAGAGATTGTTTCATGCATGGTAAAAGATGCAGGAGAAACGACGACACCGCACCATTGTAGCGGACGCAAAAATGGAAGCAAGAGGTGGATGGCTTGTTACTTGCATGCAGAACGTACAGAGAAAATGGGTGAAGGTTGCCGCTGTTACCAACTCGTTTCGACACAGTTTGGGATTGGACGAGAGATCTCTGGCTTCAATCTTCAAACAGTGAAAGGAAGTGAGAGAAGAAAGAGCCGAGGAAGATAGACTTTGGAGATTAGATGCAGATGAGGAGGAGAAGGATGAAGCACAATCAGGAGAGATTTAAAAGAGAATTGAAGAGGAGAGCGAAATTATGGACGCACTGATACTCGTACTTAAATGACTATTAAAAGGCTGCACAGACACAATTGGAGAAAGAATGTGGATGATGGATATCTTTCACAACCAAAACGTAATTCCTTTTTGGACGTATGATCACTTCTATTAAATTCAGTTCTGTTCAATTTTAGTTTCACTTTAGTTTTAGTTTTTTATTTGGTTAAGTTAAAAGGAACTGCATAAGACTTTTTTCTGGTTGAGATAAATGCCATTTTACTCTGTACAGTATTTTGTAAAAGCAGCTATTTGTGGAAACAAATCAGATGGACTCATATCACCCATGTATTTTATAAAAAGACAATTTGTTGAATGAGAACCATTAGGAAACAACTGCCAGGGACAGACGGTTTTAGCCAATTAGAGGCATTGTTGAATCAGAACCATTCAACAATGACATACTACAAATGCAGTTGTAAATGTATATTCCCATTCTGTGGGATACCAGTTTAATTTATCTATACAGAGAAAAAAAAAGAAAAAGAAAAACATTAGACCTAAGGCAGCATTATAATATTTTGTGTTTGGGTATCACGACCGGATATTGGATATTATGGGGGTTGCGAATGAAAAAGGTTGAGAACCACAGCTTTTAAATGAATGTTATCCATTTAAACCAGTCTGAAAAAAGAATAATATCACATGAAAATATGTTTTGCCAGTTTAGGAAGTGATTAAGGGAAAATTAACGAGCGGCTCTAGTACTTATTCATTTACAAAAAAAAAAATAAGATTTTGACAAATGGCTCTCGTTACTGGTGCAAAGTCTGCCCCCTACCTGCATAACAGCATGGTAGGTTTGGATTAAAATTCACAGAACATATTCAGGGGAAGGAAGGGGTCATACTAATAACCCCGCAGCTGTAATACCAAGAGAGACAAGGCTTGGATCAATAAACCTGACCTCATCATTATTAAATAAAGCTCCAGCTCTGTGCCTATGTTATACTGATGCTATGGTTCTGTATTTCTCCTTTTAAGTACTTTAGGTACTTTACCCTTTAGGTACTTAAAAAATGCTAACCTAATTTAACTTAGAGCCTAGTACTTTTTGCAATAATGTTTGGATTTGTATATTTTTGTGCGTAAAATAACGTAATGTAATGTATTTTGGTAAAAAACTGGATTCATAGAATTTCATTTTGGCTCATTTCCAAAGTGGAGAATTTTCTTAACTTTAGGAGGTTCAAGTCTAGTCTTTATACCCATCAAAGAGAAGTTGCTAATGTGCTGTTTAGTAGTTAATTGGCTGTTTGCAAGTTATTTAAAGCTCTTGAAAACACCAAGCAAACCAAACTGTTAAACTCGTGTTTCAGTGAAATGACAGGAGACGGTAAGATTTTTGGTTTTCCGTTCATTTCCATCTGCGTATCATCTATAGTACAATTTGATGGACGGGGCCTGGCCAAAGATTCTTCCAGTTAATAAGTATCTGTCGCTCTTAATGAAGCGGTTTGCTCTGTGTGCTCAGAATTAGCATGCAGCCGGCTCCTGAAGCTTTAAGCCATGTGATTTAATCAGAACATTTCAGAACACAAGCAACATGAGAAAGGAAGAGACTTTGAAGACGTTGACTTGTTACATGGTGATGCAATGGGTAAAAACAGATTGGCAGATGTAGCTTCACGCGTGAGAATATTAGTCCAGCATAAGCAATGACAAAATTCACAGTGTTGCAATAGTTGTGTAGGATTAAGGAAGCCATGCGGATCACAAATCTAATTTACGTGTCATTGGAGGGCCTGTACCTGATTTGTGTTTCTTCTAGTTCACAAAAACACATTTTGCTCTTATTTGTTGAAGCAATTTAAGAAAGAAAATTAGATTGTATATTTTAATGCACGTTGGAGGATGATAACTAAAAGGGACATAATTGTATTCATTTAAAGACATTGTAAGATGCGAACCATACAGAAACAACTCCTGTGACTAGAGAGGAAGGGAAGGGATTAAGCGTGCAGTAGTGATGTCATATTATAATTATATATTATTATAATTGATAATTATGATTGTTCAGATCACAATATAATCGTAGGAACTATCTAGTAATAAAGTTATATTTAATAGTTTATTTTAGTTATTTGATAATTATACATAATTGTGACAATTTTTAAGCAAAATTAAGACTTTTAAATTCAATCTATAGACCAGGGGTCTATGAAAGTTTTGCATCTGACGTAATTATGATGAGCTTGGAACATTAAGTTTAGGTCCGTATAAGATCAAAGTGTTGTTTAACTTATTCCAACTTTTTTTTTTCCTTTAAGAAGAATTAAGAAATCGTGTCATTTTTTTTCTCGCGTAACTGTAGCATAACATTTCAACATCCCCAGAGCAGGGTTCTCAAACTAGAGGTCGGGACCCAATGGGGGTGGCGAAATGATTTCTGGGGGTCCCTGTATGATGGGAAAAAATGTATACAATAGTCTTAAACAAGCCTTGACACCCTTCAAATGCAGTGGTAAATGTAGATTCCTATTTGTTGGCCTATTAAAGTCATTTTCTAGATCTATATTCTCAAAATAAAATCAAACATTAGATATAAGGCTAATTTATCACTTTGCGTGTCACCTAATTTTTGTGTTTGGGGGTCGCGAATGTGAACTATTGTTATTTTGGGGGTCACGACTGAAAAAGTTTGAGAACCACTGCCCTAGAGGACCAGACTAACAGTTCATTCTGAAACCTGCTCTTCAAAATCGGGTGCAGGCCCTTTAATCAACTGCACATGCAAAGAACAAGACGGGTTAAAACCACTGCGTTCACTATGAAACACAAAAAATGACCAAGCGGATTAGTCTGTTTGCTTATTTTAGTAACAACGCAAAGGAGGGATTAATGATGATACACACAAGACGGTAAGTTGATATCTGCAGAGGTGGAAAGTACGTCTACAAATTTTGATAATGTAAAATAACTTTGCAGAAGTAGAAACAGCAGTAATATTATATAGTGCAGTAGTCAGTAGCAGAAAACATTTGCTCAAACTTTTTATTCTTAATACGTGTGTTCTGTACATTTAGTTGCTTTTAACATACTTCCACTTCTGAGAATATGCAGACAATGGCTTGAGTATTATTAGATCATCTTTCAGTGTGTGTGGACCAACAAAACAACCATTGGATCAGCCACAATGGCAATAAAAGCTACACCAACACCAAAGCTAAGGCCATCTCACACTGTTATAGACTTTCAACCTCAGCTTTCGTCAATTTATCTGAAATGGGAAAAGATGTCATGGATTTCTGAGGTCATAACGTCTATCCTTAGAGTAGATTTTATTACAGAAAGAGGTCTTTACAGCGCCTGACCCGGCCTCACTACCTGTCGTCAGGAACCACAGTTAAAACGCACTCTTCCTTTGCTTTATGTGTGTAAGTGTGTGCTGGATCAGGATAAACTGCGGCAGGTCATGTGGCTGAAGCTAAGGTTCTCAGGAGAAGTAAACAGGCAGTAATAGAAAAAAATGGGGGTGCAAAGGGAAAGTAAATATTTTGGTAACTGCATAAGCAAATACGAAGAAAAAAGAAAGCATCCCAGCTAAGATGAGATAGAATTTATTAGGTAATTTAAATAATATTCACATTTAACAGCATTTTTTTGCAAACAGAATTTATGGGATTTGGATGATTGTCTAGTCTACAATATAGGGATGCTTAGATATCGCTTTCTATTGCTTCTATTCTGTCTATTTGAGGCTGAAAACCATTATTTTCTGATATCAAGATTCTAAAATATTAGAACAGGCTTTGATTGTTACAAGTTATTACCCAGCATGCCATGTTCTTCACAGCTGACACTGACTGTGTGAGCAGAGAAACCGACATTAAACCAAAGGCTCCAACAGTCCATGCTCTTTTTGTAAACAGTAAGTGCAGTGATTACGCCACACGCCTTTGAATCCTAGGATCTCTGGCTCAAGACCACGCTCTGAGCACTTTGAGACTGACTATGGGCAATGGCTTCAGTCATCACACAGTATCTACTCTTCACAAGTCACTGGTCTGTTTAAAAAGATGATGCACTGAAGACAAACGGGGAATGACACATTGGCACAGAGAAAATGTATTGGCATTATTTTTTTCAGTAGCAGATGCACGCTCTTGTGCGTGTGAACACAAACCAAAAGGATTTGATTACTCTAGTTATCTTAATTTTTCTGCCCGTAAATGTACCCAGTAATAATAATAAAGTTACAAATCCGTTAAAGATATGTATTCTGGACTAAAACGGAGCAGCTGTCCAATACTTGACATTAGATGCCATCACGGAAAGTCCAACCGAAGTGAGCGACGAAGGCTTATAGAGAGATAACGCTTGCATTCCCACATATTCATTCAAATCGAATCTCTTTTGAGAGGCAAGAGGCCATTCCTCCATCGGCATCTCGCCACTATCTTGACTTGCACGTGCACAAATCAAATCGCACACACATGCTTGTCTGACACTTTCACACAGACGCAAGATAGAGAAGCGGCGCAGCTAACAAGTAAAGTGTTGCCATGGGAATATCTTAGCGAGGTAATAGGATATCTGGCAACACCCCAGTGATGTCATTATCACAGTCTGGCGGCGGCGCACCCGCTCAGCCAATTATGCCGCATATACAAACTGGCCCACATATTCAAGTAGAGACGTAAATATTATGAAGGTATATCGCCACCGTCCAGACTCGAGTGGCTTTGTCGGACCTTGGAAATGGCAAAATGAAAAATGCAATCTCAAAAACGCGGAAATAAAAGGATGGTTTCCTGTCAGCGTTTTGTCTTGTTTGTTTTGCGTTAGTAAGCACTTGGAGAATGCTGACTTTCCCAAAGGCATTAACGCCGACACGCAATTGTGTAAGACATGATTTCATTTGGACTAGAATCAGGTATTTCTATAGTACTGTGATTGGTACTCATTAAACCACTGTGTCCTGACATCTTCGTAAGGAATTGGAGTCAATAAAAGAAAACAGTAAGATATTTAAACGGATAAATCACCAGGATTGAAAGGTGACATATTATTTTTTACCATGTTTGAGTTATTTTTATTCTCAAGCTCTATTCTTACTTCATTCACAAGTTTTGTTTTGTATTTTTTAATTTTCCTTCTTCAATGATGATACATGTAGGGAAAATTAACCCAAAAAATGCAGTAATATCTCTTTATGCGCTTGCTCGGGAGATTACCGACAAAGACATTTCTGATAATTGTATTTTTAATCAGCTCTTTTTGAGGTTATTTTAATCATTTTGATTATAGACAATATATTCGATGTCATAAGTTCTTCGCTATATCTCCCACCTACCCATTTTAACACAAATAGGGACAAAAATCTACTACTCAGCACCGTGATCTGCAGCTACAGAATAAAAAACATTTTGAAAAGCACTGTAAAACCTAAAGCTAATGCACGGTTGTAATTTTTAACAGTACTATTTGCTAAAAGACTAATTAATTTCATGATTCACGAGAAATGTATTACTTTTCAAATGATTCAAGTGGGTAAAGCAATAAATATGTTAATATACATAGAAAAACAATGCTCAGAATTAGCTAATTCAACAGCTGCAACCAAAATTGAAACATGCACGCATTTATCAAGTAAAATGACTTTAAACTAATTCCTGTGTATAATTAAGCCCGTTTTGCTTGCTTTTCCAGTTAAACAAATGCACTACAGTCCCAAATTAAACGAACATTGACTGTCAACTGCATTTTTTGTCATGTTTTGAAAAGGCGGCATGATTCAAGTCGGGCGTATTTACTTGTATGTCGTAATTGGACAAACTCTACGTGGCTTGTGTTCTTTCGCAGCGCCTCCCTCCCTCTGACTCTAACTCTCGCCTGTGTGATTTGCTGTTTGACACGAGCGGCAGCAGTAAACAGCACCAGTGGATGTGTGAGTGAAATTACAGTGCTGCAGGGGAGACGACGACACACATAGATGAATAATGTCTTTTGATCACGCACCCTCACACACGCGCACACGTTTGAGTTTACTACATTCAAAGTGGCAGATACATGCAGAGTTGACGTTGACTACGGCTGAACAAAAAATAAATAAAAATAATAACTTTGGAGGCCTCTGCGCAGACAGCCACGTGTCATCGCGGATCAATAGATTACATCATTTGTGGCAGAGGAAGTTCACATGTTGTACAGTTGGGACATTATGATGGGACTAATTAGAGGAAACATCACAGTTACACACACAGGTCAATGGTGGAACTAAACCAGACAAAACAAGACGGGCAAAGGTCAGGCGCGTGAAAATAGGACCTAAACATGAAACAAAATAAGAAAAAGCTTTCCATATTTGAATTATTACCTCAAACTCATTTGATACAAAGGAAAAGGCTTTTTGATACCTTAATTATAATTTAAAAAAACACACTTTTTTAGAAAATTTAACATCATTTTCAACATCATAGTCATTTTTTTTAACACCATGTAGACTTAAACTAGTTCTGATCAAGACCAAAGTAAAACTCTTCAGGAAAGATCAAACTTTGTCCCATTTATGTCAGTTTTTTTAAAGCATCTAAACCTGTTCAAATGAGTATCTAGTTTCAATACTAGATTTAGTATTTGGGTATACATTTTTTTTACTACCCTAATTAATACTTACGTTATTATGCGTACAATTTTGCAATGAGATTTGTGTGTGACTGTGCACAGTTTAAAAACATTCAGGAGAATTAATATTTGAGAGAAGAGTGAAATATGAACCCTAAAGTAACACAAGAATCCCATGTATTTCAGAACATGTTTAGACTTATACTAAAAGGTTAGCACGATTTTTCGTATATTTTGTTCTTTGCAAATGAAACTCTTGTACCTACATAACTGCAGACATTTGGTCATTTTGATTCATGCAAACTTAAAACATAAAACAATTGAATTAACTCTTATTTAGTTTCACAGGAAGCAGTGACGATAAGTGGTTTAATGCGTCTTAAAAGGTGCAGTTTAACTTTTCAGAAGGAGCGTCCACCGCCTGCTCGTCTCCATGGAGGCGTTAAACGTGAGACAGAAAGCTTAACAAGATGGACAAGCAGGTGAAAAGTGCCCTGAGAGTGAGAGGCAAGCTGAGGTCACGTCTATTACAGCGCCCAGTACTTTCTATGTAGGACACATGCGAAAACTGTGGATTTGAATAGTGCATTTAAATTTTCACTT
This sequence comes from Rhinogobius similis, assembly GCA_019453435.1. Taxonomy (NCBI): domain Eukaryota; kingdom Metazoa; phylum Chordata; class Actinopteri; order Gobiiformes; family Gobiidae; genus Rhinogobius; species Rhinogobius similis. The sequence continues at coordinate 30,514,688 of CM033631.1, forward strand.
TTGACTAGGTTATGAAAAGATTTACCAACCCAATTATCTCTGACTTTTCATCAAACAGAATTTATTAATGTGTTGTTTTGGGGGGTTAGGTGAGGAGGGGGGGGACGGAGGACTGGAGCGGAAATCTCCAGCTCATAAAGCAAATGAAGTTTATGTGCTTCACCGAGCAGTAGACAAGATCCATTAATTTGTTTGATTTTGTGAATAATTAATTGCTCAGCGTCTTTGTCATTTTCTAAAAAGGTGCACGGGGAGAGGCTTGTTTAGTGCACGGGGAAAGTGGCAGTACAGTATCGCTACCCTGTCACCGCCAAAGGAAACATGAAAGAGCGGCTCCTAAGTTTCCGACCCCGTCAACGTTTTGTTTTGTTCAGAGGAAAAGTGTTTGTTTTTCAGAGCACAGCAGCAAGAGATATTTCCCTTTGTGACAGTTCATGCATCAGGAGCATTCAGACCGTAACTACATTGACAACTGCGGAGCTAATCGAATTTTAATCAAGATCAAACATTCAGTCATTTGTAATCGTCAATGATTAGCTTGGGATTTTTTTATCGCAGAGTTCAGACTTTGGAAGAAGAAATGTAATAATTCTAGGTGTTGAATGGCAATGATTGATGATTGCCCAGAAAATGTATACTCAAAACCATTTGTATTTTTTTTTAGTAAGACAAAAAAAAACGATGATGATTCTTTTTTGTTTTTGTCATATTGCCAAGCCCTAATTAAATTCATGAAGCATGCAAAAAAGGGCACCAAAGAAAAGGAAAAACTCAGAAGACTCCGATTTAACTGTGTTGTCTGTGCCTTTTTGTCACGTTTTGATAATGTCGGCGTTTAAATTGCCTCCGCAAAAAGCGACTGTTGGAATTGTGTTGACAATAGCCATGTTGCAAACTTGTCATAACAAATTGTGTCGGTCCACACTGCAGCAAACGTAGTACATCAGCTAACTAACCCATCTGAAAAAGCATGTGCCAAAGAAGAATGGTTTCCAATCAACACAACAAGTTAGAAATTGTGAAATACAAACGCAAAATACAAAAAGGATTTCTAAATCAAACTTTAATGCTTCATTTAAGTTGCATATTTTAAGCTAAATTCTAGTCCTGTCACAATTACTATAACGGCTTACTGTTCTATGAATGAAAAATACAAGTATTTTTGGCCAAAGTATTTATTGTGTGTACATTTAACTTGCACAAATGGAGACTTTTTTAGCCCTAGAGAGTTGAAAAAGTAACCTCTATAATTAATTATTTACTATTTAAGTACAAAAGATTCATTCAGCTTTTAATTTCTTGTATAGTGTACATTTAGAAAAAGATTTAGTGTAATTATCCAGCTTTAAGGTTGCATTAATACTTAATTCTGTATCAATATATTGCTCTTCTAAAGTCCAGCCTTTTGAACTACTTTAGCTTTAGTTTATTTATTTTTTAGTTTTAGTTTTTTATTTCAGACCCAAAGGTGGTCCATATGTACTAACTAACTCACATGTATTGGTTTTGACAATCTATTGGCATGGAAAACAAGGAAAAAGTGATTAATTTGTAATTTCTGAAAATAAAATAAAACGCTACATTCACTACTGGTGCGGAGGAGTTACGCAGGTCATAAAAAATAATACATTTCAAAGTTGATTGAAGGCAAATGAAGCACTGAAATCATCAGTATTGCCTAAATGTATGGACTTTTAAAACATGGGGGAGAAGTTTCTTGATTACCACCTCATGATGTCACAATTTGAAATCTCAATTCAGCTCTTGAAAGGATGGACTGCCTAAATGTGCAAGATCTTATTTTCCCTTTAACAAACCTTAAAACTTTGTGAGAATCTCAAAGCCGCTTTCGTTTAGTAGCTCCTTTAAAACGTAATATGGGAGCTTGATAGAGCGGCGGGTGAAAAGAGTTAGTGACCAACACAATCCCGCCGCCATTATTGACTTGGGAGGAAGTCGATAACCATTTAACGTGAGAATTACATGAAGCCAATCAACAAGCTCCGGCCACCTACTCACTTCGCACAGGTGCAATGGAGAAAGAGCTTCGGCGAGTTGGCGAAGTGTGCAAGAAAGAAGCTAGCAAGAAAATGAGAAAACGCAAAGATCTGAAGCAAATAAGTTGTTTTTTCCTCTTTCTTTCCTTTGACGCAGTAAAATTTCCCCCTTTCTTAAGCTGCCAGGGTGGTACCTCGGAGCTGAATTGCTTAGAATGCAGCAGAAGGAAGACATTTCTTTTCCTTAATCAATAATGCATTCTTTTCAATACAGCCGAGTGATGCATTATTCAACAAAGCCACCGAGATGTATGGAAGGGGGCACCAACGTCAGGAGATGCACCAACATTTATCTAATTAACAAGCAAAGTATAAAAGATAGCGTGATGGATGGAGATAAATGGGTGAAAGGGGGAAACGTCAGAAGAAAAGAAAAACAGGCTCGGAATAAGCGGGCAACCACAGTCTACGGGGTTGATACAGAGCTAGGAAGATTTAGCCCTCAATATGACAGCGCAAAAGTCTATTCAGAGCACGCAACGCCATCAAAGCATGCACAGTACGAAGGCGTGAACAGAACAGACAAACGCGCCCAGGGTCTTACAAGGCGTAATCATCGGAGGCAAGCTTCTTCCTTCTTATGGCACGCATAGAGATTAGTCCACGAAATCTGCATAGAACAAGGCGGCGTGCAGGCTCGGCGACGTGCACATCAGAGGAGGGGAGCGTCTAAACCTGGACCTGCCGAGGGTAAAGGGGGGGAGATGGTGGAACTTAAAGGAGGAGAGACATAAAGGCGAACGTAATCCTTGTTTTAAGTGGAGAAGTGCGGTGCTTGCCAAAAAGGGGGTTTAACTGTATAGCGCATTATCACAGTTTAGAGAGTGAGTGTAAACATGACCTCAAGTCAAATTGTGTTGTTAAGTTTGCACAAATAAACTGTGGACAAGACTAAGACGGCAAATAAAAACAAAATGGTGAACTGAGCCAGGCTGCAGTTAAGCGTGTGCGATGTTTCCCATTAGTCTCATCTATTAAAGATGAGACTAATGTAGGTCCCATTTGTCTTATTTTGTCCATCCATTGTCTAAACATACATTAAAGAACACATAAGAACCTATATTAACTTTTATTATCAAAAACAAATAAAATATCTATATTATACAAGAAAGACAGCGTATAGTTAAAACAGGAACTGGCTATAAAGGCCTGTAATTTATTTGCATTAGGATAAATGCCCTTCATATTATGCAGTGAAAAAAAATAAGTCAAAGACATTTTGTAAGGATTTGTTGGGTAATAGTGAAGCTACTGACAGGGACACCAGTTTTTATTCAATCAGGACCATAATTCGTGGATAAACAACAACTGCCTGAGATAATCTCAGGCAGTTGTTTCTGTATGCACCAGAGAGGTGCAGTGGGCAGGGTAAAAAAATAAATAAATCAAGTTAAAACATGTACCTGACTTGTGGCTCAAAATCAAGCCTTTTTAGTTAAAGAAAAAATATTATGCTTATGCTTTTTGTATTTTTTTCAGCCTTTAAACCTGCTCTTGAGTGCCTTCAGTTTGACATGTTAAATGCTTTGATTTTTTATTGCAAAGAAAGATGTTACTTTATCACTGCATTGGGAGATGCTATATTGAGTTAGCTGTGGCTCCAACTACTGGCTGTACAGGCAACACATGTAAACATGTACCCACAATGCACTGCAGTATGCAGTGGATCTGACGAAGTTGCAGTTATAGCAATTAGACAGAAGAAATGTTCAGAGTGCGTCTTGCTATGATGACGTCAGCGATCATCTACGTCACTTATCCAGTGCTGGAGAGGGAGAGGATTTCAGTATTCATCAAACAAACGTGAATCAAACTAAATGCTACTACAGGTTTGTTTTTGATGACGGAACAATGTTAAAACTGGCTAAAAGCTCAGCAAAGTCAATTTTGCACAATGTTTGTCCTTTAAGTATATGTATTCTAAAATGCTGCCTGTGCCACCGTCGTCTTGGCAGAAATCTAGGAGAAACTCTGCGGTTTGTAGGACTTGAACGGCAACGCTTGACGTACCACACGGACGCACCGAATTTGGACAGGTCAGTCAAAGGGACTAAATATTGCAATACCCTTCCACCAAAAAAAGTCACTCTGTGGCTGCCTTCAAACTGCACCTTAAAATATGTAAAAAGAAGAAAAAAGTTCTCCTGTGCTCCTTTGCTATAATCTGGTATATTTACACTATAATTAAAGATGCTCATTAATATGCACTCTTGTCACATACATTAATAAAGCACGCAGCCGCTCAACTCAAAACAATTTAGCTTGATTAATTAATTAAGTACATAAGCAATTAGTCAACAAGCAACTCAAAACTGTCATCCCCAACTCTGTTCATCAAAAGATGTTGGTAGTTTTACTGTAGTAGTTGTATAAATGAGTCACGCAAAAAAAAAAATGTTGAGAATAAAAACTCAAAAGCTTTTTTTTCCCCCCATTTTTAACCAGAAGGAGTGATGCTGTTGCCACATTTTAATTCCATTTAAATCACCAAACAATATTCCATTCTAACCTAAAAACATGCAAAACTACTACAAATATATACCAAATGAACCTGTCTGTAAACGTGTGTGTTTTGTCTGAATCCCATGGACCTGCAGCCAAAACAAGAGAAGCCAAATTGGAAGTCTGATCACTGTGGAGTGGATCGTTTTCCCCCGGCTCCCTTCAGATGTGATGTCAAGAGCTCGGCGACTGCTGTTTCAATGACACTCTCCAGCAGGTGCCAATCAGGACACTCAGTAATTCCCCTGCTCGGTAGCCTCTACTCCGGTCAAACGCCGGGATTATTCCACCCCCCCCCCCCCCAAGCCTGGCCTCTCCCTTCTCTCCTCTTATACGCTTTCCTGAAATCTTTCTTAACTCTTGCTCTGAATCGATAAATCGTTACCTCAGCAACAATTCTTTATTAACTGTACACAACAGTTCCATAGGTTCAACATGACCCTTCACAGGAAAAGGGAGTTTTTTGTTGAAACCTTCCAGAACCTACTGTATACAAAGACGCTAGAGACAAAAAGCAAGTTAGCAGCATGTTTTCGTATCTTGCAACGCAATTGGTTCCGAAAAATAAGCTTTTTCTCTTGAGGAGAAAGTAGGCTAAGTGTAAGTCTACTGCAAGTATTATTTTGACAATGGCATGAAATAAACCACACCTCTTGCGGCTGACCCCATTTCCTTTGCTTACATAAAAGGGCTTAGTAAAGACACACAGATACTATATGTAGCTTCTTAAGGATGCTTAAATGCTTACCATGCTTTTTTAGCTATAAATATCACAATGTAAGTGTGGCGGGGGGAGGCATTGTGTCAGAGATACTCAGTGCCATTTATGTGCCTGCGATCACAGCCAAAGTTGATTGGCAGGCGGATGGTATTGCCCATTCGAATGTGAGAACCAGTTGGGAGACTCCATAGCACCTGGTGTGAGGGAATCCTGCACAAAGTGTTCCAGAAAACCACCTACGTCTACTGCTTTCTCACACCTCTCCCCTAGGCCATCTCTTGTATGCAAATTGCTGTATTATTCCATCTGCGAACACCTCCCCTGCAGCCTGCTCGCTCTGTATCGCCTCACCGACAAGGCGTGCACTGATATGTCCAAGATACAGCCGTGCTTCCTTTCAATCTGCGAGCGTGATAACAGTGGATTTTCGGAATTTGTAAAGCAGAGCGTCGGCCAAAAGCGGTCGAGGCTGACAGGTTAGTGTGTGCTTTGTGTTCCCATCAGTTTACAGGTTTGTGGTTGAGCACAGATGGTACACCAGAATTTCGGGCAGCTCTCCTAAAACCAACAAATTACACTCTGTACAGCCATGCAACACTCACACGGGTACAAGCCCAACCGGTTCAAAGCCAAAACACCAGTCAATCAGCCATTCGCTACCGATTCAGTCACTCCGAAAAGTTTTTAAGCTTACCTTTTCTGCCATGATCATCGAAGACCCTCCGTGGATGCCTAAGATCGGAATGAGTGTCTGCGAGGAAATAAAATCCAAAATCTGTGCCACGGCCTCCTGATCCGTGCCATCTCCGAAGATCACGCCGTGGATCTTAGTCCCGGACATCAGGTCGCACATGTGAGTGATAATGCTTTTCGGATCGGTTTCATTCACCAACAAAGTCACCACGTTTACGTCGATGGGGTCCTCTTTGCTCCACAACGCCCGAATGTCACGGTCGGAGATGTAGCGCGTGCGTCCGAGGATTACGGCAATGTTCAAGACGGGCACTTTTTCCGAGCCCGTTCGTTTCTGGGCGGCCGCTGGGTGGGCCATGACGAGTAGAACCACCAGGATGGCCCAGCATAGTAGTAGGATCCTGCAATAGCCCCTTCTGCTCCTCCTCTTGCTTCGGCTGGTGCTGTGGGACATCGCGCCGAACCACTTCATCCCCTGCAGAGGTGAGAACAGCGACGGGGTTTGAGGAAGGTGGAATGATATCAGATGAAAAGGGTGAGATCGGGGAGGTGAGGCGTGGGGTTTGAAGTGTAGGACAAGATGGTGGAAAAGGGAAGAGACAGGAGAAATAAATAGTTAATGCGAAGCTCTTTTGGTACAAGCGTTCAAAGCACATCTCACTCCTTTTCTCTGCGGAGTTATTAAGCACATAAACCTGGTGCAGTGGGAGACGGCCTTGAGAGGAAGCAGCAGAGGTGCGGCAGCTAAAGAAAAGATGACTAACTAGCCTGCTGAATGGTCACGATTCAGATGCCATTTGGATAAACAAGAAAAAGGAAAGTAACCAACACTTTTTTTGGAATTGGGAAAACATAGTTAGAATCAGGCACGAATCTGGGGGAAATGTGTCACAACATGTTCTTACAGGGAAGGGTTTGAAAATGCTCAGGGGGTAAGGGGCCAAAATGTGGTAAATACAGGCATAAAACTTTGACAGTTGCATAATTCTGTGTGGAATTTTGCATGTTCTCCCTGTTTGTTTTGCCGTTACTACAGTTTCACCCCTCTGTACAAAATGCCGGAAACATGTATAACAGGGCCAGGACTATGCAAAATAAAAATTTCGGAACTGCTGTGGGCCTTTCTTAGTTACATACATTTTCAAAAAGACATGATGAAACAAATAATTGAAACTCCAAAGTACAACTGCTTCAGTCAGCTTAGAGAGGCATTCTCACGTCCCCACAGCTACAGAGCGCGTGCACCGAGCAGATCATTGGGAGTCCTGGGGGTAAGTTAGATGGGAGTTACATAAAGACTACAAAGAAACAGGACTATTATTAGCTTGGGATGCCAGATAGCGTTCTCCTGTGTTTTAAAAGTGCCACTGCAGACTTTGGACAGTGTAAATGAGTATTAGAGATGTTCAAAGCTAAAGAATGGATGTGAAGAATGAGGAAAAGTATCTAATACATCCTTAATGACACTTATTGCTGTTCAAGAGTATGGCATCAAACGTCACCATAATTAGCATTAATAAAGATTTAATTCATAATGAAAATAGTTCAACAATGATTCAGGCTTAGTACCTACTTAGGGTTAGGAGTTTAGGTAAGGGGATAGCAGCTAGGGTATTAATTAAGTAATTACTACTTTATCTTCCTGGCTAAACTCACGTCTATGCTGGACCATGAGTCCCACCCCCTGCAGGACGCTCTGTCTGCCCTGGAGAGCAGCTTCAGTGACAGACTGATTCACCCTCGCTGTGTGAAGGAGAGGTTTCGCAGGTCTTTCCTTCCTGCTGCTGTCAGACTTTACAATGAACACTGTTAGCCCTGAACATGTGTCATTCACCCGCTACAATCATGTGCAATATAATTTATCATACTATTAATACACTTTTACCTCACTATAGTCACTTACTGTATATAACAATACACTTAAGCCACTTTAGTTACCATTTTTACTGTAAATGAGAGTGTGCACTTTATACTTTATATTGTACTTTTTATGACCATGTTTATTTATCCTATTTTATTGCATGCGCCTATTTCTTTCATTCCTGTCCTAAACTGTGTGTTGCAACAGTGGAATTTCCCCATTGTGGGACAAATAAAGGATCTCTTATCTTATCTTTCTTATTAAACTCTTTGTCCATTATACATTTGGTCATTGTTTATGCTTTAGTAAGGCTAATTAAAAGTGCAGTCATTATAAAGTGTTATCAACTTATTTATGTCCATGGAGAGAAGCAGCTCACAGTAAATATGCATGATTATCAAGGATGTCCACAATGGAATTGAATAAACGCTAAACCGATAATGCCATACTGAAAAAATACCGGAAAAATGTTATGGTACACCTTTTATTTCCTCAAAAAGTCATGAAAGACACATCCAATCTCATGCAAAAATGTGAGAGAAGAAACTAACTAATCACACATATTTCAGAGCTCTCACACTTGGTCCTGGTTTGAGCCCATTTTAGTCCAGATATAGACTTGATTTGATCCTGTTCTAGTCCTGATTTGGTCCTGGTTTAGTCACCGTTTAGTCCCAATTTTTATGTAGTGTATGTACAAGTGTGAACACGCCCTAATCATGACCACATGCCGACCGGATATTGCATTATCCTGTATTACTAAACTAATTACAACCACGCATGATTTGCTAATTGAGACTATTTAGATTACCACAATGGCCTTTTTCCTGGAGCTGAAATAGTAAGACTGATAGCCGTTCTCTAGAGGAGCGTGAAATGCGTGTGACAGTGTCTTGGCTCCGGCGCGTGGTGTAGGTGTGCGGCGTTCAGCATGAGCAAAATCACAAGGGCATGAAACATATGGTCACATCATGTACCCATGTGCACTCAACGATTTATGCCTCCACCCCCCCGTGTTTTTTGCATCAACATTAGGGCTGTTGTTGTTGCATGAGTGACTCCCAGATGCCCTCGTACATCATGCCTGTAGATGCCCAGGTCATACCATCATAGGACAATTATCTCATGTCTGCCTATTAACACAAGGAAATCCGTAAGTCAAGGTTAAATCCTTCACTTAGGGCTGAACAATTTGGATAAATAGTAATAATTAATTGAATTTGCAATTTATGTTTATGATTCGTATCTTGCATTTATTCAATTACTGGAGTTTATTATTGCATTGAAAAACATGCATTCTTTCTGTGACTGGGCTCGCCTGTGCACAGATCTAATCTGTAACTTGGTCTGGTAGCGACACCTGCTCGTCTCCCAAGTTTAATGTCTTGTTGTGGAACATTCAAAAACATCTCCATGGAGACAAGCAGGTAGCAGGTCTCCACATGTAAAATAATTCAGTCCACCTCTAAAATTTGAGATCGGACTGAAAAATTATTAGCAAAACCAATCCAAGAATCTTCTGCGTTTGTTTGCAACCTTCAAAATGGCAATTTTGATTGTGCTAAATGTTGCAGCTCATTTAACACTTTTTAAGACCTCTTTTATGAATTGCATGTCTGTATGAAGGACATGTGTTTTTCACTTCTGCCTCATCTGCCCATTACTTCTGCAACATTCAGTCAAAAGGAAGGCCATAAGGAGGCGTTTAATGTTGGTGGAAATTCTTGTAAGTGACTTCTGGATCAAACTGCCATCAAATAAACAAGAATGGTATACCCACAGAAAAGATTAACACAATACAAGCACAAGTTTTGAAAATGGCACATCTGTTTTGGGCAAGGGTGTTCAAACGTTTCCTATCGAGGGCCGCATTTCGAAATATAGACCAAGCCGAGGTCCACAAATCAATCTTGAAACGTAAAAAAAAGTTGCATTTATTTGATGTTTTAAGTGGCACCACGACTAAATTCAGTCTCAGTGCCTTAATATCAGGTCTTTCTCGCACTAAAATATTAGTTATTTAGGTTACAATTGTAGAAAAATTTGCGGTAAAAAGTACTTCTCGGACCAATTCAGCGGTAGGTCTGAGGGCCAAGAAAAATTGGTCATAGTTTGGATATACGTGGTTTTGGGGATTATATGTCTGTCAATTATGGATGGGTGCTATTAACAAATATGAAGATATTATGGCATTCCATCAGAAAAGTGCTAAAACATGCCTATAGATGTCTTCACTTATGTTGAAAAATCGCACAAAAAGTGAATAGAGGGTAGAAATAAACACTGAAGTGCAGAAATTTCATTGTATTCCCTTACAGGTTACACTTGGGTTAATCTGCTCTTTTTGTACTCTTTGAATGTTTATATTTTTCATACTCAATATTCAAATTTTGTATATCTCCAAACAACAATAGTTATATTATACTTTTTTCAATAGACCTGCCCACCTCTACTGCCAAAAAACAGACATTGTTTTGACAGCTAAACGATACAGAATTGCAATGTTGCACAGTAATTCTTATATAAATCCCGCTGCTCCAGTTAGATAGCAAAATATTCTTTATCAAAGTACAGAACAGATGGGGAGTCAGAAGTTCCGGCATGATCTTATAAAAAAATGAATGGTGTTTTTCTGTGGGCTAAGATTTGTCATCCCTAGTTATGCTGTTATGAAATGGGAGACTCCGGTGGAAGGCTCTATTGCCAGAGCTGAATAATACATGTGGGCTCACTGTGTCATCTTGTGATTTTTAAAACAAGCAAAGAACACACCCCCACCCTCATCCCTCCCCCTTCACCCTGTCCATCTGAGCATAAACAGTGGTGCAGCCGCACTCATGAATCATCCCATTCTCTGCACTGAACACTGATGCTTATAGACTTCCTCTTCCTTAAAAAGTTGTGCTCTTGAATAAAAATACTATGGTAAAACTTTGTAATGAAATTGTTTTGTAAGTTAAGGTCGAAAAGCCTTTTGCGCAGAGTTTTAAACACAAAGGAGCCATAAATGATCATGTGTTTACTTTGCTAAATGTGTTTGCCCCACCAGAGGGGGATGTTGTGTTGCTCTCTTTGTCTTGTTCCGTTTTTGTTTTGTTTTTTGTTTTCATGTCTTATGTATTATATTAAAACAATAAAATGAAAATAGTTTACCAAGAAGGATTCAGGCTCAGTAGCCAAGTGATCTAAGCAGCAGCACGAGTCAGGCTCTGTGCCGCCGGCTTCAGTGTCATGAGATTAATTTATTTATGTGTATTCAGGGACAAGTATGTTTCATGAGCTCATGTCATATGCTACATTTTAGCCCAGGCTAATTCCCAACATCAATTCTTGGCTCAAACAATTTGAAGAATGTCCTCCCTGCTCTCACAACACTGCCTTGTCTGGTTTCATAACGCCTGCAGTCATAAAATTCTTTGCAGAAAAAAGAAAATCAACTCTGCAATTAAGATTACATTTTTTTCATAGTATTGTTCTGTTAAAAGACACAGAGGCACATTAGCATTTGAGAGGAGATGGAAGAATTGAGATATTTGTGGAGGTCAAAACTACAGGGTGAGCAACTTTCTCACAAAATAAAACGGGATATGTTGATGAAATTAAGTTATTAAAAGTGCACTGCGAGATTATATTGTTCTGCCTAGAATCATCCTCATTAAACATATTTATCTTGAGTGGTTTGATAGCGGTGCAGTGGGTTCAATTCTTGGCTTTAACCATTTGCTAAGTGTCTCTCCCCTTCCTCCCATTTCACACTAGACCTGTCACATCAAATAAAGCCTAAAGCAAAATAAAAACATATTAATCTTGCATCTATCCAATTACAGAGTTGTTAATGCTCAAAAATAAACAAAAACATACACTCTTACTATGAGCTGGCTCAGGTCGCCACAGATCTGACCTGTACTTTAGCCTAGTAGCAACCAAAATACTGTGGAACATTCCAGCTAAAGTAACAAGCCAGTGGCAGAACCTCTACAAGAGAAGTTAAAAACAATGCGACCTTAATTTGATTGTGATTGATCTTGCAGTCCAAATTAAAGGCTAAATTATCTTCATTTCTCAAAGTAAAGTTCTCATCCAGAAAATCCCACCTGCTAAAAAATATTGGAGCATTCAGCTGAAGCTATTATGATCTCAACCATTATACCTAAACTATTAATAGTTCAATATTCATGGGTCGCACTGTGTGAAAGTGCCTTACCTCAGCACTTTAAGGAGGTTACCGCAGAGCCATAAAGTCCACCGAGGCTGGGAAACAGGAGGAGACGAGCTAAATCGGACATTTTGAACGTCAGGGGTTTTTGGCTAACGTGTGCAAACTACAGACAGTTAACATATGAAGAACGAAGATGCATTTATTAGAAAATGAAGAATAATTCTACCAATTGGATTCCAGAAGGATTCCAAGCACTGCAGTCTTTCTGTTTGAATTTACACTTGAAATTCAACAGTTACATTGAAGGTTTTCTCGCTAATTAACAATCTCACGAACGAGTGGTGTGACCTACAAAGACAACACAGCAAAGGCAATGCAACAGGGGAGAAGGGACTGTAAAGAATGCAACAAAAAAGAGAAATCCCATTGATCTACTAGGACTTACCCACACTGCCATGGTCTCTATGGTATGTAAAATGTATGAAGGTTTGGCATGCACATCCCTTTAAGAGAATGCTCCCATATTCAAAACATCTCTCGGCTCTAAATCTCTCCAAGCTAAAACATGAGCTCTGAAACGGATTCCTCTCTTGTCGAACCATAGCCACTAGCCCTCTCTGAAGACTAACACAAAATAGGTTTCACGCGCATCAATAATTCAGTGGCATTATCTTTACATGATGATTAATACGATTGCATTTACCGCTGTACTCCTCCTCCTCCTTTCTCTATTTCTAAATGGCATTAAAATTGGATTAACACACTGTACGACACACACTATGGCGATGATTTATTTAGAAAGCCAGGGATAGAATGGTTGAGAATGATAACTGGGCGGTTTTGACACAAAGGCAGCAAGTGTGTAGAATACTTTTGCATTTTTACATGTTCAGCCAACAAAGTACAACGAGCTAAAAAATGCACAACAAGATAAACACAATGAAAGGTACTCCCACCAAGTTCCTAGCTCACGAGAGGTAGGTTTCTAGGCGCCGCACTGCAGTCGCCCTACTGCCCTGGCGTAGGGGTGGATTTTTACAGTCTTGAAAACAGAACTAGTTCATTTTAAATAATTTGCAGCGGTCCAAACTTATTCCTTACTTTCTTAATGCATTCTTAGCGTTCCAATTATTGACAGTGATGTGTTTTTAAGTGCATTTGTCATCACATCACTTCTAACAACAACTAGGATGCTACTGTGCACCCGAGTTAACCAGTAAACACTTCATCTTTGGACGCAGACGGCACACAGTGGTCTCATTAGAGCTCAGAGCTTTAAGACAAATAAATATCCCATTATTTTTTAAGATTACCCCAATGATGATAAGTGTGAAAGAAGGGGAAAATTAAGCACAAGTGAGTGCAAAAATAATACTGTTAATCCATTTTTAAGATTTGTACAATTTTGTTTTTTTTATAAGTTGTTATTGAGGACACTATAAATCATTATTCTTAGCAGCTGTTTTATTATTATACATTTTTTATACATCTTCCACTTATGTCCCAGTGGTGTAGTGCAGGTCAAATATAGATGACAAAAATATAAATCATGTAGGCACTGAAACTTTCCAACTGTTACATTTTTATCTACTTCATGAGGGATGTTAAAGGTGTACTTTGCAACTTTTCTGGTTTGGGTCCAGCACGCGATTGAAGTGTAATTACTTTGCATTGAATGTTCCATATTATGGTATTAAACTTATCCACCACAAGTAAGTGACCCCAAACGGCCAAATGATCCATTCAGATCTGTGGAGAGGCGAGTCAACTCACAGGAAGAATGCATGCTTTTCAGTAGCAATAACAACAGCTGTAATTTAACATAGGCAAAACAGATAAGTTTAATACCTTTCTGTGGAACCTGCCAGGCAATTCAATAACATTTCCATGGAGACAAGCAGGTGGCAGATGCTCCACCAGATAAGCTACACAGTGCACCGTTACAGTCCCAGGTTTCTACTTTGATGTCAGTTACATTCCATCGTTTGCCTTCACTGTTTCACTGAAATGTTCTGACGGGAAAGAGCCTGTAACTACCATAAATGTAAATTTGAGAATGTGTGCTCGAGGGATAACACAAATATCATTTGTTTATTTATCAAACCACTTTTAAATTACTTCTGTGACAGAGAAGAACGATAAGTGTCTAAAGGGGAGTTTTAATTTGTCCCTGAATAGTGGTGAGGCCGGGGTTATGATTGTTATGATTTTGAGACGGAAGATTTTGAGCAACTATGATTTTCTGAGGCTTTTTATCACAACAGGGACTGCAGGAAATTGGTTTCAAAGGACAATTGTGCTTTGCATGACTTTCACCTTTGGGAACTGAAGTGCGAAATTGTTGAAATAAATTGAGATTGTAGAAATTTTCGTGAGAGCATTCTTGGGCATTTAAACAAGGTTGACTAAAACTGTAGATTAAAGACTTCCCGCCTTGTTACAAAAAGATTAGGTCCAACTAAATCCTTCAAAATAATTTTAAAGGGGCCACATTGTACAAATTCTAGTTTTCACCTACCTCCTATCCCCGCTCACATCCCTATGCTTGCGATTTTTTTCGCCCTCAAATTAAGACATCAAGTGATAAATATCAGGTTCTAAAATGTCACGTGGCCACATTTCAAATATAAAAACATGTAAATGACAATCTGGAGCATGCTACGGTAAAATGTCACTATGAGGAGGCGGGACTTATCAGTTTCTCTGTTTGAACAGGAAGTCAATGGACCTGTTTCTATTACCCAGCCATTTTAGATCAATATTGTAGTTTACATTGAGCAAAATGTACAATAACGATGCACTTATTTGCTCAGTTTTGCTGCACTGTAGAAGAGCAAATGAACTGTTTTCTGTAATCCCATTTCAACAAAACCATCCAGGATTCATTCATCCATCATTTTATACTGATATCATGAAAGTTGGCAATAATATATTACTCCTTCGTTCTGGGCACACAACACTAAAACATTCTCTACTTTTTTGACATCCAGATGCAACAAAACTAACAAGATGGAAGTTTATAATGACTTTGTTACGCCTTTAGATGTTTCAATACCGCAACATTATCATCTTTAACCCTTAATTACAGTCAAACTAACTCATCCTAAACCGCTGAATCTCACATGATTAAGTTCTCCACAAATTCCTCCACTCATTTGCCTCTCCCTCCTCTGAGCCTTTCTTCCCTGGACTCTTGGTTCCCCCTCTCAAGCCCTCGCCATCTGCTGCGTGCGCCCCGGCTTGTGCATGAGCGCCCATGAGAAGCCCAGTGGAAGTAATGGTCTGTTACCACTCAGGCTTCAACATGTTGTCTGCCCACTGCACACAAGCCTCTTTAGCTTGCCTACAAATGCCCCCTGTGCATGTATGTGTGGAGCAAGAGCAGGAGTAAGATCACTTGTACTCGCTTATATAATGGATGTCAACACTTCGGCCGAGTCTGTCCGGTCCCCTGCTTCTTTCAGTACTCGGCACCAAGCAAGAACAAGCCTAGTTGTTTGTTGTTCTCTTAATCCAATTTTGGTATTAAAGCCACAATATCACTCGTCTCACATATAACACAGTGAATCCAGAATCTTTCACAATATCACCGTTAACATGTGATGTCAATCGAGCATGCTAACAGTTCGAAGAAAAAAAGCGACATGATACTTTACAGTGAAAGGCTAAAGCAGTGTTTCCCAACTAGGGGTATGGGAGCTGACCAGGGAATGATCATTGGAATGATTTAAAATGAAAGTGAAATGTAATTACACTTGAATATAAAATGCTCTTTTAAGTAAATTTGACATCCTTGGGAATGACTTATGGGAAGATTCTGGGCATAAATATCATTAAAACATGAAACTTTTATAGTCTTCATTAAAAATACATTGCTAAACAGATATACACCTAATCAAGAATAATACATTACACAAGTTAGGGCATAATCAGAGCGTGAAAAGAAAATTAGAAGGCACTTGAGACAAAAAATTATAGGAACCACTGGGCTAAACGATAGTAAAATTGTACTCCTTGAACTGTTTGTCTTTATGTGTTAGCAATTTGATCAAGTAATGCACACAGATGAATTTAAAAAAGCGCATCGTTGGCTAAAGAAGTAAAGAATGCCATGCGTAGGGACAAACATGGCACAAATTAACTTGTACGACAGAAAACACATCTCATAACGCCATATTGTGTGCAAATTCATTTATAGTCTGTAAATATGCACCATTTACATTCAGTTGTGTGCTAACGTCTCATGGGATTCTGATTTGTAGTTAATTTAACTGGCGAATAAGTGCATCTGTTGTGTTTTTCTTGCTAAGCTTTTAAAGTAAGATGGAAAAATAGAAGAACGTTAGGCAGTAATGTCATTTTTGTGCTGAGGGAGGAATGCGTAACGCTTATTTGCACGTCTAAAATATATATTGTCCTTCTTTGGGCATCAGCTGACGCCTTAACACAGCAAAAGGAGGCGGTGGGGGTGAAAAGGACTGCGATTCTACAACGTGACTGATCCATGAGAGCGGCAGAGAGGAGGGCGGCACAGTCGACGTGGAAATTCGTTTGGATCTCCCTATTAGATCTATTGAGACCGAAGACAATGCAAGTGCGACCCCTAGTGGACGGACGAGAAGCGAGCGGGTTTTATTTTAACCCACACTTACTCCAGGAGACGCTCCACGCTGAGTCAAAGATTAGTATTTTTAGAGTAGAGCTTTCCTTGGCATGACGCATCTGACGTACATTTTGCGCTAAACGTATTTTCTTCGTCAAATAAATAAGCGGCAGCGGTATACTCCCTGTAGAGACTTAGCGCAGTGACTTATTATTCCAGGAATGGGATGAGAGACACGAGCGAGCTGCAAGTTGTGCCAACCACAGCACAGGCAAGACAAAAACCGCAATGTGGTCTAAAAAACTAGTGGGCGCAATGTTTTTTGAAAAGACATCTGAAAACACGTCGGTGCGTTTTTGCTTCTGTGGCGTACTGCGTGCTTATACCTCGCGCCTTTTTTTTTTTTTTAATCCACGACTGGGCATTTCATTCAAACGCACCACGAAACAAACGCGTCTTTCTGTTGTAAAATGCAAAAACGTTCAACGGCAGCGGCGGCAGAGCACGCCAAAAATCCCAAAATGTACGTTGTTGAGGTGTAGCGCGCTTTGAAGCAGCCTGCGCTCTGCTCACTGCACCAGCATTACGCATTTTACGAGGGAGAACACTTGACGCAAGAGCTGAGAGAAAATCTATGTTATGTACAGGTATGGTGAACTGTCCACCTGCGCGTTAGGCATTTCAACAGGGGGAAGGTGTCAGCGTGCCGTACTTTGGCGGTGGGAAAGCGCCGCAGTGCATCCTCTCGATCCGACTCCACAATAATGAGTGCAAAATGACTGATAAAAAGTACTTACAGCATCTCCCTTCCGCGGAGCTCCAAAGCAGTGGTTTTAGATGTCATCATAACTGTTCCCCTTCTCCCGTCTGAAAGCATGCAGCCTCTCCGGTGATCTGCACAACACAGAGCACAAAAAGCAAGCTCTCGCAGTCAATTATTTCCACCGTGTGTCCAAAAAGCTGAATGAAATCCCCCTTTTTTCAGACTTCGGGAGGCTTCGGAGAAAAATCACAGTTGTTGTTGTAATCCAATCTTCATTTTGCTCTGCGCTGAATCTCCACTGCGAGCTTCCATGGTGCTGCCTCTATGCGCGCGACGAGAGCTCCCGATATCCCGTTATTCCTGTCCCAGGCGAGGAGGCGATCGCCGGACACACGCAGACGCACACGCTCATTGGGTTGTACAGTAGATGCTGTGGCTGTGCTCCGGCAGGTTTCCCACCGCGCACGGGACCCGCTGCAGCGACGTCTCTCCCCCCGTTCTCTCTCTCTCGCTCTCGAGCTGTGGATCCCGTCGCGCACGTGAGACTGGACCTCGGTACGGTGTGGTGAATGTGCACGCGTGTGTGCGGTGTGGCGCCAGTGTGTGCCTGCGCGCTTCTGCAGAGGCACGGCACGGGCACCGGGATGGATGGATGGATAGACGTACGGACTGTGCGTCGGTCTGTCCCTCGCTCACTGCGCTAGAGCGCGCTCAGCCCAACGCTGGAGAGTTGTCTCCAACACTTTGACTCTTGTATTCAAGTCGCATCTTGTGCTTTCCGGCTAAACACCTCCATTCGCCCGGTCTTGTAGCAATTTCACAGTAATTCATTGGTTTTAAGCACAGCAAAACAGCACGCACAGACCACGCAGTGATGCACAACAAGTTGTACCGATATTTAAGATTTTACACATTTAATGAACGTACATGCACCTAGCCTCAGCCTATGCAAATGTTTTAAATGCAATTGGGCAGTTTCTCTTCTCACACAAAAAGCTATCAATAAAATAGAATTAGCATAGCCTATTAGCTTGACGTTACAAAACGTGGTGTCTCAAACAACAGGACTTACCCATAGCCTCAAACAAGCTAAAACTGTAGTAAACAATTATTTTAAACCACGAAACTAACACACAGTAGGCAGACGTAATTTCAACGACTATCACAATTTCGACATTTTTTTTTTTTTTAATCAATTTTCAGACCTAATTAGAGAACTCACGTGCATCTGCGCAGTAATCTCAGTAGTCGGCCTATGTTTTACTTTTCACAACCCACAACCATCTTCTTCCGCCTTTCCACAACTTATCAACGCAATTACGCCCTATTTCTTCTCTTAAATTCCCTAACACATGTCCTAGAGTGTTAGTATGTTGCAAACACAGCCTGGAAAATGGCGCTTTGATGATGCCAAGCCTAAAATTAGATGTCCTCATGGGCCTATATTGCTAACACATCATCTGTATTAAAATGCATGAGTTCATTAAACAGAGGAGCTTGGGGCCTTGTCTATAGTGTACAGGACGGGAGGGGGACGGGGGGAGGGTCAGGGAAATGTTGGGCTGTGTTTGTCTCCTTCACTATGAGAGATAAGATTATAGAAGAGGTGTAGTGAAATTACAATGTTACTGTAACACATAACTGCACAAGCTGATTAACTGCATGCAAAAGATTGGGGAAAAGTTGGGTGAAAATTATCTCAGCGGGATTCTCTTGGATAGACAGGTTATATAAAAAATAAATATTACTCTGTATTACTGATTGTTATATTTAAATACGTTACAAAAATACAAAAGCTGCATTTAACGATTATTTTTGTAATAGAATAAGCCAAGACGTTCCATTTAGCTTTATTGGCTATTTCCTGAAAAATAACAAACGTTCAAGATTTTGTACGTACAATCACAACATCTCAGGAGGATCTTCTTGTCGTGCCAGTAGCCTTGGAAACCATCAGGACCATCAAGGTTACACTCAGAGAATAAAACTTTCTTCCCTTCAATGTCTCATGTTTGGCGCTCTCTTGTAAAGTCCAAGTAGCAGTTCTGTGGTGTGTTTTGAAGACGTTTTTTTGTTTTTGAAGCCCTTCAGTGGCAGTTGTCATGTGATGGTTATTGGGCTGTACTCTGCACCATTAACAGCCACCATTTGGGTCAAGGATCGTCCAGTGTCTTGCCGGACAGTCAATCGGATCCTCCGGCTCAGTGCTGGGGTCATTTCTTTGGGTTTTACTTTTTGTTCCATAACCTTCAGGATCTTTTAAGAAATTCCAAATAACTATTTCTTCGTCCCACCTCAGCAGCAATAGCGTGCTGTGAGAGGCCCTGCTTATGCCATTCAACAGCAAAGAGAAAGTTTTTTCCGCGCCATCAATTGACAGAAAATGACACTGAATACATATTTTTGCACAGATTTGGGCTTTTAAAGGCATGTGGTCCTAAACTTTTGATCAGCTGCAGAACAGACTATTTCAAATTGTTCTTAATAAAATGTTTACTCAAAGGTTTTTTTTTTCTCTCACTCCCATTTCTTGTTGCATATTGAAGATTTAACTTGGAACCTTAAGATCCAACAATGTAAAATGTGACTTTTGACATGTATTCAACTGGTCTTTAACTTTTGATCAGGATTGAATGTCCAATTTAGGAATTAAATCAAATTATTATTATTTTTTGCCCAAAATCACAACAACAGTTGCCTTGATGGGCGGCAGGTGGAAAGAAATTTAATTTAGCAATTGACCCTTTTCTCAGCAAGGAAAAACTACAAAAAATCCTGTGGGAAAAAGTAAGTTCATCCAGTTCCGAGAGAGTTCCTCCAGGCAAATGGGAACATCCAGGTCTAGGAACTTTGTATGTGTGGAGCATGTCCCGCACGGCTGCTGCACCTCACACTTCTGCAGAGTGGAGAACGCCCCAAGCCCCAGGGCAGCCATGGCTCTGTTGTATGAACAAACAAAGATGCATATACCATGAGCCACCACTGGCGCTCACTCTGTACAGGGCCAGACCTTGGTTCAGACAGAGACCGGATCAAAGGACCAGCTGTTTGGTCCAGACCATGGTCCACGGAAGAATTCACACCTGGACTTTGAACCAAACCAAACAGGAAAGCAAGAGGAAGAAACATTTGTGCCTGAAATTGTTGCCCTTGTAGCGCCAATGGTCCGACACAAACCCCTCATGGGAGGGCGTGTACCTGGTACTGATGTTCCCCGTATGGATGGAGGAACTATAGTACCGGCAAACCTAGGTATCTCGTATTTTAAAAAGTCCTGGTGTTTCACAGGTACGTGCACAGTCCCAGAGGTCCTGCAGTTCCTCGTGTTCACGTTACTGTTAGGTTTCAGCCTTTTCACTGACACACAACTGTAAAAACCAATTAGCCCACGTGTTTGTTCAGTGGTGTGACGGGAAAGAGGTATTAGTTCAAATAAAACTCACTTGTGCATATTGTCTGTATTAATCTCCACCAATTATAGGCTTCTTAACTTTCTCATATTCAATGACAAGTAGTTTTACTGCTTAAAAACATGCACAGCAACAACATGTTACTGTGAGTGGGGTCGCCACTCCACAGATCTGACCTGACACTTGATTTGGTGTTTTGCCTAATTTTGTGAACACTAAATTATATAAGCTACCCCTTAGATAAAAGGGGTTGCTTGACAGGCTGCCTAGAGCAGTGGTGTTTCCCACCGTAAAGTCTTTGGTGGTGAATTCTTTGTCGTTGGAACGCAGTACTTCATAGCGCCCCCACCTGTCACATGGGGGTAGGACCAGTACAGTAACTTCTGTTCTGTTTAGGACTTGGAGGGTGCAAAGCATAGGGTTCCTGCTCAATATGTCACCTGAAAAGAAAAAAGAAAAAAACTCTCACATGCAAAACTACAGATTTAAAAAGAAAACGTGATTTATTTAAAATAATTTGAAACTTAATGTTTACAAATTAAAATTGTATTAAAAACAATCTGTGAGAAAGTCAGTCAGTCTAGGTTCTGTGAGGATCCAAATGTATAAATCCTTCATAAAATATGTCATGTTTGTCTCTTAAATATCCAATATAGGTGATTCACAAATTCAGATTTAAGTCTTTCTGCGAAAAAACAGATTCATAAACAAATCCACAAATATATACATCCATAAATGCAAGTCAGCCATTGTGGAAAAAATCTGGGATTTGGAATTAATCATTGCTGATCTAAAAAAAGGATTTCAGGGGAGTTGAGTGTGTACATCCTGCAGTATACTCTGTTCTATAGGCAGTGTGGCCCACTTTCACTGACCCATGTCACGCACCACTTCATGACACCTGCGCCCGTGCTGTGGAGGTGGCCGGTCTTAGTCAGGGGCCACGTGTTTGTAGCCCGCTCAACTGGCCAGTATTTGTCCCGGCCTTTCCTTTTGGGGTTTCTTGTTGTGTTGTGTGGTTCTTTGTCCCCGGTTGAGCCCAATCACAACAGCAGGCGTGAGATAAAAAGGATGCTCGCGAGGTTGTGAACTCGTGCTCACAGCAAAAGGAAAAAAAGTGCATTGTGCAATGCTTGGACTCCACAGTAACTGTTAAACAAAAAGCAAACCCATTTCGTTCCATTGCCTTTCAGTTATTGGTCCTGGGCCAACTCCCAGGTGGAATTGTATGTCCTTTATTAATTCACATCTAAAGTGGACCTGCGTGAATAATACCACTCCATAGGCCACCATTTTGATAATGCATTAACCAAAAAATGTAAACCTTTTTTGACACGCATGAGCTCCAGCGCCTCTCTGACCCACACACCTGTGATTAGTGCAGGTGTAATAAAAATGTCAGGAAATGCCATAGTGACTTTAAAAATGCCACCAGGCTACATGAGGTGGCCACGGGCTCATTACGGCCCATCACGGCCACATCAGAACACAGCCTGGTGGAAACATGGGACTAGCATCAAGCAGGAGTCCTCTGATCACAATGTGAATAAGATCATATATTTGACAACCAATGACTGCACCGTGAATTTTCCAACAATGTCATTTTTATGCATGTAACAATACCGACAAGAGTGTAATATCACAAGTCTGAAAATGAAGATTATCTGTTGCAGTGGCACGGTGAACAGCAGAGTAACAGACATTGAATATTTGCTCTCATCAGTGCACCCACATGAAATAAATGCTATAATGAAACAAGTGGGTTTCTGTGTCCCACATTTAACCTTTAATTTAATGTATTTGTAAAATTACCATCATTTGCCATATCCAACTAAACAGGTAAACACAACATCTTAAAATATGTTTTATTTGTCTACATTGGTTAATTAAAGTTAATATTTCTCAGTTGAATACATTAATTCATAATCACATTACCTGGTACACCACATGGTCTGGAGAAAGGGGAGGCGGGGCTTATGTTGGCCATTTTATAACCTCTGGGTGGGGTCATGGGCTGGACCAAGTGGAGGGGTGAACTGTTTGGAATTTAATTTGTTTTCAGTGTGTTTGAGTTCTGATCTAAGTTTGTTTATGTTTATAGTTTTATCGTAGAAAGGGGTTCAGAGGTTGTCATCCGGACGCCGTTTAAAGATCGAGACGTTTCGACTTTTATCCAAAAGTCATTGTCAATCAGAGGGTTTATAGTTTTATTTAAACATTTCAAAGGCATAGGACTCAGATCCATTCGAAGGGTTCTGTGCACACAAACCCTTTGCTAATGTTAATGTTTAGGAGTTACCTGAGGGTCAACAGCACTGTTCTGGGGAAAAGGAAAAGAAAAGAATAACTCTGCTTAACTGAAATCAAAAGCAATTGAAATTAAAAATTTAGGGGGGGAAATGTGTTCCAGGCTACAGTGATTTTTCTCCCTGAATGTCTTATTCTTTCTTTCTTTCTGGCAGAGTGGGAGCGTTTTGGCACATTGCTGCCTTTCTGGATGAATCGGGAATAACTCCATACATGTGATGCTCACTATCACAGATATGGATGTAAAGTGAGCACATGTTGGTGCTTCCCGGTAATACAGGGATTTAAGGCGTTGTGTTGTTGCTACCACAGTTCCATTGTGGGTTTAATTATTTACATCGACCATTTGCATAATGTTTCTACCCATTCCCTTCCCATTTCATGCCACAACTGGGCCAGAAAAAAAAAAAAAAACAATAAGAAGGGAAAGTCACATTTTGTGGGATAGTTTACGAGAGCTGAAAAATAATTAATTCATTAAATAAAATGTAATGACAAAAGGAAAAAGTCCATTACTAAAAGTCACCAATGAATCAAAATTCAATTCAACTGATACAGAGTCGTGGCTCACTCCCTTACAGTCTTCTGCCCATAGCCCAGATATGATGTTGTAATGCCTTTTGTGTGCAGCAGTAAAAGTTTGCTTGACTTGGACAAACTAGCCCGGGCAGTTTGATACAGTCTTCTCTATCAGGATCGATTTGACACACAGTTTCAGAGACGCAGTAGCCTACATTTGACCACTGACCCGTTTCACAGTTTGCCAGAGGGAACGCACAAACCCGCAACAAGACGAGATACAGCTCTTATAAGGGTCAAGAAAAAGGAGAGGCCGGAGAGACCAGCCTGGACGCATCGCTAGATGCCATTTTGTCTAACACAGAGAGAAAAGAGAAGGGTTACTCTTTGGTAAGCAAGTGAGAGATTTATGTGAAGCATTTTTATGTATACCGAATATGCTACAGCTTTACCTTTTTGGCTGGATCATCAACAGCTGGATCCATCACAACCCCAATATTACAAATCATTAATTAAAATTAAATTAATTACAAAATATATTTAGAGGCAACTTATCTAACCCAGTCTATCAGATGAAGCCACCAAGCCAAGTTACAGATCAGATCTGAGGAGAGACAACCACACTCTAAAAAACAATTTGCATAATTGAATAAAGACAAGTTTATTGCCATACTGTGGAACATTTCAAGCACAGCAATGACTCTCCATAGAGACAAACGAGTGGTGAACCCCCGACACCAGAAAAGTCACATATAGTGCACCTTTTATTACACCGTGGTCCATGGATATATATCTCACAGGAGCAATGGAGCCACTGGTGCGCAGTTGCACCGCATCCCATGACTTGACCCAAATTTTTAAAAATTACATAAAGACATTATTTTATTTTTAGCAACATGTTTCACATATTGTGTAAAAATGACGCGTTTCAACAAAGTATAGGTTTTAGTCACGTTAAACATAGTCTTGCATTATTTTGTCTGTTCGCTGGATCCCTGCACACTGAGAGGGCGTGTCTGTGAGAGCCTCAAGTTTTGACCAAATCTGACGTCACTCTGGAGCTTCTCTCCATTCGTTTCCGTCGTGCGCAGGCAGAGGCGCAGAACAGTGGTCAGGAGTCATGGATTTCTGACCTGTTGCAATTGAGCTGCGGCTTTGACCTGCCGTTAGTCACAGACTCTGCTTTGGCGCATTTAAACTACAGACAGTGATGACTATTTGAGCTTCAAACTTAATCTTCAACCTCATGTATACAAATGTAAAATCATTCAATCACAGAGAGAGGTTTAAATCCAGCTCATGCACTGTTTTGTTCCTCTCTGCTTTTTGTTCTGATTTGATGTTTTATAATGGCACACCCCAAAAAATATATACCACCAGACGCCACTGAGAGCCACCAATAAAAAGCCTAAAATACAACAAATTATAAACTAAAATTTTACTTGTTAGTGCATATCCCTATTGTCTTGTATACACATAGTTTTAAATAAATTCTAAATAGTAACCAGTGAAAAAAATAATCTCTAGCAACAACAATTTGTCATCAGAACCTGCTAACCCTGTTTAGAAATCTACACACATGATCCGAATTACGTGGGATTGTATTGTATTTAGCGGTTGTTAGTCCAGTTGTCGTCAAGAGTTAATCCTCCATGGACAGATTCTCATTGAACTAAAATATATCTCTCTATCTAATCTCACTCATCGTTAGAGAATTTACCATTTTTCCCTCTCTTTCTTCCTGTCGTCCCTCGTTCAGTTCCATAAAATAAACCTGCACCCAAAGAATCTGTTTCTCTTGCTGTCCGGCGATCCTTTTGTTAGTCGACAGAGCCACTTTTCAGCCCTCCGCCTCTGGACATGCCCACGCCGGCCGGAGTTATTGCAGTTGACCCGCGCATTGACAGTACATCTCTTGACCTCCCGTTTCTCCGAACGCAGCCCTTAACCATCACACCAACCGCTTCGCAGAAAAACCCGGGGAAACTCCGAGGCACCAAAACATCCAGGGCGTGACAGGAAGCCTCGTGCGTGCCGTTCTTCCGACGTGTGAAACATACACGGTCCAGGGTGTTAGCAGGTCACCCAACAGCTGTCTGACACTTCAAATGACCGGCGGGGCTGTGCGAGAAGTGAAATCAACAAATAAAATAGAAACGGACAGGGGAAAACGCTCGCGCAAAACGTGGCCTCGACTCTGCTGCAAGACATATGGATATTGTTGCCGCATCTCGCCGCATAGAATTGTATTTTTTGTGTTCTACGAAACTCTCAGGCTATGCAGACTTTCTATGAATTTTGAAAAGCCAAATTAGCATGTGTATGAACTCTCAATAGGGCTCAAACGCGAGCTATTTTGTGAGCAGACTATTGGAAAATGCATAATTCAACCAGGAAAACGGCATTCCGTAGTCATGTCACGCGTCCGTCGCTATCAACCAATCTTTTGACCAATTAGTTTGGGAGTTTTTCATGTAAACGCACCCTTGAACCACTCCATAATTCTATCATTTAAGGTCTGTGTTGAAAGCCTCCTCCGCCCCAGTTCCTTCAAAGTAGCAGAACTGGTTGCTAAAGCCATCTATTAGTCTTTTCCTCAAATCTGTGCACCTCGCAAGCTTGTGTTCCATTATTGTTGCCAGTGATTAACATTCATTTTTATCATGTTCTCCTTTTGCCTTGAACTTAACTCTTCAAGGGTTCTCTTGTAGTACATTTTTCAGTGGATGGTGCTCATGTTGCAACTTTATTCTGACTGCAGTGCCGCAAAGATTGTATTGTTTGAACAGAAGATCTGATTCATAATGTCTCAAGGTGGAGCTCTTAAGTCTACACACAAGAAGAAAAACTTGAGATAGATTCGTCGGTTGAATGGAGTCTTTCTGTGGGAAATTTGCATGTTTTCGTCATGTTTGTTTGATTTTTCTTCTAGGTAGGGCTGCAACTAGAATTGTAGTAGCCAACTAGTCAGCGATTTCTTTTTGGATTAGTCGACTTGTCAAACGATTATAACTTTTACAATTGTACATTGAGAGTTTTTTTTAAAGGAAAAAACATTGTGCATTTTTCATATTGTTTTTAATCTTTAAACATGCTCTTAAGTTAGGCATCTCAAAACACAATCACATCACAAAAAAAAGAAGAAGAAATGCAAGAGAGTGGTTTGCTGTGATCGTGTTTAGACGTCAGAAGTGCTCAGAATGATGGCAATGATTTAAGGACTTAAAACAGCAGAAGATTCTGGGGTAAGTATTGGAAATCGATCAGAGAGGAGAAGATTTTCTAGCTAGGATTTACCAAACTAGCGTGAATCAAGCTAAATACAATGTTTTTGATGACGGAACAATGTTAGACCATGGTTAAAAGCTAAAAAAGTCACTACAGCATAATACAGTATGTGTCCTTTAAATTGACATATGGTGACTGAAAGCTTCTAGGCGGAGAATATTTACAAATAAAGTGTATTACTGTTGAAAAGAAAAGACTTTTCTAGCTAATAATGCAACTGTCTTTGTTATATAAGGCTTTTTGTATGTGTTTTAGAATATGTGCAGTTCAGATAACAGTTATGATGATCAAAATAAAACTATGATTATTTTTTATAGTTACAGTTAGTTGAAGAATCGTTGCAGCCCTACTTTTGTGTTTCCCCAATTTAAACTAATCTAAAATGTGCATAATAGATAAAATCCTCTGACTAAAGTCTGGACCAAGTCCGGAACAAGCTGAGCAGAAAGATGGGTCAACAAAGTATGCGGCCATCTTAACCTTAAAGCTGTGGTCCCGAAAAACCAGAAGTAGGTATTTAAATGTGTGTATAGTTGTTTCGCTCTCACAAACCTTTGCCACATTGTTTATATCCACAAGCATTGATTTCAAGACATGGGCTCGGCTTTAAAACAGCTTTTTACTTACAGCGAAGTGAAACTCGAGTGGTCCGCCCAAGGCACAGCCAATCAGCTTTCAGCTCCTATTTCAGACGAGACATTGAATACTTTATTATCACATGCAGACAGTGAGCCTCGTTTTTGTCACAAAGTACTACTTTTACAATATACTCTGTGGAGAGAAAAACCTAAAATTTACAACAATAAAAAGTCAGGTACCCCAGCTTTAAAGGTGCGCAATGTAACCTTTCCTGCGGATGGAGACAATCAGCTGACGCTAACAAGTCAAGCTACCGTAAGAATACATGTTTTTCAAGGCATTTTTGACCAATTAAAAACACCCATTGACATATTTAACGTCATGCTGTGGAAGATTTTACGCATAACAATGTACATAGCACAGCACACCTCAGCATCCAGTTAATACATGGAAATTATTCAAGGGTTTCAAAGTTCCTTCAAAACCGTGGAAAGGTAGTCGATAAGAAAACAAACAAACTTTGAAACCCTCCGGTCCACAGAGGTCCGTCTGGCTCACATCTTTGCTCTCTTCTTTCTCCCAAACGCTCCAGACTTTGATGTGAGCTCTTTGCCGTTCTTTGCTCCAGCTGTCTGCTCTGTGTTTCCAGCACCGAGCCACATTCGTGCGATGTTTCACACCCCGGCGTGGCTGTGATGGCGGCAGATGTTGATGCAGGTCTAATGCGAAGCCACTTGTCAAAATACAGAATTTATTAAACCCAGCTCGAATGTGCCAATCATGTGGAGCCACAGACCGGGTTTGTGTAATGTGCAATTATCTGATATTTGTCTGTTGTAATTGTGGAGATTAAAGATGCCAGGATAGAATGTGGAACACTGACATCGGGAGATCTCCAGGTTCAGAAATGACAGGAACATCATAATCCCATTAAATCATCAGTTCTTACGGTTGAATAAACAAGTGAAAAAGAATAGAATGTTGTTGAATATAATACTTTTCCGCCATGAGAACAGGAGAGCTAAACTAAACCTATAAAATGGGAAGGAGGACATACTTAAATACTTAAATAAATCATCTTTTATAGCACTTTAACAGATGCCTAAAAGGGCGCTGTGTAACTTTTCTGGTGGAGAGTCTGCCATCGGCTCATCTTCCTATCTTGTCTTTTGGAAATATGGGCAGATGACTTAATTGGTGTGCGACTTTCCAGCGCCATAAGAACAGCCACATATATACAATCAGCCAGTGCCTCCAGGCCAAAGGCTTTCAAAGACCAATTACGCAGCGCCGTGTAAAATATGCAATGAACTCCAAGAATTAAATAAACAAACTGTGTGGAAAGCCAGCGCCGTTCTAAGAGTTAGAACGCGCAGCTGGTCAGGCTCCGTGTTGTGACTTCGTTGCCATGACGATAACTTTGCCGGTCAGCTGACTTCTGTCACGTGGCTTATTGTGCGGCGTTTGGGGCGAAACGTGAGAGGGGCATCTGAACGCGGATCGCACTGACAGTGGAGTAAACAGAACTAATTCTACTCCACAGAGCGCGCTAACGTGTGTGAAATATCTTATTATTCCAGTCATTTATACAAATACGAATCAAAAATATGCATTCTTACAGTGAACTGGCTCAACTCTCCACAGATCTGACCGTGGAAACAAGCAGGTGGTGGATCAGCTACGAGAGTGCAGATTAGGGCTGTGACAATCTGCTATTTTTGTGAAATCGTCATATCGTGATTCACTATTTGTCTCTTTTATGCAGCTGTCTGTTCAAAAACGCGACTGAAAGTGTCAAAAACATGGCTAAAAGTGACAAAAACGCGACTAAAAACAACAAAAACGTGACTAAAAATGACCAGAACGCGTTAAATATGACAAACACGACTGAACGTGTCAAAAATGCAACTAAAATTGTTTTTAATTTGAATTTGAACAGAATCCTACTAATAACATGAATTGCAAACCTAATCACAATCGCACTGGTCAGAAAAATCACAGATATTTTCCCTAAATCGTGCAGCTCTGTAAAAGGCAATAGAAAAATACAAAGTGAATATGAATCGTGATAAAATCGAATTCATGATCTGGCCCCAAGAAAATCCTGGTTAGTTTCTTTGCAAGTTCCCTTCTCCGCACCACATTAACCCACACATAACTGTCAAAACTGGATTATAACACTCTTTCAGGAGAACCTTCAAGGGTATAATAGCAACATTATCTGCATCAATATCTGAACAGCCACTGTACTTAATCTATTACAAATAAGTGGGAAAGAGAAGGCTATTTTGTTTTGACAGATGAAAAATGGGAAAATGTAGATACTTTTAAGTGAACAAGATCACATGTTTGGAGGGAGTTCTGTTGGAAGATTGTATCATGTTTTCTTTTTATAGCTTCACCTCGTCAAATTGCCCACTATTCAGGGAGCTGCTCACTGCTGGAGAAACCGTGGGTGCCAAGTGGCCCATCATTGCCATGGGTTTTTGGGACTGACATATTGGACTTAGATTGACAAAACACTCTATTATTATTTTTGACTTTGCCATCCCACTTGACTTCAGAACTATGTATTTGGGCCTCAGAACTTCTGCCAGGGACACAATAAATACGTGGCCATACCTGCTGCCAACACCCGGTCCCGTCAGACCTCTGAAGCTAAGCAGGTCAGGGCCTGGTCAGGACTTGGATGGGAGACGCTGGAACACCAGGGGCCACTGGGGGGCGACTGGAGGAGGAAATGTCGCTGTGTCATCAGGCAAGACACTTCACCCACATTGCCTAGAATGAGAGAGGAGTGTGTTCGAATGGTTGGTGGTGGTCGGAGGGGGCGATGGCACACACTGGCAGCCTTGCTTCTGTCAGTCTGCCCCAGGGCAACTATGGCTACAAATGGTTTACCATGATCGAGGCTGGAGTGAAAGAATAATGACAACAGTGTAGTGCTTTGAGAGACTTCGACAAGTCACAGTACAAGTGTAAGGAATTATTATTTATTTATTTATTAGTTATCTTTGGAACATACTTTTGGTGGCGAGGAAGAAGGCAATCACAAAGATGTGGATGACACAAACTGCACCAACGATCAAGGACTGGCCCGATGGTCTGATGGACATTCATAAAACGGAAGAGATCACATTTGGGCTGAATTTGAAGGACAGACTTTGGACACAGGACAGAGTATGCCGTGATGTTGTTGGATGTTTTGTGTTGCCTGTGTGTGTTTTTTTTTTGTGTGTGTGTTTCTCGAAAACAAGGAGGGTGAGGTGTCTTGCCTAAGGATACAACCGCGTGCACTGCAGGGTTAGATCTCATTGATTAGTTTGTTCACAAAGCTGTTTAAATGTCAACATGGATTGAAGGGATGCTGACAATGCTGGCATAGAATGTATCTGCCTGTAACACACGAGAGACTGTGAAGGGAGGATTGTTTTGTCAATCAGAAACGGCAGACAGAAGAAGGGGAGAGACGGTGGGTTTATACTGATTGCTTTAAGAGAGAAGGTTAGCAGACTGTGAACTTGATTAACAAAATGAAGCAAAACAACCTCAAAGTCTATATGACAGTTTAGACGACACATTTCACTAAAACATTATACAGTATTCAAGATTTTACTAAACATTTAGCCTATTTGTCCCCATTTTGACGTTTTTGTATTGTTTATAATGTTACTTCCTGGCTGAAAATGAACAAATAGGTAATTCCACAACTGTTACCTAGCAACCATTTTGAAAACAAGGTACAAAATCCATCTAAATTACACAATAGTTATAATTTGTCAAATGATAATACCTGATAACACCTTTGCTTTGTTGCATGACAGTTTAAACTCTCAGAAAAATGCGTCTCTTTATTTTCAGTGCTACGTCGCTTTTTGATGACATCACAGAGGGATTTATCATAGAATTCAGCGCTACTTCCTGTCATTTTAAACTTTTAGTCTTCAAAATTTCTTCACAAACTGCAACTTCACAAAAACAGAGAACATGTCATTTTAGTTTAACAGATAATCGATAAATGATCGTCAGCCAAATGCAGCTTGATTCTGTTACAATACAGCTGCACATCTTGTATTTTGTTGCCCGTTTCTGACCAGTGAAGATAAGCACATGCCACTGAACGACGGCGCGTACCTCGGGCTTTTTCTGCTGACTTTCTTCTCGTCTGCGGAAAAGGGCCTGTCACGCCGATGCCTGACAAAGCCGTCTCGCACAAATCTGAGCTGGGGAACTTTTTTTGGGACGGGGCCGCGGGACGTTTTGCTGAACAGTCAAATGGAGGTCCAATTAAAAGTGATTGGGAGGCGTTAGATGGCTCCCTGACAGCGGCGGGCAGCAGGTGAACGTGTGTTTGAAGAGGAGATAGACTGCAGCGACAGAGGGCGATGTGGGGAGGAGGTGAGGAGCGTGCTACCTGTTTGAACTTCAATGACAGAATAAGAATGGGAGAGGAAAGGAGGTTCTAAGTCGTCCTATACTCTCACACCGTCTTGTAGTCCTGTATTGTGTTTTATTCTGTTGTTTTAAAGGGGATATATTACACTAAATCAACTTTAATGAGCTTTAAATCTTGTTACAACAGTGTTTCCTCATCATTTGTTTAGTCACAGTTGAAGTTTGATTGATTCCTGAATGTTTAAGTAAGTATTTGTCCTGCAACTGAGGCTTGAGTGCTGAGAAAATGACTGTTTTCACCTATCCCCGCCCACATTTCTGTACCTTGTTACCGTCATGTGAGACTTTGAGTAATTCATGTAGTTCTAAAATGTCATGTAGCCATTTAAAAAATAAAAAGATGTAAATGATAATCTGCAGCTGCAATGAAAAGAGGCGGGGCATATCAGTTCTGAAGTTCTGCAGTTTTGAACTATTATTAAGTCGTTTTAGATCAATATTGCATTTTACAGTGAACAAAATGTAAAATGATTATCTACTTATGTTATATTTAACTACCTGAAAAAAGTATAATATGTCTCATTTACACTTTTAAAAAATAATAAACCTAAACTTATTTGGCTGCTGTTAACCTGATCAGTCCCTTTACCATTATTGAAAATACACAGTTAAACGTAAATATAACAATTGTACAGCAATAGCAAACACATTCTGTTAAATGCAATGGTTAATGATACAGTTAATTTGTAGTAGTAGAAAATGAAGGCTGGTTTCACTTCACAAACAGAGCCACA
Organism: Rhinogobius similis; assembly: GCA_019453435.1. Taxonomy (NCBI): domain Eukaryota; kingdom Metazoa; phylum Chordata; class Actinopteri; order Gobiiformes; family Gobiidae; genus Rhinogobius; species Rhinogobius similis. The sequence continues at coordinate 30,547,339 of CM033631.1, forward strand.
GAGTTATAAACGTTAACAGAGCAAGGCAAAGCCAACAGCACCATCTACTGGCAGCTGACAAGAATGTGAGCTGGAACTTTAGGTTAGAGGCTTCCGCATACCTTTTTATTTTTACCAAAATAAGACCAAATCACACTTAAACAGATTTTTTTTTAGCTTGTCATGATCTATTATATTTTGTAATTTTTGTTATAAATGTAAAGGAATAGGGTGAAAATGTTTGAAGTGGAACAGTCAAGTTTGAGTTTTTGTATTTTAAAATCCATGCACTTCCGTAACTTACTATTTACATAAAATTGATTAAAAGTACTTTTTCAATCTTAGCAGACCATCTCAAAATGAAGATGAGTATATTTTCTGAAAGTTCACAAATACTTACTATTGACCCTTTGCATGTGACGTCATGGAATGCCCACTTTGCCATGACGGACGGCGGAAGCGCTGTTTGGGCGAGGTAAAATGATCGAAATTGGCCTAACTATTAGTAAGCTAACATTGATCAATTTTACACGTAAAATGGTGATATCCTGTTGTGCGGTTGGCTGCACTAACTAACTAAGCCCAATGTAGCCTTTTATCGTTTACCTGTTTATGAAGACAGAAGACGGCGATGGGTAGCAGCAATAAATCGAAAGAACTGGAAGCCCTCCAAGTACTCACGGATTTGCAGTGAGCACTTTTTACAAGTTAAGTCAATGCCAATGTTACAAGTGTATGACATTTTACACGAAAACATATCTGAATATGTGAAACAGTCAAAGTTATGCGGGGCAGGCGTTAGTTATCCAGCCAAGAAATTAACTTGTACGTGTGTGTATATAGACTCAAGCCTGCAAAATGGATAATACATATTACATCCACAGAATTATTATTTGTGAATAAAATATTATGATTATGATGATATTGACACAGAGAGACAGAGACATTGACAGACCACCATTCACTCTCACATTCATTCACTCGGGGCAATTTAGAGTTCTCAGTTACCCTACACAGTCATGTCTTTGGACGGTGGGAGAACCCGGAGAACCCACTGTCCAGGGTGTACCCCGCCTAAGGCCCAAAGTCACTGGGATAGGCTCCAGGCACCCGCGACCCCTAACGGGAACAAGCGGTAGAAAATGGATGATATTGACGTTTTGATTAAATCGGTGAGCATGGCAGGAGGAAACAGGTAAGGGTCCGTTTCTAAGCTAGCGATCTTCACTTTCTCAAAATACCGCGCTTTGTGAGCGCGTAAAAGATGTCCTGCTTCCACTGACAACTGAACTGAACATAAGTTAGAAGTAGCCATCGCTTAAGTTACAAAAATAATTGTTACTTTTGCGCTCCCCGTAATTCTGCGCTCGGATACTCTTGCCGTCCATTATGGTGCACCCACGTGATCGTGTGACGTAGGTGCAAAGGGTCAATATATGAATGTAAGTAAGTAAGTTATCACTACAAAAGTGTGAACATATGAGCCTGCAGGTTCACGTCTGCGCACAGGTCCGCTTTTGATTTCACTTGGTGATAATATAAAATAATATGATGTATTATTGAGTAAACATACAGCCTCCTCTTTTGCTGAATCGCTTTTGTACTTCCATTTTTACTCTTTAACAAAACAGGATATTTGAAGACACAAAGAGGTAGGGTAAGGTGGAAAAAATTATTATCAACAGATTTCCATGTTTGTTTGTTTGTTTTTTTAAACGGCTTCATGACAGATTTGAAGCTGAAGTGATAACAGACTGAGATTTTATGAGCACTCAAAGCTTCCTATAACATCCTATAAGAGTCAGTTCATGAATAAGAATGAATGTTCAAGTTATTCAGTCAAACAGATAAGTCTTCTATCTGTGTTTGGATTTCTTCTCTAAAAATGTTTAATGGCTCATCAGAGTTAATTTCAATCCATTTTCAAATAGTAAACAGTTACTTCAGCCAAGTTTAATCCAGCTTCCAAAGCTTGGTATGAGGATACAGAATGTCCAGAATGGAGCAGGGATGAAAATGTCATGACCCAGTGCATCCTGCTGCATGGGAAGATTCTTGAGGTCAGCAATAGTCGTCTCACCAGGTCCTACAACTGCCATGTCAATAGTCTTTTTAAATTGAAATGTTTTCAAACACTTCTTAAAAATCAGAAGGCCTAAAGCCCAGAGCCAAGGGTTCTGAGGGAATGTAAGGGATGAGGTCAGATAAATAGCATGGTGCCAGTTCAAGTAGCATAATTATAAAATCAATTCAAAATTTTACAGTGAACCAGTGGGGACTTAAGAAGGGGGGCATCTAATCAAATCTGGTGAGCCAGTAAGAAGACAAGCAGCTGCATTCTGTACAATTTGGAGATGATGAATGGAATTTGTGCTGATACCTGCGTAGTGCTTTACAATGAGTGAGATGAGAGTTTAATCCACACTGTTTATCTGACCTCTAAAGGACCTATTGGAATCAAACAGCACATCAAAATTCAAGAAAATACATAATGAATCCAAATACCACTCTGAATAATCTGAAAATAATTAAAAAACAGTAATTTAGAAATAATAATTTTGAAATAAAAATGACAACATTGGCTCATCACACATCAACACAGGTTTGAGGTAGTTATATCTCGTCCTCTCGCACTAGTGCGAATCCCCCTGTAGCTCCATATATATATATATATATATATATATATATATATATATATATATATATATATATATATGTTGCACTCTCCAATAATCAGATGATTCATTAAGTTTTGCAACTTTTCATTTAGTCCACAGTTCAAACACTTGAGGCACGCATGGACACACTACACACCTGAGTGCACCTGGGCCACGTGGTTGACCTTCTTTTGAGCTGGACTTCCATCTAGCTACAGCCCATTTCCTGGGTGTGCCCCTTTAGTCCAGTGAGATATTCATATTTAGCCACAGAAATATAATAATTTAACAGTGTTGTACCCATAATTAACATTAGTAAAGTAGATTAGATGGGCTGCATATACTTGTGTTGAAAAGCACATTAGCTTTTGACAGCACAAGATGTAAACTCACTGTCACTGCATGATGTTCTTTAAAGCAAATGTGGCCAACATCTTGTTTCACATCATCAACACATCTTGTTGTTAAGAAGCAGCAATTAAAAATGTACTCTCTTGGGTACAAAGGTAAATCTTAAAGGGTACTGGTTTCCCTGGGGCCCAGGGCAGAGCAGGGCCCTCAAAAGTATGTGATGTGTTTTTGTTTTGTTTGTTTGTTGCATTTTTCTACGCGTCCATTTTTGTTGTAATAAAATGCAATGTGGTTGTGAAAAGTCGTTGAAAGACTAAATACAATCAAGCATTACTTCTGAGGACTCTTATAATTTTAGTGTATTTTCTAACAATAATACAACTATTTAGATGTTTGTAAAATATGTCTAGTAGTTCTTGCAAATACAAAACAGTACTGTATCATGTTCACCTTATTTTGCCTCTTTTTGCCACAGATCCACAAGTATCTCCCCAAGTAATGCACTTCCCATTTGGTGGGACTTTGTGGTGAACGCAAGTAGAGAACGAGGGAAAAGTCTCACCGTTGAAATAATATATGAAGACTAATTTGTGTGAAATGTTTAATGAAACGTGCAACAAGAAGTCAGAACTTATTTCTGTTGAGCTCCTTTCATTTCCGCCAATGAATAAAAAATAAAAGCCCCACAGGAAGTCATAATTTTGAGTTTTAAAGTCATAATTATGAGTTTAAAAGTCATAATTTCGAGTTTAAAGGACATAATTATGAGTTTTAAAGTCTTAATTTCGAGTTTTAAAATCATGAGTTTAAAAGTCATAATTTTGAGTTTCAGGTATAAAGCCGTATAAAGATTGCATTAGGGATATTCACACAATGACATGCAAGCTGTAGAGAAGTACTTCAGAAAAGGCTTTACCACCAGCAAAATTCTGCATTTACTTGGATTCACATGGAATCACAATGAGCAAACACACGCTTGAACAGATTTTAAGCAGAAGGGCCTCTGTAAGACGTAAGACGTGGCTGAAGAGGCAGCGTTTATTAAGAACAGCTTGATCGTTCATTTGAAAATACACAATTCAAAAGAAGGTTTGGAGCGTGGATCCATGAACTAATTTAGCTTTATTCATTCTGCGCAACGTGGGAGTTGGTTCTGGGCTGAACCAACAGTGAGGCCCGAGCTGGAGCCACATGACTGCGGCTACGGTTCGAGTGGACGCCACACTGGGTGACTTCATATGTCCGGGCTCAAGCTCAAAGGTCTGCTGAGGCTCCATTAATGGATCAGGTTGTTTAGTGGATGAGGTGCAGGTGTGTCAGTCAGTTCAGGACAGGAGGGAGGAGGAACACACACACAGGAGGGAGGAGGCACTAAGCTCATGACAATCACATTTATTCTTATTTGTGTTATCAGTTATATTTTCAGTTTGGACAATGAGGGTAAGTTCTGTAGATCTGTTGTTTCTCAACCCAAATTGATTATTGTTTAAGATTTTGTATTTTTTTCATTTTTCATGTGTCCATTCTTTTTCCAAAAGGTTTTTCAAGGATTTTAGAAAATTGAGATGGGCCTGTAATTGGAGAAAAAAAAAGTGTCTCCATTTTTGAAGATTGGAACGACCTTTGCAGTTTTCATTTGACTTGGGAATTTCTCAGTGGAAAAAGACAAATTAAATATATGAGCTACTGGTTGAGAAATGTCAGTTATTACTTTTGTTTTATGATTGAAATATCAAGATCATCACAGCCTAATGACTTTTTTTCTTTAAAACTGTTAACAGTGTCTATTATTTCTTTTTCATTTGTTGTGCCAAGAAAAAATGAATTTGGGTTTTGTGGAATAGTACGTGTGTGTGGGTCGGCCGCTTTGAGTTAATTGTTGCAGCCAGTTCAGGCCCAGTGTTTACAAAAAAATAATTACTTAATTCATATTCATTCATGTTTTCTTACCATTGTTAATAAAATATTTAGGCAAGCAACAATTTGACAGTGTTTATGACATTCCATAAGCTTTTAGTGTTATTATGATTTTCCTCCAGTAATTTGCAGAAATGTTTTTACCGTTCCTAATTATGTTTGTTAGTTTATTCTTATATTTTTTATATTTACTTTCTGACTCAAAAGTTCTCTCAGATATAAATATTCTGTATAATAACTTTTTTCTTTGTACAAGCTTGTGTTATGCCTTTTGTCATCCATGGTTTAGCCTTTTTCATTTGTTTATTTGGACGTATCACCGCTGGATGTTGATGGTCAAATAAAGCTCTGAAGGTTCTTGGGAAATGTTCTTATGCTACATCCACCTCAGCTGGTTATGGCTGGTGTCCCAGCTTTGGGTTTGCAAACTCATCCTAAGTGCTTGTATATTTTCATCTTTTCTTATTCTTATGTTAATTTTGTGAAACTGATGAAGATTTGAAACATCTTTTCTTTTTGTGATGTTATACAAAGATTTTGGCTTGATTTTCAGTCTTGGGGAATTCTGTTTGCCCCTCTAACCATCAAAGAAATACAATTTGGAATGTTTTAAAAAGATTTCAAAACTGAGTATGGTATTAATATCTAATCTATTACTTTTAGGTAAACATTTTATTCACAAATATTGCTCACTGAATGAGACTAAGAATGACCTTAGTCTATTTGCCAAAGATTTGCGTCTAATTGAAGAGAAAGATGCTCTTTTATTTCTTTGTTTAGATGATTTTATTTGATGTGATTTGAAGTTATGTAAAGTGTTTTAAGTTACCCCAGCTTCTGTGCTCTTTTTGTTTTTGTTAGTATTTGATGGTTCTGCAAAAAAACAAAAAACCACAATGGAAAAAAGATAGCGGCGCCCACAGCAACTTCCGGAATAAGGCGAATCCTAGGCCAGTAAAGCTACACATGATGTCTATAAATGAGCGAGTTATTGTCAAATGCAGAAACCACAGGGTGTTTATTCCGGCAACGGCAAAAACAATAAAAAGAAAAAAATCTGGCATAAATAACTCATGTATAAAATTATGTATTAGGCTCATCGAGAAGCTTTGTACCTTGGACCCAGAATTTGGTGCGACACCCCTGCTGACACTTCATAAACCGGTGTAAAAGTGTGCAAAGAAAACAACGACACCACGTTTCATAAATAAAAAACTGATATCTTTTATTTGACAGGGAAACATCCTTCAGGACAACAGTTGGTCATTACACAATAGTTAGCAACGATACGCAATGCGGAAGTCCCAAGTTTGTTTCTTTGTGTCGTTGTGTGTTTGTGTGTGTGTGCGGGGCCCCCCTCCCTCCCCCGTCTGATGCGGGCTCCACGAGGGCCCCTTATTGCAGACACAGTCCTCCCAATGATGCGTGTAAGGCTCGGGGGGTCCGGAATGGATGGGGGGGCCCGACCAAATCACCAAATATGGACAATTCAACTCAATCAAGGCGTTTCAATTTCGTGAAGTGGCGCGATAGTTGGGAAAATCCCGCCGCCGCGCTTTACCCATGTTTCAGTGTTGTCGTTACAAAAAGGGCTTATAGGCTACTCCTACTTCAAATATACAGCAGTTTAATTAGCATCACCATTAACAAGTTTAGAGCGCTCGGAGCAAAAAGAGAAGTTAAATAGTGTCAGTTCCCAAGAAAAAAAAGACCTGACGACGTTTCCGTTTCGCGCTAATAAAAACTCGTCCCCGTAAAACTGAATGGCCACCCAGTATTGCAAAGGACGTTAAACAAGTGGGATATATTGGAATCAGTTACAAATTCTTCAGAGCCCAGTGCAATTAGGTAGTCGGTCTACAAACGGGAACCTCTGAAAATGCAAATATCAAAAATTTCCAAAACATCCAGATCTTTCCCAAAAGTTTTTTTTTTTAATACAACATGCAATAGTCAAAAGAGTTTCCTCGAAAACAGGATGGAAAGATCCAGAGATCAGTAAGAACAATAATGCAGTCACTCGACCAAGCTGTAATTTAATATGGCGATATATGGAGGAGATCTCATGGTGTTGTGACAGATGCGCTCTTCTTGTCCACTCAAATGTTCAAATGTTGTACCGTCTGTGCAGAGACAGCAGCTAAAGCTCATACTGTGTGAGACTGGTGTAGAGTGTGTGTGTGTGTGTGTGTGTGTGTAGGTGTGTGTGTGTGTGTGTGTGTGTGTGTGTGTGTGTGTGTGTGTGTGTGTGTGTGTGTGTGGGGCCAGTGGAAGAAGAGCAGAGCTTTCATGGAGCCTGGTGCCTCATGACGAGCCCTTTGTGGTCTCTTATACATCCGTAAAGCCTAAATGACGAGCTGGAGTTTAGTCTGCTGAGTGTTGACCTGTTGTGAGGAACTCGCCTGCTGCTCTGAGAGGAAGCTCATGAAGGTGATAAAGCTTACAGCAATCAATCAATAAATGTGTCTTCTACAGCTCACACGCCTCTGCTTTACTGCGCTGCACTCAGGCTGAACAGCAAACATTAAATTAAACTCTTCCTATGTCTGTATATAAATATATACTATATTATATGGATAGATAAATATTGAATGTCATTTGTTCCTTGCACACGTCCCTGCACTACAGGTGATGTGGTCATGGTGGTATATAGTCAAAGCACTTTGGTTGTGCTCAGAGGACTGAGCACCTGTGCATGAGTGAGTTAAGGACGCCGTCCCAGCAGCTGCCTTTGCAAAGGGAATCTGTACCGAGAGTTCAGAGGCTGCTCCTCCTCATGCACCTACACCACTATACAAATTGTGCTGTGCTTGAAGAAAGGTATGGCTTGTTAGAAGACATTCTTCCCATTCATACGTATGATGATGGATATGTAGGAAACTGCAGTGTTCATGCATGCTAAAGGAACATCGGGATGACAGTGAGCAGAGATGCTTGTACCACAGGAGTCTGTCCGAGCCACACTCTGCAGCCACACACAGCTCCAGCACCCACAGTGTATCTGCAGGGAAAGGTCTATATCATACACAGTAGTCTACCGCTCGCAGCTAAATGTAGCATCCAGGTAACTAGGTTTCCACAAGTATTATATTATTATTGCACTCTGGCTACACATATTCAATAGTTTGGTTGTCTTAAGATGTACAAAAACACTTAGTGGTGTCAAAGATGATTCGACCTACAGCAGCTTTAGAGAGAGGCTCAGTGATAAGAACACAGCCAATACACAACAGGAATCTAACGTTTTATTACAGCATATGCAGCTGATTTGCTTGTGCCAGCATAACACTGGCCTTACTCAATAGCATATCATTATCTATATTATTATTAACATAAATTAACATTTATGGGAATATGGGGAAATCTTTTTTCACTGAGCCTGCATCTCTCTACTGATCAAGAGCCCAGATACACAGTAATGGGACACAGCTACAGAAAACACCCCTGCATCCTCTGGTTTTCAAATATAGAAAAATAAAAGCCTTCTCTCAAGCCTCAGCTCTCATATCTGAGAGACTTGGACTCCTCTTGCTTTTTTGAAATGAAACATACATTCACGTAAGGACAACAGAGGATAAACAAGCAACTTGAAATTCAATTTTGTGTGCAAAAACATGTTAGATTTCTATAAAAATATGTGCATATGGATAGAGCTATTTTAATCTCACCAAATACAGTATTTTCTTCTTATTTACACTGCACATCCACAGAGAAACATGGTCTACAGCTGTGTCCTGCTCCCTCTCTGTTGTCCAAACGCTCCTGCTCTGATCAATGTGATCCAGGAGCTCAGGGGCACAACTCCTGTAGGACACCTCAAGTTGCATATCCCACATTTCCCTCACGCTGCCCATAAAAGGTCATCGATTATCAGCCAGACGCTGCTTCCTGATTGGCTCGCGTGGGTAAAGACAGTGAGTCAAGATAAAAAAAAAATACAAATGAAAACTTTGGCTACGGAGTTAGGTGGCTTCAGTTCTGGTGCAAACTTATTAGCGTTACTCCAAAATGCACCGTATACAGTGGATGCTGTCACCAGTACAGCATAAGTGGTTTTGTAGCTCCACAAAATCCATCTCCTTATAAAAACATTGTCATAAGTGTCAGTGTCAAAACAAAAGTCAATAGTGGTGGTCACAGCCGCTCCAGCACAATGTCAGAGGTTAGTTTACTTCCTGAAGGCAACACTCCTGTTCACTGGGCAGTCCTGCGGTTCTTTGCACTGAAGCCCGGGCTGCTCCTCAGTCTGCTGTCAAAAGGAGAGGAGCAGCTTGGACTGTCGCTGTCTGACAGACCGGGCTGCAGGCCACTCATGTAGCGAGTCTGCGGTTGATCGAAGGTGAACTGTGGGAGAGAGTTGTAGTCCCCTGGGTGAGGAGAGTGTCGGGGCGACGGGCTCTGACCGAAGGGCATGGCACCCAGGGGTGCACGCGGCTGGATAAATATATTTGGGCTGATAGGCATGTGCGCCGGCGTGGCCCCATGAGGAGGGCTGAAGGATGGGCCGTGTGTTGGAGTGGAGCCTGCAGAGGGCGCCAGAGTGTGGCTGGGAGAGTGCACTTGCAGAGGTCTGTGGATTGGGCTGAGAGGAGACTGTGTGTCTGCACAGGCCTCCTGAGACTGAGTGTGAGGGCTGAGGTCGTATGAAGGCGTTCTGCGGCGCAGCAGCATGCTGCAGTCAGACAGTTTAGGAGGAGAGCCTGTGTGAGGAGGCTCCCTCTCTGACGGCGGCTGGATGGAGATACAGGGAGGACTCAGCTTCTTCTTCCTGTGGCCACCTCCCACAGACTGCACCCGCACAGGGACCTTCTCTGGCCGCAGCCACTGCTCTGGGCCCTCCTCACTGGTGAAGATCAGCTGAGGGAGGCACACTTCGATGGAGTGTCGGCGCTGGTCCTCAGGGAATCCAGCCGAAAGTGTTTTACCCAGGAAGCACTGGTTGTCGGTGCTGAAGCCCTTCTTAAGGTCGCGCTCCTTAGTGGCGTCGTCAGTGAGCAGACTGAGCGTGCTCCGTGACGCCGGGGGAGGGGCAGGGGCAGGAGCATTAGGGACGGAGTCAAAGTGATGACAGAACGGGGGGGCATAAGGAGACAGTGAGTGACTCCTACATGTTCTCCCTCGCTCCTCCTGTCCCACCTCCTCCCTCCACTGGCGGCAGGCTGCACTTGTGATGTGGCACACCTCCTCGTCCGCCGGGTCTCGTGTGTCCATCATGGGCCTGGGCCGACGCAGACTGGCTGGCCGCAGGGGCAGTCGGGGGGACGGTGGCGGAGGGAGGAGCCGGGGGGGCGAGCATGGAGGAGGGGGGAGGGAGGAAGGAGAGGACAGCAGAGCGGGGACAGGAGAGCAGGCAGGAGAGGGAGAGGAGGCTGGCAGAGACAGAGAGGAGGGTGAGGGCGGAGGAAGAGCTGAGGGGGAGGACGGGGGAGGAGGAGGCAGGGGAGAGGGAGCACACGGCTGACGAAGCAGAGAAGGCACACGTGGAGGGTTGGGTCTCTCCTGGTGCTCAGAGCTGTGCAACTCCACAGAATCCACCTTGACAGCAACCTGTAAAATAAAGTCGACAACAACAGGCTGGAGTAAAGCTGAGTAAAGCAGAAAAAAATAAAGCAGAATGTAGAACAAAGTAAACTAAAACAGAGTAATGAAGATCACATTAAACCAAAGAACAAACACATAAAGTAGGCAGACTTAAATAAAGAAAAGCAGGATGAAGTAGTAAAGTAAAGCATTAGGTTAGACTGGGAAACCAAAGTTGAACAAAGAAAAGTAAAGCAGAGTAGAGTAGAGCAAAGTAGAGTAGAGTTAGACAAAATAAAGTGGAGTAGAATAGAATAACGTTACACAAAGTAAAGTTGACAAGAAAAAAGTTAAACGACCTCAAGTGGAGAAGAGGTAAAGTCAAGTAAAGATAGATGTCATCTATTCAATGCAATATTGAGATTTTGGATCACTATTATCATGACCAAAATAATGTGTGATGTAATTTTTGACAATTATTATTACAAAAGCTGACAGATGAAAACAACACTGATCTAAAAGAGAAGTTCATGGATAAGCAGCTTTGTGGCCGTAGAATGACCATTATCTTTGTTGGGGACTATCACAGTTATTGAAATTGTACCACGAATGATTATTGTCCCCTCCCAGGCCATACAGACCCTTGTCCTCACCTGTCTGCGCAGTGCTCGAGGGGAGGGGCTGGGGGTGGGCGGGGCGATGCGGGGCGGGGCCTGAGGGGGGCTCGGCTGATGGATGGGGGACATGTCGGGGACTTGGAGCAGAGATCGCCTCTCACACGGCTGGGAGTGGACCGACGTCACCGAGCCTGACAACAGAGATTTGAACGTTAGATCACCAGCCCAGTGTGTCGTCGTAGTACTTTAATTACCAGCAGAGGTGGGTAGTACTCAGTCACATTTACTCAAGTACATATACTTTTTAACTTTATCAATTGGACTTCTTTGAAACTGTGGTTACCAAGTGGCCCAGCATTATGATGTGTGTGTGGGACTGTCCAACTGTTCAGAAATATTGGTCTGAGATTAACAGAGCACTGTAGTTTGCATCCCGCTGAACTTCAGAACTATGTATTTGGGCCTAAAACTCCTGCCATGGACACAATAAATGGATACCTTTGGACATATTGGACTGACACAAGAATTGACAGAAAAAAAAGCATATGACAGACTTTGTCAAAGTTTTTGTTTTTGTTTATTGGACTTCTTTAAGTAGTTTCCAGCCATCATACTTTTTCTGATACATGTCAAAATATTGTACAATATAACAGAACTCTTACTTCAGTTAAAGTTTGAATCACTCTTCCTTCTGCATGTAAGTCTATAACTATTTTATTCTTGCACTGCTTCTTCAGAAATGATTTAGTTTTTTGTTTCGTTTTTGTGATCTAGTCTTTGAACACATCTGATTATTTCATGTTGTTCCTCCAATTACTCCAAGTTGACTTCAAATTATATATCGGATGCTTCGTCTCGACAGTTTTACTCTTACTAGAGTACTAGTTTCCCCCAAAAAAATCCCCCTCTGACTTGAGCCATGGACCACTTCACTACATATTTCTACTGCAACATTTTGAAGTTGCTTGAGCAGTGTTTGTCTTCTCTACCCACCTCTAATTTCCAGGGAATACTGTATGGCTCATAGTTTGCTATAAACAGTATAAGGTTTAAATAGCCATCAAAAACACAACATTAAGGATAGTTGACAGCAGAGGGTAGATCTACTGCTACATTATGCTCTATGTAGCCAACATCTCATGCATGCCGTTTCTACCACATGCATATGGCTAAAGGATAACTGAAGGATAAAAGACTTATTCAACACATTTTCAGCTCCAGAGCCAACACTTTATCTTGAAATTATGGCAAAAGCATGTTAGAAGTACTGTATGTAAATGTATAATGATCACCTTTTATGTATTCATTTCAATGATAAAGCAGCATTCCATAATCAAAATAAAGTGTTGTCTGGGTAATCAGGAAATTATTTATTGATCTGAAATCCTGGTTAAAATCAAATGTATTTTAAAGTTGCACTAAGTAACTTTTCTGGTGGAGGGTCAGCCACCTGCTTGTTGCCATGGAGATGTTATTGCTGGAATGTGCCACTGTACTGCAATAAACGTATCTGCCTCTGATTGAATAAATGCTTGATAGATAAGTTTAATGCAAAACAACGACATTTCCATGGAGACAAGCAGGTGGCAGACACCCCAAAAAGGAAAATGACATAGTGCACCTTTAAAAAGACATTTAAGTATGCACAGTCAACAATGAAGACAAGTTAGTAGTGTGCTATTGTAACCAGGATCTCCAAGCAGCATTCATAGACGAGCCTTTGCAAATTCTATGCAATCTATGATCTCTGAAAGAACAGGAAAAGATCATGTCAAAATCCAAATCGCCACAAAGTGCAAAGCCCGCTGTCGGTTAAGTTCAGTTAGGATTCGAAAGCAAATTCACGTAGATAAGAATGCCGCTTTTGGTTTGGCTTTTAGGCGGTGGCTTTGCACTTTGTCCAGCGGGTGTTGCAGGGTTGGTTTGAGGGCTGAGCAGATGAGTTGTGTGAAGGCAGCTGCTGTTCACTTGCTTCAGCTCATCCACTGCTGCAGTACCTTTGACAGAGCCGGGCCTGTGCCTACAGTCTGACTGCAGACAGAACAGCAGGGTCAGTGCTCGCGTCTCCTACCACCGCCTTCTCTCACATGTTAGGGTTTGGACCAGTGCTTCCCAACCACAAGTAGTCATTCACCTCAGATATGCATACTCCTTTATTAGAAATATGATCTCTTTACTTTTAAAAACTCAATAAACAGACATAATGTAGATTTGAAAAGTGTACTGCATGTTACACTTGTATATTACCATTTCAATATGTATCGTGTGTTCAAAATGGGTTTTCTTACTCTTAAGAATGACGTCCCCTGTTCAATAAACAAACAATGACGACTGAAATTAAATATTGATACTTTGCAGTGACACGTATCTGACAGTATTCACCTTATTCCGTCCCGCCCACTTTTGCCTCTTTTTATGTCTATGATTCGCACTATTGTAGTAAAGGGACTTCTGGTTGAGGGAAAAGTATCTTGCTTAAACATTATATAAAGTAGATTGCTTTGTCTAAAATGTTTAATGTACACGTGCAAAAACAGGTCAGCAATGCACCGATTTCCTGGGCGACCTGAAAGCGTTTTTTTACGCCGTGTAGAACTACAACTGAAAAAGATGGCGGCGCCCGCGGCAACTTCCAGAATAAGGTGAATAGCACGTATTTGTATGGACAATAGCTCCATTGTTACCACGGTGACACAGTGCACTTATTAGCCAACACAGCCTGACAAGTTTTTAGACGCTCTGGAAACTCAATAAAAATAAAAAAATAGATTAATAAAAACATTTCAGGAGCCTCTGATCCATATGAGGGCTCTTGGTCTTGTTTAGGGGTTTGAGTTTCAACAGAAAGGCGAGTGTTGGCTAACGCTAGCTTGTGACAGTAATGTTATTTGATTTGTGTTGTTTAACAGCATAAATTAGCTCAGCAGTTGTAGTTTTAACTAAATCAGCTCTTTGAAGTCAGATTGTGTTACAACAAAGATCAGATTAAAGTCTGAGGCTGCTCACAATAAGAAATCATGTTTTTCAAGGTATTTTATTTAGCATGAAAAATATCCGTAATTGAATAAATGCAAGATATGTTGAATCATACTGTAGAACTTTTGAGCAAAGCAACAGAATCGTCATGGAGACAAGCAAGTGAAGCACCCGTCATACGAAAAGCTTCATAGTGCACCTTTAAAATGATTCAGAGATCCTTTAGCGAGGGCTTGTTATTATCTCTGGTTGGGAAACACTGACTTAAACCACTGATTCATAAACAGTGAAATCTGTGATCAGAAATGTTTGCTTTCACTCCTGACTGCACTAGAGCTGTACCTGCGTGCTGGGGACTCTGCTCCACCTCCTCCAGTGGGTAGGGGGCGCTGGCGGGACGCACAGGTCTGAACATGTAGCTGTCGTTAGGCAGAGAGTGCATCCTGGACACGGACATCTTTGTGGAGGAGGGATCCTGGTCCTTGTAGTGCACCTCCTCCTCCTGCAGGGGGCGACACAGACCACATCACTGACTCAGATTCTTGTACCTCTCTTGTATGTAACTGTGTGATGCAAAATTAAGTCACAAGCTGTGTTTAAAAGCAACTAGCATTTTCAAACTGCTTTTACCTTTAACATTATTAAACAGGCTTTGTTCGAGACTAGTTCATTGATTATTTATAAGCAAAGAAGAAGCACTAGGGCACATTAGAGAGTATTCTTGGTAAAAATGTAGAACAGCTGTTCCTCAAGGACAAGATTCCAAAGCTTGGCAAACATAAAAAAAAAAAAAAAAAAATCTTATATTTCTCAGATGGGATTTGTTTCTAAAGTACAATTTTTATATTATAATCATGGTAATTTTCACTGTTTCACTGCAAAATATGCTTTTGTCTGCTATATAGTTATAATCTATGACATTTATACATTGATCGTTTTAAATCGCAATAATGATCTAAAAGGACTTAATTAAATAAACCGCCAACATCATCACAAGAAAGTGCCGGACATACTGACATGAGCTACAATTCACAATATATTAAAAAATCACAAAATGGGTACGCGATGCTGCACATCACCAACTGAGAAAGAAAGAAAGGAGGAGAATCCCTCAAAATACAACTTTGAGAGTGTAAATGAGAACGGAAAACAATAATATGGTTAAAAGCTCTTCAAACTGATTTAGCAAATCATGACTCCCTTGAATTGAATTGAATTTTCCATGGGTAATAACTAACTAATCATCTATACTCAAATTTTCAAATTCTAGTAGCCGTACCTCTTCTGGAGAATTTGGACACGGCCCGATGTAGGTCCCGGCCACCGAGCTGTTGTTGGACCCAGTGCTCGCTCGCCGCTGATTCTCTAGCGCCATCTCCAGTTCAATCTCGGCGTCTATCTCTGCGTCCTCTTTAGCCTCCTGCGCACACACAAACGAACACCACAACACAACATTTATCATTCAACAGCCAACCTCAGCATCTTACTTTCCACAATTTTACATTTTTTATCGCTTTACCCAGAGGTGGTCAGAGCACTGCTTTTTATTTGTTGAGTAAAACTAAAGATGCACCTGGTCAAATATTACTCCAGTAATAGTAAAAGTAGCTCAGTCAGATATTACTTAAAGGTCCTGTATTATGCAAACTTGACTCCTGTGAGCTTTTAGCCAAGTTAGAATGGAGTTGTGTTTTGTTTAATTCATAAGTTTGAATAATCCTGCATTATTAGGCTACATCTCAAAAGCCTAAAATACTCTATTCCACCTTGTGATGTCATTAAGTGGTGGTTTTAATGTTAGCAACTTTTTAGCCTCAATTTAAAAGTTTTACTCAAAAATACATTATGATAACCTAAAATTCTCACTTTTATTTTTACAAATATTTTTTGTTTTAGCTTTTGTTCTGTTGAGATTGCCAGAAAACTCTCCAGTATCTTGTGAAGCAGTTTAAACAAGGCTAAAACAATAGCTTTAGCTTAAGTTAGACAATTCCAAGTCTGAAATTGATTCTATTGACCGTGTATGGAGTTTATAAACACAGAAGAGCACCCCTTAGTGACATCAAAAGGTAGAACAGAGCGTTTTCAGTTCAAGAGAAGAACACAGCCTAAACATGCAGGATTTGTGCATTAAACATGTGAATGAAACAACAGAGAACTCCAGGTGTGTTTTTGAAGAGGAAATAATATTGTAATGTAGGTTTAAAAATGAGCGTATTATATTGGCCCTTTATGATAAATGCCTTTGCTGTAGAAATTACTGTTATGTGTATCGAAAGTACTTGTTACACAAATCAATTTAAATAAGTGTTGAATGATAACTTTGTGACTTCAAAAAATAACAAATTACAGCTGGTTACATATAAAGATGAGATGTAAATTGTATTTTGGTCGGATTCTCTTCTGTCCAGCCTGTATAAGTGATTTTAAAGATTAAATTAGAAAGACATGTTTGCTTATAATGGGTATAACCATTATACATATATTTTGTATATTTACTATCTCCTAAATGAAAGCAACAAGCCAGCTCAAAGCCTGTTAGAATGGCAGATGTTGTAAATGACCCCTGAAAACGAATAAAGCCAATTTACAACAATCTGTTTAATTATTGACTTGCCCACAACCTGTTCAGGGGAAACCCATTTTTTGTTGTGAGTCTGTAACTTCTGCACAATCAGGTCTGTGGAGTGAGGCTTTAAACGGGACAAAAAATGTGGAAAACTGCTCCACCAAAGCACTTTTTACCTATTTTTTAATGTAGTGGAGTATAAAGTATTATGTTTGTCTTTGAAATGTAGTGAAGTCAAAGTAATAAGTACTCAACAGAAACAGAAATAAATCAAATTATAATTATACAGCGCAGATCTTCCAAACCTGCACTTTAAATTGACTTTGTAACTGACCACCTCTGGCTTTACCTTGTTGCTTTCCTCCAGGTGCTTCATTAAAACGGCCACCACGACGTTGACGAGGACAAACTGAGCCATGAGCACAAAGGTGACGAAGTAGATGGGAGAGACCAGGGGCAGGTAGGTCATGCAGTGGCCATCTTCTGGTCGGCACTCTCGCAGCGTGTCCTGGACAGACAAAAACAAGGGTTAAACGAAGAAAAAGCTCACACGACGCAGCGGCAAAAGGGACTTGTCGAGTTAAGGCAACTTTTACTGTGAAAAGTTGGACAATGCTACAACGAATGACTGGATAACTTTGAACTTATTTATTTGACTTAAAGGGCCCATGACAGGTTGAACGACTCATTTAACTAAAATGTAGTTTAGATAAATATATTTCAAATTTAGCTAAAATACTTCACAAATTTTATCCCGGTTTTGCAATTTTTTAGGTTTTTTGTGTCACTTCCTGGTCGTAAATGATGACATAACGCTAGGAAATTACCATAGCAACCACTCAAATTCATCACATGTCACAGATCTTTTAACTTTTTCAAATAAAAAACACACGTGAACACCTTTTTTGTCGAATTAATGTATAAAGGACAAAAAAAAAACAACGCTTTTTTGTGTAAATTACGCATAACTCTTGTCTCCCTAGTGTGATGTCATTGGTTTGTTTACTTCCTGTAATTTTTGACGGATTTTTAAACTTTTCTCCACAAACGGCAACTCGATTGGTGTAAAACTATAATTTATATTAATTAATATTTATATAACAGGTATTAATACACCGAATAAAGTCAAAATTAGAAAATCACAAAAACCTTTCATACGCACTTTAAAGGAGACACGGTTTATGCTTTTTTTCAGGTACTTTGTATTAAACTATAACATAAATAGATCAGTGGGAGCAGAATGTTAGTTCAATAAACATCCGAGGCACTCTGCACAGATGTGAATATTAAATGTCTTTTATTGTAGTTACATAGAAACGATAATGGACAATAAACTGCAAACACACTGTATTAAAATATAAACTGCTTATATTTACATCTCAGAATTCCTACTGGGAAAGTCAGGCAACATTTCAGAATCCAGAGTTTATCGAGTTAGAAAATCCAACATGGCTGCGCCCTGCATTTGGTGAAAGTGTAATAGCTGACATTTAAAATATTGATAGTACTTGTGCTATTTTCTCTTTGCACTTTCTGCTGTCGAGCCGCTGTCTGTGAACCTGCTCCTGCGCTGAGCCTCTGCAGCTAGAAATGTGTTGCTATGCTAATGTTGCTAACGTCTACACAGAGCTTTTTAAATGTATCGATTGATCGTGCCATTTACTTTTGTTAGCACACATCCAGAAAACAAACCAAGCGATACAAAAACAGCTCCTACAAATGAGTTATATGCATTATTGGCACGAACAAAAGGAACAGGAAGAAGATAAACCTTATAAAGCATGCACCTTTCACAATTCAAATACAATAAAACATTTCTATTATTCTCATTTTATCCCCTCCTTTACATTTCTTTAACTTAATCAGTTTTCCATATTTACATAGTCCATCATTATTTTCTCCTTGTACATTTTTTTTTTTAATGTATAAATGTTTAAAAGTCATAATCTAAAGCGTTCTAAAGCTCCATAAACAGAGACACTGCTGTTTCAGTGTTGTTCTTGTGAAAACACTTATTGTCTTCTATGGTCTTTGTCCTCCTAAACAAAAGTATAAAGACTTTGCACGGCTTCTAACAACAATAGCAGAAATGTATTCTCAAATACTGACGAATAACTTACAAATGTGATAACGCTGTCTGGGTTGATAAATGAACTTAAATGAACCCGCATTTTGGTTGATTTGAGGACACTGCTTGAATTTATTCTTGGATTTGAGTTGTTAAAATTCACAAAATGTAATGTACTGCTCATTTTTTCTCTGACTTGATTGCTGGAATACAGAAACTCTGAGAAAACGTCACCGAGGTCCAAGTTCAGACCTTCAAGGACGACTCAAACGCGGCGCAAGATCCAAGTTTTTCTAATTAAATTCTTCAAAACATCAAAACGAGCCCTCGAGTCAGTCCATATCTGTGGTCTGTTTCGTGTCATTATGGCCTGACAAAATCTGAATTAGCTTCTGATGTTATCACGCTCACACGCCTTTGATATTTTCTGTTAAGTAAATGTTACCCTGCTAACAAAGCTAAGCCTCTTAATGACTGAATAATTGGTTTTGGAGGTCATCGAGGTCTTTGCGACTCAGGGATAATCTTTGTCGTCATTTATGCCTGTGTCATTCTGCACAAGTGTGTATAAATATGTGTGTGTGTGTGTGTTCATACTTTCATAATCCCGTTCCAGTTGTCTCCTGTGGACACCCGGAACAGCGTGAGGAAGGCCATGCCGAAATTCTCGAAGGTGGCGTGTCGGCTCAAGCCCTCGCACGGGTTGTGTTCATTACACTCTGCGGGAATAAACACAAACGGTGAGAACGAATGTGAGTTTGGTGTAAAATGTGGTCGGAATGTACACAGATCAGTAGAATGTGTACAGATAACCGAGCGCTCCGTGCTGGTGTGTATGGCACGGGTGGATAGAGTTTCAGCGCTGGTTTGACAGACTGTCCCTAAGGTTGTTTACGCAGCGTCAGAACAGCCAAAAGCACATGGCCACCGAGGACAAGGACATTCCTTGAGTTATTTCTTATCATTTTGTTCTATTTTTACCACAAAAGATGCAAGCGAGTCCATGAAACTAAGCTAACATAAGGCTTTGGGTCAGTTTGCTCTCTAAACATACAAGCTTTGATCTGGAGATGAAGACATTGTCCAGTTTGGTTAAGTAGAGTTCATTCCACTGTTACCAAACAATCATACTGTAAACATGAGCCAACGCTTGTCTATTTTACGCAATAGTTATTATTTGACCAATAAAAATGAGATAACACTAAAGCTGTAGTACTTTAGATGTTGATTAATTGAGCGATGCGCTATTAGTCGACCAAATGTTTTATCTGTTGACTAATTATTT
Organism: Rhinogobius similis; assembly: GCA_019453435.1. Classification (NCBI taxonomy): domain Eukaryota; kingdom Metazoa; phylum Chordata; class Actinopteri; order Gobiiformes; family Gobiidae; genus Rhinogobius; species Rhinogobius similis. Next base: position 30,567,278 of record CM033631.1, read on the forward strand.
TATTTGGATTTTAAGGATTTATCTTGAGAACAGCAGAAGGCGTGTAGTGGGTTAGCTGGAGTTTAATCAGCCTTTCTACTTATGAAGAGGCTGTTTACAAGTACTTCTCTGATGTTTTTGAGTGAGATCCTAATAATTCTTAAAGCTTTTACTATTGATACAACATGCTCCTTTTAGTAGATTAACTGATCACAGGGCACGTCTCTAGTCGAAGCAGAATCTCTTCTAGTTGACTATAGCCGTAGATGACACTTTTATTATTATTATTGTCCCTGTATTTTGGATGGAATTTTGAGTCGTGATGACAGACAGAAGGATTCAATTTTAGAACTCCATTTCCCATCATTTTAACCTTTTTCTTGCATATTTTCTTCACAAATTACCACTTGACAGGAATAAAACTATGATAAACATTTACTAAAGTTACGATCTCAACGTAATAATTAGAAGAAAACCTATCATGCGCGTTAAGATAAGTTAACACTTGGTTTGAGTTAGGGCTGCAACAAGTCCATCGATTAATTTCAACTAATCGATTGCTGAAATAATCGTCGACTAATTTAGTGAACAAATAACTGTTAACACATTTATAAAAAGGTTCCAGAAATGCCATAACCTGAGAGAAGATTTTTTTTTTTTTGACTCACAACTGCATGAAAATGATACGGAAAATGTGTAAATTCTGTGTATTTGATGTTTTGTCCATTATTGTACTCCACCAGGATCCTCAAACGGCTTCACTTCAGCTTCATCTGGGTCAAATTTTGTTTCGCTTTGTAAACAACAAATCTATTAATCAAAAGAATAATCGCTAGACTAATCGATTAGCAAAATGACTCAGTTGCAGCCCCAGTTTGAGTCTTAATGTAGACTCGGTTTGGTCCTGTTTGTGTCCCAGGTCGGTTGTTATTCTGTTGTGACCCGGCTCGTAATGACTGCACAGAACCCTTTTCTGCTCAGTGTGCGTGAGAGATTGTGTTTTCCGTTGCTTTCTCAGACTGACCCAGTTTGCCAAACAGCTCCACTCCCAGCGCAGCGTAGATGAAGAACAGCAGCATAAAGAGAAGACCAAGATTCCCCACCTAGAAGCAAAATACATGTTAATAATATCCGCTGTGTATGATAATCCCTGTGTGTATTGAGCTGTGATGTAAACATTTCCTTTCAGTTCTCGGGGGAAAAGAATGCATTAGGACGCATTATGTAGGATTAATCTCTTTAGGATGGCATGTTTTTTGTGGACTGCACCTGCAAACACTCCACGTTTCACTTGTGGCACCAACTCCATGTAGTTTGTTTTTTAATAGTGATGATTTCAGGTTTTTCGATGTAGGGAAAGTGCAAAAGAACACAAAAGGAAAAACAACTTCTAGCTCTCAATACAGGAAACCAATCAATGCTGTTGACTGGCATGTTTTTCAAATCAATCAGTCTGCTGCAGGAAGAATATAGAAAATAAGCAATGTTGAAGTAGAGTTGCCACGTTTCCAAACTTTAAACTCGATATTAAGTAAAACATAAAGGTTTTTATGCAAAAAACTGATAAAAACACACTTGTTTTTAGACAATAGGATATCATTTTCTATACAAAATATTCCAATTTTCCTACAGTATCGATACTTATTGTAATGAGTATTCTACCGAAGTTTTAGTATCTATTAATCTATTATATCTATTAATATCTAGATTATCTAGATACCAAAAAAACAAAAACAAAAACTGCAGGGAAACAAATATATTTATTATTTTCTGAAGGTAAATGTTTCTTTCTTTCTTTTTCGAAAAAATTCGCTTGCAAAAAATAACATCTGACTTTAACAACCCACTTTTTAAATTCATTATTTATAGTATGTGTATTTAGTCTGTCCCATAATCTAAAATGTTTGCTAATTCTATATTCAATAAGTAAAAACAAAAACAATGAATCCAGTTGGTACCATTTGCTAAATTAATCCTATTTAAAATAAAAAGTTAAACATGTCAATAGAAGCAGAGCAGCATAAATCCATTTTGGGGTCAGCGTTTCTTATGTAGAACGATATGACATGAGTTAAAAATGTAAGAGGGAACATAAATATTGCATATGATGACATTCTGAACAAACATTATTCACAAAAGGAGCATGAATAAAAGAGCGCGCTCTTCTTGGATTGTTTACCTGTGGGAGCGCCTGCATGACGGTGTCCAGCAGAGATCTCATCCCTTTGGCCATTTTCAGCAGCTTCAGCACTGTTAAACACACGGGATGGAACGATTACGCACAATTATACACGTATCACCGCAAAACTGGAAGATGTACATTTATTCAGTTGGTTGGACAAGAGTTTTGGGTTTATTTCTGGCTAATTTCAATATATTATGTTTGTGTTTAGTAGGAATGAGTCACAGTGACAAAAAATAATATCACAATGAATATATTCAGGCAATATTATGTCAATCCATCAGATCTGTGTGAAAATTGTGCCTGTAAATGTTCATATATCATACAAAAAGTGACAAAAATGTGCAGAAATATTACAGCACACATTTTGGAAGTTTACATAGCACTTTTCTGCTCATATGGCAACTTATTATTTAATAGTTATACTCTCTGATTATGCATACTTCCAAAACTTGTTGAGTAATTGTGTCTAGTCAATTATAAAAAGTGAGTGTGTTTTGATGATTGTAATAGTTATATGGACAATACAGACTCTAAAACACATATAATAATTCCTTTTATTTTAAAGACAGTGGCATTACTAAACCAAAACGTCAAAAAATTAATTTTAAAATTCAAATTTTCATCAATAAAACACTAAATTTGTAAATATTCCCTAACTAGAAGCCTTCAGTCACCATATTTCAACCTGTTTAATTTTAAAATGTACAATAGAAATCGTTTGATAAGCCAACTAATAATTAAAAAAGAAATATTGCTGACAAGGCAAAAGCAAAAATATATATAATATATAATTTCAATCCCCCAAATATTTATAATATACATAAAGATAAATAATATAAAGACACAAAAATATATTGAGATACGTTTCAAAAACTGATGGCAACAAACTGAACTAATAAAAATAGTCAAAACTACAAAAAAGTAAAAGTATTTGAAGCTAATTTAACTCATGTAGATGTATTTTCTTGCAGTAAACATGGAGCCGTCCGACACTGCATGCATTTACCTCGAGCGATCCTGAGCACTCTCATGATCCTGATGATGGTGGGGTTTATCGGCAGCGCTGCGCTCATCTTCAGCTCCTCCAGAGTGATGCCCATTATGGACAAGGCCACGATAGCAATGTCCAGCTGATTCCACCTAAAAAAGGACGAAAAAGAGCAAATTACAGCCAACATTTTGTCACTTGTTTTAGTAGAAGGTGTAAGTGCGCAAGTAAGTGCTCAGGTAAGTGCTCCTGCGGTTCAATCTCAAAGTATTTTCTTCAGTTTAGATGAAAAGGCAACCTACAAGTCACTAAAACTTGGGAGAGAAGATTTACCTCTGATAGGTCTTGAAATTTAAACGTAAAGGACAAATATTTTCTAAACAGGATGCATTAAACAAGCATGGATGAAGCTAAACACAACTCCTGATGTGTTTTTGATGATTTAGCATGATATGTGTCCTTTAAAATATTGTTCATTCGAGCAATTCTGACATAGACTTTCAGAAATGCGAACAAAATAGAACAAAACCCACCTGTCTTTAAAAAATCTTTGTATACCAAAAGCCACAAGTTTAAGCAGCGCCTCGACGACGAAGATGCAGGTGAACACGTAGTTGCAGTACTTCAGAACTTCCTCCAAATACTGCAAAGCAAATACTATTAGGTTTACCATACGTATATGAGCAGAATGAATGTATGAGGCAAACAAACGTGTACCTTTGGCTGCTCGTGGTGCTCGATGCTCATGGTGAAGACGTTGATGCAGATGATGCCAGTGATGAAGATGTCCAGGTAGTGGCTGGTGCACAGGGTGTGGATGGAGAGGCGCACGGGGGAGTAGTCGGCGTAGTAGGGTCTCTGCTTGGCCTCTGTGGAGCAATGTGAGCAGTCAGAAGTGCATTTAAGGAAGCATAATGGAGCATTGTACACATGCTCAGTGAGATGTAAGGCCAGTTCTCTGTTAGCCTGATATGGAAGTGGAGATTTTTGCCACTGGCTGTGTACCATGGAAGCATATGAGGACATGAGAGGCACAGCTGTAAATCTTTGAAAAAGCGGAGTCATGGTAATTTTATGATTCAGCCACATTTCGACCGGTTTATTTTGCCGGCCCGTTCAAGCGATACAGAGTGGGCTGTGAGAGGCGCAGCTTCCAAGCGGCCTGGCTCCGCAAACACTTTTGAGGGAGATGATTGCACAAAAGGGAACGCAGACTCAAGCAAAGCAGTTATAAACAGATTTAATAATTTCGCACCAAAGACTGACTTGATCTTGTGATAAACCGTATTTCCAGTGATGGTAGCTTTATTTGTTGACCCAAGATATTATAATTCCAGTCTATAATGCATCTAACATTATCAAAAACCCAATGCATCACAGACACATTAAAACATGGCATAGAGACACAGAGAAGTGAAATAAAAGTAGAAAAAGCTGACAATAAACCGGACGTCGTTTCTTGTTTACTCCAGCTTTAGTTACGTCAGACAGTGTCACAATCTTGGGATTACTAAACGTCACTTTGTAAATTTTGTGAAATGACCAGGGCCAGTCGAAACGTGGCTTTAGTATATTCTCAATACACACACGCATTGCGAGATACAAAGGCACAGATTTATAAAACATTTTCTGACCAAAGACTGTGCTCACATGTTCATAGCTGATGATGACTGTTTGAAAGTGCATTGTTGTAGTAAAAACATGCGCTGCATGCAGATTCATGGGTTTCAGCTTCCGTCTCATGGGTTTCAGCTTTCAGCAACATTTTGAGGACTTTTCACCATTCCAAAAATATTATATTATATTTTGTTTAAAATAGTCAATTGTTATGGCAACTATGGTAATTTTTTCATCCCTCTGAAACCCATGGATATAAACACAAATGTAAGAAAAGAAGATGAAGCAAAGTTCAACATCACAGTGACAACACTGTCCACTCAGCTTGTCTGCTGTGGATGTCTGGTGGTCACTGGATTTATGCCTGTACTGCATTTGTTCTTCTTAAAACGTAACTTTTGTGCTGGTCGCCACCTGCTTTCAATTCAAATTATTTTTATGGAGTCCAAAATCACAACAGCTGTTGCCTCTTTGGGCTTCACAAAATTGTTGATTTTCCAACATTAAGTTTGAAAATCAAACAATGTAACACTCATTGGTCAAAAAACCATCATTCACAGGGACTAAGCAAATAACCTTAGACCCTGTTTCTCGACAAGGAAAAACTAAAAAGAAAAAAAAAAAGCTTTGCCTTGAATGTTCAACAGTGTGGCATTATCATCTATCTTCACTTGGCACAACCAGGACAAGTCACAGGTCAGAGCAGAAGAATGAAGGTTTAGCCATTTTACAGCAATAGAAACACACAAAAAAGCTCAATAGATACATGTAATGCAATACTGAGAGACATTTCAGGCAAAGCAACAACACGGCCATGGAGACAAGCAGGTGATGGACCCACCAATGCAAAAGTTACGCAATGCACCCTTCAGCCTGAAGTCACTGTGATGTCTGCGTGAACCGTGCATTTCATCCCACATGGCATCTTTAATCAGGAAGTCTAAAAATTCAGTCGTCTAAAACCATTTAATTATTTACTGTCACAACATGTTCAAGGTCTGCGCAGCTTTAGACCACTGAGCCTCAACAGAAAGATGAGTAGTAGCGCTCTGCTCACACTGAATGCTGAATGTAAGCATGTACAATGTGCTTCTGCCTCGTGTTTGCGGTGTGTAGCTCACCTACCACAGCAGCTGGCTCAAGCAAACGTTAGCATGGACTGAATAGATAGTGATAGCAGCCCAAATAGTCTGCTATGTTTCTGAGTCTGCCAGTCAAAGCTTGTAAACACTCTCTTTCTCCTGGTCGTTCCGAGAGACACTTGGAGCTTTAGGAATTTGCATGCGTTTGAAGTGGTGGAGGCTTTCAGGTTATTTTTGGGGTACTTTGAGGGATTAAAACACGGAAACTCGTCTGCAGTTTAAGCATGCACCGGGGATGTTATTGAGACTACAGTTGTACGAAATAACTAACAGAGGTGGGTAGTACACGCACATTTACTGGAGTAACTTTTTAGAGCAGTTTCTAACATCATAAGTGGTTGTTTGGCAATTCATCCTTCTGTGAGAAAGTGAAGGGAATAAAGCAGAGTTTGAACGTTTGTGTTTCTTGCGCCGCTCCTTCAGATATGACTGTTTTTCTCACTTTGGTGTCTATCCTGTGAAAATACCAGATTTTGTGATTTTTTAAAAATGTTTTGTCCTTCTGATTACACTCACTTAAGATTATAAATGAGTTGTTATTACAACACTCTTGCAATTACTGTTACTTGAGAACACTAGTTACACTATGATAACTCCACCTTAATAAACCTTAATAAAGTGTTAAGACAGACACACTGCAGGTAAATAGGAAAAATCCTAACCTTACAGATATCAATTTATACTTTTTTGTAGTTTACTTTTATAAATGTAAGAAGATTGTGATGAAAAAATGTAAGAAAGGGTCAAAATTGCACATATTTGGGGAATAAATGTTAAAAATGAATAGTTTTAGGTTTATATTTTTTGCTTGATTTTTTGGTGGTATGATGGTAATTTAGATTTTTTTTTTTTTTAAATACTGAGAGTATTTTGGACCTTATTTAGTATTTAAGTAAACTAGATCTTACTGAAAACATATACATTTTTGTTAAAATCAGGCTTAAAATTATACATCAACAAACCCTTTTATAGGATCTGCCAAAATCTAGTAAAAGTGGTTAATGTAGGTGCTACTCACTTATATGTCCATGTGCGAAAAATGCATTTTGAGAAAATGTCCAACATAAATCTGTGGATGTACGTTGATTAAATTTAATAACAAACCATCTTTAAGGCCAAATTGCATGAAGTTGAGAGCTAAAACGGACCAAAATACCAAAAGATAGCACTGATTGAGACTTAGTAACTACTTAATTAATGGTTAAAGAGTGAGGGTTAGGGAATGAATCAAGTAGTTACTAAGCTTGAATCATTAATAAACATTTTTTTTTCATTATGAAGCCTGTCTTCATGCTTTATTAAGGCTTATTAGGTGTAGTTATTATTAAGAGCTACTGTAATTTTCCCAAATACCTTTTGCGGTTGCTCTATTTTTTGGACACCACTTTGTACTTCTGTAATATTATTTTAAAGTTACATTTTTAGCCTCTCTACCCACCTCTAGTAACTGTACGTTTCTCCAGCTCTGACTGTAATGTTTACAAAGAGCACAGGTATGAACAAAGGAGCTGTAGAATATCTTGGGCACTTTGAGACTTTCATGCAGGTTATAGAGGGATCCTTTTGGACTGTAGTCATGCACTTATCCCATGCACCAGATTGCCTTAGCCCACATTAACCAGTGTGAACCAGGCCAATCTGTCGGTCTCTCCCTCTTTGGGTTAGAACCATCACGTCCGAATCCTTTTTTTTTTTTTTCTGTCATTCCCGATCACTCCGTACAGGCTCTGATAGCAAGCAGTGCTCAGAAAAATAGACTACCGACCAGCCCCTCCATTCTCCTTACTCCTGCGCCTTTTCTCGAGCATCTTCTGCCTCTTCTCCTCCCGTAAGCGCGCCTCCTCCTCCTCCTGGTCCTGCCGGCACTTGTGGAAGTTCTCCACCACCACGCCCACGAACATGTTAAGGACGAAGAAGCTGACGATGAGGAGGAACGAGATGAAGTAGAGCAGCATCCAGGGGTTGTTGTTCCGTCTCGGCTGAGGACACAAAAAAAGTGAACTTTGTAAAAACTGAAAAGTGTAGCTGTAACAAATAATTGACTCCAAAGTATACTTGATCAGTGATTACAGATTTAAATAGATGGTGTAATGAAAATGCATTTTCTTTGTCGTAAATGTATGCCTATAAAAGGAACACAAAACTTATCTTGTAAAAACTCAACTGCAGGTGATTTACCAAAAACATACCTTGAAAACCATGCATTCTTACTGTGATGACTCGCGTCTCCAGAGATCTAACCTGTAACTTGGCCTGTTGGTGTCACCTGCTTGTCTCCGTGGACATGGATACGTTTAATCCCATACTAAGAAACATTCCAGGCTAAACATTAGCATCTCCATGGAGACAAGCAGATGAAACAGACTCCACCAGAAAAGTTACATTGTGCACCTTTAAGAAGGTTTTGAGTAACACTTTAAATAACTTCACCTTAATACAGCATTTATAAAGACTTAATAATGAACAAAAAATGAATTAAGAATGAGTCAGGCTTAGTAAGTACTTAATTAATACCGTCACTCGTTGATTAAGTTGTTTCTAGGCCTGAATCATTCTAAATTAATTATTTGTTCATTAATGGTTATGGTTCAAGAGGTGCAGCTATTATTCACTTGTAGCCGATTGAACACAACATAAAGTATAATGCCACTGCACTAGTACATAAATGATATTATGATGTTGCCTGCTTTAAATAATGGTAAGACTCTTGAGAATGAGAAGAAGCTTAGGGCACACAAGACAATGTTTTGTCCTTCTGATTACACTCACTTAAGATTATAAATGAGTTGTTATTACAACACTCTTGCAATTACTGTTACTTGAGAACACTAGTTACACTATGATAACTCCACCTTAATAAAGACAGACTTAAGGTGACACACTGCAGGTAAATAGGAAAAATCCTAACCTTACAGATATCAATTTATACTTTTTTGTAGTTTACTTTTATAAATGTAAGAAAATTGTGGGGAAGAAATGTAAGAAAAGGTCAAAATTGTACATATTTGGGGGATAAATGTTAAAAATGAATAGTTCTAGGTGTACATTTTTTGAATTTTTATGGTGGTATGATGGTAATTTAGATTTTTTTTTTTTTTAAATACTGAGAGTATTTTGGACCTTATTTAGTATTTAAGTAAACTAGATCTTACTGAAAACATATACATTTTTGTTAAAATCAGTCTTAAAATTAGACATCAACAAACCCTTTTATATGCTCTGCCAAAATCAAGTAAAAGTGGTTAGTGTAGGCGCTACTCACTTATATGTCCATGTGCGAAAAATGCATTTTTAAAAAATGTCCAACATAAATCTGTGGCTGTACGCGGATTAAATTTAATAATAAACCATCTTTAAGGCCAAATTGCATGAAGTTGAGAGCTATAACTGACCAAAATACCAAAAGATAGCACTGATTGAGACTTAGTAACTACTTAATTAATGGTTAAAGAGTGAGGGTTAGGGAATGAATCAAGTAGTTACTAAGCTTGAATCATTAATAAACATTTTTTTCATTATGAAGTCCGTCTTCATGCTTTATTAAGGCTTATTAGGTGTAGTTATTATTAAGAGCTACTGTAATTTTCCCAAATACCTTTTGCTGTTGCTCTATTTTGGACACCACTTTGTACTTCTGTAATATTATTTTAAAGTAATAGTATTCTTAATTATGTCACATTACATTTTTAGCCTGTGAACCATAAAGTGCTTCCACATTTGTCCTAATTTGGGCCTGGTTGAGTCCTGATTTAGACTTGGTTTAGCTATTTTCTAGACATGGTTTAGTCCTGCTCTTGTCCAGGTTGAATTAGTTTTAACAAGTATATATTACAGTTTACTACAAATTATTTGTCCATTTAAAATCATTTCTGTACTCCTTTTTCTTGCAGCGATACAGTTTGAACACAGTGAAGTAGAGAAATGAACACTTCCCAAAGACACAAAAGTGGTTGCTGTGCCGGCGCCTGATCCCTCTGCTGTCTGATCTATAGTGGCGTTAACCCTGGGGTTAAGACAACTTCAGACTGGAGTACAGAGCTGAACCCTCCCCTGAGCTTTACCCACAGTACTCACACACTGCAGCCTCCGCCATCGTTGCTTTTTGTATGGCTTCATTAATTTACACACTGTAAAATATCTAAAATGATTAAAAAGGCTTGAGTTCAGAATATTAACTTGAGTAATTTTGACTAGATGTGTTTAGTTTATGGACCTAAATGATCTGATTTCAATATATTTCTGATTTGCTAAATTATTTGCCACTGGGATGAAAAAAAACCAACAACAACTGAGCGTCACCAGCAATTGAAAAAGGCAACTAAAATAAATGCGTCAAGTAAAAGCCATTGACTAATCTAGGCGATACAAACAGTTAAATGTAACTTGGTCAAAACAACTCTAAATCTAAATCAAGACTCTGAATCAAAGTCTTTTTAATCCGGGTTAGATAATACTTTTTGTGCAGTAATTTGTATCAATAAAATATGCAATAACTACTGTGGTTGGTACCTGTTGGTCTACTCCTACAGCGTCCAGTCCATCGTACATGATATTGACCCAACCGTCTTTACACGACAGCACAAACAGTGACATCAGCGCCTGAAAACACAGACAAATGTTTTAGTTTGAGAAAGAAACACACATTCATTCGTTTCTTGTTTTGTTTTTCGTCCTTGTGCCTGCGCGTCACCTGAATGAGGTTGTCAAAGTTATATTTCCTTCGTATCCAGCGGTACTTGGCGTCCAGGCACTCGGACCTGTTGGTGATGTTTTTGGTGTCCAGACCTTCACAGTGGAAGAATTTCCCTTTGAAGAGCTGCAAAACAAGGAGAGATGATTGGTAAATTGCAAAAAGGAACATCTACTCAAGTGAACAAAAACTCATCTTGTTTTGAGTGATTTTGTATAGTTTGAAGTAATGATTTGTTTGTTGGTCTGGTTAGTGAGAAAAAATGAAGTTGGTTTAGAACAGGCATGTCCAAACTCAGGCCCGGGGGCCAAATGCGGCCCTCAGACCAATTTTTCTTGGCCCTTAGGCTTCCTGGTGAATTGGCCCACACTGTCCTGATAAGTACTATTTACAGCACATTTCAGATTTTCTACAATTCTAACCTAAATAACTAACATTTTGGTGCAATACAGACCTGATATTAAGGCACTGAGACTGAATGTAGATGTGGTGGCGCTTAAAACATCAGATAAATGCAGCTTTTTGGAACGTTTCGCGATTGATTTGTGGCCCTCCGCTTGGTCTATATTTCAATATGTGGCCCTCGATGGAAAAAGTTTGGACACCCCTGGTTTAGAATATAAACAGTTAAAAAACTAAAAAATCCTGGTATCATGTCTAGAAAAAGCATAGACTATTGGACCTTGATAATGATTAGTCTACAAGGCATCATTCTGACTTAGTTTGGTGGGATAGCACCTGTGATAAATATTTATCATAGTTTTACATCCATGGAGTTGTAGTTTGTGAAAAAATTAGGAAAAATAAAAAGTTTAAAATGACTGGAAGTAGTGCTGAATTCTAAAATGGAATCCCTCCACTTATGTCATTAAAAAGCGACGTACCGTTGAAAATAAATAGACAGTTAACACTCAACTGACACATTTCTCTGACAGTTTAAATGGTCATTCAACAAAATGAAGGTGTTATCAGGTATTATTATTATTTGACAAATCATACTTATTGTGTAATTTATATGGATTTTGGCCCTTGCTTTCAAAATGTTTGCTAGATAAACGTTATTAAACTAACTCTACATATGTCATATTTGCTACCACCTGGAAGTACAATTATAAACAAAAGACAAATAGGCAAAATGTTTAGTAAAATCTTAAATATAATCATCTACGTTTTAGTGAAATGTGTCGCCTATCCTGTCATATAGACGTTTACCTTAAAAGAGCATGTCTGATTTAAAAGGTTTTACACTCTCCTGCAGCAGCACAGTTGAAGTGTATTAAATGTGAGGATTAGTCAGAGGAGGACCACGCGAGCCTCCACCAGAGATGACCTGGTGATACCCAACACAAGCACAAGTACAGCTAACTTTATTTATACCTGCAGTACCACCTTAGGTCAGACTGTATTGTCGAAGTGGGAATCAGTGGAACAGTCAGTGAGAATGTTCTACGTAGAATTATTTTAAAAGTGAAATTAACAATTGGCTATGATGAAACCATGCAGATTTCCATATTTAAAAAACTATTTAGATTTTAATTTCACTTTTGAATTTATCTGAATATGAAGGGAGTGTGTGTGTAGAATGTTGTGATCGATAAAGTTGTGCAATAATGTGGACTTTGCAATAACGTGAATTGTGCAATAATATGGACTCTGCATTCATATGGACAGTGCAATGGGTGGACTGTACAATAATGTAGACTGTGCAATGTATTATTGCATATATATAACGTGTATTTAATTATTTATTGTTGACTCTTTTGTGACCCCGGCCCCTTGGGACAATCAATGAAATGTAGCCTTCAGTTCCAATAAGGTGTGTCTACATTCATGTTGTATCGTGTCTGTCCATTAACATGCACCGTCTCAATCAAATAAATACAATTTCACAAAGGTAATTATTCATTTTACCCCACAGACTGATAATTTAGCTTGAATAAAATACATTGAAACCAGTTAAAACACCTTGAAACAGGTCTAACAATATTAACTAACTAAATCTAAACTAGATGAAAGTATTCAAATCAAGATGAGTTCTGAATTCAAGTCATTTGAATTAATGTTGTCAGTTTTTGCAGTGTGCTACTTCTGCAAGGCTGTGTGTCTGCCATTTTACACATTATCTCAATGACAGAGGAGCCGGCAGCTTTTTACACACTACATCATTATTATTGCCAAAGAATAAAGGACGTTTTTTAATACACTGGTTCTTATCTTTGTGGTTCTTACTGAAAAGCAGGCTTGGGGCTTGTGTTGCATTTTCCACACTTAACCTAATTGTCTTTCGCTCAAAACTCATTATGAGCCAACGTTTATTGTCCCCAGAATATTTAATGTTTCCAATAGCCCTCCAGCTATTCCTTCTGAATTAAGCGTTTGACATTTAAGTTCTTTGGGGACAAGAAAAACAGTTCTTTTGATCAGTGCGGCGTACGCTGACATAAATCTAAAATTTGGTAAAATTCACTGAATTAAGAATATTAATCTCTCTACGGACCTAGATTATTCTCCGTGTTTCAAGATGTTTCTGTCTTAAATTACAAATTTCCAGCCAAAAAGTTAAGGTTAATTCCAGTGGGTGAGAAAAATTTTACATTGACAAGTTTTTTATTTTTTCCACCTTAATAGTTTTTGAACCACTAAAATGCCATGATACAAATTAAGCATTCTTGATCGAATAAACACTAAAAACTAAGATAATATTCTGAACTCGAATAATTTTAATTTTATTCTGTTGCCTTTATTTAATAGTGAAGATTAAATAAAAGTTAAATTCAAATTAATCATTTGAACCAAGGCCATATATATATATTTTTTTTACAGCATATCTAGGAAAAAAAAAAAAGAAGAAACAAATTAAAAAGGTTAAATAATCTACACCAATTAAGTAATTAAATGTAATCTTTTCAAAACAACTCAAAAACGTATTATCCACATTTGGTGTTTCCAGTGGCCCTCCAGCTATTCCTTCTTCCTTCAGCCTTTGACATTTAACTACTGCAACTCTAAAAGAAGTGTCTGAACAAAAACAGTGACTGGTGTGGCGTGTCGATATTTACCTGCACTCCCAGGATGCCGAAGATAATGAAGAAAGCGCAGCAGATGAGGACAATATTGCCGATGGGTCTCAGGGAGGTAATTAGAGTCTCTACGACCAGCTTCAGGCCCGGGGCGCGGCTGATCACCCTGAGGTAAACAAGCAGACATGTCCAGATGTACTCCAGTGACACCGAGCCACAACACTGACGCTGGTCTTAAAGTGCCTATGACAGGTTGGACGACTCATTTGACAAAAAAGCAGTTAAGATAAATATGTTTCAAATTGTGTTAACAAACTTCACAAATTTCAGTGCGGTTTAGCAATTTTTTAGGTTTTTTGTCTTACTTCCTGGTTGTAAATGATGACATCACACTAGGAAATTACCTAGCAACCATCCTGTACAGTGGGCCAAAACTCCTCAGATGTCACAGATTTGTTTATTTTACAAATAAAAATGTATAAAGGTTAAAAAAAAGTAATTTATTTTGTGTAAATTTTGCATAACCTTTGTCTCCCTAGCGTGATGTCATCAATTTGTTTACTTCCTGTAATTTTGAACAGATTTTTCAACTTTTCTCCACAAACAGCGGCCTGATTGGTGTAAAACTATAATTTATATTTACAACAAGTATTAATACACTGAATAAAGTCAAAATTAGAAAATCATGAACACCTGTCATACGCACTTTAACACAAGGCAGACAGGGTAACTCTACGAAGGTTAAGTCACGTTTATTTATTTAGCATAGATGCCCAAAGTGTTGTACAGTGCATCTCTCTCTCTAAAGTACATTTTAGACTGTGAGAGTCTATTTTTTTTAATAGTTTAATTTATCTTGCATTGTCAACTAACACGCAAAATACCGTACACACAATATGGGCTAAAACACGTTCCAATAAAATAAAAAATACATAAAACAATGCAAAGGTCCTGCTCAACTTGTGTCATTAAATACCAGTTCCATGTCATGCCATGCCATTTTCGCTGAATATTTTCACTCATTACTACAGCTACTTCTAGTGCTACTAGTGCTAGTGCTACTACTACAACTACGTAATACCGAAACGAGCCCGCGGGACTGTGAACCAGGATGAGGGGGTCTTCTTGCTCTCCCGCACCTGGGATACTGTGCTAAAGAAGTCGAACTGCTGACTTCACAAGACAAGACACATTACAGCAACAAAAAGTGACACTCTGAAGAAGATCGCAAGTGAGCAGTCCAAACTGTCAGACTTTTTAAATAAAATATACAAATACTATCAAAACCTTGCTACATCTTCCTGCACTCAAAGGCATAGTCGTAACCATGTAAACCAGGTAGAACATCTGCACTTTGACAGTTAAACAGCGAATGTTTCTGCCCTCCATCTCGATTTGAAAGCCACGAACTCAACCAATTATGCCCCGAAGCGTCGCCCCTGCCCTACCTGAGCGGGCGCAGAGTTCGGAGCAGACGCAGCACCCTCAGAATGCCCAGGATCCTGTTCCCGCCGGGGTTGGCCAGAGTCACCAGGATGTCCACCATAGACACAAACACCAGCAGCCCGTCCAGCACGTTCCAGCTGGACTGAAGGTACGTCTGCGGACCGAAGCAGAAGCCCAGAGCGACCACCTGCGGAAAGAGACGACATTTCACAAGCTCGAGTAAGTAGTAGTACAGGATATATATAACTTTGTGTGCTGATTAATATTCAATTTGGATTCATCTTGCTACCCAAATGTTGGAATACACATCTTTCAAGTGTCAATTTTTGTAAAATCCATTACAACAGTTACCTTGATGGTCATCTCCGCCAGGAAGATCACAGTGAATACATAATTGGACACACTCAGGAACATTCGCTCCTGAAAATGCAAAATCTTAATTAATTTTGATCAGTTAATAGGTTGATTTAGTTGTCAGTTAGTAAACGGTAAGCTAAAACCGCAAAGGATGAATTGTTTACCGGACTGTCTTTCTGTATGTCTGGCCGTTCCAAGGCAATGGTTATGCAGTTGAGGAAGATGAAAACTAAAACAATGTGGTCGAACAGCTTGTGGGAGATGACTGCTTGGCACCACAAACGAAATCTGAAAGCAAACAAAACAAAACAAAACATTATATACATTTTAATATGAACAAATCTGCGAATATTGGTACCCTGCAACATTTTGTGTTGATGTCTCGATCCAGTTATTTTGGCTCCCAATCGTTTAATATTTGCTATTTCCAAGACGATCCAATACCAGTTTATCATCATTCCCACTTTTATGAATAATTAAGTTAAGTTATTACCACTTTAAATAGCTATATTATTTGCTATGATGTTTAAACTCCTCAGTACAGCAGTGTGAAAGCATTACTCTCACTGTGGCAGAAACATTCGGCGATGTTTTAGCCCTCTGCTTCTAAAGGTAATGTTTTTTCACCATATTATTGACATTTGAGGCCTGTAAAAAGAGGAGAAACCCGAGAGTACATGGCCACTTAATGCGCATAAACAAGTTGAGCGCATTCAGTCCTGTACTGCCTGATTTGACCAAAGTGTGGATTTCACTCGTAAGTCACTGTAAAGACATCGTAGAGATAGAACTAATATTATCTCTGTCAATAATAATTAGTCATCATTTCAGATGGATTCAGGGGCACGTATAACTCTATGGGGATTCACTGTTGAAAGAAATGTACACATTTTCGATCGATTTGTAAGAGTTTGGCTCCACAGTGTTGCCAAATTGATTTTATGGATCAAAGTATTTAGGGTTGAATAAAGTGTAAAAGTAATTAGACTTTGAATGTTCTGGCACTTTTTGTTTCATACAGATAGGCACAGTAATTATAGAAACATTAATCGTAAACCAAGACAGAAAAAATGTCTCTAATCTGACAGTTGAACAGTAAATTGAATTCAGACCTGCCCACCACCTCGATTTTAAACAGTATTATAGTAGTTCTTGAAAATTGTGCTGTCCGATGAATGCAACCCATACACTTCAATATTCACTTTCACATAATTAGCATCTATGTAAACATGGTAAAAAGGTAAAGCATAATTCATTCTACTGACCGGTTTTCGGGTGAAAACAAGTACAGATTCCAGTCCTCATGCTCTTTGCACCAGCGCGGCTTTAGGTTTAGGAGCTCTCTCTTCACAAAGAAGCAAAACGAACTCTGCAGAGGAAAAAAAAAAAAAGAACAAGCACAGATATTAATGTTTTAATAGAAATATGCAGATTAAATATAAAAGAAAACGTTTTTGTAAAGTTTATGTAACAGTAACTATAAAAATAACTGTCTAGACATAGCATCTAATTTATAATTTATAAAGCACCAAAAAATGAAAACTAAATCGTATCTGAAGGAGTCGTACAAGACACATTTGTTCAAATAATTATTTTTTTGTGTGGGAAGATTAAGAGGACTGTTTACACCGTCAAATACAGTATATTACTCAAATAGGAGTAAAAGTATGTGGTCTGCAAACTACGCCGAGAAGTGCAATTTAATTAAAATGTTTCTTAAGTAACTAAGTAAATGTACCTTAGTGAAACTAATCCCACGTCTTGTTATTGTTATCACATTTTTCAACGGTGTCATTGTTTTTTGTGCTCAAGTCATCCTCCGTGACAGGAACAAGAAGCAATTTGTTTACTGCTAATTTGTTTACTGCAAATGCACTTCGTGTTTTGAAACTATTTTGTGTGTCACTTAAAAATGAATCTGCAATGCTTCTTACCGAACACCTCAACCAACCACGTTTCTGTAACATATTGTTTCATTAAAAGCTTGCTCAGTTGCATTAGAGATCTGACATCAGTTGAAAAGCGAAACACCAAGGACAAACGGAGATGTGATTTCTGTACCCTATCGTTTTTGCACAAGGATCATGTATTAAAGGGTTGTTTTGAATATGTCATACTTAAAATGAAGACGTTAGCTCAACAACAAAAAAGGTTTGCTGCGCTGAAACTAAATATCAGAACTGCAACATATATCTGCCATTTGTCTTGGTGTTATGGTGGTGTTATTATTAATCTACCTGGGTTATAATACATTTTGTCGACATGAAATATGGATATTAATGCCTATATATTATCCATCCCCACAAACATCAACAATAGATCTATCCCAGGGACTAGTGAGCACACCTCAATCCCTTCAAAATGCACTGATAATGGCAGTTACAATGAAATCTAAACAGCAGTCGCTTGAGCACAAACAGTGATAATGGCTCAGCAGGCTCACTTGAAGCTTCTTAGCCCATCCTCGAGCTCGGTACAAGTGTGGTCAAACTCATTACAGCAGAAGAAACACAACCAAAACAAACAGAATTAAGCTTATAGGTGTGCAGAATGCTAACTTGACATTTCCAATTAAACGTAGCCCAAATTGAAGCTCCGCGCTCGCTGCTCTTCTGGCTCTGTGCCGCTTGTGCATCGGGGTGTGTCTGTGTGTGAGCGAACTGGATGAAAGCTTCTATTCTTTACAGACACGTACGCAAAGGCATAGAGTAAAGGCTAATAAAGTCGTTTTTTTTTTTCGTTTGCTGGCTGCGGTATAGGGGAATATGCAAAAAACTGCTTTGTGCGAGAAGGAAATGGCAAATGGACAAAAACGAACAATCAAAGAATTTGTAGAACAGGTTAGTGTTGCTACAAGGCTTAACATTTCAAACTTCATTTTGAAAGTAAAGAAAAAGCTAGATGCTCAGTGCCTCATGTTGATGATACACAATGAAAAACAAACACTTTTTACAGAACATAAAATACATCAATGTGCAAGTTCTATTACGAAGGCTTCTATACAGTTAACTCCACATATAATCATCATTTTACATATTAGAATAACACAGAATTATAATTATGTCTTAACCCATGTGGTCATTAGAGTTGCAACGATTATAAACAAGTATTTAAGTATTTAATTTAAAAAACGTATGAGTTCAGGATGGCGTATTTGTCATTTTATAGTTGTCTGAGATTGCAGTTGCTTGTTCATTTAAGATTAGTTTTGAGAATAGCCACCACGAGAATAACACCAAACTTTGATGCTTTGTCTAAAAAGAGTGACCGACGGCAATGTTCCCACTAATTCCCACTTATTGCCATTCTGTTCTAGTTTTTTGTGTATTTTAGGCAATCATATGTAATCGTATGTCTGTAATATACTGGAGTTAACAACATCCAAACTGTAACTGGTCCAGCCCCCAACAAGTGTAAAAATTCAATGTGACCCTTGAGTAAAAAAGTTTGCCCATACCTGCATAAATACATCAAAATGTCAAAAAATAATTGATTATTGCTTATAATGCAAAGTGAATTATAAGCAATAATCAATAATCATAAATACTCTCTATCTAAAAGCCTCCAATTGCAATATTTCAACCTTTATTTTGATGATATTGTATTAAAAAAGTTGAAATATTGAAAAGAAATAATTGTTTGACTAACTGACTGACCGCTGACTATTCCACTACTCAAAGTGTCAGTTCTAGTGGTCACACAAGTAAAAAAGTAAATCAATCAAGACCGTTCCGTCTACTTTCAATACACGTTTTAGTTTGGATAATTATCTGGGTTTCATATTTCTGATAATACTAAATAAAATTGTCAGTCAAATAGCAAAAAAACACATTATCAATGCCATGATCATGTATACTAAAAGAAACTAAACCACAGTTGGATTAAGGAGGCCGTTAAAATAACAAAACGCGCACAATGGACGATGAACCGAGACACGGGGGCATATACTTTACTGCACACCAAGGATGCAGTTATGGAAGTCAGACAGTAGAAGGCGTGACTGGCTATTCATAGATCACGATATTAGCAAGAAACGTACTATTCTGTCTGTTGAAAGAAACTGATAAAGGAGTTCAAACTAGGAAAACGCTGATATTCAACCCAAGACTACTGATAGTGAATCGAACCAAAACATCCACCCAAACATGCCAACAGCAGACGACGAGCGATGCTAAGTCCCCCATTTCCAGACAGCCCGGGGACAAGCCTTTCGTTTCGGAGGATTTCACGCTTTTACAAACTCAATTTCGACCCAATAAAACAATCATCGCTGTTGCAGAGGTCAGACGAAACCACCGGGGGCGGAAAAACGAAACTGCAGCTTATTTCACACAATAAACTGTACATGCTCTACCGCTAAGCAGAGAATCACTCCCAAAGTCAATGACACAGCTGTCCCTCTTGGCTGTAATAAGGAAACAAAACAAACACAAATCACACCCTGAAGTTAGGTGGTGACAAAGGGCATATAAGACAAGGGGGATTGGGGAGGCAAGGAAAAAAACAAAGACTTAACAGAGGCAGAGAGGCAGATTAAGTGATTAAGAAATTACATAAGAGCGCGAAAAGCACAAGGCAGCTGCTCAGCAAATGTGTCAGCGGATCTGCAGGGAGAGCGCAGGGCTAGCTACAGCGCTATAAACCAGCCGTCGCTCGTCTTAGCTGTGAAAGATGGGCAACGAGATACAAATAACGCGTCATAGTTCCAGTATGTGTATGTGATTTAAGGAATATTTAACATATAAAGTGGGAAGACCAAAAAATGTAATCAAAAGGGAGGACACTTGGTTGCACACATGTTTTACTTTGTGACTAGCGCTTTCTGTTGCTGTTAATATTGTGAATAATGTGTATCAGGGGGTATGGGGTTCTTCCCGAGAAAATTTTTAACGAAATGCAAAAGCGAAATTTGTACTATTCCGGTACATTTTAGAGGGCTGCAAGACAACAGCAAAAACTGAATATTCTTTATCTTTTTTAAGGTTTTAGGTTTCTTTCTTAACAGTCTAGCTTCAGTGTAATGTTCATGTATAATGCCACATCTAACAGTGAATGTTGGGAAGTTCCATCTATTTTCTTTGCAAAATTCATTTGGAAATGACGGCCAACACTATCCATTACACAAAGACCAAATTAAATCAAGTGTAGTAAACCTTAGAGATATTTTTTTCCAATGGGCTTAAAGCTGAGGTCTCCTTTTTTGTAAATCCGTAAATTAAGCATGTACCCTCAAAGACTATCTTGTAAAAGCAGCACTTTCTGGCAAAAATGAGACTGCTGCACACTGTCTGAATGTATACTATATATATAATAATTTAATAATAACGTATGTCTTGTCAACCCAGAAATAAGAGCCGAAAGCAACGCTGTGATCAGCTGTGCTTGGATGATCCGCCCTAGTTTCACTTTGCCGTTTGAAAAAAGCTGAGCCTGTGCCCTAAAATGAATGCTTGTGAATATTAACAATATGCCAAAGAGTTTATGAGAGCTTTGAGTAAGTTACAAGCTTAAAAACAAACTTCTGGTTTTATGGTGTGAAAATCAGGTACACCAGCTTTAGTTCCTTGTGAAGTTTAACATTGAAATTAGTTTAAACTTGTTGGTAAGCTATCCAGACGAAGAATGTATTCAAAGCAATGTTTTACTTGTATTTGCTGCTACTTACATCATCATCCAGCTCGTCATCGTTTGTGTCATCTTTGAGCTCAGTGCTTATGTTGGGTGGTTCGTAGATGGTCCTCCCGTTGCAGTCCCCATACTCAGTCACTATGGACGGACACAGCGTAGAAGCCTGCAGGATCTCCAGAGAAGCGGGCCGTAGTCTGCTGTTGGCGTCGGCTTTCTCCTCCTCTCCGTTCACCTCCTCCTCCTCCCCTCCTCCTTCTCCATCGCCGGACAGCAGGCTCTCCCTCTCTCCGCTGGTGTCCCGTCGCTTGAGGCTCGGGGCCCTTCCCAGACTGTTCCAGCTTGAGCGTCGGCTGCCCCAGGAGCTGCCGGTGCCTCGTGGAAGAGCCGGAGAGCGCCGCCCGGGACTGGAAATGCTCTGCTGTGAGAGACAGATAAGCATGTTAAAGAACAACACTTGACATGTTTCTTGGCGTTAAGCAGACTGGGGAGATGTATGGGCCGCACTTCTCATTAGGGGGGCTCCAAAAGTTGAGTGTTATTACTTTTGAATTAGTTTGGTATATGTTATAACATCAAACCAATTCCAAAAACGCCCACCAGGAGTTCTGTCCTTTTCAGAAGTCCTTAAACTTTGTGTGTTGATGTATTAGTAGTAGTAATGGTAGTTGTGTAAGAGTTAATAGGTGTGACATGCTTTTATCATATTTTGCTGACAACTAGGGCTGCAACAATTGATCGACTATTCGAGACAAGTCAACCATGAAAAAAATAATCATAGTTGTATTTTTATAATCATAATTGTTATCTGGACGGTACAGACTCTAAAACACATACTAAAAGACATTTTATAACCAATACAGTGGCATTATTCGATCAAAATGTCACAACTAATTAAACAATGACTGATTTTTACCAATAATGTTTCATCAATACACTTTATTTGTAAATATTCTCTATTCCAAAGGCTTAAGTCATCATATTTTAACCTTTATTTGGTTAAAAATAAACTTAAAAGGCGCAATATGCAATAGAAATAAGTGTTTTACTGGCTGACTATTCAAACAAATGATCCTTGACTAGTCGACTACTAAAATAATCTTTAGTTGCAGCCCCTGTGAGAACTAAATATTGCTCTTTGTTGAAAACGATTATAAAATTATAGGCCATCTGATATTTAAAATAGTGTTGTTGTTTATTTTTGTTTCATTACTTTAATCAGTCTAGAATTGTAACTGCTTGAAAATTTTAAATTCATTCTAAGGGAGGACTGAATCTCTGCTATTGAGAATGAAGAAGCAAAAGGGCCCTCAGCATTTCACGTCAACTTAGATATTTAGAGTTCTGGCGACAACTCACCAAAGAGCGCTGGTCGTACGCTATGGGGTCTATGGACGTGCCTGCGCCTCGAGACTCCGCGTTCACACTCCCGCTTTCGGACAGAGAGATGGCGTCCTTGAACTGCTGCTCGTCGCCCAGGACAGAGTCGGGCCCCAGGGAGCTCTTGGGCGTGGGCATGGGTGTGGCCGCGGTGTGCATGATGATGGGCGGGGCCAGGGGGCCGCGATCCACGTGCCCATTGGCGGTCATCATGAGGGAGTACATCTTCAGCTCTGAAAGAGACAACAGTGTTAATGGATAGATAACATAAAGAGAGACTTTAACATCAGGATTTTATGGTAGAATTAGACTTTTAATTGTCAAAATGCAGATGTTTTGACCTGGTTTGTGGTTTCTGTCTTGGAAATATTGGGTCTCTCAAAATGAAACAAAAACTGGCATGAAGTTCAACAATTCTAAGACATTAAAATGACAAATTTGTGGACATAATCTCAAAAAATGATGAGGTTAAACATATGAGGGGTGTTCATGGTTAACCAATTAGCTGATTAACCGTGACTGAACGCTTAACCGAGTGAAGACGTCTTGTCCGGTTAGCTTTTTTCGTTTTCTGCCTTGTGCACAATGTTATAATACACAATTGCACCACCAGAGAGAGAACACCTCATGCCATTGTAACGCATCTGAGTAGAAGTAAAAGAAGTGCATGGACAACTTCAAAATAGTGGATTTATCTCATGACGGAGCAAACCTGAGATACTGCAGTATTTACTAATATTAATATTGCATAGTGTATTTAACTTGGATATCACGTTGGTGGAGAAAACAGACAGCTTTTTCCCTCTGATGGAAAACTGTCGATCTTTTACCTGCACAAGCTAAGGTAAGTGGCTAACGTTAGCGACTTTAGAGTGCTCCATTCATTATTACTAACAGTGCATCAAAACAGCGTTTATTGGAGCTTTCCTTCAATCTGTTGTGCTCTGTTTAAGTACCTGTTGCTGTTGAGCTGCTCTGCGTTTGTTCTCGTAATGCACTGATATCTAAAATAACTTGTTCAGTAACAAAAAGTGCAATAAAAAAATGCTGTGTTAATGCAAACAGTTAACCGAAGAAAAAATGTAAAATGTGCATCCTTAATGGAAAACAACTTATATTTTTGAACGGGGAAAAAGTCCTCAAAATGATGCATATAAAAAGAAGATGAAACCCATGAATTACTTGAAACAACCTGGTCAAATATATATTTTTTGCCCCATGTAACTTTTTGGAGATTCCGCCTCCTGCTTGTTTCCATGGAGATGTTATTGCATTGTTCAGAATGTGCTACAGTATGGCATTAAACGTATCAATGTCAATGGAGTCAAGCATTCCACCAGGCCAAGTTACGGGTCATATCTGTGGAGGGAAGCAAGCTCACAGTAAGAATGCATGTTTTTCAAGGTATTCCTTAGCAATAACAAGAGTTGTAAGATCAGTCGCTTAATACCATACTGTGGAACATTCTAGGCAAAGCAAAAGCCCTTCCATGGAGACAAGCGAGCGGAAGAAAAGTTAGAAAGTACATATTTTAACCTTTGTTTTACCAAAAAGACAGATAAAATGTTACATATGTTTACCTGTGTCGCGTAGCTGCTCTACTTTTTCATCCTCCGAAAAGTTATCTGATTTCCCCTCATCGTCAGATTCCGACCTATTTGCATCTCCCTGTAAAACACAAAACACAACAGTTACTGTTAAAGTGCATATGAATACACAGTTCACAAAACGTAGTACTTATTTAAGAAATTGCAAAAATGATGTCTATTTTCCCCCAGTTTGACAATTGCGGTGACATTTATATTGTTACTTCCCGGTTGGACATGAATAGCAGATGTGACAAAGATTGATGTAATTCTACAACTGTTATCTAGCAGACCATATTGTAAACAAGGGCCAAAATCTATGTAAATTAAACAATAGTTATCATTTGACAAATAAAAATACCTGAAAACACCTTTATTTTGCTAAACGATTGTTTTAACGGTCAGAAAAATGTGTCAGTTGCATTTAAATTGTCACTGCATTTTCCATAGAATGTTGCTTGTATATGATATAGATAGAGGGATTCCGTTTTAGAACTCGGTGTTCCATACTGTAATTGTAACTTTTAAACGCAATTTTCAACTTGTATATATCCATTTTTCTTCACAAACTGCCCCTTGACCAATGTAAAACTATGATAAATATCTGACACAGGTTCTAGCTCACCAAACAAAGTCATAATTAGAAAAACATGATAACCTGTCGTATGCACAACGTGGCAAGCAGAAATGAAATCAGATTTAATGTCTTTTAATGTCTGGAGACAGACATGCTTTTCTGTTATGTTCTTTGTAATCATACATACTTCGCTCTAATGCACAAAGCGACAGTTTGGTAATGCAGTCTCGGACCTCCTTGCTCAGCTGGGAGCTAATTAAAAGTAATTGAAGGTCCTTCCACTGAGCCACTTGTGAGCACAGGCTGTTGAGAATTCATTTGTACTTGCTTCATCAGACTGGCATCGCTGTTAAACTGTAAAAAAAAAGACTGCTGCGGTGAAAGTGGCTTTGTTTTTCACTTCTATGTTATTGTATTCTAATAACATTGTTGGAGAAAATCGCGTTTCTCCCCTGGGCCAGTCAGACACGGCCAGCTCTGCTCTTGTTATCTCGGCCTACGTCATCAGAGGTACAAGACTCCCTGCAATGGAAGCACAGCCAGACTGGACTGGACTAAAGTGGCATGCACACAATTGCAATGCCTTAGGGTTCATGTCTCCAGGTCTCGTATTTCACCTGCGTTAGAACTCCAGCCTTTTCTTTCAACACTCGGACTACTTTGATTTATTCCACAACAAACATGCAAGACTTTTTACACTAGGCGCACTCGGGAAACCAATTTGTTACTATAATACACTTTCATTTGGTATGCGTCAGATTTGAGACTAAACCCGAGACTATGCCTGGGCTATATCAGAACTAAACAAGGACTTGAACAGGACCAAATTACGTCCATCTATTTGATTTCACAGGCAAACATTTGAAAACCAGCAGTCACAATGAAACACGTGTAAGAAGAAGGCAATTAATTACAATTTAACTGTACATTAAAGTAAGAAGGAATGTTTAATATTATTTTTTGGTATATTTCTGGTTTGTTCTTGGTTTGAGCTTAGTTTAGTCCTGGTTTTGTCTTGTTCTAGTTTAGGTTTAGAACTGGTCTAGTCCAGGTTTAGTTCCAGGCTTAGTCCCAATTTTAATGTTGTCAAAATCCATACATAAGAGTAACATAAAAATTATGACATGATACATTTATTTCAAGTCAACATTTATTTTTTATTTTTCTATTTTTTGTAAAGCCACTCTCCAAACAGTCCTTGGCGTCTATAGCTATTAACACTACTTCTTTGCGTTATTGTCACACTGCAATATTCAGTTATATGAATTGCATGTAAATATGTTATGAGATTACTATATTTTTTATATGCTAAGTAGATTGATTTTTTTATACAGGGGTTCAGCATATTTCTTCTTATGTAATTCTATTGTAGATATATATACATATGTAAAAAAAAAAGCCACATTTGTTTCACATACTGTAATTATAAACAATTAGGATCTGCAGTTATTACACCAGCCTAGTCAATGAGTATGGGTGATGTTATTAACCTTCAGGGTTAAGTCATAGAATAAGAATTTACAACAATTTCTTTCTTATGATGACCATAAAAGAAGTGAATTTGTCCACAGAGACCTACAGATTAAATTGACACAAAGTCGTACCCTGGGGTTATATTAGTTTACATTGGAAATACAATTGGGCCTAACCCATAAACTCAACCCTGAAGGTTAATAACATCACCCATACTCATTGACTAGGCTGGTGTAATAAATGCAAATGAACAAAGCAGGCAGCTTCTCTTACCTCAGCCTGGAAACCCTCCACCAAAATGGCCACCAGTAAATTGAAGAGCACGTAATTGCCAAACGTCATGAGGGCCACAAAATAGAGCGCGGCCCATGGGGAGGTGGAGGCCATGCCGTTATAAAGGACCACGTTCCAGTCCTCCTGGGTCAGGATCTGCAGATTGAACAGAGCGCAAAAAATGAATAAACTGGGAATACAAGGCAGAGGTATGGAGAAGGAAACATTATATTGTACATTATATCTACACAGCAAGATGTTTTATAATCTCACTTTCCTCCAGTATTGGGCATTGTAACTTTAAAAGCAGTTTTCTCAAAAGGCAGTTTCGTTAACACTATTACATTACCACCTAAAGTAGCAGCTACAGCTAGGAATGCACCAATCTAGAATTTTCTGTTTCGATACTGATATTGATGCTTGAGTATTGGCCAATACCCATACTGTGTTACTGTTAATAATATTATTTGTACACCCATTACAGCAAAACAAAGTGAAACAAACAAAGTGACTGATTTCTGTAGCTCCTGAGCTTAAAAATTAGGCATCTAAAGTCAATAATTACTGCGTTGAAGTTGGTAAAATATGTTTTAGTTTCAAACAGGCTAATTGCAGTATCATATCAGTATTAGAAGATAGAGAATTGATAAAGAATCCATCAAATTTTCCAGCATCAGCGCCCATATCAACACTGGTATCGATATCAGTGCATCCCTGGTTACAGACACCTTTTATTTTTGTATTTTTACTCTTGTTTTAAAAGGATTTGTTGACATCTAATTTTTCATCCTGATTAGTGTTGTCACAGTACTAAAAGTTCAAACTCAACTTGAATAGTGCTCAATTCTCAATTTGATATCACACCAATAATTACAAATGCTCTTTTTTAGGTCAAGGTTTTAGACAACAGACTCACATTTTCAACGATAAATAACAGTACTTTCTTTATTATCCTTTATTAGTTCTGATAAGGGCTCAAGATCATTTTGAAACTGTTCAGGAAAGGTCAAATTTTGTCCTGTAAAAGACATCTTTTTAGTATCAATTCTTGCTCAAATGAATATCTAGTCCTGATACTAGTTTTAGTTTTGATTAGTATCCGATTTTCGATACTTTTGACAACCCTGAAAATATATTTAACTCCAAATAGAGGCAACATTCTCTTAAAACTACTAAGATTTAAAATGAGAAGTGCAAAATCTGTCTGATATTTTTGTTTTCTGTATCTAATGTCAACAAAATGAACCACTAATTGTTGAGTAATGCCTTATCACAAACATTTCCCCTTATATTTATGTCAACAATCTACATAGAAAATACAAGAAACCTTTAAATGGCAAGCTTTATCTTCAACTGCAGAGTCTTACCTTAAAAAATGCTAAATAAAAGATGACTATTGAGTACAAAATCCTTAACTAAGCTGCATTTGTTTCCACGATGCTGCAATATTCCCTGCATGTTGTATTACCGTGAGCCAGCATATAAAGCGTGCATGCGTGTGAGTTTTCCTGTGTGTAAATCAGCATGAGAAATGAAAGCAGCGGGCAAAAAACGCTCCATCTCCGCTTACTTAATAAACCCCTATAGACTGTGCAGTTGGCGAAATAGACGGCTTTCCGGAGCCCTGCAATAAGCGTAGAGTTAGTTTAACTTTTCAACCACATTTCTGAGGTAAAACGCTACTTCAGCATCTCGCTATACCCTGTGGTGTGCAGTCAGTGCGCCTCTTTCTCTGCATTCTGTGTCATATTTGTGCTGAGGCGACCACTAGAGAAAAGGAGGACAATATGGAGAATATAGAGCGATTGGACCACGTGTGTTGTGCGGCAGAGGCAGGGTAGAAAGCTGGCGGGGCAGTGACAGGGTAGAAACGAGATTTTGCAACGTCTGACTAATGAGAAAAGGTCGGCGGAGAGATCTGTCAGGCAAAGACCAAGGCAGAAATGAGGAATTGACTGCACTTGGTGTTGTGATGAATTAGTAAAATGCATCAATTGGAGCGATAATGCACAATATGGGTTCAGGCTCTTTGCTTTATGTTTCCATTTGTTAGTAGAGCCAGATTAAAATAACAACAACGACCTGGCTCTACTGGTGAGGCCAAGAGGACTCAATTACTTAAAGGTGCAGTTACTTTTTGGTTGTTTATTTTACCTGGTTTGTTTGTTGTTTCACTGTATGGCATTAAACATCTCGACTAGGCCAAATTACAGGTCAGATCTGTGGAAATGTGATTCTGCTCACAGTAAGAATGCATTTTTTTCTAAACAGATACGTTTATTTCCATACTATTGTCATTTCATGATACATTTATTCCTCAGACAGGTTCTTCTTCAAAACTGACAAAGCCTCGCAGATGAGAGGCGAACTTTTTACCCATGTTTATTTTAGTCATGTACAAATACACTAAATTACACTTGATTTGGTGCATCTTTGAAGTTAATTTATGCATACATTCAGCAGCTGGAAAAGACAAACCTCTGAGCTCACAAAACCTTATTGTTCATTACTTAAAGGGCCCATGACAGTTTGGACGACTCATTTAACCAAAATGTAATTCAGATAAACATATTTCAAAATTAGCTAAAATTCTAATTTTACACAGTTTTCGCAATTTTTAGCTTTTTAATTTTACTTCCTGGTTGTAAATGATGACATCACACTAGGAAGTTACCATAGCAACAACACTGTAAACTGGGCCAAAACTCATCTAATGTCACATTTTTTTGATTTGACAAATAAAAATAAATGTGAACACGTTTAATTTTGTTGAATTAATGTTTGAAGGGTCAAAAAAGTAGTGTATTTTGTGTAAATGATGCATAATTTTTGTCTCCCCAGTGTGATGTCATCAGTTCGTTTACTTCCTGTATTTTTCAACAGGTTTTTCAACTTTTTTCCACAAACAGTCACATGATTGGTGTAAAACTATAATTTCTATTTACAACAAGTATTAATGCACTAAATAAAGTCAAAATTAGAAAATCATAGAAACCCGTCATACGCACTTTAACTGTATTTAAAGGTGCTCCATGCAATTTTTTTAGGTGCTTGACTCCATGGAAAAATGTTATTGCTTTGCCATTGGCTGCTTTCCCAAGTACGGCATTACACTCATCTGTCATTATGGAGACAAGCGGGTGACGTACCATCCACCAGAAAGGTTTCATAGTACACCTTTAATTAAGAGAGTATAGTTTTGTATCTGATATGATAAGATGTTTACATTGTCTAGTAATGCATTTGCCCATAAAATAGATTTATGGTATCAGAAAAATCAAAATTATGTCAAAATAAGAAGCATCTTACACAGAAACCTGCATACGTCTAAACAAATCTACATAAAGTGAAGAAATCATAAATCTTTCCCTGCACATATGTCTGGATGTATGATTAAAAGAATAGATAGAAAAATAAGAGAATATAATAAGAGCATTTGTGAGTTTGGGTTGATTTCTCCCACAGCTCACCTGAAACACCGTGACAATGGCCCACAGCAGAGAATCAAAGTTCTTGCGGTCAGGTATGGTGTCCCCGTTGTCTGTCCGCAGGCTGAACTTGCAGCCGAACAGATGCATCCCAAGAATACTGACAAGCAAGACAAAGAGCACATTCAAATGTCAAGGTTCAATTTAAGTTTGTCGACTAAATTATTTTGTCATAGCGTTTGTCAGTGTCATATTTTTGCTGGGGTTAGGCTAAAACTATGACTAAACTTATAAACATTTTCATTGACTAAAACTATGACTAAAAGTAGATATTTTTGTCGATATTATTGTCGGCGAACAATAAAAAATAAACAAAGAATTAGAATCCTAGAGCCTCAAACCAGACTTTATACAAACAGATCTGTACATATCCCATAAAGTAATGAAATTGAATTGTAGTTAAAATATATATATTTTCTGGTCAACTAAAACTATTATGGATAAATAACATGGCATTCTAACTGACTAAAACTAGACTAAAACTCAAAAAAATTGTCTGACTAAATCTTGACTAAAACTAAATTAAAAAATGACACTGCTGTTATGCAAATGTACTGTTTTTGAAAGAAATATCTAAACATTTACATTGGCTCCTGCCTTCCATCTAAAATTATAAGACAAAATTCTAGAATATTGCGACTGCCACCTATTGATTAGTATCCATGTATCATTTTTTGAACTACCCTAGTCCCATGTGTAGCGTCAGGAAAAGTCACCTGAACGTGAAGATGAAGAGCATGAGGAGCATGCAGAAGGTGGCCACGTTGTCCATGGTCTTCATCAGGACCACCAGCTGTCTCCTCAGAGCGGGCAGGAAGCGCACCAGCTTCAGCACACGCAGCAGCCTGAAGGTCCTGAGCACAGAGAGGCCGCCGTCCGCCTGGCCGATGATCTCCCATACACTAGAGGGCGCAAGAGAGTCAGCGTCAAGCCATTTCCATTCGACTGACTCTACTTTGACTCTATAATGAAGCTCTTTTCATAATTTTAGCGTTACTTTTCTTGTAGTGCTTTATTAAAGTTTCAAGATTTGGATTAAACACAGAAAAGAATCAATCATACATGGTCCCTTTACATCTTATAACCAAGCACTGTAAAGTAAACTAAGATTTACCACATTTCACTACATTGAAACGGCAAAAATAACAATATAAAACTATGGGGTTCGGAGATTTCTGTTAGCAAAGTCTTGTGAGATAATAAAAAATATCAACAGAACATTTACAAATAATGGTTTGAAATATATTATTTCTGCCTGTGCGAGCGTAGTAGGTAGGTACAAAAAGTTTTTCTGTTATGAAAGGGGCAGTGACAATGCTCCAAAGATTCAAACCTAAGGAATTTAAATTTAAGATAACAATTTAAAAGGGTGACATACTAACTAACATATTATACCAATGTAATCCAAGTGTACAAAGTCACATATTGGCACTTTGGTGGTTAGCCATCACTTTTTGTGCAATAGAGCTCAACAGTGAGCGTCCACCACTTAGTTCTGGAAGTATATTTTGAATACTTTCTTTTCATAGTAATTCCACAAGAAATGTCGGTTGGAAGCTTTCTCAGGGCTAATCTCTACAAAATCTATAATTGTATCCAAAATGTGTATAGATCAGTTATCAAGGCGCTGGTTAGCCATTCTTTTCGAAAAGTCTAAGGAAAAAATGTATGTGAAATTTACGTTTGAAGGGGTTGGAACTGTTAAGCTCCATACCTGAACCTCCACCGAGACACTTATAGGCATGTTTTAGCACAATTCTGATACAATTCAAGAACCTTCCGGAACTAAATGTTAGAAACTGAGCCTCTCTTGCCGTCGGCGCACACGACGCCCTCTGTCATCCATCAGTAAGTGTCAGTCTGAGCTTTAGAACAGACGAACGCAGAGCCGGTGCATCCAGACTGCTGCAAACTAATGAGTGACAAGCTGCGGGAGAAATGTGAAATATGAATGACTCCAGCCGTGTTTAGCGGTGTCAGTGTCAGGGCAGGTGTCAAGCTGTTTCGCAAGGCCCCATTGTAGCATTTCAACTAGCAATATTTATGTATTTCTATCTTTTCTTTTCAATAAGCACAATGACTGGCAACAGAAGGGGAATGGTGGAAAAAGTAGACGC
Organism: Rhinogobius similis; assembly: GCA_019453435.1. Lineage (NCBI taxonomy): Eukaryota > Metazoa > Chordata > Actinopteri > Gobiiformes > Gobiidae > Rhinogobius > Rhinogobius similis. Next base: position 30,599,221 of record CM033631.1, read on the forward strand.
TAATGGTAATGTACAGTAAGCATGCGGTTGTAATGAACACAATTTGACAGCAGAAAAGCTCAGAATGAGTCAGGTGATGATATATGGACTTATAAACAGCACAGAAGACCTTCAGAGTTCTCCCTTTGATGGGGGAAAAGTTTATTCTGGGGCTCAGAGGGAGAGGACCTTGTAAACATTAATGAACCACGTGTGAATGAAGCGAAATACAACTCTAGGTATGTTTTTGAGGAGGGAACAATGTTAGAACATAGTTAAAAGCTAAGAAAAAAAGAAGCCAATTTTGCATTGTGTGTGTCCTTCAAAAAATATACATAGACATCTCTTTAGAGGCAAAAATGGTGGACCCATGTGCTCTACGTTTGCGTTCCAATCAAATAAAACCAACGGGTCAGAGACGCCATTTACAAATCGTGGTCACCTGATGATGACAATGATGCTGTCGAAGATGTTGTATGGATTCTTGATGTATCCGAAGAGTCCAAAGGCCAGAATCATGAAGCCCATCTCCAGGACGAACATACTGGTGAAGACGATGTTACTGATCTCCAACACGTCTGTCAGCTCCTCCGGCTGAGAACAGAAAAGAGAACACTGAGGGTTAGACAAACACAGAGGCGGGAGTTAATGAGAACAATAGATTATCTTGACATCATGCTCATCTTGAGTTCAGTTTTTTGTATCGTTTTGAATTGCTTGTTCCTGTTATTATAAATTTGAAATGTGCGTGCAACTTTTCTGGTGGATTTAAGATTCAATTGTTCCACAGTATGGTGTAAGACTTATTTATCTCCGTAGAGCCAGCAGCCAAGTTACAGGTCTGAAACTGTGGAGAGGCTCACAGCAAGAACACAATACAAACCCCATTAGTTGAATGCATACAGGATATGTTTACTGTCATTAAATATGGCTCTGTGGGACATTTGAGACAAAGCAAAGAGACAAGCAGCTGGCAAACCAGGAGAGAAATGTCCTGAGGTTCAATTCTCAAATAAAATGTTTTAATGAATACAAAAATATTTAAACAGAGATAAGCCGATTATACAGTTTAATAGTTTACTCTGTTATTTATTATGTTATATTGTTTTCACTTTTATGGTTTTATTGAATGACTTCAATGGCAATGCACTTTAGAAATGACTTCATTCGTAAAATATGCTACAGAAATAACGTTGATTGGATGAATGAACCGTCAAAGTGCAGATATATCATTTCATTATGCTCTTGCTAGGAAGATGACGACGCAAGTTTTTCTTTTTATCCAGTCTTTTGGCATCTTTTAATACCTTTCTTATTATTGACAACGTACTCAAAATGCTCATTTCCCATATCTTAAAAAAACAACCACCATTTCAACATTATCTCGTGGACAATACATCACGCAGCTCTCCAAACGCGCACGCCCCAAAATGTTTTCACATCTCCTCCGTATTATCCAGTTGTCTCAGCCGTTTTGCGCCGTGTGCCCTGGGGCTAAGACTCAATCAATCAGGTATGGAGCGACAGCCAGGCTCAATCACTCACAAAAGCCCCAGCAGCGGTCATCCATCAGGGGCCGATCTACTCCACTTACCCCCGGCCGGTGCCTCCAGTGACCCGGCCAGCGTTTAACGGCGGCCACTTCATAAAGCATGCGGCCGGTTCTTTATTATGAGACACGCTGCGGTTTTGTAAATGAGTCGGTTTTCCCATTCAAACAGGTTCATGTAATGTCAATGCATTCTAAGCCGAGCCTGTATTTAAAATAAAGCTGGTGTGCGGTTGGGAGAATTTGCAGTGATTTTGGTTTATGGTCATTATCTTGTAACAGCTGGGTCTATCCACATGAAACAAATGAACTAAGGTGAAATCTTTTTTTTTCTTTTTTCATAATGGCTTCAAAAAGCAGTGGTATTCAAATTGGTATTCAGAGGGTAAAACTATTAAAATTAACCTACTTTTTTTGTACTTACATGGTAAGTGATAAAAAATAAGAAACTTTTTTCTCTTATTTCATATTTTTAAGTAGAAACAAGTGTGCTAAAATGGCCTGAAGAGAACGTTTGTGAAAGTGAGTTTTTTGCATTTCTCTAAACAACAGCAGAACTGAAAGATAATGGTGAGTTTTGTTCTGTTTGGGGCCGGTAATACCTGCACAAACTAAAAATCCCTTTACATTCTTTAAAGGAGAGCTATTATGCAAAATCAATTATGGTTAAAAATCATACTTTTTTAACCAAACTTAAAAATCAAACTTTTTAACCATAATATAATTGCTCCCCCTTGTCATTAAACCACTTGAAGTTTAGAGTGAATCGTGGGTATTTGAGTACTCATCATTCTCCTGCGGACAAGGCTCCATTGCTCTGTCAGTCCAGGTCTTCCCGGTGTTACGGCCACTGATGTTTAAACCACTTGATAAACCTACTTAAAAAACCTACTACTTAAACCTACTTAGTTCAGCAAATTTATTTTTTCTTAAAATGGTGACATACACTCAGCAACGTCGCACAAACTAACAAAAGTCCTGACTATTGTTCGCTGTTGTAAACTTTGCTCTCCAAAGGCGACGTAACGTAAAGCGGGCAAAGTAAGCGGACTTACGCTTTAAACTTGACATTTTAGATCAATATTGCAATTTAAGATGTCCAAAATCTGACATAATGATACATGAGTGTTGTGGATTAGAACTATTTTGGTGTTTTTTTGGCAAGTGCTTGAAACTAGGAAAACAAACTCACTTTTGTATTCATGCAAAGAACATGTATTAATGATCTAAAAACAGGAAACATTTTCCCTTGCTTGAAAGTAGGACTCCACGTCCTAAAATTGCTTTAAGGGGAAAAAATATGTAATTTTTAAGGGCGGTGTGAGAGTTAAAGGGCTTCAAAGCAGAAGTTTAATGAGCCTTGCTAGTGGTCCCTTTGCCTAACAAATGATGATAAGGTTTGCAAAATTTCATTTAAGATATTTCTTACCAAAACAGTGAATCACATGACATAAAAGTCTACAATGTCATGAACGCAACCAAATAAAGCCAGTGATGCCATGGATTTGTAAAGAGTGTTGATATTGCCTCTCTTGACTGGTCAGTCTCATTAAATATAATTGCTGTAGTTTTCATGCAGGGATCATCAAAAAAGTTTAAGCGTGCTTTCTAAAATTTATCTTACGAAACTACAAACAACATGATTATACACAAACTCATGTTGATAGTGGTTTAAATACCATATTTTCCACTAAGCTTTACTTCACAAAAAATATATATTCTTTTTTTTTTAATGTATGGTATATAATATATATTATTATAAATACATTTTAATTAGCCTGAATCATTCTTAATAAACCATTTGTTCATTATTTAAGGCTATTAAAAGTGTTATTATTATATAGAATCAAAACCGGTTGTTTCTGAATGATATTTATTGTCTTGTCAGTCTCTTATTAGTGCTTGAATAAACAGAAATCAATGGAACTGTAGTGTATTTTCATTATATACTATTCATGTTAAAACAGCACGTTTATATAAATTTTTAATTTTGGTTGTCAGCTTTTTTTTCTTGTGTAATGTTAGTACTGAAGACATTAAGTATGAATTGTGTTAAAGTACCAGCCTAATAGTGTTGCACGATACTAAAATTTCAAACTCTATTTTGATACTAAGGAAGAGATTCATTAATTTTGATAACACAATGATAACAAAAAACAAAACAAAACACAGACAAATTAAATAACTTTCTTTTTTACTAGTTCTGTTAAAGCACAAGATAATATTGTTCATAAAAGGTCAAATTTTGTTCTGTTTGTGGTTTTTTTCAGTATCGATGCTTGTTCAAATGAATAACTAATCTCGATACTAATTTTGATCTAATTTTCAATGCTTTTGACAACCCTACTACTTAATACCTTTAGTTTGTATCCATAGATTTCAGACTTAAGGATTCATTTCTAATTTAAAAGTGTTGACATGACAACAATTTTAGATTTCAATAGCAATAGCGCAATTCAAATCAAAACAATATAGCATTTAAATGGGAACAAGTCCTCAAAAAGTGCTTGAAATCAGGAAGCAATCATTTACCTGAAACCAATGAATAAGAACCCACACACACTGTAATTCTGCTGGCTGCTAGAGGGCGCCATTGTACATTACACTCACAAACATCACCTAATCCAACCTCGCCAAAATCACAGACAAACAAGGCCAACAGACATACAGTAACTCCATCAAACACTACAGCTCATTTCTAGCATCCGCTTTCTACTTCTCTGCAAACGATCACATGATTTATCCCCGAGCTCTCCCATCGTTTACTTTTGCCTCGTGCATTTCAGCCTGGCATCGGTCCCTGCCATTTACACGCCGTTTGTCTGCGGAGGTGTTTATTCGAATCGGAGGCACATCCTTTGCCGTTCTTATTGCCAGCGCTCCCAAGATGTCTGCTCCAGCCAATCACGTGTATAACTGCGTAAATTACAGCTCTCCGCGGACTTGATTACCTCTAAAACAGACACAATGGAGTCCATATGATGATACATGAGGAGGAAGCCAGCAGCGCAATGTAATCTGAGACGTAAAACAACTCGGGTTAATGCGGCGTTTAAGGGATTTTAGCTGTTATGGCACAAAGCAGGAAAAATAAGGGATGCAAGGGTTTGAAATGAGAGCAAGTTGAGCGTGAAAATATGGGAGGTTTTGTTTGCTCTCGGTGTTTGTTTTTCTTTGAGAGTTAGTCGCATAAAATCTTGAAAGGTTTTCGAAAGGTCTCTCAGCCACTTATTCTGTCCGGCGCTACACTTGTGCTTATATTTAACAGTGGCGTTTTCATTGCCGTTATGGCCCGCACAGTTAACAGTCCAGGCACTAAAGCTACGCAGAGGAGGTTTATTGTATCTGCTGTGTACTGCTGCAAGGGCTTTCTAAAACTAAACTTTAGCTCAGTCACAGCTTCGTCTGCAGAGGAGGGAAGAACTCGATTACAATGACAAGGAAATTGTACTTTTTGTTTAAGTAACGTGCAGTACTCTAACCACAATAAAGGTTTCAATTTCTTTGCCCAAAGTGAGTAAATCTTTAGTGAGAAAAGCTTGAAATCTACAAGGCGTAAATGTGTATTTATGGTAGTGTTGTTACGATACTAAAAGTCGATTTTGATATTAAAGAATAGGCTTAATACTCTATACCAATTTTGATACGACAGTGATAATATAAAACACTTTTTTTCCATTTTCAACCCGTAATAATACTACTCTCGACCTGTTACTATGTCGTCTTCAACTAATTCTGATAAAGCTCAAGATTATTCTAAAACTGTTCAGGAAAGGTCAAATTTTGTTCTGTTTATGTGATTATTTTAGTATCAATACTTAATCAAATGCGTATCAAGTTTTGATGCTTTTGACCCCAATTTCTTCTTACTTTTACTATATATTATTGAGATTTATATGATGTTAAAGACAAGTACTAAGGTGTCTGCCAAGTCGTTTAAAGGGGCACTATGTAACTTTTCTGATGGAGGATCCGCTAACTGCTTGTCTCCATGGAGATGTGACGATTTTGCCAATAGCATATGGCATAAAACTCGTCTCTAAGAAGACGAGCAGGTTACACCACCAAGTCGAATTACAGGTAAGATCTGTGGAAAGAAGAGAGTTTTTCAAGCTATTTTTAAGCAATAGAAACACCTGTAATTGAATACATGCAAGATGAATGTGTTTTATCCCATCTTATCAGTTGAAACTTACATGACACGGCAACTTTAATGTCTAAACAATGCACAATATGTCTAAAACATAAATTTGGCGTTCAGTATGTGTTAAAGTTGACCTTGAGTACCTTGTTTTATTTCATTTTTTAAAAGTGATTAACTAAGTAGTTACAAAAAAGAAGAATGGGCCTCAATCCAGGTCTCAAGATCATATGTGAGCCAAAAAGAGTTCTCTGCCTTGACCTGCTTGGCTAACATTTAATAAAGAAGTTGATGAATCACAATAAAACAGTGTGACAACGGCCCAGCTCGTAGGAAAATAAAACGTTTAGTGGCTCCTACTTTGGAATATATCATGGACAATTAATAGCTGTACTAACATTTGTTTACAGATATGGGAAGAGTAATTATAAGACTAAGTAGTAAAACAGTAACAAAACATAATTTCCTGTTAATGTTATTGGGTGGACAAAACACGCACAACAAATGCACAAAATCTGGCATATTCAACAGAAAAACAAATAATATCTAAAGGAGTACAACAACAACAACAACAACAACATGTTCAAATCATTTAAAGTGGACAATTGAAACTGAGCACTTTCTGAGGCTCACAGCAAGGCAACCTACAAGCAGCTATGTTTTTGATGGGGGGACAACAATATAATACTGGAGCAAGAATATCCTTATTAATTGTAAATTATGTCAGAAGAAAACTACTCTGAAAATTGCTATTTCTTTGTCAAGTACAAGTTCTTCCGAAAAGTAACAATATACTCTCTAACTTTACTCGTTGACTAGTAAATAGTCCAACACGTGTGGATAATGCAGTAGAAGTAGAAAGAGAGCTTAGCACAGAAGAGCTGCTGCAGACACTGGCAAAAATGACTAATGGTTAGCGCTCTTAATTAGTGTTGTGCAGTCCCTAGTGCCACACTGTACACAGCAAAAAACACATCTGCTAAATAATGCGAGTCAACAAAGCAAGAGGTGTAACAGGAAAACGTTTCTAAGAATAGTATGCATTGATTTTACATTAATATGCCAATGCAATCCAATCCAATCCAATATGCAATCAATATCCAGTTTGAAGGTCACGTTTTAAACATGTCCGCGTGCATTACATTTGAGAGAAACCTGAAATATAGCTAAACTAATACAAGAATCATGTGCCTTTTAGGACACAAAGCTAAACTACACGGTTAAAAGTGCTTATGGACATTATATTAAATCAGTGATTGCAACATGTCTGATTTGCTAAAAAACAAACAAAATAAACCCATCAACAACAACGTTCTAACCCTGTGGTTTAGAGCTCCACAAACAGGTTCTTAGGATGTGGTCACACGTTATTTAGTCCGTTATTTGAGAACATTTTAATGCTAATGTGGACTTGGCTTGGTCTTATTCTAGTCCTTGTTTAGTCCTGGTTTAGTTTTGATTGGTGTATCCTGTTTTGAAAACTTAAATCCCAGTAATTGTCAAAAAATGCATTGTTTTATTAAAAAAAAAAAATCATACTGTCCTATTCGATTAAGAGCCATTTGTGTCATTAAAGTGTTTTTTTTTTCTAGTACGATGCAACGTCCCTTAAAAGTAAATGACAGTGAAAGCTTATGCCGCACACACTTGAACTCACTCTCCGGGCGTTCCACACGTGCAAGCTCCTCTGGTCGTGTGTGTGTTTTAAACTTTGACTATTAGGTGTCACATAAGGAGGATGATGAGTACAGTGGTGGGAAGACCTCTTACATAAAGTCCTCCGTCTCTCTGCCTGAGAGCGTGTGCCGTTGGCCCAATATGGACATGGCTCTCCCAGTCTCTGCTGCTGTGTTTATACTCAGCCCCACTCGGGAGGACAAACAGGAGGAGGTGAGGAGACTGATGATGCACCACCAGCTCAGAACAAGGACTCAAAGCTTCATTTTGGCTTTGCACAAGAGGCGGGAGATATAGCTAAAAATGGATAATATCGCCATTGATGTTTTGAAGCTCTGCAAAATGATGATTATTCATTATTATTACTGTTAAGAAGCCGGTAAATGAGCAGTTTAAAAACAAATATCTTTCAAATAGAAAAAAATGTGATATTTCTGCACTTTTTAAAGTTTATTTAACAATACGATCATGTTTTATGCAATATTTCAACCCTGAAAAAGACATTTACAGGCCCATTTTTCATTCACTGCATTAAGACTGCCTGAATGTAAGTAAGTGAGTAAAGTTTATTTATATAGCACCTTTCACAGATAAAGCGGTCACAAAGTGTTTCATAACATGAGAGTTAAAATACAGAAACGGTTTTATTGTTATTTGCTATCACCCAATCCTACTTTAAGCAGATAATTTATCATCAAATATTTATTTTTCTATGGGGATCTCTGTCTGTATGACTAAAGACAAAAAGAATAACAAGACTGAAGAGGAGAGCATTAAAATAGGATATAACACTTGATTTATACTGCCTGAGACATTTCTAGCTTCTTGGGGGGCCTTAGTTTGCCAAAATTCAGAGAAAACGTATTCTTCAGATCTGCTGTTCTCACACATTACACAACCTACCATCTAAGAAAATATCTGGCCTTCTGAGAACCACCAGATTTAAACCAGGTCTACAACAGGACATTGCAGGTGTAAACAAGCGTTACACCAGGTCTAAAACAGGACTACACCACCAGTAATTGATTCTAGATTGAGCTATCACTAGACACGTATCTTAGTTTGAGAAACATTGCCAGGGACAATCCACTTCCACAATTCACGTATTTTACAAATAACTACAGGACAATTAGGGTTAAGTGATCAAAAAAATAACTCACTGTGCAAATGGAGACCGCTAAAATGTCTTAGAACTATCTGTACAGGACTGTATTTGCATCAAGCAATACTTTTATTGACAGAGGTGATATTCAAAATTTAGATTATATGGTGAATGTTATATTGAAGATAGGCAAAATGTGTATATTATTTGTAGTAAAACATGCAACAAAAAAGCTCATTCAAAATAAAAATTAAAAAAAAGTGTATTTTCAAGGTATAAGGGGATATGTATTTGCTCATATTTCAAATTGTCTGACCATTAAATCTCAACTAATACATTTAAACTTAAGACATGTTTTAACACATTTCTGTTGGATCGACTTAATATCGTCTCTTGTTATCGAAAACTAAAAAAAAAATATCGAGTTTCGGTCTACATTCTCTTCTGGAGCAGCAGCTTTTGTAGGGCCCTTAATGGCTGGCAGGGCCTTAACACATCAAAACTCCCTACAGCGGGTGTTTGAATGTGTTCCCCATTAACAGCGTGACACCCCCTCCTCACCTGCTCGTGGTACTCGATGCCCATGCTGAGTGTATTGACCAGGATGGCGATCATGATCCCTCGGTTGAAGTATTTACTCTCCACGATCCTTTTGAGCTTTTCCCTGAAGTCTCTCCAGGCCCGCAGCACTCCGTTTTTGTACTCGCTCACCCCCCGCCGCCGCGTTCGACCGCGCGCGCCCCGCAGGTCTCCCCCCTGTCGGACACGCGCAGCAGGAGGTGAGATAAAATTAGCGGTACCTGGACGTTAGCATAATGGACGTGACACTGACCTGGGGGTAGTCGTGCAGGGCGTCCGGGTCTCCCTCCAGCTCCAGCGTGTCCAGGCTGCGGGCGCACTGAGGACAGCTGAGCAGCTCCAGCAGCAGAGGGCTGGGCACCAGGCCGGCCAGCTGGTACAGCAGCCTCTGACGACCTGCGGGGCAAAAGGGCAGCGCTCAAATTTGTGTTAGGCTTTTCTCTGTTGGTTCCAATCGTCTGTTTTGCAATAGGGAGACATGCCAATTATAAATCTCTGTCTAAGTCTTTGCCTCAGTCATATACTACAAAGCTTGAAACCAGTTTTAATGTTAGTGACTAGTTCAACATAGAGAATCAGCATTTTAGTTCAGATCTAGGCAGTTCGATAAAGAAATCACTGGAAGGATTTTATCTGCACTATTCTCTTTCAAAGTAAAATGTCTAATGATTATTCATGTTTTTATTTGTTTGTGTTGTGGTTTGAATGCAGATTTTCTTTGAATTTGAGCACTTTGAATTACTTTGTGAACGAACAGTGCATTACAAATGAATTTACCTTGCCTCTCCTTAATAGCGGATGATCCTGTATTCAAATTTTAGAGTTATAATTGTAGTAAGAAGAAATTATTGTCAGCAGAATGACAAACAGTGCTAATCCAAAGACCAATTTCTGCCATCACTGAGAAAGACAGACAATAAAGTTATTCTATTCTAATTCAAATGCATTCAGTGTCTTAAAGATTACTTATAGTTTTGTGAAATCAAACGTCCTGAATAATAAAATAATCTGACAATACAATACATCTTTTATACAACACTTTTCCTGTGTTTTACAATGACAAAACAGTATAAATTCATCTGGTAAACAGGAAACATGAGCAATAGGACATAAAAACAAGGTTAAAGGTTTGATGTACAGTACAGTATTTCCGCTGTTGCTTCTGATCCTGCCCCCATTCCTCCTCCGGTCCTTGACAGAAATCAAATGTTTCGTACCACTGCATTCTAAAGGCTGGTAACGTTCCATTTTCCACAAATACATAACGCTCCAATGCATTTTCAAAGCGAGAGTTACCATGGCCGCCACAAACTATGAAAAACCAGGGCTGTTTTTGCGACTGACAACCACTTGAGCACACATGAGAGCCTCGTTAGAAAACGTTACTGCATGTGGAAGTGAAACAAATGACTGGGCTGGAACATTTAGATTATTACTAGGCTGTGTGCGCATCTATTCTAAGCACATCAGCCCTGGAAGAGTCTACATAAATACAAACAAAGATCTAATTAAGGACTTTGTTTGCCTTTTAATACTAGTTGGCCATCAATCTGTGGTCCCTAAACCAAAGTGGTACAACATTTAGTGCGTATACTGCTTATAAAACTTAATCTTAATGCAGTTGGAGTTCAAGTCAGGTTGTGGTTGTTGCAGTAATATAGGTCACCCAAAATAGTAGGGAGAATGGTGCAGGATAATGTTCTGTATTGTGGTGAGTACACGATGTTACTAATATCTCCGACACTCCATTTCACTGCAGCCTCTTGAACCAGGCCAGAGCTGTGAAACAAACCAGCGCCAAAGCACGACTCCCGCTCAGAGCTTCCCGCTTTCAACCTGCAGGCTGCACTGGTGTTATCGTTTTAATAGTTTGTTTCTTCTGTGCTGTTTTCTGTATGTTTCGTCTTTGTTCAGACTGTGGTATTGCTTTAAATATGCACTATAACAGTTCTGGTGGCTTGATAAGAATTCAGGTTTTTCTTGGTGTTTTTGATCGATAATAACAACAATCATGAACGAATCAATGCAAGATAGCTTTGTAGTGACCTTCATTCACGCTAGTTTGATGAATCCAGTTTAGTAAGCCCTTCTGAGCCTCACAAAAACACTTGGTTCCAAATTCCCCTTTTTTTTTATGTCATGAGTTCTTGAGGTCTCCTGCATTGTTTATAAAGGCACTGTATCTGATTTTTACTGTTTTGAAACGTGAAAAAGAACCCAACTTTTTGCCTATATTAAAGAAAAATCTGTGTTGCCCCAGCACAGACACACAGTCCCAATCAAAAGTTTAAGACCAGTTGAATAAATGGATAAAGTCACATTTTGCATGGTTGGATCTTGGATCTTAACAAGGTTCCAAGTAGAGCTTCAACAAGCAACAAGAAAGGTGAGAATGAGGCAAAAAAAAGGTTTGAGTGAACATTTTATTGAAAACAACAATTAAACTGAAATAGGATGTTATGCAGCTGATCAAAAGTTTAGGACCACATCTCAAAAAACAACCCAAAACCCCCTCAAAACAGAAATCAAAGTCCCAAACATGAACTAGGTAATGATTACCACCGTTATTGTTGATCACTTCAAAAATGTGTTGTGCTTTATGCAAAAAAACAGCCATTACCACAGAGAGGGCCCTCAGTCATGAGGGATGTTCTCTGCAACATCTGCACAGAGCCAGGGTTCGTTTGACCTGCACCACCTGGAGCTCCATTGTTCCACTAGAGGAAATAGCACCCTAGTTCATTATGACGCCCCCTCCCTGTGAAGCGTAGAAAACATCCCAGCAGCAGTGATGGCGTGCTGCGAGAGGCCCTGCTCAACAACCTGACCACGATCAAAGAGAGAATGTTTTTTTTGCCTTTGCCATCAGAACGTCATGGCAGTGTGAATACCTGACAGAAAATGACACGGAATCTGCATTTTTGCACAGATTTGGGTTTAAAATCCATGTGGTCCTAATTTTTTGATCAGCTGCAAACAGCCAATTTCAGTTTAATTGTTGTTTTCAATAAAATGCTTACTCACTTTTTTTTTTGTCTCTTGCTGCACTTGGAACCTTGTTAAGATCCAACCAAGCAAAATGTGACTATGGCCATTTATTCAACTGGTGTTTAACTTTTGATCGGGACTGTATTGTGGTCAAAATGAGACCATAATGCTTTATCTGCATCTATTTATAGAGCATATAATTCTCCGAGAAGCAGGAAGTGCGCCGTTAGCCTGCTAATGTTTGTTAACTTTACTGTGACGGTCCATGACGCACTGGGCTCAGAGACTTATGAAAAATGCTTATAAACTCAAAAGCGTGGATATTTAGGATGCTGGGACTCATTAGTTAAGTGAGCGATACATGTGACTGCTGTAAAGAGTTTAAACTAGTTCTGTTTTTCACCTTTGAAATCAGTAAAAATTGGGTACAGCCCCTTGAAACTCAAAATTTGTCCACAGCTGCATGCCTACATTAGGTTGAGGGCTTTTGTTTATTTCCCTTTTGTAATTCTCTCTGCTAATTCGCTCTGTTAACATAAATCCTAACGAAGGAACGCCTCACAGATATAAGGTTATGTATGCTTCAGTAGATACATTATTTTAAGTTCAAAGGCATGAGATACAAAGGTACTCAACAACAAAACAAACAATGCAGAATGTGGGTCATTTAAATTAGTCTGTTGTTAAAATTGCACAAAACATTGCATTTGTCTCTCTTATTCGTATCAGATAACACTCAGATTAGATTTCAAGGTTTGAAAAAAGACCTGTTCTCAAATAGAAATTCACTGTTATTTTAAAAAAAAACATGACAAGGTCGGTGACAGGTCAGGTGATTTGAAGCCGTGACGTAAATCCAAAAAACAATTCTCTTAAGTGGTCCAACAGACTACCTTCACTGAACGATGAGGTCTTTGTTTACTGCTGCCACTCCACGCTGACCACTCTGCTCCTGGCGTAACCCTAAAACACTGCTCCGACTCCCCCGGCCCTCCCCTTTACCCTCCCCCCTGCACTGCAACACTTGAGGCATGGATTTCCTGTCAAGATCGTAAGCCTGTGCTAAACCTCCTCACACAGCACACAGCAGTATCCAGGCTACTCCAGGTCACAGCTTACAACACAAGAGAAATGGGAAAACGATGAATAGAATGTGTCCAGGGAGGAATTGAGAGTAGATAAAATAACTTTTCAGCGGGACAAAGATCTCCGTGAGCTTACCAACTGAACAGACAAGTTTGTTAAACCTACGTCAGGAAGTTCTTACGCTGGAAAATGTGAATTGCTTCTATCCATACTGCGGAACACTCTAGTTTATGGGCCTGTCCTAATCTGTCACGAAAGGCTGATATACACCGACAGCGACAATGGTGTTTTGGAATTTGAGAATATAAAAGGATTTTTAAATTAAAAAAAAGACTGAATAAATATACAACATGCAGTAGGTGTCTTAAATTAAATCTCTAACATCTCCATGGAGATGAGCAGGTGGCGCTCAACATCCAGGCCAAGTTACTAGTTGGGTCTGTGGTGAGGCGAGCCCATTCACAGTAAGGATGTATGTTTTCTAAAACATTCACTAAAACGTGACCTTTAAACATGCTCTTGAGTATCTTTGTTTAAAATAATGTATTGAAACACAAATGACTATCCTATCTATCCGTATCTCATCAGGATTGGTGTTAGAACTCCATCTACTGGCAGAAGAGGAATTTACCACTGTGAAATAAAGAAAAGCTAGCTTGCCCTGACATGCAAATGCAGGCGCACAGTTGCAATTAATGAGATTTGATGGTAGAAATGCTCAGAACGAGTCTGCCGACGATTTATGGACAAAAAGACAGCTCCTCTTTCCACCTATGATGACATAAATCTGGGAAATTTGAAACCAAGTGTTTTTGTGAGGCTTAGGAATGAGAGCAAAGAAGACAGAGAAGACCTTGTAAACGAGATAAACGCAACAAGCGTGACTGAAGCAAAATACAACTGCAGGTATGTTTTCGATGAGGGAACAATGACATAACGTGGTTAAAATGTGGTTCAATGCTTATATTTTTTATCTGTTGAATGACTTAAATGTTCTACAGCAGTACTTTAGACAGTATGAATAAGTAGTAGCTGTTCTTACTGTGCTGTCCCATCAGCGTGTACAGCTTGTTGAGGGTCTCGGCGTGTTCTGATCCCGGCTGGTGAGAGTGCCTCTGCTCCGGGCTGCGGGAGTGCGGTGACGGGCTCTTGCTCCGGTAGCTGCACACGAACGAGGGCAGGATGGTGGGGTAGTTCATTCCCCCGTTTAGCCGACCCAGCAGCGCCCCCATGCCCGGCGTCACGGAGGAGGTACTGCGCCCACCGTTGGCGTTCCCTCTGCGCATGGGGAGGGTCTTCATCTCCAGCTCCTCTCCGGTCTCCAGGCAGCGTGGGGCCTCAGGGTGATCATCGTAGTCCACCTAAAGAATAATAACGAAGTGTTAGACTTCTTTGGAGCTTTTTGATTATGCATTATTCTGTTCTTTAGTCATAAATTATCACATACATACATTATAATTTCAGCCATATTGATATAAAATTTGTTAAAGCGCACACAACAGGTTAGACTACACATTTCACAAAAAAGTAGCAAACATGATGATTTTATTAAAATGTTGTTTTTTCCCCCCACTTTGACAAGTTTGGTTAAGTTTAGAATTGTACTTCAGACATAACAAAGTTAGAGCTCATTCCACAACTGTTACCTATCAGCCATAATGTAAACAAGAGCCAAAATCCATTTAAATTAAACAATAGTTATGATTTGGCAAATAATAATACCTGATAACATATTTATTTAGTTAAATCATTGTTTAAACGGTCTGAAAAATATGTCAGTTGCATGTAAAGTGTCTGCATTTTTGATGAAACGTCACGTATTGATGATGATGGTTCTATTTTAGAACTCAGCTCTTCTTCTGTAATTTTCAACATTGATTTTGTTTCACAACATGGCACTTAAAATAAAATTGCGTGTGTAAAAACCCTGAACTGATTTGTGCTGCTTTTAATAGCAACATTTCACCATGGCAGGCAGGACATTTTAATGAAATCATTTATTTAATCGCTATGGACTTTTTTGAATTATGTTTGCATCACTCAGAGTCTAAATTCTTCAAAGGATAGGTAGGTAAAAGGTGCAGTCAAGCCTCGAACGCAGAACAATACAGGATTACCTAAACATATTTAGAATGTATCAAAATACAGTTAGCTAACGATGAGGAAAAACATCATAACACGGTTCAAAGCTCATAAAAGTCCATTTTGCTTATTCTGTTCATGCATTCCTCATTCCCTCTGCACTCGCGGCGGTGGTGAGCTCCTTGTGAAGTACCTTGAGTGTGTGCTGCCCTCCGTTGCTGAGGCGACAGTGCTGATGCTGGTGGGTCTGCAGGAGGCTGTGGATGGGTCTGAGCCACACCGTGTTGTTTGGACCCGAGCCCCCGACACCGCGGCTGGAGCTGTGCCCGTTACCTCCGCCGTTACCTCCTCCGCTGCCGTTTGGGTTGACTTTTTTACGCCTTTTACTGAAAGACAAACGGTCATAATTGTTGTTGTGAGTTGTAGTGCGTTATCAAAACAGACAAAGCAAACCAACAAGGTGTAAAGTTGAAGAATAAGAAAAGCAAATCCAGAAGAGTTGACAAAAAGACTGAAATATGAACTGACAAGCTAACAAAAGAACCAAATTTTTCAAAACGTTTTTGACGCTTTTTGTGACGTTTGCTGTTTAAGTCACTTTCAGTATAGTTTGTGTCGCTTTCAGTCATGTTTTTGTCACGCTTTTATTACTTTCAGTCACGTTTTTGTCACTTATAGTCCTGTGTTTCGCTTTTAGGCGCGTTTTGTCACTTTGAGTCACGTTTTGTAGCTTTTTGTTGCATATTTGTTGTTTTTAAGTCACGTTGTTTCAGAATATGTTGTAACAGATCTAAACTACAGGGTCAAACAGGATATTTTGTTGTTTCGAAAAAATTATTGCGCTTCAAAAATTGCAGCCTTTGCGATTTGATAAATGCGTTCATTCAAATGCCATGTCTATTTCTATTAATTGTGCAGCCCTAGAAACAAACTGTGACTTTATGATTCAACTGAGCCACATATAACAAGTCTTTTTTAAAATTTAATTAACATTTTAAAAGTCTGTCTATAAGCTGCAGTACTGGACGACTCTTGTAACTTTTCTGTCGTGTTTCTAATCCCGTAGAGTATATTAAACAAGCAACACTTTATGACAAAACTTTGTGACTGCTGCGTGCTGTTTTTGCACTTGTAAACTTCTCATCAATAACAAACCCTGATATGCCTGACCATGCATTGATGGTGCACTCCTATTTACTTCACTGCCTGAAAAGGTGTTCTAAAATTGTGTACACTCAGCAGGTGAATACTACTGATGCGGCAAAGAGTTTGTGAGAGCTAGAAACTAGTTAGATATATTTAGATCTCTACTTTCTCCTTTCACAGTTTGAAAATCAGGCGCCTCGGTTTTAACATAAACATAACAGTGTGTGGATATGAGACGGTGTGAAACAGACCTGTGCCAGCCCGAGTATATTCTCTGCAGTCTGCGTGTTAGCTTTCGGTAAAGGTGGCTGATGTAGCGTAGCATCTCCTCGTAACAGGAGCCCGGCTCGCTGTAGCTGGCCAGTGTGGAGTCGTTGGACATGTAGCGGGCGCGCTGCTCCCTCATCAGAGCATTCTCACGCTGCTTTGTCTCAGAGAACTGGGTGGCAATGACCACCAGGCACAAGTTAATCATGAAGAAAGATCCCACCTGGAAGCAAGCAAAAGAAAAGGAGTGCTTGACTTAAAATAGAAGCAGAGTCGTTTTTAACATGCCAGAAGTCATAGTGGGAGTGTTGAGTGGTTTGCCTGTTCATGGGTTTCCAGTTGCTTTCATAGATGCCCTTTTGGAGACTTAATCAGTTTGGTCAGTTTGGTGGAACACATTCTCCTTTCTTTTGATTTATAAGGGTGAAAAATTTGGTGATTTTTGGGAAAGATTTTGGTAGATTGGAAACTATCTGAGAGATTATGAAAGTGTCAACTAGAACAGATTTGGCAACTGTTTCGTCCTGTTCAACTGATTTAATTGATTGGATAATTGTCTTAAAAACCAAAACACCAAATGAAAACATTTCCATGTCCAATGCTTTTATTATCTTCAAAAGTGATATTTGATTTCAATATCTTTACCTGGTCATGTTCACAAAGTTTAAAATCTAAATCTAACATACGGTTCCTTTAAGGTGACTTGAGTAGCATTAAGATGTTACGCAAAAAAGAAAAAAAAACAAACAATTCTGCTCTTTAAATAGGAAAACATGCCCAAGTAAATCAAGACGAAGTAACAGAAGATAGAGCGACCTCTTTACGCTCAAATGTTAATAGTGTTATTCTAGCAGACGTCGGGTGGAACACGTAACTGCGGGGGAGCATCGTGACCAGTCTCAGGTGTGCAGTTACAGTGAGTCAGGGCGCACAGCTGGGGCCAGCCTGGGGCCTCTCCTTCACGTGGACCGCGTGGGCGACTGTGAGACAGATGAGGTGTACCCGTCCTGACAGGGGGACAACATCCGCTAATCGAAACTATTACACATTCACCAGGACTTCGGGCACTGACCTCCCAGAGTCTATGGGGAAAATGAACAGCTGTGGCCTTTCTTTCAGAGTTCAAAATGCACCAAACTTTAGTCATTGTTGCTTCCTTGAATGTTTTTTGAAGGAGAGATGGTAGAATGTGCTCTGACATCATCACGCTGAAGTTCAGGTGTGGTGGAGGGTTTTCTGGGCTGAAGACTTTATTAGACAGGACAGTTGTAATGTGAAATGGGGAGAGAGAGTATATAGACAGCATTCAGCAAAGGGCAGTCAAGGGCTGGAATCGAACCCAATGGCAAAGCACCCAAACTCAATTTCAATACTAAGGAAAATGCTTGATTCTTGAAACCGATTTTACAAAAATAATACAACACACAATCAAATAGATTTTTCACATAAATATTTGCAGTATTTAAAGAAACACTTTGGTAACACTTTATCATAACAACACTTTTATTAGCCTTAACAAAGCATGAACAAAGATTAAATTCTTTTAAAATAAATAGTTTATTAAGAATGATCCAGACTTAGTAACTATTTTAATATCCTAACCCTAACCCCTTAATTAAAGGTCCTGTACCTGATTTTTACAGTTTTGAAACGTGAAAAACAGAACTAGTTTGTTTTAAAATCTTCACATCAGTCACATCATCACTTTCCTAATGCTGTCCTTGCATCCTAAATATTCACCACAATGAGTTTATGACTGCACTTTTCACAAGTCTTTCACGAGACAGCAAGTTTCGCTGTCACGGTAATGCTAAAAACATTAGCATGCTAAGGGCACACTTCCTGCTTCTCGTAGAATAAAATACTCCATAAAAAGATAGAGAAAGCGCTATGGTCTCATTTTTACTCAAACAGATGCTTTTACAATATATCTGCACTGGGCAACACAGATTTGACTTTATAACACGCAAAAAATTGGGTACTTTAACTAGTTCTGCTTTTCATATTTCATAACAGTAAAGGTCTAGGTCTAGCGCCTTCAAGTAGTTACTAAGCGCGAGTCATTGTTAATAAACTATCTGTTCATTATGAATTTAGTTGTTGTCGATGGTTTATTACAGCTAATTAAGGTGTAGTTATGTGGCACCAACTTCTTTTATGGTAATGAATCCAAACCACTCAAAAACTACTCAAGAAATGTCTAATTACGTCCTATTTATGTGATATTTTCCAGTAATGATACTTGTTCAAATAAGTATCTAGTTTCAATCTTAGTTAGTATTTATTAGTGTTTTATTTATCTGTTTCTAGGTAGCGTGGTGTGGACCAGACATCTGAGAATTTGGTAAGTGCAACTTGAAGCGTGATTTTTTTTTAGCCTATAGAGGACGACAGGCGTTTCCTACACTATACGTAGACTTACAGCAGAGATGGTTGGGGCAGATTAACAATTCAGGGAGATGCATGGTCCGTGCGTGTATTTGTGCAATGCTACGGATAAGTCGCTATGATGTGCTTGACGGTAAACTTGTGGGAGAAAAGATTTGCTTTGATCCCGGTCCTAAACACTCGGGCATTTGAGAGAATAAGTGGCTGTCTTGCTAGTCACCAGGCTAATGATTTACAGCATGTTGTAATACATTCACTCGTGCCAAAGATCAAGTTTTCAAATAAATATCACCCTGCAAAACAAATGCGTATCTGTGTGATGTAATCTTTCAGTCACTTAATGTATTCTTAACAGGAAATTACAGACATTTATCAGGCTGTCATTTAAGTCTGATCATCATCATGTCACGTTTTAATGAAAAATACAATAAAGAAATGACTTTAAGCACTTTTTCGTAATTCCAATTTGATGCTATCACCGTTCATCTCTATGAATATTCAACATTTAAAACCCAAGGCCTTTTTTCTTTCCCTCTGATTGCTGTCCTCTGCAAATGTTTCCGATTTTATAAAAGTTTAGTCCTGTATGATATATCCACAAACAAGTTTAAATTCCATTGCTTTATCTAACCGACACAAACATATCTTATCATCTGCATGGTGGCTTTGAGATTAGCCAAAGCGATGCTGCAACAAATACGTGCGCAGAGGATTAGTTTTTAAAAAACAGCACGAAAAATCAGATACTTACGATTATAAGAAGTATAAAATATATAAAATTGTAGAAGGAGTGAGCGTCCATGACATAGTACATGATATCTACCCATCCTTCCAGAGTAATGACCTGCAAAAGAGACACGAAACACAACAGGACCGGTTAGAATGACAGATAAAAACGCTTAATACACAAGAGTACATGGGTTGAGCTCATATGACAGCCCTACAATCCAAGAAGAAGCACTCTAAATCTACTCTAACAATAATAACTATTCTATTAGTTTTCATGGCTCAAAAATACCTTCAAAAACATGTATTCTTGCTGTAAGTGGGGTCCCCTCTGCACAGATCTGACCAGGCATGATTGTCTCCATGAAGATAGATGAAGTTAAATGTCGTACTGAAGAACATTCGAGGCAAAGCAAAGCGTACTCTCTATGAGAAAGGTTACATAGTGTGCATTTAAGTGTCAAATAGAACATGTTTTGACCAGGTTGATGGCTGATATTTCTGTAATTATTGTACCTGTTCAAATGCAACAAAAACTGGCATAAAGTTCAATGTATGGCTGCAACTACCAATCACAATTGTACTCGATTAATCAACTGGTTATGCTTTAAATTAATGGATTACTTTTCTGGTTGCGACCGTCCCATGATGATGAGATTTTCTCCCAAATAAGACCGAAAAAACACAATAAAGGAAACAATGGATAGCTTTGGAATGTACTTTCGGCAACAACAAAAAAAGTTATCACAAAGAAATGGATGACAAAAAATGAGCCAACTGTCAAAGACTGGGCACAAATAACAATGGACATCTGATCATTTCAATTGGACATGTTTGCAAATCACTGGTGTAAATGGAACAAATATGCCAAGAGACATATGTGGGCATTATTATTCATCATTATTATCATTCATTTTATGTAACTTTTTTGCTTTGAATTCCCTCTATGTCTATGTTATGTCATGTTTATTATACGATTGTGAGATTTTTACCAAATTTGACTGAAATTAAGCTAAAGAGAGAGGGAGAGAGACTATTTGAGAACATTTTTATAAACTATATTTTAGACAAAATTGTTTTTTTCCCCTCAAATATACATTAATTTTACACATTTCTTGTCATCCTTTTGGTGTAATTCCTATAGTCTAAGTTAAAAAACCTCTTCACTCAGCTCATGGCATGTTTTGGAGTCTGTGTATAGTTTAGAAAACCATTATTTGATTACAAAATTAGTTGACAATTACTTCAATAATCAATTAACTTGTTTCAGCGCTAGTTTAATATCTTCTTGGTCATTAAGAAAAAGATAAAGCAAGAGGCCATTTATATCTTCATCATGGCATTAAAAGCAGCATTATTAATACCCACAAGGACGACTGTTGACTTGGGAATCACAAGATTAATATGGATCATTTGTAGACTCAATCTCAAACAAATAACTAAAATATTCATCATTTGTAGCTTGTAGAGTTATTTCTTTCAACAACAGTGAATCTCCCATAAAGTTACACAAGTCCCTGCTCGACATCAAAAACTAGAACATCAAAATCTAGAATGCCGTGAACCCAGACGAAGAGAGTTGTTGGTGCCGGCTGAGAAAGCCCGTACCCGTGTGCGTGAGCGGCTGAGAGCCCGGAGGAAGCGCCGCGTCGCTTTCATGCTAGCTGTGTAATGTGTGTATGCTAATGAGGAGCCGCGATGCTTTGACCTGAATGTGCTTTGTTCAGTCACTGCGACATTTGCACCTTCTCCAGCGTGACATGGCCCTCCACTGAATAAATACTACAGCGAAGAACACGGCATGCATACCAAAGCTGCCACGGCGCTCTGACCATGAAAGCGCCTCATTTGACTAATAAGTTGTGTTTCTTCGCAGCTTTCCGCGATGTTATATCTCTACTGATAAAAATTTAACATGAATAGCAATGGAAATTATTAGGCAATGACTAAATTAAAGTTTTTGTTCAACTAAGAAAAACGAAATAAACTAAACCTTTTAATTGGATCAATTTTAATTAGAGCCCCATTCCATATGGTACAAGTCTGGTGCTTTGTAGATGTAATATGAAAGGACTATGAAGCATTGCAATGTGATGAACTGATGTCATATATTTTTGGTTAACTTTTCTTATAAAAATGTTCAGTCATAGTTTGTGGAGTAATTAGTGTATGTCAACTATTTAGATACTACGTCGATGTAAACCCTCATTCGTCTAGGTGTGGTCCATCGTAGAAAGGGTTTCAGGGGTTGTCATCCGGACGCTGTTTGAAGATCGAGACGTTTCGACTTTTATCCAAAAGTCATTGTCAATCAGAGAGCTGGTATACCAGCTCTCTGATTGACAATGACCCTTTCTACGATATTTAGATACTAAGAAATAGGCTCAATACTCAATACCACAATGATAATGATTCAAAAAATTTATAATAATATTAGGTTCTTAATATTACAATGAGGTCTTGTTCTAGTTTTGATATAGATCATTATAGCTTTTTTCAAGAGACTGACAAAAAAGATTTTATCAATGTATATGTGATTTTTTTCTGTAGGATTGATACTTCTAATACTTCTTTTTACTACTTTTATATCAATTTGTATCATAGTTTCTATACTCTTGCCACAGAATGACTAATATTAAAACTTAGAAAAGAACTGAAAACAATTTCAGTCAAAAAAGGCTAAATTAAATTAAAGTTCATTGTCAAAATACTCAAAGTACTTTTACCTCTAATTATCAAACACGTTATTCTTTTTAACCTTAATCTTATACTTAATATTGCCCTCATTTTGATCATTGAAATCTCACCAACTATTCTCTCCCCTATAGGAGGGTTATTCAACGTAAAGATCAGGTCCGCCATGCAATCTGATCCGGCCCACAACCCATCTTCCAAATATAAAAAAAATGTTTTCTTGTTCACTGGTTTTATCCTGGGTTAGAATTAGTTTAAACCTGGTTTGGTCATGGTTTATTCCTTGTTATATTCTGCTTTAGACTTGGTTTAGACATGGTTTAGTCCTTGTTATATTCTGGTTTAGACCTGGTTTGGTCATGGTTTAGTCCTTGTTCTATTCTGGTTTAGACATGGTTTAGACATGGTTTAGTCCTTGTTCTATTCTGGTTTAGACATGGTTTGGTCCTTGTTATATTCTGGTTTAGACCTGGTTTGGTCATGGTTTAGTCCTTGTTCTATTCTGGTTTAGACATGGTTTAGACATGGTTTAGTCCTTGTTCTATTCTGGTTTAGACATGGTTTAGTCCTTGTTATATTCTGGTTTAGACCTGGTTTGGTCATGGTTTAGTCCTTGTTCTATTCTGGTTTAGACCTGGTTTGGTCATGGTTTAGTCCTTGTTATATTCTGGTTTAGACCTGGTTTGGTCATGGTTTAGTCCTTGTTCTATTCTGGTTTAGACCTGGTTTGGTCATGGTTTAGTCCTTGTTCTATTCTGCTTTAGACTTGGTTTGATCCTGGTTTAGTCCTTGTTCTATTCTGGTTTAGACATGGTTTAGACATGGTTTAGTCCTTGTTCTATTCTGGTTTAGACCTGGTTTAGACATGGTTTAGTCATTGTTCTATTCTGGTTTAGACCTGGTTTAGACATGGTTTAGTCCTTGTTCTATTCTGGTTTAGACCTGGTTTGGTCATGGTTTAGTCCTTGTTATAATCTGGTTTAGACCTGGTTTAGACATGGTTTAGTCCTTGTTCTATTCTGCTTTAGACTTGGTTTGATCCTGGTTTAGTCCTGCTTAGATTCTGAGTTAGTCTTTGTTCAGAAGCTTGTCCTTGTTTAGTTCTGGTTCATGGAGTTGTTGTGAATTTAACTAGCTCTACCCTATAAAAACAACCTGCTCTCATTCAAATGAACAACAGTCATGTCAGGGCTGTAGGCAGTGATGTTTTGCACTGCCTGTATTACAATATATAATCCATGAAATTCATATTTACACATGCACGGACAATAAAGCAATATGGCGTGGGATAACAAGCTCCATGTCCCATGTAACATTCTACAGGCTCAGTGTGCGCTCCTCTCGATGTTTCTTATGTTTTTACTCTATAAAGCTATTTTTGTCCAGATTGTTTACGCTTAAAATGATTAATAGTGTTGTTGGAAGGTTTTGAGCATCTAACGGTGTCAAACCTCAACAGGCGAACCATCGCTAATTAAAATGTCTTTGAACTGACAAGTGTAATCCTGGAATATTAATTTAACCGTTCTGCCGTTTAGAATTAATGTGTTTGCAATGCTATATAATGTGCTTGAGTAGGTTAACGGATAAATACATAAAAAAGTACACAAATGTGAGTAAAGGAGTGAGTTAAGAGAAGCGCTTAATCTACACCGTACTATTTCAAAGCCCTAGTTGAACATAAGAATAAGAATCTGCTCATGTATCGTATGTGAGAAAATGTATAAATTGTGATGGAAAAAAAGATAAATAAATCAAAATGATAAAAATAATAAATAATACAATAAAAAGGATCTCGATTTTAATACTGAGGAAAACGTTCTGTTAGCCCCTCACACTAGGTCCTTTCTCTCACTTTGATGTTGTGAACCATGACAGAGAAACATCAGGTCAGGTATAGTCTCTGACAGTTTTTACAGTTTCTACATAAGTTTCTACATAATATGACAATTTTTTTGGTTGGATGAACTTGTCTGGGCTGAAAGTTGCTTCTTTATGGTTCTAATCAAACAATGTCTTTTTAACAGTGATCAGAAGCAGGAAACACTTTTTTGACATTAACAGTGAGCATACTTCGCAAAATAGGAATGTTCTTCAACGATATGTTGTAACTTAAAACAATGGGTACTTACAGTGAATTAACCACACACCAGAGCCTTGATACAAAACATTACCACGTGTAGCACTGTTTTGTGTAGGTTGCTACTGATTAGTGCCAAACTTAGCATGCTAACAACCGTGTAATAACATTATTCTGGACATTAATCCACAGAAAACATAACCCTAACCCACAACAATTTGACAAGAGCACTTTTGTTTTGATTCACCAAGCGCCACAAATCCTACAGTAATAAGGTAACTTTGATGGTAATTAGATTGTTATTGTTGGCGAACATATAAACAACAACCATATGTCGGCAAAAACAAAATATATTTTTTATTTGATTGATCATTAAAATGAATAAGATAAAATGTTGTAAGTACCAGAGTGAACACATCACTCCTGGAAGGGTTTATGGAGGCTCCACTCCAGTTTGAACTGATCTTTTTTTTTTTTTAATCAATTAAAATGTCTTGATTCAAAAACTTAAAACTTGTTGCTCTAGTCTTGTTTTAGTCTTAAGGTGGGACAGGTTAACTAAAATACAGTTAAGATAAATATATTTCAGTTTCTGCTCAAATCTTTAAATATTTTATCCCAGTTTAGCACATTTTTTAGGTTTTTAATTTTACTTCCTGGTTGCAAAAGATGACATCACACTAGTACCAACAAACTATCCTGTAGAGTGAACCAAAATTCCTCTAATGTCACCGATTTTTTTTTCTTTTCCATTTGACAAAGACAAATACATGTGAACACCTTTATTTTGTTGAATCAACGTTTAAAGGGTCAAAAAAGTAGTTTCTTTTGTTTAATTTATGCATAACCTTTGGTGTGTGTGCAAAGTCATCGATTTGTTTTCTTTCTGTAAACAGATTTTTCAACTTTTCTCCACAAACAGCGAACTGATTGGTGTAAAACTATTATTCACATTAACACATTACATAAAGTCAAAATTAGAAACCTGTCATACGCATTTTAAGTATTGATTATTGTCTGTGTAGCCATTTTTGACCATCATCTTTGGAACCAGCGACGGAGTTTAAAATAACTTCTGCCTTCTGTCATTGTGCTTTCGTCAAGAGACCGGTGTTGCAATGAGCGCCAAATCTGCCGGCCTGTCATCCCTGAGCGTAATTGTGTGTGTCCTGTGTGTTCGCGAGCTATGTGAGCTAATTTGGAGGTAAATCTCTCGGAGAGCCACTCGTGTTGTGCGAGTCAAAGCCCATTAGCCACACAGACACATCTATTAGCGGGGCCCTGGACACGTTAGAGCGACTGGGATTCATATCAGCGCGGCGCAGGCACTTTTTACGGTGTTGTGGGGGGAAAAAGAAAGTCTGACAGTCTCCCGTGGAGCTCAAACCTGTGAGGAGCTGAGAGGAGAGGAGAAGTGTATTCACAAACAGCATGTGGGGAAGGGTTTTTGTGAGAATACTGACTTTGACTCTGAATCTGAGGTCTCAAACAAGTAGCTTTAGAGAGAAAATAGTGGCTCTCCAATCTCCATCCATTGTAAGTGCAAAATATTATAATGTCTACTCAAAAGGTTTGCTTGAGTATGTCGGGAATCAAAAATCACAATTATTTGTCTTGAATCCTGGTTATTTCAAGTATCTGCTTCTATTAGATTACACTTAAAATAAGCAACCTGATAAACAATAATGTCTCAAAATATTGTCTAAAAGTCTATGCAGATTTGATTTGATTCGCTTTGGTCCAAGTTTAAAGGGACAGAATGAGCAAACAACTCAATGGTTATATTTTAAACAACATTTTTGTAATTGAAAAGAGTAATAATTGAAATTCAATCATAGTTTTAAATGAATGAAGTTAATACAACTGAAATTAAAAAAAAAAGTTGATGTAAGTTTGAAGACTGTTTTGACAAAAAAAAATTACTTAGACTAAACAAATTGGTTTGTAGTTTGCTGTTTTGTCTTTGCTTTTTTTTTTTTTTTTTTTTTTTTTTTTTTAACCATTTTCTACTTATTTAATGCTTGTTTTCAAGATACTGTATGTATATTATATTGTAAATGTCATGGAGTAAGAAAATTCCATTGGCAAATAATGGAGATGTTATTGCTTTGCCTTGATAGTTCCACAGCATTAAACATAAGTATCTCCATTGATATAAGCAGGTAACACCACAAAAATACATGTTTTTCAAGTCATTTTTTACAATAAAAACATAAACTTGTAATGAAATAAATTCTGGATACATTTGGATACATGGAACATTTCAGGTATAGCAACAATTTCCATAGAAACAAGTAAGTATAGAACCCACAACCAGAAGTTACATTATGCACGTTGAAGTGAAAAAAGCTGAACTAGTCAAAACTTCTGAAATTATAAGCTCAATATCCTGAATTCAAGCAAGGTACTAATGTAGATATTCATTTATATGCAGAAGCTCTCGAACTCAAATTGAAAAGTTGAGGCCTCCTACTCTCAAACTTAAATTGGCAGTTGCACTTACCTGGAATATGGCTATCCAGGCGAAGCCAATGTTGTCGAAGTTGACGGCTCCCTTGTGCGGGTTCAGATCCCCGGCTTTGCACACGTTGTAGTACTGGTTCCAGTTGACACATTTGTTAGCATTGGCCACGCCCAATGATGAAACGGGCAGCGTGCACTCCACCCCTCCCTCCTCATACGCCGGCACAGCGGTACACCGGAGCATGCCGTTCTCCCGAGGAGCGGAGCAGATGAACGGGTCGTCCTCTCCGCTCTCATCCATGTAGTACTTACTGAAGGACAGGTTGTACATCCTGAAGAACAAAACAATGAACACTAAATGCTACTGTTGTACTTGGAATGTTTGTTGTATCTTACATCCACAATCAATATAGACAAAAAATCTACCTCATGCAGAGATCATAATGGTTATTCAACAGAAATGTGCTAAAACGTGTCTGTAAACGTCACTTGAGCATTTTTAAGACTCTACAAATCCCTTTTACCAGTTGCCTTCCAGTTGGTCTATTATTTCCCACTTGAATGTTACGAGCTCCAACCCCGGAGTGTTCCACCTGAATGAACTCGTATGTAATGCTAACCGTAAGAGAAACAAATGTAAACATTAACCGAACATCTCAAACATGCTAAATAACAGATTATTTTCAGATTTAACCTGTAATAAATGTTGACATAGTTTATGCAGTGGTTAATCATGTAGATCTATTTTTTGTGGCACTTGTCATTATTGTAACACGTCACAGTTTATGTCTCATGTGAAGTGGGAGTCTCACGACCAGCTCCCAGTTCACAAGTACAATTTACCAGTTCGAGTGGCGATCCAGGGAATTTTTTGAAGTCGGCGCTGCAAAATATCCCAGTTACCAGTTGCCCGGAACGCACCATAAAGTCACACTTTTATACCGTGGTGTTTAACACAAACCAATCAAGTATCAACTCTTGGCAGAGTTCATGTTTCAGTTTATGTTGATGGTTGATAATTAACCTTATGTGTTTTTACTGAAAAAGTGACTGTCCCTGTTCAGCATCGTCAACTCATTAAAGGTCCCATAACATGCAAAATCGACTTTTCAGAGGTTTTAACCTTCCTACAGTGCTATTTGGGCCTCGTATGTGTGCCCAAAGTGGTTTTTTGATTGATTCCCGCATGTTTTCGCTAGAGAACTGTCTTTTTTGTCCCCCTCGGCTGAGCAGGCAGACGGGGGCTCATCCCATGGATGACGCGGCTTCCCATGGATGACGCGGTGTTTAAGCCACGCCTCCGGGAAGCGCGCAGCCGCAGAATAAAAACAGCTAATGCTAATGCTACACAGTAATTACACGATGGATACGACAGATCGAAGAGTTAGCTTGTTATTTACCAAACGGCAACGTCCGTCGTCGAGGTACTGGAGCACGTCAAACTCCAGGTCAGATCCAGGACGTAGGACTCAGCACGACGCACCGTCAGGACGGATAAAATGTTTATTCCCGTGTTTGTGTATCGCTGTTTACCGGAGCACACGGTGCATGCGCACTATCTCCGCGGCACGAGTTGGGCGGGGGAGGCGCGCGAGTTGGGCGGGGGAGGCAGCCTGCTCTCTGTTCGGGGGGGTCAGATCTCAGAGTGAGCCGTTTGCTTTTGCAAGGAGGGGGACCAGTCCAAGAGATGGGTGTTTTTTGGAAACTGTTATGTTATGGATATTGCACAACGCAAAATTTTATCAACAAAGCCCTTAGAATAGACTGTGTAAAGGGGAAAATAGCAGAATATGGGACCTTTAAATAACCGCAAAAATATCGCTCTATGCCCTTATGTGAAAGATTGGACTGCAGGCATAATTAATCAGCTCTTTTTGCACCCATTGCACCCAGTTTTAATTATAGACAATAATCTTAAGACAATTTTGCACATCTTGAAAACAACACCTACAATTTTTCTCAACAATCCGATACGATTCATGACCTCTTCTGATATAATTACAAAAGTTTTTAAAAGCTTATCTCTGTTTTTATCATACCGTGACAGTTTCAGTTGCACTTTGCTGCCATCAGAGGTGTCATGTGATGTCGCAGTCACATGTCAGCTGATCTTAACAGATCTTGGCTCCGCTGTCCTTTGTCTGTTTAAATCAGCTGACCAGACACATCATTGTGAGGTACAGTATGATAAAAACACAGGTTCGTTCATAAGAAACTATTGTATAATGCAATTTTCATCTGGTTCTTTGCCCTGGACATTTTTTTGCCAGTTGATCTCTGTGAGTGACACCAACAGAGATAGAATAATAGAATAGAATATGAATTTTGCAGTTTTGAAAGACACAAGTTAACTGTTGATGGAAAATAAAATACAAATTTTGAGTAAAATTTGGCCTACTCAATTTAACTATTTGTAGTTTCTTGCCAGTTTCTTCATCAGAATTGACAATGCCTGCTAGACAAAAGATAAAACCTAGTCCAGAATCTTTGAAACATCTTTGAAACATGATTTAGTCTAGAACACTCCTGAATCAACGAAAGATTATATCAACGCCAATTACAGTTGCAACATTGTCCCTGATTGTTTTGTCAAGTGTGGAGAAATCATTTCCAGTAAAAGTGCAATCGTATCATCTGTCAGAATGTCCATGCTCATTTGCATACGTTTCCTTCGGAATGGTTTCAGGCAAAACTACATATCATTTCTGCTTGAAGTAATTGAAACTTGACATATTTTGACAATTTTCTTGCACAACGTTTCATCATTCCTGCAAATCTTTTTTCTATCCCTATAAAGATAAAAGATTTCTTTGAGAAGTGGAGTAGAAGTTTTTTACTATTTCTTGGACCATTACTTTGTACAATATTACATTCTTACTTGAGTACAACATAGTGAGTGCGATATGGCCAAACATTTTTATCATGATATAAAAGAGAAATTTGCGATAATTGATTATATAAATGACGACAGACTAGATACTTAACAATGGCAGCAAATATTTGACTTGTTTAAAGGTGTTTTACCCATTTTTTCATGTGAGAAAGTAAAATCAGTTCTGCCTCTGCGCGGATATGTTGTAAAAGCATCTATTCGGGTCAAAATGATACCGCTGTGTGCTGTCTGTGTACAATTACAGAGCGTAGAACCTTTAAGGATATTTAATATGTATTCAACTTTGCTTACACATCTCATTTTTAACGCGTTTCTATCCATTAGCGTTCAAAATCAGATTCACTTCACAACCATGTACGCTGAATTATATCGCGACGTTCCAGATTTCATGTTGCCGCGAAAACAAATGACGATATACAGTACTATTACGACCGATACGATATGGTCCAGCTCTTACGCTTTACTCTGTCCACCACTAATAACCATTTTGTGTTCTCTAAACTCAATACACAGCAGTTGCTTTTATGTGTGTGGCTCAAACGCATACGTCCTGGCTAGCGCATGATACATTGCGTTCAGTCTGCTTTGAAGGTCGCGCACTCACTTAAGAATTACTACAAGCTTTATCTCCTCGTGTGTGACGCGCAGCTGCTGCTACATTAACTCACCGCGGCTTGTTCCATTATATCCAAACAAGACTCGAAGTTGGGTACACTGATCGGCCTTTTGTTCTCCTCCCCATCGTTCTGTGACTAAAATTTCGAGTCCCCTGTCCGTCATAGGGATCATAGCGAGGATCAGATAAGAGTTGGGTTTTCATCATCGGGAGAGATGGGATCTGTCTGGGTGAGGAGGCTAATCTGACGAGGAGGACTGAGAGTTAAAGTGCGTGACTAGTAGTACAACTTTGTTTGGATATTCTTTTATGCATCTTAAATTGTGTATTGTTATTTTGTGATGTTTCAACTGTATACACGTTTTTTTAAATGTGGAGCCCAAAAAGAATAGCCACTGTCGAGGCAAGGGCTAACGGGGATCCTAATATACTATGCCCTTTCAGCTTCAATGGGAGCTGGATCTTTGCAGTTTCTTTTTAATATTTATTCATATTTAATACACCAGTCTCATTCTGTCCAATAACAAGGTTCATGGAGGAATGATTAAAGTTAATACTTGATTAGAATTGCCCCAGGGCTGCAACTAACAATTGTTTTAGTAGACTTGTCAAAAGATTGTACACTGAGACTTTTTAAATACAACCAAATAAAGGTTGAGATATTGTGACTGAAGGCTCCTAGAGAGAATATTTACACAAAAAAGTGTATCATTTATGACAATTTGGACACATTGATTTAATATGGTCACTGTCTTTGTTAAAAAAGGTCTTATGTATGTCACAATTGTCGATTAATCGCTGCAGTCATAATGCAAAATTAACTGGTAACGCTTTAGATTAAGGTTCCTTAGTAAACTATTTATAATGCATTAATAAGCACTTGTTATGTGTTATAAGCACTTATAAGGCATTTACAAGCATTTATTGGCGTGATAATTGAAAATAATGTAATATGCAGCTCATTGATGCTCTGTACATGTGGTTTATGCACTCAAACATGTTTTGGCTGATGGATTATAAACATGTCTAAGGCGTTATAAATGCATAAACAAACTATTAGTGCTTATTAACATCTTATAAATAGTTAATTAAGGAACCTTAAGCTAAAGAGCTAAAGCATTACCTAATAATTATTTTGTTCCACACGTGTAGCCTAATCTGTTTCTATCCATTTCTTGAGTTTGTTTAGAGTAAATGTGAGTAAAAATTGGCTAAAAATAGAAAAGAAAAAGGTTTGCTTCTTTAAAAAAAAATAGATCTAATTTGAATCATTCACAGTAAGGAGCAGTTCAAAAGAATCATTAACTTTTACTAGTATTGGGAATCAGGTTCAGACTTGGAAAAATGTTGGGTATTGGTTCAGGACATGAAAATTTAGTTTTGTTTCCCAAATTATATTAACCTGTATTGAAGAACTGGCTAATTGAATGTTAGATTTAGAAAGTAGCACAACCAGATCAGAGCTTTGGGCAATATCGGAGAATCAACTGAAGGCTACATAATTAATACATGGTACATTTATATCAATTTGATGACAAGTTTTGTGAACATTCAAGCCATAATAATGAATTCATTTTGTAAAGGGTTAGAGAACAACACACCACGCATGATATGAAGACAAATATATTCACAAATAAGACTCTTACTTTCGGAAGTCATCTTCCATGAAGCAGCGGTTCCTCAGCAGCCCCGCCCACAGCTGCACCCCCACAATCCCAAAAATGAAAAAGACAAAGAAACACAGGAGAAGCACATTCCCCAACATGGGCAGAGTGTCCAGCAGCAGAGTCACCAGGATCCGCATGCCTGCACAGAAACACACGTACAAAATATTACACACAATGAGCAAGTTATGTAGAAATCAGGTTCATATATGGAGCTCAAAAGATAAAGTCCACATCGATTTTCCCGATAGATGTTTGGAAAAATGTGTATAAGGTAACTAATAACCTTAACTTTTCTTTTTACACAAACATAAACAACACAGGAAGTATTATCACCGCAATATATGATAAAACCCTTACAGTTGGATAAATACATTTGTCGTTGAGGTATAAGTTGTTCATTTCTCAGACACAGCTCCTCCTCAGTCCTCAATCTATGTGACATAATTTCCATTTTGAATGTCTCGTTCACAAGTTGCTTCCAGTCCTTACATGCAGGTATTTCTGGTTTACACACATTTTTGGGAGGGATTCTTGCAGGCTTCAAGGAGTATTTTCAACAAGTAAACATCTTTCTTAAACAAATTATTAGCAGAGATCTGGCCTAGATACATAACTAGACATGATTTAGGGAGAGCATATATGTATTATTCTAAAAAAGCGAGAATTTTCAGGAATAATCAAAAGTGCTAGTGGTTTATAAAGTTTCAAATAAAAGAATAGGTCTTTTGATCTTTAGTTATTGGAAATTGAATGGAAAATTGACTGAAGAGGGTGGTTAATGTTGAGCTCCATAACAACAAATAATATTTACTGGAGTAGAAGTAGTATTCTTTGATTAATCACTGTGGTTACAAATTAGAGAAAGGTTCAGATTTGATCCTGTTTTGAGGCCAGTTTAGTCCTGATGTAGACTTGGTTTAGACCTGTTCTAGTCAGAGTTTAGTTTAAAATCGAACTGCTATTTTTGTGAAATGGTGGTATCGTGATTTACTGTTTGTCTCTTTAACGCAGCTGTCTGTTCAAACACACTTTTTCTCCTGTTGTTTAGCCTCTGAAGCCTCTGAGCAGATGACTTTATGTATCTTATACACCAGGGCTGCACAATTCAACGAAATTGACACAAAATCTCAATTTTAATGGATGCACTTAGCAAATCTCAAAGGTAAATTTCTTCCACAAACAACAAAATGACAAACATGAACAAACATATTCTGAAACAAGCGACAAAAAAGAAATGAAAAAAAGTGATAAAAATGCGTTCAAAAGCGACAAAAACGCAACTCAATACATCAAAACGTGACAAAAAGGCACAAAAACGTGACTAAAAGTGACAAAGATGTGTTGAAATAGGACAAACACAACTGAGCGTGACAAAAACATGACTAAAAGCGACCAAATTGTGTTTAAAATGTGAATTTGAACAAAATTCCATGAGTAAAACATAAATTGCAAATCTAATCTTGGTCAGAAAAATCACAATTAGATATTTTTCCTCAATCGTGCAGCTCTATTAAAGGCAATAGACAAATACCAAATGAACATGAATCGCGATAAAATCGAAATCATGATCTGGCCCCAAGAAAATCGTGATAACAATTTTTTGCCACGTCGCCCAGCCCTATTTCTGATGTGAATTTTTCGTGCCCGATTACAGTAATGATCAGGTATTCATCAAACGCTGTATTCCTCAAACAATAAATCTTGCTACTTTATTTACTCCAACTTGAGAAATACTTTTAACTAACAGTCCTTTTACTTGAGTACAATTTCTACCTACTCCCCACATGTCCGACAGCGGGCCTATCTGTCTTGTTACCGCACCAATGACAAGCTCCATTGATTATCCGGGTTCGCGCTGCAGTCGATCCAATCCTGATGAAAGCGGCCGGCGTGACAGTCGACGAGATGCGCTCCCCTGGGAATTAAACCCTCGGCCCCCCCCTCCCCGCACCTCGCAGCGTCAAAGCCAATGTGTTCAGCGTCGCTCGGCACTTGTCAGTTGCGGTTAGAGTTGGCGCCGTGAGAATTCCCCAAAGTGCGATCGTGTCATCTTTGTCGCCGCACAAAATCCATTGACGGAGGTAATGATTTTGTATTAGATTAGAACAATGCGTTTCCTGATTCAATGGCTTCAATTGCCTGCTAATTCTGTTAACAGCAATTTGATAGTTTAATTAAATTGTTATTACTGAAATAAAAGTCTTATTGGGTATAGAGTTCTTGTTCTCTCTGTAGGAAATTTCAAGTAGCCTAGTGTAAAGATATTGAACATTGTGACTTTTCTGGTAGAGACAAGTGACCACCAGGGCAAGTAACAGGTAAGATCTGTGGAGAGGCGAGCCCACTCACAACAAGAATGATATATTTGAG
The DNA here is from genome assembly GCA_019453435.1 of Rhinogobius similis. Lineage (NCBI taxonomy): Eukaryota > Metazoa > Chordata > Actinopteri > Gobiiformes > Gobiidae > Rhinogobius > Rhinogobius similis. The sequence continues at coordinate 30,633,714 of CM033631.1, forward strand.
GAATAAAAAGAGCTGGAATGAATGAAAATGTGCTAGATAGTGTATTCCCGAAAATGTATTTATATCTTAATGGGCAAAAAGGTGTTGGACCCTCCACCAAGGAAAGTTAAGCAGTGCATTTTTTTAATATATACTATTAAATAATTATGAATCAGACAAGAATTTGTGGCATAAGGGGAGGAACAGAGAAGCTGAAATGAAACTTGGACTAGATCAGGACTAAGCAAGGACTAGAACAGGACCAAACCAAATCCATATCAGGACTAAAATAGGCTCAGTTTACCATGCAATAACGACCCATTGTTTTTATGTTGAAAATTACTTTATATTGGAATTTCAATCCCTTCATAACAAACAACCAAATTAACAAAAAATTAAACCAAAAATTTGAAATTAACCAAATATTTTAAATGAAATTAAAATCTTGTGTCTCCTTTTGGGAAAATTCTCATCCCACCCCAATTAAGACAAAACGATTATTAAACCATAACTGACTGCTTATAAATGTAAACAGGGTAATATGCTTATTATATTGGGCAATAGCATGATAAAAGGACAGTAATTGTATGGTAATAGTCTATTTATAAGCTCTTTTTCCATATTACTTACAACAATTTAAAAAAATAATAATTTAAAGGTCCCATAACATGCAAAATCGACTTTTCAGAGGTTTTAACCTTCCTACAGTGCTATTTGGGCCTCGTATGTGTGCCCAAAGTGTTTTTTTGATTGATTCCCGCATGCTTTCGCTAGAGAACTGTCTTTTTTGTCCCCCTCGGCTGAGCAGGCAGACGGGGGCTCATCCCATGGATGACGCGGTGTTTAAGCCATGCCTCCGGGAAGCGTGCAGCCGCAGAATAAAAACAGCTAATGCTAATGCTACACAGTAATTACCCGATGGATACGACAGATCGAAGAGTTAGCTTGTTATTTACCAAACGGCAACGTCCGTCGTCGAGGTACTGCATGATCGTCAAACTCCAGGTCAGATCCAGGACGTAGGACTCAGCACGACGCACCGTCAGGACGGATAAAAGGTTTATTCCCGTGTTTGTGTATCGCTGTTTACCGGAGCACACGGCGCATGCGCACTATCTCCGCGGCACGAGTTGGGCGGGGGAGGTACGCGAGTTGGGCGGGGGAGGCAGCCTGCTCTCTGTTCGGGGGGGTCAGATCTCAGAGTGAGCCCTTTGCTTTTGCAAGGAGGGGGACCAGTCCAAGAAATGGGTGTTTTTTGGAAACTGTTATGTTATGGATATTGCACAACGCAAAATTTTATCAACAAAGCCCTTAGAATAGACTGTGTAAAGGGCAAAATAGCAGAATATGGGACCTTTAAAGTCTTCATGCTGTGCTATTACATTACATATAGATAAATATATAACAAATAAATAACAAATAAATGTACAATTACAGATGTGTCCTTTTTCCCAGAGTAAATACTACGTAACTACTTAAATTACACACTTAGTATACCATTTCCATCCTACAGTGATATTGCAGTGCAGTAAAGTATGTAAAGTAGTTACAAATTGTTAGAAGATACAATTTCAGACTAGACATGAACACAATACAGTGTTTATTAGCTTAGCGCTGACATGTACTTGTCAACAGCTAGCTCTAATTTTGCTAATCCCATCACACAGTGTACAAGAGGCAGAGTTTATTCACACATCTACTGTATAATATGGAAATAACAAAATCACGAAAAGTTAGGAACAAAAACTACTTTTATTGTAAAATGATGTGCTGGGAATCAAAATAGCTGTGTAACTTCTAGTGGAGCTGAGAATGTTTAAGAGTATGGCATTGTCCATTTCCAAGGAGACAAACAGGTGGTACTGCTAGGCCAAGTTACGCGTCAGATCTGCAGAGAAGCACCCCCGCTCACAGTAAAGGCTCATTTATGCTCTATTTTCATACGTAAACAGATCTATGTGTTCAAAGCGTGATTTCTTTCTTTAGTTTCTTTCACTGCATTTACACTTGCAACAGTTTCTAGGCAAGGCAAGGTAAGTTTATTTGTAGAGCACAATTTGTACAGAAGGCAATTCAAAGTGCTTTACATGACATTAAAATCACAAAACACAAAAAGACATACAGAATAAAAAAAAATAACGCTTTAAAAGAGAAGAGTGCAGATAAATCTTTCAGTCATATGCACATCTAAACAGAACTGTAGCCAAACATTTAACATTTCTAATGTCAAGACTGTGTTCTATTAAATAACCACCAGTTAGAGCAGTGTTTCCCAATCAGGGGTATGGGGACCCCTAGGGGTATGTGAGCAATTATCAGGGGGTACTTGGAATGGTTTCTGGTTTTAAAAGAAAATGAAATGTACTGTGAACTTAGTTGTAAATTTAGCATCTTTTTGGAATATATTGGAACATAAATACATTTAAAACAACAAAAATCTTAATAATTGACAATATGCTACTACAAAACCCATTTTTTAAAAGTTAAGGGGGTACTCTTAGTCTGAGACAAAGTTTAAGGGTACTCGAGACAAAAAAGGTTGGGAAGCACTGAGTTAGAGAGCTGACCAAAAAGGAGAAAAGACCAACAAGAAAACAAACATGGAGGCACATACAACAGTTTTTAGATGACATTTTTTGGAAAAGAGCCAAGAAAACGAGGTGAGAGAAGTGTTGTTCCACAGCATTGACTGCTGCCCCCAGTGGTTAGAACATGTACAGATAAGGTTTTGTGGACCAAGAGATGGATGAGCCGTAAGAATGCATGTTTTTCAATGTATTTTTTAGCAATACATGCATAATAAATAAGCCTACTTTGAAAGCAATAGCATTTTTACAACTATTCGGCGGACCCACATCAGAAACATTACATAGTCCACCTTCAATAAATGCTCTACGCCTACTGTGTGTTGCCTGACTATGGGGGTCACCTGCTTTTGCACGTGTTATCGAATGGGCACATCTCATTCGTTTCACCCACCAAGCGTGCAACTATGACCACACTTGTGTAACACGTGCGGCCGTGAAAGGTAAACCGAAACGCAGCGCTGTCAGTTTGTCCGGGCCCTGAGGTTGTCCAGGGCACAACAGCGTGCCAGTGCGGAGAGGTAGTTCTGGTGGTACCCCGAGAGAGAGAAAGGGCTATGCTTTATGACTATGTTTGGACTCGGGATGCTGCCATGTCTGAAGCGCCCAAGCAAAAAATATCATGTCGTCTTACACGCGTAGGCTCGTGTAAACATATATCTCGCGCAGGGGAAATCTCAGAGCAACCTCTGTGACATAAAATGAGTTGTCGAGTATGAAAGACTGGAAATATCATAAATGCACTCTTATGAAAAAAAAAGGCAGAATGTAAACCCAAAAAACAGTAAAAACATGAGTGTGAAGTAACACCTATGCCCCCCAAAACTAAACTATTTTTTAAAGCAAAGTCAGCAAAAGACCCACAAACTAAAAAATAAACAAATCAAATCAAAACCATGATTGTAAAGTCAGCAAAAACCCACAAATTAAACATTTTTAAAAAGTTTCCCTTCTTCTACATAATTGAACTTTATTGATCTCACAGTAAAAAAAAAAGTAACTAATAACACATTATAAAAAATGTGTATGCAAAAAAACAAAAACAAAAATACATTTAAAAAAGAAAGAAATTGAATATATATAAATATGGAATAATCGTTTCAACTTAAGAACATAACATTTGTGGAAAAAGAAGACATAGTGGAAAAATCACGACAAGAAAACATGAAAAAACAAGTTAATAAAAAACATTCACAGAGAATCAAAGCTGAAAACACTTTATCAAAGTCAAGTGAGCTGAATGTATACCTACTCTGGCAGTGCAAACAGCCTGGCGGCCGGCCAAATGTATTCTGGTTAATCATATTGTGCTCTGTTATGACACTATTGTCTAGTGATTGTGTTTAGCTGCAGATTCATTGCCACCTCTGTCGCGGGGCTTTTAGTGCAATGACAAACTAGCTGCAAGTGTTTGCTCAGCACCTGCACGTTCTGGGCTGGACACACATCAAACACTGCTCTGTCAGTCCAGAGACAGAAAAACCAGACTATTAGGTTCAGGTGTTTACAGACATAACAGCCATGAGATGGTCAGTTTAAAATCATGACAGGTTTTCACATCGAATTAAGTCTCTTGTGCAGCACTCATAGGGAACTTAATAGTGAGGAACTATATGGCAGATGGCTAGAGTTCACTCAAAAGCCAGAATAAATCTGGGTTTGACATTTACTCACTGATGAGCTGTAAAGAAGCGGATTGGGTTTGTTTTCTAACATCACTTTCTAAATCCCTGTGTATCTTATGTATTTAACACACTTTGGTTCACTGACAAAATCAGATTTAACACAAAAAAGATGATTGTGAAAGACGCACTGCAAAACTTCTAAGGGTAACTTTTTAGCAAAATTGTACTCGGTGTAGTCAGAGTACACACCTGCACGTGCCTGGATTGTTACAAAGTACAGCATTAAACTAATTTAAACAGCACTGTTTTCATTACAGCTGTTTTTAATGCTCAAAAACACAATTAAAAACAAACATTCATAAGGTGAGTAGGGTCACCTCTTAAAAAAAGTTACACAGTGCTCCTTTAAAGTGCCCATGATAGGTTGGACTACTCATTTAAGTAAAATTCAGTTAAAATAAATATATTTCATATTCGGCTAAAATCTTTACAAATTTATTGACAAATTTACTCCAGTTTAGCCATTTTTTATTTAATTTTTTATTTTACTTCCTGGTTGTAAATGATGACATCACACCAGGAAATTACCAACAAACCATTGTGTACAGTGGGCCAAAACTCCTCTAATGTCACAGATTTGTTTATTTGACAAAAAAACATGTGAACACCTTTATTTTGTTGAATTAATGTTTTAAAGGGTCAAAAAAGTAGTTTCTTTTGTGTAAATTATGCATAACATATGTCTCCCCAGTGTGATGTCATCACCGTGTTTACTTCCTGTGATTTTCAACATCTTTTTAAAATTTTCTTCACAAAAAAGCTACCTGATTGGTGTAAAACTATAATTTATATTTACAACAGGTATTAATACACTGAATAAAGTCAAAATGAGAAAATCATAAAAACCTGTCACATGCCCTTTAAGTTGGCTCCATGCAGCTCACTCAGAGCAGCTGTTGTTCAGTGGTTCATTATGACCAACATGCATGAGTAACGATGTTGCATCATACATTTGCACCCCCCTCACCCATCAGCACATGAATGTGAGTCAATGATTAGAGAGACACTGATGCATATAGACTTCGATCTCAGGATTTGATCTTATTGTCTGTTCCCAGGGTTAGCTCTGAGTTTGGGACGTTTCAGTTTGTCACTCCATGTGCGTGGATTCTTTAATAAAATGACTATACGTTGAAGAAGCTGAATATTTGTGTATCGTTTTAACTGCTCTTTTGTACCTATTATGATTGACCTGTTTTGTTTATGTGGCTGTGCTTATAATTGACCAGGTAACACTTGTTTCCTCTTGATCAGGACACTCTTAGCAAATTGATTTTTTATACTGTTTAGGCTTAAAGGCGCTGTATGCTTTTTTGCTGTCTTAAAACATAAAAAATAGAACTACTTCATTTTAAACTCCTTGCAGCAGTCCACAACCTTAAAGTTTATGAGCACTTTCACAACTCTTAACAGCCAGAGTGAGTTTTTATAGTCACGATAAAGCTAACAACAAATAGCATGGAAATGGCGCACTACCTATAATAGAAATTTCTATAGTTAGATGCAGACAAGACACAGCAGTTTCATTTTGATATAAGAGTTGCAGTTACCATAAACTGGGTCAAAACCGATTTTAACTCTGGAGCCATGTAAAAAAAGAATGACCTTAGTTTTACAGCACTGGCGCTTGAAATGAAACATGCCGTTAGCTCACTTTAGATTAGAACGACACATTTTACAAAACGTACTCCGACAGCAACGTTACTTCCACTCATTTCACACATCGTTGAGATCCTGATTTGAGCACACAGGAGCTTCACCCGCTCCCCTTCAACAGCTTTATCAACTGAAAAAAACTTAAAAATAGCATGTGGAGAACGCTCTCGTGTGGGTGCAACGTCACCGCGACAACTATAAATACATGCACTTACTTGGCACTCTGTTGATGGCGCGCAGCGGTCTGAGCACCCGCACCGTCCTGATGGCGGACAGACTGGCGTTATGTCCGTCCAAGGAATACTCCATCACCCTGCACTCACAAGAGAGAGACCAAAACTTTACTATGCTGTGTGGGCCCCTTTAAACCATATTAGCATTATAGACACACGCACACAAAATCCTACTGGGGACATTATAACAGCACCGTTTACTGCCGCTGCCCACATAATCACATATGGCCTTTCATTGCTCTGTATATTGTGGTAATAATAATGGAATAATGTGCTAAACGTGCCTGCAATTGTCTTGACTGAGGTTCAAGTTAGGACTGCAACAAATGGTTTCTTTAGTCGAGGATTCAATGGACATAGAGCTTTTTAGAACAATATTTTGAGTTGAAATATGGTGACTCTAGACATCTAGATAGAGAATTATGTATGATTGATAAAATTCAGAAATTGTTTATTCTTTCTGAAGGTCTTTTTGCATGTGTTTTAGGGTCAATATAATTCACATAGTAGAGTAGTATATAGTATAGTCCAACGATAACTAGGGATAGTATCAGTTATTAGATATCGGTGAGATTTTGGAGGTTGTTCAGAGATATCGTTATCAGTTTCGATATCAAGCCAATATTTGGACTGATAGTTTTTTCTACCCTGGCTCAGTGTGCTCACGTGTCATTTCCAGTTTGTCCTCAGTGCATTAGATTTGTCTTTTTAAACAGACTCATGAGCAGAAACAGAAATAGGAGGCCAATTAGGCAAAAAAATGTCGGTTTACACAATTATGTCAGAAATAGTTTTATATCTCAAGTAAATAAATGTTGTTATTCATTTTGAGTGATTTAGTATTCCTTAACATAAAATTATGGTCTTATTAGCAGTACAGGCCAATATTGGTAATCGCCCATTACAGTAAAACAACTATTGGATATTGGTAAAACTTCGGTAAAACTTTATAATAATATACTTTTTAATAGATTATTAAGAATGGATCAGGACTATTTAACTAATACTCTAACCCAAATCCCTAACCGTAAACCTAAGCCTAACCTTAATTAGGTAGTTACTGAGTCAGAATCCTGCTTAATAAACTATGTTCAAAGTGAATTAAGTCTTTGTTCATGCTTTGTTAAGGCTAATTAAGGTGTAGTTATCATCAAGTATAAAAATGTATATTGGACCATTCCTAACGATAACAATTCTCAAGAAACTATTACAATTATGTTAATAGTCAACTAATCATGATTATTCAGATTGAACACAAATGTGGAACAAAATCACAAAGACACACACTGCTCTTTTTATAGCCTTTTTAAATAGTTTTATTATGGATGACATACTTGCTAATCAAATTTGACTTATCATACTCCAATGTTATTCATTTTTTGTAATATCTCAGCTTCTACACATGATTGTCTATAAGTCTGAGAATCCAATCTGTCATGTCCATTCCATGTGTGGTCACTCTGTTTGGACGTTTGGAACATGTTCAAGGAATGTCGGGCCTCATTGAACCATAAGTACATATTTAGTCCAGTGTTTCTATTATTTCAAACAGAAATGATAACAGCAGCGTGAGACACATATAGCGGTATCTTTTTTACCTTACATGGGTGCAAACATGGAATGAGAAAGGACAGTTCTATTTTGGAAATGGCAGGGCATTGTAAGGGCACACAAAATGGATAGCACCCAAAGGCCCAAATATAATCCTGTGTCGTACATCTTGCTCCAGTGTAGCCTCTGTGTTGCTATATTTACAGTGAAATCACCTGTAGTTTCTAAATAATGCTGTAAATTGCGTCATTTTAGAGTAATACTTACGCTATGGTCAAAAATGTTATGTTTCGGTAAAAAATGATTCAAGCATGAACATTTTAGGCAGCTGTTTGTGTGCTAAACAATGCGCTGCAAACACTTAATCATGTATACATAAAAATAGCTTGAATTACGTGCAAACATGTTGACTAATCCAGGGATAGGGGGCATTGGTAGACCTATTACTACCTTTAAAATAATAAATAAATAATTCAATATTCACAATACAACGATACAACAAATAAACATTTTTTTTCTTTTGCGATCTACTCAAATTCTTAGTCTTGTTTGGTGAATCCCGACGATTTCAGATGATATTGTGTAAGAAATGTGTCATTGAAATTGCTAGTTGAGGTTTAATCATGAGAATGTTTGTAAAATGAATCACAAAAGTGCAGATAAATCCTGATTTGAAAGTTTGCAATGTTAATTTTTTCATTTCTATGTTTAGCTCTTTTGTCACACTTTTCACACTATAAACAATATATTCATTATTACAAATTTTGCATCTCCTCAATACAACATTTATGGTATTATCTAAATTTCAATATACTGTCCACCAATAACTAAAAATTAAATTCCAACTATTATTATCCAACTTAATTCCAGCTATTTTAACTTTGATAAGATTGTCTGGTAACACTTTCTACACTTATTAAAGCATGAACAGAGACTTAATTCATAATGAACAAACAGTTCATTACGATGATTCAGGTTTAGTAACTACTTAATTTAGGGTTAAGTTATGGAATAAATCCGGAATCATTCTTAATAAACAGAATTCAGTCTTTAGTCATGCTTTATTATGGCTATTTGTCACCGGCTGTCGTTCTTCCCATTAAATTGTGTATTACAGGTGGTTTGCGTCATGGTTATATAAAGGCTGTCTTGTCAGTATAGATTGTTGCTAACATTAATAAGAAAGAAATCTGATTTGTGCAAATGACATTGATTTGGGGGCCCATTAACCTTTAACAAAATGACATTGCTGCAAAATTAGGGCTAAATAATCCAAGACAATAAATTGTAATTGACAGACATGTCCTAAAAACATCTACGGGTACTCACCCTGCCATGACGATGACAAAGTCCAGCTGGTTCCACTTGTCGCCAAGATAACAGTTGGGCCCGAAAATTCCCAGCGCGACCATCTTGACGACCATCTCCACGGCGAAGAACGCAAAGATGCAGTCGTCCAACACCTTTAGGAGCACAGACAGAAACAACGGTGACAAACCCTCATGAAATATCCAAAAATCAAGATTCCTCCTTGCCAAAAATACACTTTCAACTATGGCATTCAACATTTGTCATTAAAGGGACTGTACCTGTTTTTACTGTTGCGAAAGAGGAAAAACAGAACTGTCCATATTTCAATTTAATTTTTTTTTTTTTTTTGCATGAAATAGAGCACACAGCAACATCTGTGTAGCAACAGCACAGATACATTGTAAAAGCCTCTATATGGGTGAAAATAACACCACAACTTTTACTCTGCCTTTATTTATAGAGCGTTTTATCTTACAAGAAAAGCAGGAGGTGCGTTGTTAGCATGCTAATGTTTTAGCTTTACTGTAACGTTCTGGGCTCAGAGTTTCGTGAAAAGTACTAATAAAACCCATAACGGTGAATATTTAGGATGCTGGGAGTGCATTAGGAAAGTGAGCGAAACATGTGACTGAAGTAAAGACTTATGAAGGAGCTAGTTCTGTTTTTCAAGTTTCAAAAAAGTAAAAATCAGGTACAGGGCCTTTAAGATCTACGTGGGATTTCTTAAAGTAATTGAAGATCTATAAATTGGTCATGGAAAAATCTACATTTCCAGATCTAAAATTTAAAATTCCAGATGTTCAACATTGTAATTTTTTCTGTTTGCTGCTGGTGTTGTTGGTTTGATATTGTTTATAGATATCCAAGACATTTTGAATATCTAAAAACCTGCAACTATAAAAAAGCAAAACGTGATGATTGATGTTCAACTTACACTCACTATTGTGTTAAATTGAATCCTACATAAGTGGTTCAACTGAAAATCTGTCACTTTCTTACCATTGTCAACAATTACCCTCACGATTTGTCAAAATAATGCTAGACTCAAAATTTGTTCTGGATTGTTAACTTTTTAAAGATTAAGTGGGCTTGCCATATGTGACCACTCTGACATTTCAGTCTCCCCAAATGATCAGATCCTTGTTAAGTCCCCCATTAGAGCCGGAGCCTGAGAGCAGCGCATCCATTACCGCGTACGGTCCCAGTGGGGAAGAGCTCTAGCTTACTGTGGTTTTGGCTGCGTCTCAATTAACTGGAGTTCTAGCATAGCGGAAAAGACAGTATGTATCTGAATATAATGAACCCGTCGCACAGTTTCCAAGAATCAACACAGCACTGCAGCGTGAACATACTGAAACAAATGAGACAGTAAATTCAAGTTTAATTGCAGCTGTATTTACACAACCACAACAGTCATATTAAAGAGCAAGATGATGTTCTGTGGGAAATTACCTTTTGATTTGGCGTTCATCAAAAGTTTTGTGATTAAGCTCGTATTTAATTTGCTTATTGAGTCGAGGGTGTAATTTACGCATGCAGGTTCAATTTTGGCAATTATAGGCCCTGTGCTACATTTCAGGATGACAAGCCCCGCCCACGTGTCGAATCATACCAGAAACAAGTGCAAGATATGCTTAACTTTTTATCCCCTCTACTTAGTTATACCCCAGTTAAGCCTGTCAACAGAAATTTGGAGGCCCGGGACAAGAAGCCTCACATTGGCCCCCCTCTAATATAAATTAGTAGGAAGAGGGTCCAATTCTGGGCCCCTAAGACCCTGTATCCCAGGACAACAGACCCCTTTGTCCTCCCCTGTCTACTTCACTGACCCCAGTTATTGCCATATATTTTTTCATAATTAAGGTGAGTTTAGAGTTAGGAATAGTTAATTTGGTTAAATTTAAGGCTTTGGGACAGATTTTCTAACCGGGTCTGGGCAGAACTGCATTGTGGAAAAATGTAAGCATCAGACAGTTGTTTCCGCATGGTCCTCACTCAATGTCCCACTTTGATGAAAAGTGTCTGCCCCTGGCAATTGCTTCGTTATGTTCGAAAGGTTTCAAAAAGTTAAAAAAGAAAAAGGTTTTTCAGTCTATTTCAGTTTTCATCAAAAAAACAAACAAAAAAAGAAAACTGCTCAATTTGTGTTATTTGTTTTTTCATTTTTCAATTTGTTGTTCCCTATTTCTTTTGAGATTACCACAGCAAATCCATCATATAGAAGATTTTTATGCCAGATGCAAGGGAAAGAAGTGCCTGGCCCAAGAGGCACGATAGCAGTATAAGCTTGGATGGGATTCAAACCTTACCCTCTACAATATATTCCTATATTTTTACAATTACATAAGGAATTTGAAGAAATTGTTTGCGTTTTCATTCATTTCATGTTGCCAGTTTAAAATAAGGAAAATCAAGATAATGTTAATATTTTTGTAGACTTTCGTAGATCCAAGGGGTACGTCATAAGGGCCGCTTGCGTTAGATGTTTTGGAGATAAAAGTTAAGCAAAGATCAGTGGCGGGAAGCTGATGTGAGAGCTGCCGGGACGCCTAGAGGAAGACTAAAGAGATTTATGGATGCGGTGAAAGAGGGCATGAAGTTAGATAGGGTGAGAAGAAGCAGCTGTATTGTGGGGGTAATAACTTTGACATCAGTAGTTTTAACTATCTTAAATGGGCAATATATCAGTTGAAGGTAGAGGGTCCAAAATCTTCTCCATGAAGAAGCTGTTTTGCTTGAAATGATCCAAAAAATGGCATAAAACTTCTTGGAGACAATCAGATGAAGCCACCAAACCAAGTACTAGGCAATAAAAATGTCAATGTTAGAGTAAATGAAAGTTAGATCCCTTTACTATTACTATACTGTAAAGCATTCCAGGCAAAGCAATACAATTTTCACAAGACAATCAGCTGAAGCCCCCTCCGCCTAGACCAGGGGTGGGCACTTATTTTGACGCAAGGGCCACATTGGATTTTTACACTTGCCTGGGGGCCGGACCATTTTACACACATACTACTACACATAGACTTAATGCCTAAAATACACAAAAAATTACTACAGAATAGCAAAAATCATTACCTTTATTTAGTGGGAACAGTGCGGTTGATCACTCCTTTTATCCAATGCATCAAAGTTTGGTGTTATTCTAGTGGTGGCTGTTCTCAAAACTGATTTTTAATGAACAAGCAGCAACTATAAAATGACAAATGCACCACACCTAACTCATACAATTTTTTATTGAATGCTTTGCGGGCCGGATCAAAATGCCAAAAGGGCCGCATGTGGCCCCCGGGCCTTAGTTTGCCCCCCTCTGGCCTAGACGCTACTAGTGCACCTTTAATTACTTGTCTGTTCTATAATATTATAGTTGCCTGGTCTTCAAAAGAAAGACAGGAGAGTGAGTTGAGAAACACAGCTCCCGGGGCTTGAAACAATATTTAAAACTCCTTGCAGCTACAGAAACTGAAACCCGTGATTTTCTTTAAGTCTCCTCTTAAAAAGAGTAACTGAAATGTGCAGATGTTTTTTTTGTCAACTGTCAGCTGAGGGGCCTCTTGGCCACGTCTCCCTCATAAAATTCCTGACAAAAAACACTATTTATGGCAGACCATCTAGCAGAAGTACCTTTAATGAGTGTGCCCACCCTGAAAAAAGTAATAGTAAAAAAATGATATACTAGGATCCTTTTCATAAATGCAACAGGTTGGAAAATGCAAATTCACCTTGCACCAACGTTCTACTTTACTTTTATAATGAATAAGGGGGTTCAATTTATCATTTTTGCTTTTTTTTGGTTTGCTTTTTGTTGGTTACATGTCTCATCATGTAGTATGTAATAGCACTTCACCCACCTTACATGTGCAAGTGTGAGTGTGACGATTTGAGGGGCTGGATATTTCCTAGTGTCAGTGAAGAATGAATGAGCAGGACAGTAAAAACGCACTAAAGACACCAATAAACATATTACTAACCTGCAATATTCGGCACCACTCGGAAAGACAGGCGACATCTTCACAGGGCTGGAACATCCCCAGAGTGACGCAGTTGAGAAGGATCACCACCATAGACACGTGCTCGAACCATGTGTGGAGGAGTTAAGGCCAAAGCATGAGCAGTTTCATCAAACACACATCCACAGTTACATTTCCAGTTCAAGTAAATAATGGAAACTCTCTAATTGCATTAAAAATCAACATTCATCATACTGTAAGCGCATTAAGTCGTACAAAATGGTCAACGGCGGAAAGGGAGCTCAATTGAAGGCTAATGGTCTAAAGATGACGCGCTATGATGCTAATCTAATCACTGGCCTTTAATAATGGCACAGCTAGCTTCTACGCTACTTTACTAATTCTGATCAATGGGGTAATACTAAGTGCCAGAAACAATCCTCCCTAAGTAATGGGTTCTGTGCACAGCTGCAGTTGGCTAAGCTAACAGTTTCTCATAGATAATGCTAACTTTTATTAAGATGTAAAATGGGCTATAAAATAAACAACCAATGAATTTTAAAGTAAAGACTCTTTCATTGCTGTATGTTAACTGCCTGATCTTATAGTATTTATTCATTTTAGACTCAAAAACCCCAGACAGATTAGACAGGAAGTAACACTCAGCTAACACTGAGCTAGCCAGGTGCGTTTTTTAAAATATTGATATTGGTCCGATGTAAAAAATTAAAATAAAAACATTCACACGATAAAGAAAAAGCAAGCCGTCTAATCTCACATAGATACATTTTTTGCAGTTGATTTTTAAATATTGATTCCAACAAATATCAGTTATTCATCGAAACAACAAGACAAACTGTCCCCTGATGTTTTTGTTGAAAATAAGTTATTCATACATATTGTTGTTGAATATCTTATGTAATCTTTATCAAGATTTTGTAATGTCTGGTGCCTAAGAATCTCATTCTCTCAGTCTCTCTAACCTAAATTTTGTCTTAAGGGGACAAAATTTGGTATATTGATATCGGCTGAAAAAATATGATTTCTATTGGCAACTTACATGGAAATCTCAGCCTAACAATGCGTAATCTTCTGACATCCTCTCAGATCGCTTTATCCCTGGTCCTATTTGATCAAACGGTAATCCGCAAGGGGAATGATGCAAACTAAAATTTTCGTGAGAGATCTTAATGCTCTATGAGGACAAGACATTACAAAGGAAAGAAAAGAAAATAAAGACATTTAACCTGAAAATGTAAACTGTCAGGACGATTTATTTTTTATTTATTGTGTGCATTGACTACACAATTGTAGGCAAATTCAGATCAGCAGGTCTCCATTAGTTGCTTTGTTGTTCTGAAAATAAGCAATGTCAAGCTTAATCACTCGCAATCAAGAACAGCGCATACGGGTGGTATTTGACTGGCTGTTTAAGTGCTCTAATGTTCTATCTCTTCTCCAACGCTTGTCGGAAAATGCAAGTAGTACGTTGCAAAAAACAAAACAAAACAATAATACAGCGTAACAACAGCGGCTTGAACAAACTGTGCTCAAATTCTACGGAAAATGTCTCTATAGGCATTGACTGAGAAGCACCGCAATGGTTAACTTACCTACAGTGTGAGAACCACTAACTTAGGTGCGACCATTATTTGCAAACAATATATAGAAATGACCATGAGACGATAAGGGACCATGGACCCAAAGCAATAAAAGTTTTAACAGCCAATTACGTGCTGCAAATAACAAGTCGCACAGGTATTCCCATAGAACGATGTAGTTTCAAGTGCGCTGCTACTGGGCCCAATCTGAAACAATTGCAGCATACATGCAGTGTAAATAGATTATATGCAAATCAAAATCAATAATGTGCAATAAAAGTAGTAGCATGTCAGCAATAAAAGTTCCTTGCGCAATTTTAATAACAATGCTTTCTTGCTGTATTGCTAGCAAACTTTAGCAATGCAAATATGAAACTGCTAAACCGTTTTCTCAATTTCCTCTTTAAATCTAGGATGAGCATTGGATTAAATCCTGTTAAAGGTCAAAGGTCACTAAGCACGTCACCCATGAGTCATAAAAGTGTCAAGAAAGCCTTATAATCACAGATATTTCAACGGCTCTAGCATTAATCCAGATTAACATGAAGCATCTTTGCTAAAATGCAGGCTAGGAGTACAGCACTATTAGACCTTATAAAATCGATTCTCACTTGTTAGAAAATATTTTTTCTTCAATATTTTACAAACTAAACTAATGGAATTGTTATAATCAAAATTATAGCGTGTAATTTCTAAGGCCATAAACATTACATTTGTATTCTAGACTCTTTAGCCATCAGAACTGAAATGAATATTAGCAAGTACACACCAGCCTATTATTACACAATGGACATTTTTTCCTTTTTATTACTATTATTAAATTTTTATGGATTCACGACATGGAATTAGTTTAAAAATAAAATATTCTTTTTTTTTTTTTTTTTTTTTTATTGAACACCCGTGTCATGCATTGCATTAATACATACATACCATTATTATGAAGCAATATGGGAGAGGGGGGAAGGGGGGAAATACAAAAAAAAAAAAAGTAGGGAGAGGAGTAGAGAGGTAAATACATAGCTTATATATTATATATATATATATATATATAATTTTTTTTTTTTTTTTTTTTTTTTAGTTGTACTGTCATGGTGGCATTTGTGAGTGTGCGAGTTTGGATGTGAGTGTTGGTGTGTGTTTGTGTGGATGTACGAAAAAGAAAATATTCAAATGAAGAAAACAAACTGAAAGAAATTTGCAAATAATAAGTGCACCTCTTAGCATGTTAGCTTGGACAGAACTAATGCAGGTTCCTGTTAAATGCAACCTTTTGAGGACTTTTTCCACTCAAAATATATATTTTGTTTAAAATTGTGAAATGCTACGGCAACTGACCTAATTTCTCATCATTCTAAAACCAATGAATAGTAGAATTATGGCCACCAATGCTAAATGTCAGTAAACGTCCTCTAGTTAAACGTACTGTTCTCTGTTTCTGGTCTAAAAACTTGTGACTTACTACATTATAGGACCAATAGTGTTTCTTCCCAATAGTCCATTCATTATCTTCCAAAACAAAATGGTCCAATATAGCTAACACCGGCGTTAAGGCATTGCAAGTTTATTTGTAGAGCGTGATTCGTACACAAAGTAAGCGCATAGTAACAGCCTGCCCTTCTTGGCACCTCTGTACTTTGCATTCAGCTCCACTCTCTCATCCGACGGTGGATTTCCTACGACTTGGCTGCCACTACTCGCACCTACGTCAGCACACTTAATTAACTCAACCTGACAAGTGTGCAAAGTTTTTCAAATGGCACGTCTTTATTCGTCGGCCTGACAAAGAAGAGAGGAGAAAGGAGAGAGGAGGGCGGACTACGTACACTCGCTCCACCAATCGCACACTGGATTTTACTAAACCCAGGGCTGTTTCGAGATGAAAGCTGCCTGAGGAAATGCGCTGGGATCCCACAAACCACAATCGGGACCCAAGAGAATAAGATAAACTGTAAGCTTTGTTAGAGAACTGGTGTTGAACAAATGTCTATAATGTTATTCTTCTATAAAGCTGTTTCTTAGATTTTTTAAATATTTCCTTTTTCTTTTTTTACATTTAAAGTCTATATGACAGGTTCTCAAAAAGTTCTAATTATGACTTAGTTTGACATGAGCGCACCTGTGGCAATTATTTATTATCGTTTTACATCTGTGAAGTTGCAATTTGTGAAGAAATTTAGAAAAATAAAAGTATAAAATTACAGGAAGTAGAGCACAGTTTTAAAACGGGATCCCTCTACCTATGTCATCAAAAAGCGACGCACCATGGAAAATCCAAAAACAATTTAAACACAACTGACACAACTTTAAGACAGTCCACAATAGTCATTCAACAAAATAAAGTTGTTACTGGGTTTTATTATTTGTCAAATCATAACTATTGTGTAATTTATATGGATTTTGGCCCTTGTTATGAAAATGGTTGCTAGGTAACGGTTATAGAATTACCTCTGTATTATATTTGCTGCCCATTTTCAACCAGGAAGTAACATTATAAACATTTCGAAAACTGTCAAACTGGGGACAATAGAAAAAATGTTTAGCAAAATCTTTAATATAATCATGTTCACTGCATCATATAAACTTTAACAGCTTTTTGGCCATTTCAGTCATTACATAAACATCACAATAACAAATAATTGGTTAATTGTTTTGCAGATAATTTATAGTAACTGCTTCTTGTTGCTCAGTTTGGATCAGTACTTGTCTCTTACTTGGGGCCCCCTTCAATAGCGTCTTGCATGTGACCCCTCTAAAAGCTCGCGACGGCAGAAATAAAGCTTAACTGTTAAATGTACCGATAATCTGTCGTGTTCACACCACTTAGAGCGCATCTCCTGGTTATTGTTACGTGCACATTACAGTTTCCAGTCTGCAAGCTGTTTTACTAACCCAGTTTTATATCACCCATAACGGATTTACTGTATCTATTCCTACATAAACAAAGATTGCGTGTTATGTTTATGCTTTATGGTTGCTATGACATACTGTGAGAAAATGGACCGGCTTGTGCATGGGTGGTACACTGCAAAAAAGATTATCTACATAGCGTAAAATGACTTGAATACAATATGGTTTCGAGCTTTGATTTAGTTAACAGGTCTGGATTATTTTTAGTATGTTTGTAGTTGTGTGCTATGACAATTTTTTATTATTATATTTTTAATTTAGAGCCAAATTATTTATTAGCAGGCTAGGACATTTGACATATAAAGTTGATTTCACGCTACTGGATTATTTCAATTAAAAGTAAATACAAAATAGCAAAAATACATTGAAAAACGTCAAACTATACAAACCTATAAACTAATTAATAATAATAAAAAAGTAAAGTAAATATTCAGAAAACTATACTCAAAACTCAAGTACTCAGAACTCGAGTCACCTTTTTTGCAGTCACAGTCAGTGCTATGGGAGAACGGAGAAACACAAATTCTTCCTGGCGTTCTCTGGAGAAACATAAAACATAAGAGGAAAGACACAAACTGCTTGTAACTGTTTTTTTGGAGACGCATTCAAACCACAGGGTCGGCTCACATCAGGGAGCGCTCATATTTTTGCAAATGCAACAACAGCTCAGAGGCATTCAGTCACTGCTTTTGTGGTGACTACACAGGAGGACGAAGATTGGTTTGAAATAGAGGTGTTCTTGTGGCTCAAAACAATTCGATTTGAACCTGAAAGTGAAAATATTACATTGCTGTATTGCTGTGACATCAAAGTTTGCACTCTCTCTTCTTTTCATGTTCGTGCCGTAATGGAAACAAAGTGTATTTATAATTGTATACAGTAAGATTGAAAACATTTAGTAGCGCATTAAGCTAGCCATATAAATCCATTATTTCCTTGTAATTGATTTGTTATTATTCATCTGTCTTGACACAATACAGATGTTATTGCTTTGTCTGGAATGTTCCACAGTATGACATTTAGTGAAGCTAAGTTACAGGTTAGATTTGTGGAGATTGGAAAGGAAGAATGCATGTTTCTCAAGGTACTTTTTAGCAATAAATTCACTTAATACAGTTAGTTATTAAAGGCAAGATAGATATGTTTACTGCCAAACCAGGCACAGTAATATCCCCATGTCCAAAGAGAAAGCAGGTCATCACCAAATGTTACATAGTGCACCTTTAAATCAAAAAGTAAAATTATAATTCATTCTCCATTGCTACAACTTAACAACTCCGCTGCAATGAAAATGAAACTGGATCAGAGTTATTTTGTTATGTATTCTGTGTTTTTCAATCTATATTTCCATTTTTGGAGGTCTGTGCCCATTCCCACAAATTTGTACTTTCAACTGAAACTTGTAGACATGTTCTCTGTTTGAAGTTTGATCAGTATTAAAGGGAGTCTGCTAAATTATTCCTAATCCTTCCTATTATTCCTATTTATTCAATTCAATGCAACGTTCAACAGTCATGAAATAAATCTGACACACACCATTCAATAGTCACTTCACATTTGACACGAAAAACCTCTACTTGTCTACCCGTCCACGATTCAGTTCTTTATCGCATTGCCCCAGTCTATTCAAATCTGAACAAAACCGTCAATTGTCCGAAGTAACAGTTCAGCAGTACCTTTCAACTACAACAGAAGCGCACATTTATTCTCTGCACAAGCACTTCTGGCTGCGAAATAACGCGCATTTTCGAATCGGCAAAACTCCTAAATGCCCCGATTGCCCTGGTTTAGCTCTAATTCTTCCTTTGAGACGAAATAGACCCTTATCAATCCCACTCCAGTCCCTGCCAGTGCACTCTTGTAAGCACCACAAAGCAGGCATGTTCAATCCGCCTTTGCAAGCCTTGAAGCCTGTCCTCCTTATGCGCGCACACACGTCCACACACACATGCGCGCGTAGATAAGTCATTCGACGTCCGGCCCGTCGCAGATGCAAGATTTCGGTTGTAATCTGCAGACAGAATTAAAATAAGAGATTTGAATATTCAGGAATCCCCCCACACACTCGCAGACGGACATGCGCGTGGATAAACACGATGTCGGCGTTACCGTTGAAGTCTCCAAAGTCAAGGATAAGCTGAAAACAAGCTTGAGGCCTTGGCACTAATGAGACAAAAGAAAGTCATCGGGATAAAATACATGTGTGGGAATGAACAGTGGTGTAGTGGGTAAAATTTTCGCCTTGTACCAGATCGATGGACAGATGGAGCTTAGCGTAACAGCAGTTTGAGGAGAGTAACAGCTCTCAGGACAAAACACTGCTCTGTGTCCAGGAAGGATAGAACTTATACTGCTGTAATGTCCTTAACTGAACCATAGATTGCCTATACTCTGATCACAGTATGTATTTGCAAGTTAGTAAGCTTGAGAAATTTGAGGAAATATCTAATTTCGCTTTGTGTTTTAATTATTCTGTTCAGAGTTAAGAGATATTAACTGACAAGCTTTGTACAGAAGACATTTGAACAGATCTAAACAACAGGGTAAGTAGTTTTAAAGTAGAATAAGACAAGATATTGGATGGTATTTCGAAAATTACAGCCTTTGCATTTTGCGTCCTTTCGAGTTGCGGTTTGTTTGCGATTCATCTTGCAACCCTGTAGTGAAGTATCTATTCATGTATGTAAGTAATAGTAACGTAAAAGTAAAGTAAAAATAATGCCAATGTCCAGTAGGTTTTCTGTGATCACCAAAAAAAGCTAGCAAGCCAAAAGAAAAGAAAAAAGAACGGAATAGTTTGTTTGTTCTTCCTTTTGTGGCTGTACAAAATCACGTCCATTGCTGCTGGTCACACTTTGTTAAGGTCAATTTGTGCCTGGAAGATGTGAGCAAATCAAATTATATCAGTGGAAAGGCACAGTGGGAGGAGAGCGCTGTCACTATCTATTAAAATCCAGTGTACAATTATATAATGTAGCTGTTATAGAATACATATGTTGGGCCGTATATGCTTGTCTGTCAGCTAGGAAAACCAAACAATTGGGATTCTGAGAAAGAAGACAAGTTCACTGTCAAATATGGAAGACGTAAAACAAGAGCACGGACTTGTTTATGGCAATTAGAATAGTTTTTACATGCGCATTTAAAGGCCTTGTACCCAATTTCGATGTTCTAGACTGTTGTTAGCCTCGCCCACTTAGTTCTCACTATCGATTTGAACTGTGACAGAAAAACAAACGACAAAAACACGGCACAAGAATAATTCGTTCTTTTAGGTATCTCACGTGTCCAAATCTTTTAGACCTCACAACAGATTTCAATGTTCAAATCGGTTATTCTCGCAGCATGACATCTGTACCGCAGTAATGCCTGGTTCAGCAGTCTGTCCTCAAAAACTAACTACGCAATCAGCTCTCCGCCTTCCAGGGATTACTGGACGACCTTAGTCAAATTTGTCTCAAGCTGCTCACCCCAGGAGTCGAAGAAGACTTACAGCAAAATAGCCCTCCCATGCGTCTTTGACTTACGTGCAATTTGATGTTATGACTGTTGTGATATTACTCAAACTCAAAGGCTGATGTAACAGACTCGCTGCAAGAAAAGTACAAAAATGACAAAAAGTAACAGCAAATTTGTGAAACTTAAAAATTTAAAAATTACATTAGTTTTGTCACATCAATGTAGCGTGATAGCTTTGCGGTTAGATGAAGTTCTACGGTCAAACACTGTCAAATACTTTTTCGTAGGGCCGATCGATTTTGCCTAAAAATAAAATTGTCAAACGCTTTAAACATGATTTTTGTTTGCTTTTGTTTTTAGAATCTCCAGTTTTGCAAGCTGAACGCAATTATTGCATTATCAGAGGAACGTGCTAGGTAAGGTTTCCTCTAGACCAGTCGAGATCAACTGTAAATTTGATTTTTCAACAATAGAAATGTGGATTTAACCAATCAAGATGTGCAGATTAACCATATCAACCAATTAAAGGTGCACTAATTGAGGACTAGGGTCATTTTTGTACGGTCAATATCACTGTATGGATCAGAATCATGGGCTACTTCAAAACAAATGATAGATCGTTGGAAAGAATTTGAGATATGGAAAGATGATTAACGTAAAATATATGGACAACAAGGAAATCAGAAGACAAACTGGCCTTCAGGAAAATCTCTTCAAGAACATCCAGAAAAGAAAACTGAGATATTTTGGCCACATTGCCCGACACAATACCCTGCAAAGAGTCCTTCTAGTAAAGTGGATAGCAGCAAAGAGAGGCGGAGGGAGACCACGATTAATGTGGACAGAGAACATCAAATAATGAACAGGAATTAAAGTCTATATGACAGGTTCTTAAAATGTTCGAATTATGACTTAGTTTGGTGGGAGGGCACCTGTGGAAATTATTTATTATAGTTTTACATCTGTGAAGTAGCAGTTCGTGAAGAAATTTTGAAAAATAAAAGTTTAAAATTACAGGAAGCAGTGCTGAGTTCTGAAACGGAATCCCTCTGTGATGTCATCAAAAAGTGATGTACAATTTAAACACAACAGACAACTTTTTAACAGTTTAAACTGTCATTCAACAAAATAAAATTGTTATCAGGTATAATTATTTGTCAAATCAACTATTGTGCAATTTATATCGATTGTGGCCCTCGTTTTCTAAATGGTTGCTAGGTAACAGTTGTGGAATTACCTTTATGTAGGTCATATTTGCTGCCCATGTCCAAACAGGAAGTAACATTTTAAACATTACGAAAATTGTCAAACTGATTCAAACTAACTTTTCTGATGTAGAGAACTATAACAAGTATTTGAAAGAAAAAAAAAGCCTGTTTAGATATGTTTAATGCATTACATTTCAGGCAAAGTTACGTGGTCCACCTTTATGTGCACATGAATCTTACTAAAGTCAAAATCAAGACTCATATCACCCTAACTCTATAAGACACATTTCTGAACATCAGATTAGCTTAGATTCAATTATAAAACAGGACGGCGGGACACTAAGGTTGCATAACATGTGTACACATACGATAGCTTAGCATTAGCGACTCGCACATTTGGTGACTCAGTGGCATCTGGTGTGCTAGCGACGAGCCCGCGGATCGTGAGGTGAACTCGGCGGGAGCACAATGCATTGTAAGGCAGCGTTTGTACGAGCCTGTAGCATTTGTAGCACTCAGTCACGGCAAAGTCTCGCACCTTCCACCGCAACTGTGAAAACACTTGGGCGCGTTCACCGAGCGCGCCGTACGTACCCATCGTCGCATGCATGCATTGCGGTGTACTTGAATGGAGAAAACTACGCGAGAACAAAATGAAAGGACAATATAAATACGCAAAGATATCCACATTTTTCGGTGATGTATTGTGAAAGTGTTAAGCTCAGTACACATCTAAAATCTTAAAATCTAAATAGAAATCAAAGTCTTAATCAAAATTGAAATATTAATTCTAGTGCTTGGTGGAGGTATAGTGGTTAAGGGAGTTACACATGTGGCATTGTGGGCTCAATTCAGGCCCTCGAATATTTGCCAAACGTCTATTCACCTTATTCCGGAAGTTGCCGTACGCGCCGCCATCTTGTTTCCGTTGTATTAGTTTACATGGAGCAGACGGAACAGAAAATAAGTTCTACATGGACTAAAAAGCCGTTTTCAGACTGACCAGGAAATCGGTGCGTTGTTGACTTGTTGTTGCTCGTGTTCATTAAACATTTTACACTACTTTATGTAACATTTTAGCGGCAAGACTTTTCCCTCGTTCGTCATTAGCTTTAACGGAGTTCTCATCAAACTGAAGTGCGTTTACAACAAAAGTGTGCATCTGTGGCAAAAAGCGGCAAAAGTGGGCGGGGCAGAATAAGGTGAATATCCCCTCTCTCTCCCCATTTTATGCAACAACTGTCCTATCAAATAAAGCCTTCTGGGCCGTAAAAAATAATCTAAATCAACTTTCTGACTGTCATCAGGGCTATTTTAAACGTTCTCTCCCACCCGCTCCACAGTGTGCTGGTCGGCTGCAAGAGGATCGTTCAGCAATTCGTGGGTTTCCTCGTGATTTGACGGATTTGGCATGGCAACAGTCCTCCGTTTATTACAGCAATAGCGCAATTCAAATCAAAACATTATATCCTTTGAATGGGGAAAGGTCCTTTTGAATGGGGAAAGGTCAAAATCTTTCAAATCAGGAAGGAATCGTTTGCTTGAAGCCCGTGAATAGACTGTTACTGCCACGCTGCTCCATTGAGAGGCACAGAAAATCATTCCTGTTGTCCGCCTGTCCCTGCTCTGAGTAAAGCAGTAAAATCCTCCTGTAAAAGACGTTATGGGATATTCAGTTCACTTGTAAAATTGCACATGGGTAAAATACATTATTATATGTTAAGTTTAATGTATTCTGTTTTTACTGGGGGTTTAGTTCATAATAAGACAGACATATTTAACCTTGGTCTCTTAGTCTATATTTTGCTTTTCGGTTGCTTGTCTGTAACAAAAGAATGTCCAATTGGGAATGAATAAGTGTTGTTTCTGATCTGAAACTGTAATCCAAATTTTAATAAAAGAGCTCTATATTTATTGTGATACCTTGAGTAAATCATGGTATTATTCAAATGTTGCTTTCTCTAATTACCTACTTTCAATGCAATCATTATGTTCATATTTCCCGAGCTTATACTGTCATTTCTTCACGTTGTCAATGAAGCAAAGCTAAGGACTGCAGTCAACGCAGTTTCTTTAGCTTATTCCCAATTCCAAAGCAAGAAAACAAGCACGTTAGTCCCAGGAGCTTAGTCAACGCAGTCCCAATCTTGCCAATACCGTTTCATCCATAACAAATATTTCACAGTCTCCCAGTATTAAAACAGCTAAAACCTTAACCAGTTCACCAAACATAATTAGTACAGGCTGTTGAAAGTACTCGGAGAATATTTTTTGTTTCGCACCTGCCTCTAAGCGCACAGAATGTCAAGTCCAGTCTGGAGCACGGGGCAGTTCACGGCCATAAGTGAGAGCTCTTTGGCGAACCGCAAAGTACCTCTCACCCTCTCCACACCGCTAACGCTCTGCTTTTATCCAATCACATCCACGCCATAAATTATACAGAAAAGCCACTTACATTTTATTCAATTAGACTGTCCCGGTTTTATCTCGTCTACCCCCGCTGTGCTGCAGCCTCCTTTGTTCTGTCCACATTCTCTCGGGGTGAGTACTGGAATTGTGTAAAAGTAGATAGTTTTACCAGCAGAAGCGCCCTTATCTGCTACAAGGCTCGACAGTCTTTTGAACAGTAATAGTTAAAATGTCTCCAATTTTGGCTGTCCATGTGGTACCCCACTAGCTATGCAAAAAATGTTAAATTCGGACAAAGAATTCCATTTTATTTCGCCAAAACGTCTGCCTTTTCATTGTCCCTAAACGAAAACTGTTGCCCTCTGCTTCTGAAAGGTTTCCTAAAATTACAAGTCACAGGAAAAGTCTACAAATGTATACTTGTATAAATAGCGACAGTTTTGCTTGCTTTAGATGTCCATAAACTGAAACAAAACTGAAAGCAACATGGCAGGATGTAAGAACATTTATAATGGAGAAACCTTGAAACGAAAAAATACCACTTCTGAACTAGAGTACAAAATGCAAGCTCATTTGTCCAAGGTTAACCCTCATAAAATTGTGGTAAAATATAAAAATTTCCTGAAAAGATTGAACGGCGATTTTGGCAAAACAACATTTACACATACAGTTTCCGCACCAAATTTCCTTTCACAACAAACCACACATTAAAAACGAAGATATGGAAATGTAGTCGATCTGTAGACCTTTTTGTTTCGCCGGGATTTTAAACTATTTATATTCGTGACAGCAAAAAGGAGAGAGCATGTAGTGAGTTATCTTGAGATTTGTGAGTGAATTCCGCCTTTTACAGATAAACACACTCTTTATTAGCGGTTTTCTGTGTAAATATTTGTAATTGCGTGCTCTCGTGGTAATCTCACGGCACTTTGGGGACAGAAACATGCTCAATTCATAGACAATACGCACTCGAACCCTTCCAAACTCTACCAAACATTGTACATTTTCAAGTGCACATACAGTACATACTATAAAAGACACCTCCTTTATCCAGGCCAGTAATATTAACCTTCTCTCATTGCCGAAAACAAGGTTAACTCCCCCTTTACCAACCCCCTTGTGTTTCCTTGACTCTCTCCTTCACCCCTTTCCTAGCTCCTACGTCCTAACGCTCGCCCCCTCCTCTGCTTCATCCCCTTTTCACAGTCCTGTCCATCCCTCTTTCATTAGGCGAGAGCAAACTCAATCCCATCAGATGAAATAACCTAATAACGTGCCTACTTAGTTGTTTTAGCGACAGGGTTGGACTTGGGTTTATGGGTAAGGATGCTTGCTCAGCGTTTGGGGGTGTGTGGTTTTAGTCCTGTTGAAATTGGGTCAGGCAGTAAATGTCAACTACAATAATCAGGAATGGAGCCTATGTTAAAAAGTGCATTGAACATATATAGGAAGGTTATGCGAAGAACTTTCTTTTTACAAGTAAAAAGTGTTTTTTTTGCACATGTTTTGAGAATAAGCTTGCATATTTAGTCTGCCTCTTCACAGCTCAAATTTGCGACATTATATCAACATCAGCAGCAGCAGCAGCAGCAGCAGCAGCAGCTTTATTACAGACTTGTACTCTGTAAGTTATAGACACTTTAAATGTTATGTCATGAGAATGATAAAAATTCCAGAATGGAGGCGACTAGAGGCAAAATGAAGAAAACCATAACACGTTTTCAATAACAAACTGACAACCGATCTAAATGCTAATGCTAATGATAAGTCTGTATAACTAAAATAAGCAAGCATTTTGAATTTGAAGTAGAAATGTTTGCTTTTCTGTCACAAAGGATGGAAAAATACAATCTTCCAACTCAGAGGTTACGCTGGAGATAATTCCAGTCCATCATTATGATGGACAGGGTCCCAAAAAAATCTGCCATGAGCCATTTTTCAAGCTGAAAATCAGTCCTTTACTTAAAGTTTGTTGAGTTATGTTGTCCTACGTACAACTAAGGGCAGTAGTTTGATTTGCAACCCGCCAAAATGACGGAATGCCTTCAGAATTTTCCATCAAAGCAGAAAATAATCTGTAAATGACTGAGAATTTCTGGTTAATGTAACCTCGGTTCTAACCTCAAAATTGTATGTGAGCTTTGCAAAAGAAAAGGGGAAACTTGTGGTAAGTATGCAAAATATCAGTAGATTAAATGAAAAATGATTAAAGGGTTCAATTGTCTGTAATTATTTGTCCAGTAAAGCCTAAAAATTGGGATTTTGACTTTTCATTAGTGCTAGTTTAGCCTTGGTTTAATCCAATTTTAGATGGTTTAGTCTTTGTTAAATTCAATTTTGCCTGGTTTACACCAATTTTAGTTAGTTTAGTTCTGGTTTACTCAATTTTTAGCGCGTTTAGTCCAGTTTTAGCTAGTTTAGTCCTGGTTTTGTCCGATTTGAGCTTGTTTAGTCCTGGTTTTGTTTGTTTAATTCTGGTTTAGTCATGCTTTAGCTGTTTAGTCCTTGTTTAGTCCTATTCTGGAGAGTTTAGTCCTTAGCTTCTCCATGTCTTAAAGTCTACACATCTAATAACAAACTTGTACCAAACCAGATCATTCCTGCTCTGAAATGCTGTTCCCTACACAGCTAAGCAAGCTTGATTTAGCCTGATTAGTCAGATTAAATCTGTTTAACTCCTCGGTGCAGATGCTGCTGCATCTTCTGCTGTCGGTTTAAGAATTAAATCCAGGACCTTCTTGCCGTTAGATGAAAGTGTTGCAACCACAACATGTCAGAGGAACTTCTTGATATTGAAGCAGAAACACTAATGTTGTTGCCAGAGCGACACACACATAAACAAGCAGACATAAAGTCCTTAATCAAGAGCTGTGTCACTTTGACCTTTACGTTTAAAGGTGAAACTGAACATTACATCTCTGTAAATAGAACTGGAGGAGCTGAGGAGGCGTCTTGATCTTTTTATCAAACTGTGAAAAGGCAATTTTGCTCTTTAGTTTTGCGTCATCTTCAGCGTTCAGATGTGTTTCATTTTGTCCGACAAAAAACATTAGAGCTAACTTTTGTCAATAATAACAGTCAGCCCCGCAGTCAGACGCATTCCACGCTTTATGAACACACATTTCCTCTGCCTTTTCACGGTAAACTCAACTTAAATTTGCTCTTCCACTCAAAAACGACCAGTTCTTTTATTTCTCCTGGCTGCATTTGATGGCCATGATTGTTCATTTATACCGGCTCCATCTGTCTCACTCACGAATCGTCTCCCACAACCTCCCGACGTTAAACAGCCTGGTGAGAGCGTTGCTTCAAATCCAGTGCCAGCCTTGCCTCGCTGCAGTCCCTGAAGACGCAGCCAAGCCGAAAGAGAAAGTCATAAATCAGCATGGCCCTGAACCCGTCCCCGTTTCTCTCTTTTTTTCTTTCATCTCTCCATCCTTCCCTCTCTATCGCTCCATCGCGGCCCCCTCCTTCCTCCTGGGTGCCCGGGAGAGAGGGGCTGAGGCGGCAGCAGCAGTGACGCACTAACACCAGGATTCCCTCGCCTGTTCGCCGCTCATTATGTATTTTTAGAATTTGTTTGAAACTTCTTATCCGTGTCAGTTTGGGTAGACTGGCGGAGTAGGTTTTTTGTATGCGTCATTAGATATTTCATTCTAATTAGTCCTATTTGAGCTATTTTAGTCCTGCATTACTGTTATTTTAGCTAATTTAGTCTTACTTTAGTTGTTAAGTTCTGGTTTATTTATATTCTAGCTAAGTTAGTACTGATTTAGAGCTATTCTAGTTAGGTTCATCTGAGTTAAGTGCTATTTTAGCTAATTTAGTCCTGGTTTAGTCCTGTTGTTGCTTGTTTAGTTTGGTCATGGTTTAGTCCTAAATTAGCCACTTTAGTTCAGGTTTAGTCCTATGAAGTATGCTAGTTTAGACCTGTTTTGGTACAATTTTACCTACTTTAACCTTAGTTTAGTTCTATTTAAGTTTAGTCCAAGTTTAGTCCTGTTTTTGTTAATGTAGTCCTTGTTTTGTCCTGATTTTGCTAACTTAGTCCTGCTTTTGCTAGTTTAGTCCTATTTTTGCTAGTTTAGCCCAGGTTTAGTCCTATTATAGCTAGTTTAGTCTTGGTTTAGTCTTACTTTAGTTGTTTAGTCCTGATTTAGCCCTGTTTTTTCTTGTTTAGTCCTGGTTTATTCCTACTTTAGCTGTTTAGTCCTGGTTAAATCCTAATTTAGCCAGTTTGGTCCTGGTTTAGTCCTATTTTAGCCACTATGGTTCTCGTTTAGTGCTATAAAAGCTAGTTTAGTCCTGTTTTAGTGCTATTTTACAACTTTAACACTAGTTAAGTTCTAATTTAAGATAGTTTAGGTCAAGTTTAGTCCTGTTTTTGCTAATGTAGTCCTTGTTTTGTCCTAATTTAGCTAACTTTGTCCTGCTTTTACTAGTTTAGTCCTGTTTTTGCTCATATGGTTTAGTCTTACTTTAGTTGTTTAGTCCTGGTTTAGTCCTATTTTAGCTATTTCAGTTCTGGATTTGTCCATTTTAGCTTTTTTTAGTCCTGATATAGTCTAACTTTAGCTGTTTAGTCTTGGTTTAATCCTGTTTTAGTCCCATTTTTGCCTGTTTAGTCCTGGTTTAGTCCTATTTTAGCTAGTTTAAACCTTGTGTTTTGTACTTTTGTTTATAGTTCAGTCCTGTGTTAGTGCTATTTTAGAGCTTTTTAGCTAGTTTAGTCCTGATGTTGTGCCATTTATTTCTGGTTTTGCCCCACCATAGCTAGTTTATCTCTGGTATAGTTTTACTTAAAGGTGGAATGGAGGATTTCTCGCCGATTTGAAAATCTGCGACTGTTAGTCCTTTTTTTGAAAAAGCGCATGCGCAGGTTCCCCCTCCCTCCCGCCCCGTTTCTCCTGACTGAACGCCTAGCAAACCTCGTGAACGAGCACGCCCAGCAGCACTGCCCATGCACATTTGTTTACAAGACGATTGGTGTCGCTTTCTCACGACAACCTCCGCGAAGAAGATTTAATAATACACTCCACATACAATAAGCTAAAAAAAGAGTCAGATAAACAGTTACCTGTCCAGCAGAAAGTTTGCAGCGGAGGCATCAGCCTGTTTTGCGCTTTCAATGCTCGCCAGCGCGTAAACGATTCCCCCAGAATAACACGCATTTTGTTTCTTTCCTCTGCAGACTTTCGTCTCTTCTGTGAAAGCTCGAAAACAGTCTTTCTCTTTCGTCCCTCAGCCATTTCGGTACTTCGCGGATGAAAGTTTAGACTTACAATGACGGAACTCGCCGCTAACCTGCTACATAAACACACTAGCATATCAACCACGCATGCGCGGCCAGGGAAGCGGCGTTTCCCTGGGCGAGCCTGCCCGGCGATGCACTAGCACGCGCAGAGAATGATTGACACCTGAGCGGACCAGTTATTTGTGCTACCCACGAGGAAATGAGATTCTGATTTGTTGCCCGAAATCCTCCATTCCACCTTTAAGACAATTTAGCCCTGGGTTAGTCATATTTAAGCTGTTTAATCATTCATTCTTACACTAGCAAAGTTAGTCTTGGTTTTTTCCTGCTTTGGCAAGTTTTGTCATGGTTTAGTATTGCTTTTGTTTGTTTAGTCTGACAATTTTAGTGCTACATTCAATAAGTTAAAGATACATTACAACAGAATAGTTTGTCAGCAGACACTTTTGTATGTGAAATTGTGCAATAATACCATGCTCAAATATTTAGACAGAACTAGACAGAAATGTAAATACAAATGAATTCTGTGGTGTTCGTAGCTGGATGTTGGTGAAATAGGCGTAACTTTCATTTAAGAAAAGATTTGGCTGGATAAGATATAGCAGTGATCAAACCTACACGATGTTACGATTAGTGAGTTGAGGAAAAATGTTGATAATTGCGGTAGAAATGACCTGCTCAAAACAAATAATGGTTTGTTTTTAATCGTCAAAAGTCCTCAAAATGGCAACGGGAAAGTGATGAATTGTTAAGCCCGTTCAGTGATGCAATAGATATGAACCACATATGGGCGGGGCGGCAGTAGCGCAGTAGGTAGAGTGGGCGCCTTCTGATCCGAAGGTCGGCGGTTCGAATCCCACTCCAGACATGGAGTAGTTGAGTGGTCAGATCCCCTGACCCGTAGGTTGGTGGTGCGATTTCAGCTCCTTCAGATGAATAATGCCGTTGTGTCCTTGGGCAGGACACTTAACCCACCTCGCCCCCAGTGTCTGCGTACACTGGTGTATGAATGTGTGAGTGGATGGGTGACTGGTTCCTTGATGTAAAGCGCTTTGAGTGCCTTAAAAAAGGTAGAAAAGCGCTATATAAATGTGACCATTTACCATTTTATATGAAGCAAAGACAACCCAAGGTGACATCTCGTTCCATCCGTGTGTCACAGTGTTAAGGAGAAACAGGGGAGTATGGGTAAAAACGAGGCATGAATGAGGAAAAAGAGGAGAGAGAGCGGGCCCTAAATAGAACAGTTGTATCTAGTGGGGCCTGGACCGCCAGCTATAGGCTACCGCACATGGGCTAACCAGTCACCTGTCCACGCCGACCTTGAGATATCAGATCCCACATGGCTGTACAGCGCGGCTCAAATATGTAAGGACCGCACATTTGAAGCGTGGGAATAAAGATGATTGATAGTACAAGAGCGGAGGGGATTTTTCAATCTAATAATTACAACAAAAGTCAAAAATGCGCTTTTACAAAAATCAAAATCTTGACGCTGAAGTGAGGGGCTGTAACAAGGACATAAATATAGTTTGAAAGAGGCGATAATTCTTTTATAGTAGCTGCTGTCTGGGGGAAATTCAACTAAAATGTGCTGAATTGGGCTTAACAACATGAAATGACAATATGATATTTGATAAGCAAGTTTAATTTTATTTTAAGATAGTCCTAACTGAGGCCTAAACTTCTATTGTGGATAAAGATGGAGTATGGTAGCTAAAGCTTGTGGCCATTAAAGGTCCTGTGCCCAATTTTGAACCATGATAGAGGAACATCTGTATTTTGATTACTGTCTTTTATTTCTGACTTTTAGGGCTGTAGTCGACTAAAGAAATTCTTGGTCGACTAAAGACCAGCTTAAAGACTGACAGACTAAAAGGGGATGTGGTAAAAATATATGAATGTATATCTAACCCAAACTGCACTCAAAAGAACACAACTGCAGAGGAATTTATGCAAAAACTGCATTATTTTTTACAGATAATTACTAGAAACCTCACTACACATCTTCTTGTTTTTGCTGTTTTTACCAAATAAATATTTTTAATCTAAATAACATAATTAGTCACCTAATAAAAATGTTGGTCGACCAAGACACCATCGACCGATTAATCGACTAAATGACTAAAGTTATACAGCCTACTGTTTTTTCGCCAAGCAGTTGATTCTATTCCGTTCTCATTCAACAAAATGCTTGAGAGGCCAAAAGGACCGTCATGGGGCTGTTGCTTCTCCAGGGTTCTCATCCAATAACAAGCCAATATCATTCAGTCCAAAAGAGCAAACGATCCTGAATACTAATTATAATACATTTAAGAATAGTATTGCATCTACTGAGCTTTAATTAAACAGGAAAATCAGACTTTCTAGAGATTTAGAATTTAGAATTGAGGGATTACTAAAAATATCAGCTTTTCAAAAAACAAATGCTCCACCAATATTCATAGATACCAAAAAGCTGCATTGCCTACTCTGTTACAGTGTTTCTCTAGCATTAACGCAATAACCATTAAGGTTGGTGGTTAGATTCCCGAAACTTGCACTTTGAATTTGTCAGCACTGCACAAATTTGCAAGCGACTTTGAGTGTCAGGACTACAGTATTAAAAGTGCAACATGTAACTTTTTCTGGTAGAGTGTTGTTGCTTTGCCAAGAATGATCCACAGTATGTCATTAAAAGAAGACAAGCAGGTGGCGCCACCAGGCCAAGGTACAAGTCAGATCCGTGGAGAGGTTACCCTGCGCACGCCAAGAATGCATTTGACCAGTAAAAACATCTAAATGCTAGCTATATAGATATGTCTAATGCCATATTGTGGAGCATTCAAAGTGCACAATAACATCTCCATGGAAGTAGATGGCCAGAAAAGTTACATAGTGCACCTTTAAAGAAATATAAGGATCATT
Organism: Rhinogobius similis; assembly: GCA_019453435.1. Classification (NCBI taxonomy): domain Eukaryota; kingdom Metazoa; phylum Chordata; class Actinopteri; order Gobiiformes; family Gobiidae; genus Rhinogobius; species Rhinogobius similis. The sequence goes on from CM033631.1 coordinate 30,666,412, forward strand.
TAATAGCCTGCACTTTCAGAATCAGAATCAGAATTACTTTTATTTATCCCCAAGGGGAAAAAAAATTCTTTTTTTTCTTTTCATGTGCAAGAATACGCATTTGTATATTATATCAAACCATAATACTCATCTTGCCAGATTATACCCATTAGCGAGTCCAAAGTTGTCACAAACCATCTCTCTCTCTCCCTTTGACACACTTTTAACAGGATTGCGGTTGCTATAGTAACCTGAGCGCAGTCCGAGGATTCCAGAGGAGAAGAAGAAGAAGAAGTGTCTGCGGGGGAACAGAGCAGAGGAGAGCTGAGGACAGGAAGTGGTGCTATCCTCTGTCATTTCACATCATGCGTGTTTACATTTTTCTCTGATTGTTTCCTCCGCCTCTAATTTCACAGGGTTCTTAGCTCCGCCCACTCACCCTCCTCTGCTCTAAACACAGCATTCATTCTACTGTATCATCAAAGGGAAAAAACATATAGCAATCTGTAGTCTCTCGTTAAGAAATAGAATATTTTTTGGAGATTTTTGTAATTGTTAAATGCGCTTGATTTTGAAATTGTATTGATAAAAATGTACTTGTGTGATGATTAAACCCAATACAAAAGGTTGTCATGACTTTAAATGACTAAAATAATCTGTAGTTTAGTAATAAAATTCTGTCCAATCAAATTACAGTATAATCATTGGGGAAATAGAAGTAAAATTGTATCTAGACTATAAATGAGTCTGTGTAAACCCCCGTTCATCCAGATGTGGGTTTCAAAGAGGGTTTCAAAGGTATGACACTGTTTTTGAAATTGAGATTTTTCGACTGCCATTTGAAATTCTAACTTCTCCAGCCAGAACCTTCCGATTGAAAATGACTTCTGGATGGCCGCTGAGAGATCTCCTTCCAAGATCTCACAAACCTTTTGTATTCACATGCATACATTTTCAGGAGAGCGCACGGCTTTAAAACTATTTTTTCAGACTGTGAAGTGGAGCCGCGGTGTACCGTCTAAGCACAACCAATCAGAGGGCTGCTTTCAGCTCTTAGCTCCTGATGGACAAGAAATAAGATGTCAGATGGCGAGCAATTACCTCATTTTTGTCACAAAGTGCTGCTTTTACAATATAGTCTTCATTAATTTAGACAAAAAAGTAAGGTACAGCATCTTTACGAACCAAAATCAATGTAAACATGTCCATTTCTTGAGCTAATACAAAGGTAAAGACGCATAAAACGACAACAATCTCCCAATATGGTATTCATAGTGTTGAGCCTGCATCATAATATATTGGACTGTGCAATTGGCTTGTTAATTGTGTTGTGGCCCAGTCTTCCATGAAAGCTCCACGGTTCTCCTGAGGGCCGTGATAGTGCTGACCCACCACACTGTGGAGTCTTTACTGGCCGGCCGTGGTGTGGTCGCTTCATTGATTCCTGGCCCTGCTGCGGACTGCTACACTGTGGGGACGGGGCACGAGCCTGGACCGTGGAGTGGTGATGATAATGAATAGGACACAGTAAAAGCAGAAGATGTAGAACTGCTTGAAAAGATTTATGATAGAGCCAATTGGAAACAGAATTGTGAAACTTCCATCTTTGTTCCTACACCGCCAAACACAGCCAGCTTACGTTTGTCCCTCAACCATTCATGTCAATACGCACATGCTCCCCTCCTTGGTCCTGCCATTTTTACCATGTGCCTGTCCCATATCTACTAGAGCAGCAGAAACGTCAGCCGCCACCAACAATATTTGGCTGCAAAAAAATCCCAAAACGCTATTACATGAAGATAGAAGATCAAGTAGTTGTTGTTTCTTTGTCTAGGGAAATAATATTAAAATTAAAAAAATGGATAGATTCTGCACAACAGAAGTAAATTCAAGCTCAACTATTTGTTTCCTTATATACACAAATAACAGGAGCCATTCCACAACAGAGAATTTTAGCTAAAAAGTGACAGCACGGTGATGGGCCATCTATGCTTTTCTACTCTATTAAACTGAATCGCCCCTGTCAAAATATGCACAAATCAAATTGAGAAAAAAAAGAAGAAAAGATCTGAAATATGTGACAAATTGAGCTAATTTATAAAAGATGTGATTTGTTGATAATCAAATAATCGTGAATAATTGAGATGTAGAGATTGAAGCAAAGTGGAGTGGAGCTGCGAGTTGAGTTGTTTTGTTTACTTTTTTAACAGACTTGAATGTCAATCTTCAGAGACTTGCAAAGAACCGGAGGCACTATTTGGTTTTGAATGTTTTTTTTCCGCAAAAAGCCTTGATGAAAATATGAAAATGTATCTTGCATCTATTAACTGAATTTATTAGCACAAAAAGCGGCTTAAAGGGACAGAGAAGTATTTTCAATGCTGTTGAATTTTACTTTTTATAGATAACTTTTTATATATTTTTATAAAGAATAACTGAATGGAATTTAAGACATATTTATGCAGAGATGAAAACTTAGCATAACATAAAGCCTGTCCTCATTTTAGATAAACAGTTATGATTGTTCCAAAATATAGCCATAACGAATTACGTCTTCTAATTGGTATAAGTGAATAGGTCTAGACAGAATGTTAGCTTAGCCCTCATTTATTTCTTTTATAAACATACGTACAAAAAGGCAGCAGTAGCTAAGATTGTAGAGGCTTTTTCCCACTGTCAAGAGGGTGGATGGTTTGATTCCCTCTACAAGTGTACAAGGGTGCACGGTGGCAGAGCGGTTAGAGCTTCTGCCTCCCAATAAGGAGATCGTGGGTTCGGATCCCGGACCAGACCAACATCACACGATCTCTCTGGGTGGAGTCTGCATGTCCTCCCCGTGTTACCGTGGGTTCTCTCCGGGTTCTCCGGCTTCCTCCCACCGTCCAAAGACATGACTGTGTAGGTTAATTGACAACTCTAAATTGCCCGTAGTGTATGAATGTGAGAGTGAATGGTTGTTTGTCCTTGTCTGTCTGTGTGTGAATGAATGAGAGTGAATGCGGGACAACAGATGGAAATTAGCCCAAGGCTACAATCTGGTGTGTTTACAGCATGTATATCATGTATGTTCATTAACATGCACTGTCCCGACCAAAAAAAAAAATAAAAAATAAAATAAATAAAATAAATAAAAATAAATAAATAAAACAAGCAAAGTTGTTATGTCATTAGGCAAGACACTGCACCTTTCTTTCTTCCGTGGTCTTATTGTGTGCTTAGCTTCTATTATGAAGCAGTAGAAAATCGTATATTTAAATATGATAATTTTACTTATTTAAAGGTGCATTTTTTTATTGAATACAAACAGGATAATTCAGGTGTCAGTCTGGTGCTTTCATTCACTTTCTATTGAAACATGTGCTCCTTTCTCTGCAACTGCTGCTGTCAAATACATTTTTCGGGCCTTAAAATATTAAAACTGTTTGTTATAAGCTCAATATGATCTTGATGTTTTTATTTTACTATTGTCTTTGTAAATCAAGATATTAACAATAATAACCGACCTATCAGGTGCAGCTTTTCGCCGTGGTCCGCTTCAGTTTGCATTAACAACAGGTTTGAGTAACAGCTAGCACTGCATGTTGCTAAGCGCCATGCTAGGAAGGGCAGTATCTTCTACGACCTCGCTCCTGATTGGCTCTGTGGTTGCCACGAAACGCGCACTCAGATTTGCAAATATGCTACATATTCATCTTCTTCCGGAAGTTGTCGTGGGCGCCGCCATCTTTTTTCCGTAGTAGTTTACATGGAGCAGGCGAGCTCAACAGAAAATAAGTTCTACAAAGCCGTTTTCAGGCCACAGGAAATGGATGCCTTGCTGACTTCTTGTTGTCGTGCGTGTACATGCAACATTTTACACAAATCAATCTACTTTATATAATATTTTAACGGTGAGACTGGGTGAACTGGGTTCTCGTCAAACCGGAAGTCTTTACTACACGTGTGCGGATCTGTGGCAAAAAGAGGCAAAAGTGGTTGGGGCGGAATAAGGTGAATAAACTACTTAATTATGGAGTAAGGAGTAAGGGGCTTTGCTAAGTAGTAACTAAGCCTGAATCCTTATTAATAAACAAGCTGTTCAGTACGAATTAAGTCTTTGTCCATGCTTTATTAAGGCTACTAACATAAGTCTTTCCGAAAGCCTTGAAAACCAAACTACAAAATTATCCCAAATCCTTAATTTTATTTTTCCGCACCGTCAAATTGAACTATCCACAACACGCTTCACATTGACTCCTCCAACATGGCGATGTCAGAAGAGCACGCGTCCATTACCAAATCCAAATTCAAAAGGTCAGAGCTCACTGGTTATGTTTGCTTGCCACACCAGATGGCCACATGCCCTGCCCGGTGTGTGGCGGCGTTAGCATATGGGCGTTTGGCTAGCAACCAACTCGTCTTACTGTAGGCGCGCCGAAAACATATGCTAAATACGCCTAAACAAGCTTTTTAACGCCGTGCAATGCTAAAATAAACATACCTACATACCAACCTGCGAAGCTATGTTTAAAAATGTAATTCTCTGTCTGTTATTGCGGTTCTCTAGCCATCCGTGTGGCTGTGTATCCATGTGTGAGGAGTAGGGATCTTGGCAGGCTTGTGTTATGTGTGAGCGCACCTATTTCACAAGCTGCTCCCAGCCTTTAATGCCTGGGCGTATTATACTTCTGCTGCTGCTGCGTTGTGGTTATATAAGCCAGCAAGCAATTCTACGTCTTGCAGAATAGTAACTGGAAAGATAATTGTAGACCATTCAATGAAAGAAAAATTATTTGTGGCATGTTTGGCGTGTGTCCAGTTGTTTGATGGTGGAATGTGATGAGCTGAGATGTGCATGTGTTAACCAGGATATGTTGCTTGATTATAGGAAACATAAATGAATAAAAGAATCACAATTAGTTGGTCATAACATTCGATTTTCAGACATGCTTCGTAATGCGTTGCTCATAAGTTATTTTCTCTGCCCAGTGCTTTTTTACTTTCACTTTGCCATAGTGGACCAAAACAATGAAAGAACACGTGCTAGTCTGCGGTTCGTCATCGCTGCTGATCTCAAACTAATTAGTACATGTCTAAACACATGCTCTATGCCCCTTTTAGTCGACTTCTAGTATGATCAGACTGCGCTGTTACATGCAGATAAGGATGTCAAGAATATTCAATTAATCAATAACGGGATAATTAAAGTCACAATCTAATTGTAAGATCTAAAACATAATAATGTGAGAATTGTAGGCAGCAACAGAGAGTAATTTCAATACAATCTATGCTCCAAAAAAGTCAAACTACACGTCAAGTATTTTTTTTAAATCTGGTTTACGTCACAATTTTACACAAGTTTAACTTCCTGAAGCTGAAAGAAAGCAAAGTAAAAATGTTAACGTTGCTTGGTCATGGGCCAACAATCGAGAATGACTGTAATGTTTGTTCTCACAATGTGTGTACAGCAGGGATCCGAGTACACACAGCGCTCTTCATATGTGTTTCTGGGGTCTGTCAATCATAACTGCTAAAAAAATCCTGTTTAAATTGAAGTAGGCCAGTGATTCGGTTTTCTGGGATGCATGTATGCATTGTTGTTTGTTGCATAGTTAAGAAAACATGAAAAAAGACATTATAATTTAGCGTCAAGTGAAGGTGAACTGAACTTTAACAAAAAAGAGGTGCGCTTCTGAATTACTACCAAATGATGTTCAGAGCTACAGGTCAAGCGTTTCAAGCTCTTACGACCGACCACTCCAATTAATTCTGAATTCTGTTCAGCTGATGTTGCCAAACCACTAATCTAATCCCAGCATCTAAAGAATACCTCTGCAATCAATTAACAAATTTAACAAAAGAGAGAATGCACTAAATTAACAAAGTATATTTTTTAAAAAGGCCAGCACAATCCTTACACCGCATTATACGGTTTGGCGCTGGCTTTAATGGCGTTTGGACAAAGACGCTGAGTCCGACAATAAAGATTAAATGGTACGGTGCACTGGCCATTAAAAAGCACAATGGAGCAAACCTGAATGGGTGAAACAGAGGGGCAGCTCATGCTAACATTTCACCGCTGAGTCATAATTTAAAATAGCCCGCTGTACGCATCCAGCCAGAGCATCTGCCAAAAAAAGGGAGCACGGTGGACATTTGAGTGAAAAGGAAGCTGGGGCAGGACGTTTTGTCAAATCGTTTCAGCTACTATAACGTGATTTGTTCGGGCAGTTTTGATACTGTTTGACATCCTTGCATATATATATATATATATATTTTTTTTTTGTCATAAAGAAAGAGAAACAAAACAACAAAAAAAGAAAATATTTAAGTTATAGCGATTAGATTCCCTCTATTGGCAAAAGTGGGAATTTTTAAAGGCTAAATCCGCAGCATGGCTATTGGAAACTTGGAAAATCCAGAACAATACCTCTCAGTACTTTTCACACAGCTCATTATCAGTTTGGTCACCGGCTTTATCTCGCTGAGTTCAGATTGGCGTGATTGACAGATGGATTAGTCACTCATGCATGGCCTGGCCACATCAAAACAAATACGACTGCTTCTGAGGAGGAAAGAAAGGAGAAAAACATCACAGGGATCGGAAAAACATCACAGATATCTGTGGAGCGAAGAACAAAACTTTGAGACGTTTGATTTTGTTCGATATGATAGATTGCACGGTTCTGTTTGAGTTTGGCTTGAGGTGACCAGACTCACTCTTCTTGAAGTTTTGGAGAATAGTGTATTCTGGATTCTACATTTTCTTGCATTTACTTTCACGAAAAAGCATTCTTATTGTGAGCTGCTTACCTCCATAGAAATAAATACATTGCATGACTATTATGTAAAGCAATGGCATCCACATGAAGACAAACAGATGGTGCACCCTTCACCAGAAAAGTCAAATAGTGCAGTTCCTGAAAGTGGTCAATAAACATAGAGATTTAAAAACTACAACTGGGGATATTCTGCAATGACTCATACAGTCTATATAGTCTCGTATCAATAACATTCACCCTACTTCTTATACATTAATCACATTTCTCTGTCAAATTTCTCCATTAGAACCACATACCACTGCACTATAGTTGACATCCAAACATCTTCTCTAAACGCTTCCTGTCTGCTTCTTTGTTTAGTGTTTGAAGACAGTGTGAAATGCTTTTGCACAGTAACACCGGAGCACCCACTGGGGAACAGCGAGAGACGAAAGCGCGAGATAAATTTAGACAAGTCAAAACCAGAAGGAAACTGCAGGTAAAAATCGTTGCAAGAATCCAGGTTTAGGGACGAGCCTTCCAATCTTTTTTATGTATATTCAGTGACGTTTATTGGCAGAATGCGAACATATATTCCCTTTGATCCTTCTTGGAGCGGTTATCAGGCCAATGATGTAAACAAACGCCTACACATGCTTGAGACCGCCAAAATATACTGACTTTTCCTGACAAATTTCGCAGCTTGAATTTTCAAAACGGAATCCATTACTTCCTACATCTCCTAGACAGAAAATGGTTTAAACATTAAAATCCAAGAAGGAGCGAACATTGCAATTGACTTTGTTTCCATATTTCTAGATTGGGTTACCATAGGAACAGGCATTGCGGTTTCTGACTTAGGCTGCAGAGCTGTGTGGCGTAGGGGGAGGAGAGAAGTGGGGCAGCAAGTATGTCCTGTAATTGTTATTTATTAGCAACAATTAACACAATTAGAGAAAGAGAGAGAGAGAAAGAGAAAGAAAGAGAAGCAGTCGGGCCGTTTGGGATTGGAGAGCACTGTAGGGGAGGATCAAGAACACTCCTGCTGATTTATAATGTATTGAGATGAAATTCAAAAAAATCTAAAAAAAAAATTGAATAATAAAGGTGATATTTGAAACGCAATGAGCCAGATGCTAGCTTCAGAGTTAAGATGCAGGCTAGTCAAGGCAAACTGAGTGCTAAAGGTCAGGAGAAGGTGTAGGGACTTTAAAAACATGACACTTTTTGGAAACCCACCTACTCATGTCACAAATTACTGGTATTATGGTACAACTTTGTCTACCGCTGCATCAAGTACTCATGGTTTTCATAGGTTTCATGCATAAATGTGCAATAGGTAAGTTTTATAGTAGAGTGTCGGTTTTATGCCATCTTCATGGAGAATAGAATGTTTTATACACTCAACCACCAAACTGCATAGCGCCCCTTAAGGATTCCTTCCTGATTTGAAATATTTGGCATGTTAACGGTCCTCCACAAATTAAATCAAAATATTGTATATTTTGAATAGGAAATGGTTCTCCCAAAATCCTTCAAAACAGGAAGGAATAATTTGCCTGCAACCCATGAATAATACTTCAAGTGCTTGCCGGTGGTGTAGTAGTTTAAGGTATTGCTCATATGTGGTAGTTTGTGGGTTCATTTCCCGGCCTCGAGCATTAGTCTATCCATGGGTTTCAGAATGCAACAAATCTAGGACCGTTGCTGAATATTATATCTTAAGAATGGGAAAAAGTCCTCAAAATGTTGTATATAACAGGAATCTGAAACCCATGAATAGGTCTGTTAAGAGGCTGAACATCAATAAATGTAGCTTTAAAAAACTATATATTTCTAAAAAAGCTACCTATTAACATTTTATTATTATACCTTATATACATGACTAAATATAATAAATAAAATAATAAATCATTAATTAAACAATAAAATTAATATATGTTGTATTGGCACCTCTAACCTCCTTTAAATCGGTATAATTCCATGAGAGTCGGGCCCAACTACATAGTATTTCAAAGGATTTTTAAAACATTTACCAAGGACTAAATAGTTTCTAGAGACCATTCCAGGAGTGACGCAAGTACCTGGTTGCAAAAAAAAAAAAAATTTGTAATCAAAGTTTGTAATCAGCACTGACACATGGTTGTGGTTTATTACTTAAACCTGTTTCTAAAGTTCATTTAGTACTGTAGGATTTGTGGCGCTTGATGAGGCAAAACTTACATTTCATGCATTATTGCAGAGAATAATGTTATGATTTAAGAAATCATTTATTTATAGCGAGGTTGTTAGCATGTATGTTGACGTCGGCGCCATTTGTGAACAGTGAAAATCTACACAAAACACAAACGAGACTCTGGTGTCTCTCATGTGTGGTCGGGTGGTTGTCAGTCGCCAAAACGGCCCTGATTTTTAGTGTGTGATGTTTAAAGGCTAATGCTAATGATGCAATGCAATGCAAACCAAATGAAAGCATGTAAACTCTTCATTGATCTCTCATCTAGTCCAGGAATCGCGATGCTAATGCTAACCAGAGCTACATGTCAACAAATACCTCCAAGGCCCCATTTATGCATTTGATAAACCCTCCGGCGTGCTCCGACCATATGAACTAGGTCACCATGAGAGAGAGAAGTCAGTTGACAGTTAAAGTACTTGGTCATATATAATTCAAGCATGGTTCTAACATGTGGATCACCTTAGGACGGTCTTGTATTAAATAGACGGGGAGATGCAGAGACATGTTTGAACGAAGGCTGCAAACTCACCACAGTGACACCACGGCAGAAGAGCGCCGTGCATTTTTCTGATTTATTATTAGCTGGGAAGGCAAGAAACATTGGAGACGAGAATTTGATGAATCCCAAAACCAGAATCTGAGTCTTCCGCACAGCATGAAAACACATTTTGATATAAACCATATGAAGCAGGCAGGCTTTATCAGTACAGAGAAAAGAAAATGTATAAGGTATTTCTGGATAAATATTATTATTTTTAAAACAGGTGTTTGCTATCTATGCAGAACTTTGGATTCAGGCAAAATCTGGATTTATTCGAAAAGTTAGACTTGCATGCAGAATTTTTTCACCCAATTTCTCAATTGCAAAAATTAAGTTTCAAATTATTTGAATTAATCCACATTTTATTTTTAAAACAATAGTTTTGCATGTGAGAGCTTGAATCTGCATTTGTGGATCACCTAAACTGTGCATTCTTCACCTCTGTGAATGTGGGTATTTTTGAGACAAACATTACTCATTCTGTGAAAAATGTATGCACAACTTTGGATCCACATTAAATCCTAATTTATTCAAAAAGTTAAACTTTCATGCAAAATCTTTCAAAGTCAATTCTCAGTTATAAAAATTAAGTTTCTGGTAACCACTAGGGGAAGTGCTGACCAACTGTAACTGTATAGAAAGGATAGAAAGGCATTTCCGGGGTATAAACGTGGATCTTGTTTGATTGATTATTGTTTAGAATGATTTGACGGACCCTTATCACCTGAAAACATGGCTAAGAGAGACCAGAGTGAAGTCTCTGGAAACACGGTGAAGTTAGTTTCACGCTGAACATTCGCCTATGCAATTTTAGCGAGAACCTCCACTGAGGTGCCAGCGCGGCATTCATAAGTACTGCTGGATGTGGTGGCTAGGGACCATCAATAAATGACTAAAACGAAGAGGGCTAACCCCGGGCTCACACAGCACACAGTCCAGCTCCGGTTGCTGTGTCGGAGCGGTCTGGTTGCAGTGTACAGCCCTGTTCACACCGCAGCGACAAAAATCGCGCCTGTCGCTCCTAGTTTGTCGCCTGTGCACTGTGAGGACAGTTGCTTTGGTCGCCGAAAAAAAAAATCACCAGCAGATACGCAGCGACCACTGCACAGCTGACCTGCTGCTAGAGTTTAGATTCCTGGCCCTAGACTTAATTTTTGCAATTGAGAAATTGGGTGAAAAAATTCTGCATGCAAGTCTAACTTTTTGAACAAATCCAGATTTCGCGTGAATCCAAAGTTCTGCATAGATTTTTTTTTTTACAAAATGTGTAACATTTGTCTCATAAATATCCACATTCACAGAGGTGAAGAATGCACAATTTAGGTGACGCTCAAAGTAAGATTCAGATTCTTGCATGCAAAAGCACAGATTCACAAAACAAAAACATAAATGCAAGTCAGGCATTGTGAAAAAATCTGGGATTTTGTTCTTGTTGCATCAATAAATGAATATGAAACAAATCTCACCCCATAAGAATGCACTCTTGTCAACTTTCAAATAAGATTTTATGGTATTTTGAACAATGTGATGATGTCATAACCTCAGATGGAGGGCAAGAGACACTTTTTCATATTGATTACATTGGACTTTGCCATGAAGTAAATTCACAAATATTTAATCTGATGGTTTGATCGGCTCATTAATAAGTGTTAGATGAAAGCAACACTGCGGCTAAAGTGTATTTACTCTCAGCAGCACCTGGGGAATTTACCAACCAGAGCGAGACCACAGGGAGAACATCAAGTGAGTAAAAAAGTATTTACATGACAGTAAAAAAAAATATAAGAAAATTGCAAAAGCTTTAAACAAGGGGTCACTTTCAAGTGTGTGTTTTTAAGTTTATATCATTTTTGTTGCTGGTGTTGATTTTGTATTGACATAGACAAAGCTCCAATATTTAGGGTCCCCCCCTTCATCAGTTTATCTGAAAGACTGACGCCCGGAACATCACTTTGTACAAGCAATAAACTATTGGAGAGTTAACAAAGTTGTACTTTTCATACATCATGTTAGATTTGATCTGATTTTGTTGTTTTGCACACTTAAGTATATCGACTTTTAAAGTTCATTTAAAGTCAGATTTTGACTTAAATCCTGAATTAAAAATTAATCTGGAGTTCGAAATTCGAAAAATTCGAGCTTAAAAATTAGCCTTTAGACTTGAAATTTTGGCATTAAATGGGCTTCTATACTTAAGAGACTGCAAATGTACAAATGTCCAGTCAAAGTGAAACTCTGATCAAGACGGGAAGAGACAATTGAATGGCTCCTGTAGAAAAGGCCGAGATGTTTTCGGCTGCTGTCATTGGTTGGTTGTCATTGGAACCGATATCCTTCAGCAGTCTGTTAAAGAGGAGTGCTCCTAACCTGCTGCTGGTCTTCGGGATTTAACAATTCTTCCTCACTGATAAAATTGTATCTGCACATTCCCAAAGGAACATGGGGAGTACAACAGCTCCAGAGATGATTGGAGAACCTGACATCATGTTGCAGAGTAAACCCTGACCTGCTAAAAGGCTACTGTTTTGCACAATCCCCGAATGGAGAAGGACTTGTTTGCACTTTTGTCAGCAGAATGGGGATCTTCCTTGTCTTCAGTGTCATCAGGGATGTTAATGGAGACATGTCCAGGCTCAACTGCACTGGTTGCTCCCTTTTGGGTTGGTTCGTCGTAAATTGGATTTGGTTCATTCAATTCCATGTTAATGCAGAAGTCAGACTCTGCAGGCTGGATGTCCATGTTCACCACAGGCTCATGAATATGTTTGTCTGAGCTCTCTGGAATTCTTATTTCTTCTCCATAAATTTGTTCTATTAATGTACTTGGCTCAGTTGGTTCAGGTGTGATGTCCGCTTTGGGGGCTCCAGCAGCCTGCGGTAGCGTTGGATGAACCTCACCGGGTCTGGGGTGGATCAGAGACGAAGCAGGATTCTCTTCTTTTACTTCTACAACATGTGGGGCCTGAAGCTCACTGCTGTTAGGGCGGTTCACCTCAAGGACTGGTGTGGAGTCCTGCAGGGCTATTTCCATGATGCTGTGCGCCAACATGCTATCCAGGTGTTCCATGGTAATAAACTTGTGACGGAGTGGCTTAAAGCATGTTGCCACTGTGCCAAAAAAAACCCTGTCCAAGTAAATCCAGGACAATGTAGTCCCCAAGATTACTGGGGACTCCCTGTGACGGTTGAGCGGGTTGTAGTGGATCCATTACTACTGATTGAGATTGCTGAGGTATAGTACAAGAGTTTTTTTTGTTGTTTTGTTTGTAGCTTCTGCTGTTAAGTTAGTTTCGTCTACCGTTAAATTTGTAGCTTCTGCTGTTAAGTTTGTGTCCTCTACCGTTAAGTTAGTTCCGTATGACCACCAAGGTTCACAAGCAGGAATTACCATTTGGAGTGGCATAACAGGGCATTTTTTGCAGTTGAAGATGGGAAAGGTTATGTTGCCTATAACGCACCATGGGGTACAGGGTTATAAAGCTGTATAAAACTCATAGGAGATTGGAAACTTTATTATCTGCACATGAAATAATTGCTGGTTTTGCAAATTGTTACCATTGAAATTTTGATTAATCTTTCAGCCGAACACAGCACTTACATTCAGCTGCAAAGAGGGCAGTTGTTCAAGAGGTTGTAACTCTGGAAGATCAAATGTTATGCAAGTAATCATCATTCACCAAAAGTTCAAGGACAAATATAAAAACTTTAGTGCCAGTAAAAGCTCAAGTTTAAAAGATCATGAGGGAACATATGTTACTATAGTTCAGAAACAAAGCTTAGAAACCTAGAGCTAGAAATAAACGCATAATAAAATGTAATACTACATAATAGGAAGAGCAATTTTCACCAAAAATACTTTTGTTTTTAAGATGCATTTACTCTTTGCAAAGCTTTCTGACACAGGAAGGTGAGTGGAAAACAACAACAGGCCAATGATTCATAAATAAGACTTACAAAAAAAGAGGCTCAGAGCAGAAAAAAATCTAATTTAGATCCTCCTCCATAATTTTGATAACTACCTACTGTTTACTGGAGGATACTTACAGTTTACAGGAAATATACTTGTTCATTTGATAACATGACTTTAAGTTTTTAAATTATGATTGAGTAGGTCATTATAATTAGCTCTTCACAGCATGATAAGTAATTATTCCAGATTAAAGGGATTATGGACCTGAGTTTAATATTTTCTTTGAAAATGAAACCGGAGCATTCAGGTATGTAAAAACATGATTGATTTAATTTTCTAATTTGTATTTTGAGTAATTCCTACACGTTCCTATATTGTCCATTCTTGTGTTTTGTGTCAAATTCGGACCTGAGATGTCAGGGTTCTAACTTATTTGCATCAGTGATAGGACGATGAATTGAACTTTTTTTTTCAGTTCACAAAATCTGTTTTGTTACATATTTTGTTGCTTCATCTAATCAGAGTTACTGTATTGTGAATACTTAGAACATTTTCACCATGAGTTGCATTATATCTTAGAGTGAAAGCACAACTGTTTTTCTTACAAATTCACTGCAAATTGAAGCATAAATTTCATGATCAAATGCCACACTGTATTCCTCTGATTTTAGAAAAGTAATTGTATTCTGAATACCACTTCTAATGATTAATTCTACCACAATACAGTTACTCTAAATTAGTATTCTGAATACATATTGTCGCTACATGTATTCAGTTACTTCCCCAAAAAAAACCAAAAAAACACACAGACTCTGGTCTGTGAACAGTGAGATTTGTTGTTTAGTTAGTTAATTTTACGTCAGTAATTTATTAAACAGTAGTGAGTCTTTCTGCTGCTCCTATGATATAAACGACTGACCTCACCTCAGATAATTTGATAAAAAAGCTGATATTTATCCAGCTCTACACAGCAGTGACGTCAGGTATGGATGTCAGGCAGCAGATTCACACCCAGAGCTCCAGAGTTTTCCCGAGGACCACATGAACACAGCATTAGTTGCCATTATTCCAAAAGCTGACTCAGGGTCAAAATAAACACATGTAAATGCGCTTCTTGTTACAGTGAAATGTCACTATGAAGATCTGCAGTTTTGAACAGGAAGTAGTTAATATTGTGATTTACAGTGAACAAAATGCAAAATAATGATGTACATATTTTGTTTAAAACTATATAATAGATAAAAAAACATATATTTCTTTTTCAATGTTAGCCTCTGCACTCAATTCGGCTTAATAAGGTAGTAAAACATTAGGCTATAATTCATCCAATCCAAAAATTTCCAAAAACATTTCAAAATGTACACCTCATATCTTTTCCGACGTGGCATAAATGATTTGACTCCGCAGCACGTATCATTTTCCATCTGTACTTTGCTGTCATCACACATAGACCTTGCTCCTTGATCAGCAAATAACATAAAATTGTGACTGCTGTAACCATGGCAACAGATAACAACACACAGGACGCACCTGCAGAAGGTATCACGCGTCGCTATAGCAACAGCCCTGTGTCATGACTGTTTTCCTACAGTTAATATTAACCAGTGTAAACATGATGCAGAGGAAACAGTTATGAGCAGCGCTGCAGGCTGTTGCCATGGAAACGGACCATGGTCACTGCCAGACTTAACTAGAAAGATATTGCTTTCAGATTTATTATGCTTATCATCCAAGTGTAACAGATATAGCAGTATTACAGTCATTTGTTTTATCCAAATCCTGTCAATCGAAGGCAAGATTCTGCTGTCTTCTCACTAATGAAGTAGTTACAATGTTAGACAATGTTTAGCAGAAAATAAACGTGCAGTATGTACCCTTTTTAGTAAGAAGTCTGCCATCTGCTTGCCTAAAATGTTTCCCAGCATGGCATTATTATTTAAAGGACACATTTTCTGCATTATCTGTATAGTTATTGTCCTTTAAACATGCTCCTGAGTACCTTTGAGCGACTATGTTTTCGAACTTAAAATAATGTATCTGCTGAAAGACTACATGACTTTATTCTGTGAGGCGTTCCTTCATCAGCAATTGTTTTGAAACGTTATCTACTGGCAGCAGAAGGAATTACAACAGGGAGATGAACGAAGCTAGCTTGCCCTGACGTGCTAATGTAAGCACGCAGTTATAGAAAACACGATTTGACAACACAAATGCTCAGAATGACTTAAAACTAAGCAGAAGACGACAAAGCAAACCTGGGAAAATTTTAATGTACTTTTGTGAGGCTCAGAGGGGAGAGGACTTAGTAAACTGGATTAATCAAATAAGGGTGAATGATGCATGATATGTTGTGTATTTATTCAATTAGAGTTGTTTTATTGGTTTAAAAAATGTAAAGCCATACTAGGGAGACAAAAATGTGGAGGACCTCAACAAGCAAAGTTACAGAAGCCTCACCTATTTTAATTTAGCATGAAATTCAAAAAGTATTCGTTGATATTTGCTTCTCTGACTTAAAAAAGTTTTTCATATTATCCATAATTACATGTATTATATGTTATGTGTATATTGTCCCTAAAATACGTAACAATGTATTATATTAAAAAACAGTTCTTAAAGTATATTATAAGATACTTTGTCTTAAAATAATACAAACAACACACAAAAAAAGTTAAATATGAATAGTTTTTTTCAGGCTCAAGTGAGCAATAACTCCACATGATTTTTTCACTTTTTTGAAACAAAATAAGCCTATAAAAACTGTTAAGAGTTTAAGCTAACATTTTCTACACTGAATGTCCTCTTATGGCTGGAGGTGGTATCAAATCATGCACACAATCCCTTTGAGGTCAAAAGGACACCAAATCTCACAAACCCCAAAAGTAACATTGTAATCTTTAAAAAAAAACCTCACTCCAACTAAACTTCCACTATTTTCTGCCTGGTTTCTCCTCCGTCTGTCTCGTGTTCCTTCACCTCTCCCCTGCTCCTTCTCTGCGCTCTGAAACTAAACCAAGCAGGTAGTGTTTCCTCCCCTGAGACCGCGGCGTACTGGAGCTTTGAAACAGCAAATACAAAGTGACACAACATTCATTTCTCATGCCTTCTCCCTCTCTCCCTCGCGCTCTCTCTCTCCCCCATGTCCCCACAAGGGGCACCGACATTTCCATAAAGGCCAGCGCACTAACGAGACACATTACTTAAGACTAATCTAGGATACGGTGCAGTCGGGTTTGCACGCACTGCATTTGAATTAGTGATGATTATGAACCTAAAAATTCAACCAGAAATATGTTTTTTGTTTGTTTTTACAATCTTTACAATCTTTACAATCTTTACAATCTCTTTTGTCGCCTGTTTGGTCTAGGGCTGCAACAAGTTAATCGATTATTCTCATCTAATTGATTATTGAAATAACCCTCAACTAATTTGATAATCAAATAATTGTTAAGTGGTTTATACATAGTTACACCTGTCATGATAATTACTATATCGACTTATCGTTCAATATATGATAGACAGAACAATGTATTTTAGGCCTCAATATCTATCTTTATTATTTATCACTGATATTTGAGCTGTAGATGGTGGAATAAGTAACATTTATGACTCTTTATAGATACAACTATGCACTTAAGTGTTTCATTTTTATATATATTTATAACAATTCATGTTTTTCGATAATATTGTATGTTTAGAAAAGGGGATAATCCTGCACTAAGATTATTGTGTCGGTGGCGTAAAGTAGTTTCAATGTTATCTTTAATCATGATATTTTTCTGTGGCAATATATCGTACATCAAAATGTGTTACTATAGGTTCCAAAACTAGCAATAGTCTGAGAAAATAAGTTTTATTACTCAAACTGAGCTGACATTTGATAAAATTCAATTCATCGGAAGAATAATCGCTAGACTAATTGATTACCGAAAAAATTGTGAGTCGCAGCCCAAGTTTGGCCACTAATCACAGCTCAAGTCTTTCATATAAATGCAGTCTCTCTCCCCTCTTGAATACAGCAACAGTGCTACATCCTCTCCTCGGGAGTGGAACAATCAGCCACCTCAGCTTTATCTGCTTTAGCCCTGCATCAATAAACTATACTAGTTTCACGGTTCATCTTATTAGAATCAGTTGGACCTCAGACAGGACTACAACCCATATTGGACAATTCAAAACACAGCAAACATGATAATTCCTTAATTTTCTATCTTGTTTCTACCTTAATTTTCTACCTTGCAATTAATAAGACTTAATAAGACAACTTTTTTTTGTAAATAAGTTAATTTTGAGTTTGATGCACGCTGTCTGCATGTAATAATGAAGCATTTTATTTCTCGTCAAGACAGAAATAAGAGCCAAAAGCAGCGCTCTAATTGGCTTGTGCTTGGGCGGTCCACCCCAGTTTAATGTCAACGTGTGAAAAAAAGCCCTTCTAAAACTGTGCACTTGCCTAAAATTAATGCATGTGGATATTAACAATGTGCAAAAGGGTTTACGAGAGCTAAAAACTAGACCCAAATATTCATAAATGTACAATATGTCCACGCCAAATCACTGTATACATACCAGCAATTAAATCAAGTAAACAATCTGACTAAGTGCTTGTTACTGCCATCGATTTCCTCATTGTGACTCAACTTGCTGTTTCCATGGCGACGTGTGAAGCTTGGTGCAGATTCATCTCTATCTGCGTGAATGAGCCATACCATAATACTCCTCGCGGCAGGTCTAGCGGTGTGGGCGGATTTTCACAGTGTAACGCTGTCTGCGGATTCCAAAGAACATTTTAACAGAGAAAATAAATCTTTAGTGAAAAAGAAATTCTCACAGTTTGTCGAGGCAGAGCGTTCGGCCTTCTGGACACATATGTGCAGTTATAAAATATAGAGTTTGGGCCGCAATGACTGGAAATGTATCAAATCTAAAACTATATTTGACTCTAAAGCAGTCCTGAATGCGTCAAAATCTCTTCAAAGCCTACCGCCAAAGTACATCTCTGACATGGAGCGTTTCAGACTTTCAGCCAGCCTCCGGATTTGATAATTTGATTTCTGTTTTATGCAGCTAAAATCTGGAACGGTCTCTCTGAAGATGTGACACAGCCCTCGATGTTCAAATCTAGGCTCGAAACGCTTCTGTTTAGCAGCGCAAATGTCTGAAAGTGTAAAAAAAATTGTATCTGCACTCTTCTTTTATGACTGATTCTTAAAAATGTGTGTATTCTTTTTCTTTTGGAGCTTTTGTTCCTGAAATCAATACAGAAATACTGAAAAAAAAGGGCATCAGCACATTGTAGGATCTGAAAAATACTGGCAATTGCTCCACTGTTTCGCATCAACAAATTGAAAAACACACGTGACACTTCAGTATCAATCTCTTTTCCCAAAAACTGAAATGCATAATATCGTTCATATAGTCTTTATGCTGCAACCCACGGTGGAAATCCCGGGCCTGAGGGAGCCTAATTGAGCATAAAAGCTTGCCTTGAAGGAGGTGGCGTCAGTGGGATAAGTCTCGGAGCAGAGCAGAGCGGTGAGATCTACAGGGACTGTGTGGGTAGACTCCACTTTACATTTACCGTCTGTCACGCACACACCCTTGCAATGGACAATCTCCTCATTCAATCTCCTCTGTAACAGACGCTGATGGTTCCCTTTTCTTATATTATGACTGCAAACAAGCTAAATCGAAAGGGAAAAATAGTAGGCAAAAGAATAATCCAGAAAACAAAATGTCAATTAGGAACATGTCCCTTTATACAGTGTAGTTTATGCTGTGTTTAGTCTGGATGTCAACTTAATCCGACCACTCCATCCCTACACAATTCTTTGCACACAAGAATTTCCCAGTGGAACGCAGCACATATACATTTTCTGGACGTAAAAGATTATCTTTAAAGGACAAATATTATGCATTAACTGTATTGTTGTTTTTGGCAACTCATGTTTAAGAATTTTCAATAATGTATGGATTAAAAAGTACACATTACTTTCTACCGGTCAGACGTTCCCTCAACAGAATTTGGTGTTAGTACGCATCTAAAACCGTGTTTACAGGTTTTGATTTGACGACAGAAATGTACAGAATGAATCTGGTAAGATAAGATAAAATAAGAGATATTTGGACAGGAATGAAAGAAATAGTTGCATGCAATAAAAATAGGATAAATAAACATGATACTAAAAATACAATATAAAGTATAGAGAATAAGGTATAAAGTGCACACGTATTTACAGTAAAATGGCAACTTAAGTGGCTCAAGTGTATTGTTATATACAGTAAGTGGCTATAGTGAGGTAAAAGTGTATTAATAGTATGTTAAATTATATTGCACATGATTATAACAGGTGACTGACACATGTTGCAGTATGATTTATGGACTTAAAAACAGTGCAGGAGACCTCTGGATCTCTATCTTTGATGTCACAATTCTGGGAAATTTGAAACCATGTTTTTTCTGAGGCTCGCAGAGGGACACAATTCATGAAACGAGCGTTAAGGGATCAATGTTATGACATGGTTAAAAGACAGTACATTTTGCATTATATATGTCCTTTTTATTATATTTTTTGATAAGCCAAAAATGTAATGTATGTAAAATGAACATAAACTAATCAAAACTACACAAAACATCCATCAATATCAACAAGACAGTTGAAAATCAGACATTACTCGTAATATGGTTTAGACTTTCTGTGCAAAGCAAACAATCAAATCACAGACACAGCGTAGATTTACCAGCTAACTTTTACTGTCATAGCAACATTTCTTTCAGCACTGTGGCCATGCGCTCTCCTCTCTCCTCTCTGCTTTCTGCTTTCCATTCCCTGACACCGGAGCGGCCCTCTCTCTTTCTCCTTATTGCAGTGCTCCTGTCTAAAAGCTGTCACATGCTTGAGGAAACTGAACAGAACAGCACAGCCTTCTACTTGACAACCACCTGCTGTACGGCCAGAGAGGGAGGGAGTGAGAGGGAGAGACACAACATCATCGGCTGCTTGTGTAGAGTGAAGCATGGCTGAGTCCACCGCAGGCTTTATGATTTTGTTTGTGATTGGAGCAGTCACTCGGGAATAGTCGCGAAAGCAAACGGACAATAGTCAACAAGTCCAGGTTTTTTTTCCCCTCCCAGGGGGTTATAATGCCGGACGCCTTTACCGGTTCGAGTGTGATCGGAGTGGGCAATGTAGGCGTAAATGTATTGTCCAGGGACACAATAATAGTATGTAATCGGTATATGAGAGGTTTGAACCTGCTGCTGCCAGGTTAGAACAACACTTAACCCACTGTGACCATGTCAAGCACAATCTTTAAAAGAGAATGAATGAAACTGTTTATATCATCAATTATTATTTTCTTTTCTTTTACTTGAATTTGTTGTCATTTTATTCATTTTATCGTGTTAACAATTAGATTAAAATACTGTCCCACTCTAGCCATGAGGGGTCAATAAAGAGCCAATTTTTACATTTATTTTGTGTATTCCTTATATAAAAATGTAACATTGTTTTCCATTGTGAGATAAGACCTACGTGAAGATTAGGGAATATAAAAATTGGTAAATGTTTCGATGTTTACAATATTGCAGCAATAAAAATGCAAATGAATAAACGGAAGCTAAGTTCAATTGTATTGTGTGGAACATTTTAACAACACAATATGACCTGAAAATTTGCATACTGCACCTTTAATTTATAGCAACTCAATACTCAATTAAAGTACAAAGTAGTGGTCCAAAAAATTACTCAAGCAAGAGGTACAAGTATTTGAGGGAACTACTTCTCAAGAGTGCTCTAACAATGAATGATTCTCTACAGGATTCATAGAACTGTAGTTACATTCCTAACTTTCAATGTATAATTTGAAATAAATCTAATATATAAAACTAAATCTTAAATAATGCACAAAATCCGGTATATTCAAAGAATGGGCACAAAAATGAGAACAATCCATTATATCTGAAGGAGAGATGCACAAACATAAAAAATAAAATAAAAAATCATTTAAATTGGCAGCATAAAGTAGTGTCAATTATAGACTTACTCATAGTACGAGGAGGAATCAAAATGTTTATTTAAGCACTGTTACTTCAAACTAAAATATTACTTAAGTAGGATTAAAAGCGCAGTCCAAATACTACTACAAGAAGTACAACGTCTCTAAAAAATGACTTGAGTAAATCTAATGGAATACGACCAGACTCTGCTTACGAGTTGTAATACGGAAAATTGGAGTATTGCAAGTTCTTCTGGCATGCCACTCCTGTTGTTAAGAGCATAGACATTAGTCCATTAGCTCTCTTTTACAAATCGAGCTAAAACCAACTTTGATCCTGCTGAATACAACAGGATTATTCCAAAGCCTTAATCCGCAGACACTCATTACCGCACACGCACTGCTCCAAAACACTGCTAACACTGTACATGAAGACCGACATCCTCCAAATTGCTCTTTTCTGTGCGACCGGCCCTTCAAACCAAAGAAATATTTCCGGTTTTATCAACATTCTGCAGCGTCTGAGGCTTTTTATTTCAGTTGATTAGCGACCCGCGTGGAGCTAAGTTTTCCCTGCCTCCCATTGGACTGGCTGTCAAAGTGCGATCGAGCATACAAGTCCCACAGTGATGGCTGAATGGTCACACTTCACCGCGCCGTGCATATACAGTCAACCGTCCGCAGTCAAGAATCGAGATCATGTTGAAGCAGTGCACAAACGTAATATATTTGACATTATTTGGAAACATTTGCTTTGGTATTTCATGCAGTTGGAAGTTAAAATACCGTGGGAAACAACTGTGCATCAGTAATCAAGTTTGTAATTGTAATTGCTAAAAACGAAAGCTTATAAGGTCAAAGTTGGCTAAGTACGTACTGGAGGCAATTTGATCTTAGAAATTTGAAGGTGCATGATATAACTGTTCTGGTGGGGGTCACGCTGCCTGCTTGTTTCCATGAAAATGATGTTCCTTTGCCTATAATGTCCCACACTATGGCGTTACTTAGATATATATAGTCAACTCTATGGAGAGGATGGACAGCACAAATCAACAATGGCTGGTTTTCAAGATGTTTTTGAGCAATTCAAACATCTGAGTGTGGTAGGAGTCCAAAACCTGCTTGTTTCCATGTGAATATTCTTGCATTGCTGTGGAAAGTTCCAAAGTATGGCATTAAACACATCCATCTTGCATTTATTTATTCTTACAGGTGTTTTTATTGCTGCAAAAATGCGTCAAAAACGTATATATGATATTGAGGTGCCTAGAATGTTTGACGGTATGGCATTTAATATATTTATCTCCACGGCGACACCACCAGGCCAAGTTACAGGTCAGATCTGTGAAGAGGCAAGCCCACTCACAAAAAGAATATATGTTTTTCATGTATTTTAAATCAATTAATACACTCGTAATTGAATAATGTAAGATAGATCTGTTTAATAATGCCATACTGTAGAATTTTAATCTGGGCAAAGCAATAACATCACCAGAAAAGTTACACAATGCACCTTTAAACTAGAGCTGGGCAAAAAATGTAATCGTGATCTCATTCCTGTGACAATTGGCCATTTTGTAATGCAGCTTTATGCTCAAATTAAGACACTTTTCCCCATCCACTCCTCCTATTGGTCAGCTCCTATGAGACTGAGTGAGTGACAGTTGGATTTAACCACTTGCAATGAAGTATGAACCTTCTGAAGAAGCATGTTCAAGCCAATATGAAGATACATAAATCGTGATAAAATCCAAATTGTGATTTGGTTCCAAGAAAACTGTAATCTTAATTTTTGTCATTACGTCCACTGCTACTTTAAACGTTTACGAAAGACAAAAAACTAAATAAAATCATGTAAAACAGAACCAGATGACTGGCTCCAGTCATTTCATGCCGTTCCTGTGTCCTTGGGCAAGACGCCTGTGTAATAATGGTGCAATTGAGGCCGGCAGAATCTTATAGCCACATCTCTAATTGTCAGATCGCCCCGGGAAAGAACACCAAGTAACTGAGGTGTGAATAATGGACAATGTTAAACCTGATCATTTATTTCAATGACGACAAGATCCATTATTCCCGCCTCAATCTCAACTAAACATTGCAGCTTTATAAAACGCTGTGTTGTCGCTTGAAACCCAACAGTCCGGCAAAACGGCGGCGTAAAATTGATGCACTTCCACCGTACTCAGGCTGAAAGGACTAAGTAATGTTAACCCAGGAAAAAATTGACATCCTTTTTTCAAACCTATCTTGATCTCCTGGCGATTTACCTTCTCTCCTCCTCCGGGCCGTGCTAAAGGTCATTCTTGTGCGTGCCTTAGAGTAAATCAGCTCTCATCACATCAGCCCTTTAACATCTTTATAGCCAGCACAGTCAAACAGACCCCTGGAGAGAGCTGCTACTCACTGGAGAAATGCTGGTTACACCTTCAGATCAAGACTGAACTGGTCGCACTAGAACTTAAGAAGCCTTAATGAACCATGCTTAATTCATAATGGATAAATAGTTTAATACGAATGATTGAGGTTTAGCAACTGCTTCATTAAGGAGTTAGGGGATTAAAAGTAGTTACCAAGCCTGAATCATTGATAAACGATATGGTCATTATGAATTAAGTATTTGTTCATGCTTTTTAGGGTCTATTAAACATGTAATTATTATAAAGCGTTACCATTGAACTTATTTGCTCCATGGTAAGCTTTCTCGTTTGTAAACAAACAAATAAAGCAGTTGTTTCTCTTTAATGTCTTGTAATGCACTACCTTTTGGTCCCACTGACAAGACAAGATGACTTCCTTTGAAATTGTGTCTACGATGGATCTCTGCTGCACGAAGGAGGCGTTACATGGACTTGTTTCAAAGGTGCACTTTGTAATTTTTCTGGCGGGGGTTCTGTCACCTGCATGGAGATTTTATTGTTTTGCCTGAAATGTTCCACTGTATGATATTAAATCTAGCACCCTTCCATTTATTAAAATACAAAAGAAAGGCAACAATTGTGCTAATCTATGGTATGCTAATAGGAGCTTGGACGATTATGCAAAATATGACTGAGGTGACAGTTTACACCATAAAGTAGTTCAACAGAGTTAACAACAGATTCACTCTACTGTAAACAACCAGCTCTTGTTAGTTTAAGTTTAATAAGCGCCGCCTTTCAAACAGATACAAATCCGGTTCTTTATAGCGACTTTTGACATCTCTTTTTGGAAAGTCGAAAGCAAATTTTGATAGTCGCGGATTGCATTTTTTGGGGGGTTGCTCCTGACACACGTTTAACTAATCGCTTATTTTACTAGACTTATTTCTGTCGTGCTGAGGTCGTTTGTTTTGGGCTTTTATCATAATCTTATTGCTTGTCGCTTGTTTCTCTCGGAAAATCTGGCAACCTTGCTGACAATTTGTCTGTCAGATGAACTGAAGAAGTTACTTGGATGAGTGGCAAAACGCCTTCACTCTTTAAACTTTTGTCCAGCAGACAACTTTCTTTTGCCATACTGTGAAACGTTATGCACCTTTAAAAAGTGTAAAAGTCAATAAACGTAACCAAATTTACCAATGTTTTCTATCATGGCCGCCACTTGCACTTCACTTTTCCTCTACACACTGATAACATTCTACTTTCCCACATGTTTTATGGCGCCCGTGATTATATTGCCCATTACTTGAGAAGTTAACACGCCTCAAGGAATCGTTCGACATCGCGGTCTTCCCAATTGACCCCGTGGTTAGTTCAACTGCAATATGAGCCAACAGAGATTGAAGAAAGCCTTGAAAATACATGTGGAGTGGATAATGCCATTTTGATTGGATAATGGAAGGCGATATGTTCAATTTGGTTTGCTAGAAGAACAAGATATAGTTCAGAGGAGCTGGGAGGGGCATGTAGTAGCCCTAAGCAAGCGTACTTTATGGTTAGAAGGATAAGGCTCTCTTCTGATAGTGTTCATTGAAGCCTCCAAAGCCATTAGCGACGTTTCTTTCTCGGGTTTCATGCCAGACTCTCTCATTTATCCGCTCGCTGCAAACTTAAATGTGATTTACCTGGCTTTCTGTTCTAAGTTGGATGGATGTTAAGGCAGGAAATCGACCGTGCAGAGGAAGCTGAGATGTACAAGATGAGTAAGATGTCAAAAGTACTGGTTATAAAACTGACTGTGATTGTTGTTACAAAACAGAAAGCAGTTGTTTCCATTAATGTATATTGTGATTTCAGCGATGAGCAAAATAAATGTGATTTTTAAAATTCTTGTCATAATCAAGAAGGCCTATTTTCCAATTTTATGTTTTTATGATGAGTTTTATCATATTGTCTTTCACATATGACTTTTTTTTTTTCCTCTGGGAATGAAAAATACTGCAATTTACGATAGAAGAAAACGTTTGAAAGATAGTCATCTGGACAATGTTTTTAAAAATGAGGACATTTCAACGAGACGAATGACGATGAATTTATGAAGTTAATGATATGTTACTGGAATGTAATCTAGAATTCTGAACAATTATTTTTAAAAAACCATTCATCCTTTTAGTTTTTAGTCATTTCAGTTTCATTCCATGGTCAATAAGTTGTTTTTTTCCCCCTGTACGAAATACAATCCAATCAGAATGCAGAAAGATGCATTCTAGATGGTTGAAAGTTCTATCCCAGCTCTAACCACACAGTTTTTGTGTCCTTTTGTGACTTGTGTTGTGATTTGTTGGCACAGATTGACAGCCACATCTTTTCTAGTCCGTCCCAGGGCAGCCGTGGCGACAGAAGTACTTTACCCACCACAGAGTATGGAGTGACTGAAAAATGCAAGGCAACAAATTAGCTGTATTACGCTCTAATCTCTACGGAGTAAATAATTGACTATAGGAAGGATCAAAAACGGATGACGGCGGCTCAATACATTTTCATTAAAGGGCCGATTATGAGCTCAGATATGAATCCACAGACTAAACGCGCAGAGGTAGCCGTAGATCCAGCTCAATTTACAACCCCACGACAGGCCTTAACTCCGAGTGACAGGTTTAAAGGGCAGGCGGGAGAACTCTTAAATGAGACTACACATATTGGCTTATTCCAGTCTTTTCTCTTCTGCATTCTGCTCCTAAATCAACCACTATTTGCTCCACTTCCCCAGATATTTTTATGCTAGCGTTAACCAACCGCTAAGTAATCATTCTGTAATCTTCTCCTTGTGTATTATCTTAATATCTATCTCTAATTACCAGGCCTATCCACATGAAACAAAAACAGGTACAAAGTTCAACATTCTTATCTGTCAGCACAAATGAAGGTGAAGCAACATTCTTAATATAGCTTTTTTTTTGGTGTAAAAAGATATGGTTGAATTAATTGTTTCTAAGGATTGGTGATATTTTAGGATTTCTAAAGTTGGAAAAGATATGGCAGTGAAGGGCAATGGAACAAACCTTCTCAGAGGGCCCCTCATACATAATTTTGTAGATTTATCCATCCCACTATTGCTAGAATACAACCTATATGGTTTCTATATACAGTAACTTTTACAGATTTTACTTAATTTCTAGACATCCTGTGTAGTTACCGGCTTGTTTAATGATATAGTAATGTTTCATTTTTGTAATAACAACCAGACCAATTTCACAAACACCTTGAATCGTATTAGTACAATGAGAAAATACACTAACTGCAAAATAGAATCACTTGTTTTATTTGTTAGCAACGTAGCTAATCTGTGAACAGTGATTTTCCTCTTTTTGAAAGGGGTGAAGGGGCCCACATATATCATGAATAATTGTATTTAGTCTCTTAGGGACTTTACTCAAAGCCAATGCATTTTATTACAAATTATTTCGCTTTTTTAATTATGTGGGGTTGTAAAATAAGGAAAAAATGTAGAGGGAAAAAGTGATTTGTAAGATTCAGATTCAGGCTGGGTGATATGACAAAAAATGTGTGTATGTTTTTCCTCATATTGTACAATCTCAATTTGATTTTGTCCTGTTAAAACAAATGCAAATGACATTTAGTAATGATTTACGAACTATAAACAACACACACTTTTAATACAACTTCCCAAACTGAATGCTTTACTGCTTTTTAGATCTCTAGATTAAAGACCCAAGTGGATCATTGACAGTTAGAAATTACTGCCTCTACTATGTCACATTGCACATTAGTTTACCTGGTTTAAGCATAATATCTGAGTAATTACTGGACATAACCACGAAGTTCAACATCTACAACACAGATCAGTCTTTCACAGAAGCTTCAGAAAGTTGTTCCATTGTTCAGCCACAAAGTCTTAATTGATGTCACTTGGAAAGACTTTAAGCCGTAAGATTAATATGACAAGTTTGTTTAGCCAGTCCCTGACAAACAATGATTCAACATTTGAAGATCATATTCGGATATTTCTTTCAAAAGCAGTGAATCTGCCATCTGCTCTCCATCTGAAGTCATGCAACCACGGAACACAACCTATTGACCACAAATAATACAAATAGATCTTGTTGTTGCTACTTGCTAATTTAATGTAAAGAGGTTGATGTGACTGGAGATGACAGTAGCCCAAGGAAACTAGCTTTGCGCAGCCACCTCGCGTCATATGCTTTTTGTGTGATGTGTGTGACTCATTGTTCCTCGAGTTTAAAACAATATATTGCTTTCTAGTCCAGCATTAGTCATATATTCTTTCCACTGGGTCCGATTGTGATTTCACTTTACAAAGAGTGTGTTTTAAGAAAATTGCTCCGAATTGTTTTGGTTTTTTTTGTATGTGCATGATGTAACGGCTTAGAAATCACACTTGGGTGATAATGTGTAAAGATTGAGAGGGTAACAACAGTGGACAATGTTTAAAAGATGCAGTGACCTGTAATGTCGAGAAGTCAGAAATGCTAAACTCAGAAACATTTTGAGAGAAGGTTAAATGTTAGAGGGGTGTATTGTTACGGATACTTCTAGCCATATAACTTTAGCCTCTCTAGAGCTATAGATACAGTGAAAAGCATGTCATATTAGGAGGGAAACTCTCCATTTATTCAATAGGAAACGCAACTTTTCCGCACATTTAATACGTTTCCTGGTGAATTTTGTGCATGTTAAGCAGAAGTAATTCAAGTAGTCACAATTTTTTCTCCTCTTATAAGATTTATGGATGTCACATTACAAGACGTGATGAATTGAGTCATTAGACAGAATGCAGTCACATTGTGCGATGGTTTGTCCGAGTGAATATCAGGCTCCAGGCTCCGTGTGATGTGTTGATGACGTGTTGTACCTGCTAGCGCTACATGCTAGTGGTGTTTTCCTGTATGTAAAAGTTACTACATGAGCTCAGTGTTGTGCTTGTTTTTACATTTTTGACAAACATTGATCTTAGACGCAGCGACAGAAGGACTCACTCTCAAAATATCAGATATGTTGTAGCTCGTCTTTGGTAGTATGACTGTTCTAAGTGTAGTCTTTGTCCCTTTCCCACTCTAAGACCTACGAGTCACGATTTTGAGCTACGACTCAACATTCTTCCCACGATTAGAAATCTTTTGCTGTGCAGTGGACAAGTTGTTGACATAGTGTTGTTGTTATTATTCCGTACAGTTCCGCAGTTATTGTTCTGTAGATGTGAGATATATAGCAGGCGATGCTAGCATAACTGTAGTATTTGGCCTACTGTTAGTATTCTTGGATAACTACACAAATTTGGCCCTTTGAACAACTTAATTCTTCTCTATGTCGCAGTGTTTATATTTGGCACAGTATATATACTAAAGTTGCCGTTTGTTCTTGCAGTTGTTGAAAAGCAGCTCTTCTACATTAAAATCAATACATCGCTTTAGACATCCATTGGCAGACATTCCCTCAGACGCTGACTGTAGAAGCAATATCAAAAGAAACGTGAACTTTTACAGTATAGGGAAAGGTCAAGTTCAGAGTAGGCTGTGAAATGAAACGTTGCAGCGATATCCCATATAGAACCTGATAATTTGCTCTGTTTTAGTATAGCCAACACTTAGAATTAATCATTTGAACTATGATAGCTATAGACACCGCCAAGCTCGTTACGGTTGCAAAACTGGGCTGATTCCCCATAGGACTAAAATGCGACGGTAAAAGAAGATTCCCAAGTCTTCAGTCAGCTGGAACAAGCTGAAAATGTGCAATCCGTTTCTGACAACTAATGTCTAGCAGCGTATCTGAGCCATCATACTGGATCTATCAAACAGCTTTTCCATGACTTTTCGAGGACGGTTATTAATATTAGAAGTGAAAGCTCAGAATCAAGTGAAAACTGATTTAATACTGATAAATCGAGCAGTTAGTGAAAGTTTCCATACATCAGCAACTAGAACAAACCAGATGATATTTGAGTCATTGTGAGGCTCAACAGAACATTTTAATTAAAGATATTGTAACACAAATTGCGATAATTGTATTTTGTCTACCAATAAATAATAGCCTACATAACATAACAATATACTTATTCTAATTCAATTGAACATATATATGGCAAAAACAAAAACACCAAATTGTAAAAATGGGTCTCTAAAAGTTCACATGCTGCTTCACTTTGCTAGCTAAGTTACTAAGCTAATTACCGCATGCTAATGATTTCATCCACAATTAGCTGAGATTACTACAATAAATGAAATTGCTATCAACTGTCAGTAATTACTTTGTGTCATTAGCACTTGAATGGGCGGCTGTTGTAACACATGCTCAAACCAGTATAATTACAATGTTTTCAGCACTTGATCAATAGCCTACGATATGTTATTGTTATGCAGCTTGCTAGTTGGGCAATTAGCTTGATAATTGGATAGCGGTATAATAGCGAACCAAAAGAAAATGACTTCGCTCAATAATAAGGCATAAGATGATGAAAAGACTACTACGACTATGACTACGACTACTACGCTTTTTGCACATGTTTTCCAATGTGGTTTTCAAACTACAAATGTCAAGTAAACTAAAGGGCTGCATAAGTTTGGAAAAACAGCAGCATCTATTTGCAATTGCAATTAGATGAACAAATGAAGCTTAAAGAAATCAATGTTGGAAAATGTAATCATGCTCAATGTTTAAGGCAAACTGTACCATCTTTGTGTTTTATCATAATACCTTATGATTTAACTCAAATGTAGTGTTGTGTTTTCTGATTGTTAATGCTCGAATGTACTGTCTTGTAGGGTTTTAAATTGTGAAATTGGACCCCAGAAAGAATAGTCTTTGCTGCTGTAGAGACTAATGGGGATCCTTAAATAAACAAACAAATTAAGTTTCAAAGAAGACATATTATGCTTTTGTCTGCTATATACTGATAATCTATGACATCTGTGGATCATTATTTTATTTTTTGTACATTTTAAATCGCAATATTGCTCTAAAACAACTTAATAAAAGACTTCCGGATGAAAATAACAAAGCCCATTTACTGTCCAGTAAATGCCGTCCCAACAAAGTGCCTTGTTGCCGGATTATTCTGCCCCACCTTCCTTTGGAGAGCTACAGATCATGATAGAAAAAAAAAAAAAATGCAGAGAAAAAAATTGCACCACAAAGTAAGTTGGTGAAAACGGGAATAGTTGAAGCGATGGCATATATGAATCACAATTATGACACAGTTAAAGGTTCTTAAAAGTCATCTTAGCATAATATGTCCCCTTAGAGATTTTGATTCAATTGTGATATATTGTAAAGCTCTTTACAGGCCACCCTAAATCCGTCTCTCCATCTGACATCGCCGCAGTCTAGAAATTTGAAAACAGTTTTGTTAAAAAGCTTGAAAACATACAGCTACACCCCAGCGGCTTTTCCAACTATTTATTTTACCTCAATGCCTTCGGAGATTGTGCAAAACGGAGCAAATATTTCAAAGTGCTGACAAACGCTCTCCACACTGTAGCCTTTGTGCCACGCTGTTGTGCCGTTTCAACACAAACCCGCGGCCCGTTGGGATAAAATCACAGCGCTTGCTTCCTATTTCTGCCTGCCTTGATTGTGACCCACTCCGCGACCTCGAGTGTTTGTATTTTCTGCTTGCCCGTCCAATTTGTTACTCGTATGGGGATGAGGGAGCCATATTGTTAGACTTTTTGTCACCCATCGCTTTCCGTTACGGTCCTGACAGGCGTGTCCCGCACCTCCCCGCCTTTTTTGGCTCACATGCTGTCTCTATCAGTTAACCTTATCTAGCATTAGCTCGCTGAAATGTGGCTGTTAGCGTTTTTATGTTCCCCCACATGCCTGGATGCTTCAGTGTTGTGCCAGACCCATATAAGTAAAGAGTTGCTTTGTATGACCTAAACAAGGACTAAACCAGGATTAAACTCGGAGTAAATCTGGATTACATCACTAAACCATGTATTATCTGAACTACACAAAAATAGAGGTCAAACCCAATCTAAAGTAAGAATAAACCAGATCTAAATCGGGTTCACATTTAGACAAACTGCAAATCAAAATGGGGACTAAATCTGAAACTAAACCTGGATAAAACAAGGATTGAACTAGAACTAGAACAGGACCAAACCAGAACAACAACAGCATTGAACATGGACTAAACCACAAGTAAACTACAGGTCAAACTCAATCTAAAGAAAGAATAAACCAGATCTAAACCGGGTTCACACTTAGACAAATGGCAACTCAAAATGGGGACTAAATCTGAAGGTAAACCCAGCTAAAACGAGGACTGAACTAGAACTAGAACAGGACCAAACCGAAACAGCAACAGCATTGAACTAGGACTTAACGACACGTCAAACTCAATCTAAAGCAGAACTAAATTCGGTTTAGACCAGGACAAGAACAGGACCAAACCAGAAAAGCCTAAGAAAAGAACTAAGAATAAACCAGAAGCAAAAATCATGTTTAATCTGGACTAAATTGTAACTAAATCAGAATTAAGATACAACTAGGGATGTCACAATATCAAATTTTGTGTCACATTCTAATGATTATTGACACATAAACAAACATTCTTTATTTGTAATACGATACAGTCTAAATTGTATGTTATCAGCTTTGTTTTTGTGATGTAAACAGCCACATAAAAAGCACTATACGTTCAGGTGTTTTTTTAGAGTACAGATAGAATTGAAATGGCTTATTTTTAATTGTAAAACAGTCACGATTATTAGTTTTCAGTCCTTCCATCCCTTACAACTAACATGTGTATTAGTATAAACAACCTGTGCAGCAATCCTTTGTACATCGCTGGCAGCAGATGACTTCAAACAAAGAACAATCACAGACCCGTTCATTATTCTCTTCTGTTCAATTAGCAGCTGATCAGATTTGAGAGAGTCTGGCTGGAGTGGCTGTGTAAATCCGTGTGGCGGTGACAAGAGCTGGAACAACAGGGCTTCGTTAACTAATGGAAAGACAAAAGCACAAGCAGGGTTGATAATGGTGCTTGGAACATCGCAGCTGGGGCACACAAGCAAAACACGCCCTTAAGAAGCGTTAATTAAAGGAGAAATAGGAGAAAAAAACCTCAGAAAATGTCCAAAACAAGACACTCGAAAATTATTTTAACGCAACTTATATCTCCAAAAAACAGAAACGTACTGAATATATACTGTTAAATTTAAAATGAATGCCTTGAAATATAGCTCGAAAAAGTAAGGATAAACTCAGAAAATTCCTGTTTACACCTATAGACTCAGAGTGATACATCTTAAATGATCACATAAGGAAGTCAAGATGAATTGTTTAATTGATATTTGTGATTAATCAGGACAGAATACAATTGTAAGAAATAAAAACTACTACTCATGATTGTTTTAGAAGCAAATTAAGTCTTTACAATTCAATCTGCAATACTTGAAAAAGTACAATTTAATGTATAATGCTTTGAATGAGGTTGTTTATATCATAACTACTTTATCTTTGCAGTCAGAAAGTTTGATTTCATGAAACTGGTCGTATACTATTGGAAGAGTAACACAACAATTTGATATGGTAAGTCGCTTTTCAAAAATAGAAACATTCAAATGACAATCCGTGTGTCAGTTTGTCATTCAGTTCTGCAGTTTTGAACAGGAAGTCAATGGTCTTGTTTTTATTACTAAGCCATTTTAGATCAATGTTGCAGTTTACAGTGAACAAAATGTAAAATGATGATCTACGTACCTGAAAAAGCATAATATGTCTCCTTTAAAACAGATTACCATGAAGTACCTTATGTAGTTGGCTGGTAGTCTAGTCCAGTGGTTCCCAGCCTTTTTTGTCTCCAGTATCCCCACAAGCGCTCTCTCACACTCAGAGTACCCCTTAATTTGAGTTTCCGGCAAATAATTGGTTTTACTAGTCGAATATAGTCAATTCTTACCGCTATCTTTTGGTTTTAATTATATTTATGGTCCAAGATACTCCATAAAGATGCAAAATTACCAACGAATTACACTTTTTTATTCAGATACATGTACATTTCATCTTCATTTAAAACCTGAATCCATTCTAAGTACCCCCTGGTAATACTTCACGTACCCCTTGTGGTCCCCATACCCCTGGTTGGGAAACACTGGTCTAGTCTGACCCCATCTAAGGCCCAAAGTTGACGAGAGATTCACCATTTGGAATCCAACCACCAATCAGAAGAGCGAATTGTTTGTATTTATAAAAGAATATTATAAGGATCAAGTCTATTTATGAGAGTATAATTAGGTCATAGCTGTTCTATTAAGCTAATGCACTGGGTGATCATTGAAATTGACAGTGTAGTCCGTGAGCAGCTTGTTCTTCTTACTTAAAATATCTCCTTAATGCCGGCCTCCACTCCGCATCCATCGCATTTGCTCTTATTAATTCCATTACGCGTACATTTACCTTCCCGTCCCTAATGTCTGCGTTCAGTGTTTGGTAAATGTCTGTTCCTCTTCTCGTTCATCCAGCAGATCAAATTAAAACGGCCTGTGGGAGATACGTTTAATTCCATTAACCTTTCAAGGCTGTTTAACAAATGTGAATTTGTTATCCAAGTCTGTTTCTCAGTTTGTTTCTGTTCTACTGTCAGTTTTACGGGGGATTTGCTTTTGAAACGGTCACATTATTCAAGAGCTCTAAAGGTAAAGGGTACTTCTTCTAAAAGAAAGATTAAGAATGAGATATTCTGTTACTTCACAACAGATATAATTGTTTTCAAAGGTCAAATGACATCAATATTTCTCATGCTTCATTAAAACACACAAAAAGTGTTTGATTTGGAAATGAATGATGTCATCTTTTTTTCCATATTCATTATTTTATGAGAGACTTTTAAGAACATATTTTTTTAATCAACTTGAAATATTGACACGAAAAACAAATACGTAATTGAAAAGGAATTAAGGCATTTTCTTTTTATCAAAACAAAGGCATAAAATAAAACAAATGGTCTTTAAAATAACACTTGCTTGGCTTAAAGTATCGGGTCAAAAGTATCACAAATCTGGTACTAATCAAACTAAAACTAGTATCGAAACTACATACTCATTTGGACAAGTATTGATACTAAAAAAAAACACTTAAACAAGACAAAGTTCTGCCTTTCTTGAACAATTTTAGAATGATTTTGAGCCTTGATTTTTACCAGAACTAGAATAAGACTAGAATATGACTGAAATGTTTAACAAATAAGGCATTTATTTAGTCGGTGCACAGCATAACATTTCGGATGGAGGTTCCGCTGCCCGTTTTGCCTAGAATATTCCACAATATGGCATTAAGAAGACAATCATGTAGCCACTCCAGGCCAGCTTACAAAATATATCTGCGGAGAGCCAACCCTGCTCAAATATTCTGACGGATAAATTAGATATATTTTGTTCTCTATTTGCCACTAAATAGTATTACATATTGGCTCCTTCCTGATATATCTTTACAGTCTATTTCTCCCACTGTTTCTCTTCTTTCCTCGCGCCAAAACACAGGAAACACTTTACAATGTGTTATCGCACTCAACTTCCCAGACTCCTCAGCACCTGATAGTAATCGTTCGAACCTATCTCACGCGGGCTGCACCACGCACCACCACGCAGCTTACCAAATTAGGAGATGCAACGCTGGCTTCCACAAACATGATCTCTTGGCACCAATAAAATGCAATGACTAATCCATCTCATCTGCTTCCAATTGACTAGTTAAAGAGTACGTAGCCTCGATGAATACGCAAATGAAAGCAGGCAGGGTGAAAACATAAGGTAGAATGTATTAAAACTGGCTAAAACACATGTATTTACCAAAATTACAACACGAACGATCGTTAACCTTTTTGCATTCGACATTTGTTGTATTTTTTAACATCGACCGGCTTGTTCTTCAAACTCAATTTCGAGGAAGGAAAAGGTTCAATACCAATTTCAAAACCACAATGCTAACGAACAAACAATACAACGTAACTTTCAACACAAAATAATACACGTTTCTTTTATATTATAATGCTGGTATTATACTAGCTGAGAAGACTATTCTAAAACTATTCAGGAAAGACCCGACTTTGCCATTCGTGTTTTTCTAGTATCGATACTTTATGCTGCATTTATGTGGTCCTTTGGTGCTCGAGTTTCGTCGTTCCATCTTGTTTGCGTTCTTTTTTTTTTAAATTGGAAAGTAACCAATAATACTATCACTGACTCTGCACCAAGACTGATTGTTGTTAGCCTTTCAAAAAGCTTAACGCTATTTGTTTGTGTTTGTTTTCTTAGTTTTTACTTTACTTTGGCTAGCTAACGTTACATCGTTAATTAAACAATAGTGTAGGGACTCTCTTGCACAAATCTGTTGCTCAAATGATTTGTCTGACAGTAAACACAAAACGTAGGTTTTTTTTTTATCCCCGAAGACCACATGAACACAGTAATAGTATCTAGATTCAATTCTAGTTTTTGTATCAATTAGTGCCTACCAATCTTTTTGACAACATTAATCTTGTTCTGGGTTGCGACGATCAACACATTTCGCAAGATTTGACATTAGACCCCGCATTGCACAAAACAGGCAAGATTTAAACCATCAGCTCTCTAATAAAGACCACGTTGACTCATGGGGTAGAGTGCTTTACGGAGGACTTTAAGTGTCAAAAAAGAAGAAACTCCTTATGCGCTTTTACGTGGATGGGGAGAAAGTAGCGCGCCCAAAAGAAAACCACCCGGATTTGAGGAGAAGATGCAAATTCCACGCAGTACCTCAATCGATACTCATCTAGCTGCAAGGTGTAACTACTAACCACCTTTGCTCTGTAACTGATGGAACAAAGAGGCCGCTGTGTATACTCAAATATCTCGAAATGGGACCCTTGGGAAGTGAATGCATTAAACATTATTGACAAGTGTAAGTGTTGTTGACCCAAACCACACGCTCTGGAAAGCGGCTTTGTCTTTCGCAGATACGGTTACAAATGGGGCATGGTACTGCGACATGTTATGGGGGGTGTGTGTAAGAGAAGAATCTAACCGCCGGAGTGCTGATCTGCAGACTGACTAACACAAACAACAAAGCTCTGTTCAGCAGAAAACACACGGCAAAATAATTGTCTTTTTTATCGCTGACACGGTACCACGCTAATCTAATATGCAACGTTACGCAAACAGTTTCTCTCTGGGTGCGGGTTCGCTTTGTTCAGTATCAATCGTGTGTAGTTCATGACATTTTTGTGAAAGAAATGTGTGTCTTTAATAGCTTGAGAATGCAATAAGTATGTGACTCTTGAAAGAAGCCTGTTCTATCAGTATTCTGTTGCCGTCTTTCAATAGTTGTTAACATTTCATTTGTTTTTTTTCGTGTTTCACTTCGAGAAAGGCATATCGCGGCAATGCCACCTTGAGAATGCTCGATCTCGTCTGATCTCGGAAGCTAAGCAGGGATGGGTCTGGTAAATACCGGGATGGGAGACCGCTGGGAATACTAGGTACTGTAGTGGAGCAACAGGGGTTCAAGTCTTCTTTATTGCCAAGTATGAATGTGGTGTATGTGTGAGTGTGACTGGCGGAGGTCAGAGGGGTCGATGGCGGAAAAGGATTATACTAAAAAGTGGAAAAATAAAAGTGGAAAATTACAGGAATGGAATCCTTCAACCCATGACATCGAAAAGCAACATTTTATCAAAAATGCACACAATTTACACGCAACTCACACATTTTCCTGACGGTTTGAGCAATCATTTAACAAAATAAAGGTGTTATCAGGTATTATTATTTGTAAAATCATGACTATTGTGCCATTTACATGCTGCTCGTCACGTCCAACCAGGAAGTAACATTATAAACTTCACCAAAATTGTCAAACTGGTCAAAAACAGCCACAATTTTTAGTAAAATCTTAAATGTATTCAATATGTTTTAGTGAAACATGTAATCTAAGTTAAGAGATCCTTTATTTGTCCCACAATGGGGAAATTCCAATGTTGCAACACACAGTTTAGAACAGGAATGAATGGAATAGGCGCACGCAATAAAAATAGGATTAATAATTTCTAAATCTAACTTGCATATGGACTTTTAGAGCGTTGGCTGGTTTCAAAACTGATTTCAAATGTCACTTTATTAGCTCTCAACATGAAGAATTTTCTGCCAGTGAACGAATACAATTGCTCATAAAATAAGATTCTCATCCCTATCAATTTCAAAGACATGAAAAGTAGGACTGCTGCCATAACAAACAATTTAAAACATCTTTATTATGCATTTAATCATTTGAATGGTCCTCAAAATGCTGCCTGGGAAGCTAAAACTCATGAATAGAAGATGGCTTGGAAAAATAAATATCTTGCCTAAATAACCATACAAATCATACAAGGCAAATAATCAAAGTCAAAAAATCAAAACTAATCAAAATTCTAGATTAATACTCTAGATTCAAATTAATGTCAACTCATACAGACGGAACACGAGAGGCCAGACTGGACAGCACTCCAGTCCTGACAGCTCACACACGGACAAACATTGGGATCTGTTTGTTAGCGCGGCATCTCGTTAGCCGCCCCGTCTGGCACTCCGCTGGACCAAGTTATCCATCGCCATGCCGACCCAAGAACGCCAAATGTTACTCAAGCTCACTCACAGGCACACGCGCACTGTCCTCTAACGGCATAATATATTAGCGCCCACGGATCAGAGTGAGGGAATCAATCTTCGTTTCTTGAGGTGAGCCGGTGAATCACACGGATTGCTGGGTTAATTACAGGTTAAACTGACCGGACGCCGTTGCGCTAAGAGTTGTTCTAAATTTGCCAGCTGTCCCGCGTTTAACAAGCTTCGAAATGCCAGAGGGAGAGAGAATTAACTGCCTGAAGGACATTTGTGCCAGGAGTTTAGACGACTGAGCATCGTAAATGATTT
Source organism: Rhinogobius similis (assembly GCA_019453435.1). Taxonomy (NCBI): domain Eukaryota; kingdom Metazoa; phylum Chordata; class Actinopteri; order Gobiiformes; family Gobiidae; genus Rhinogobius; species Rhinogobius similis. The sequence goes on from CM033631.1 coordinate 30,705,112, forward strand.
GCTAATTGGTCAGATTCAGGATAAAGGTTAAAAGTTGGGCTCACAGGTGGATAGAATAGTCAAAGATTGTACTGAAGAGTATCATTACTTCAAAATCGATGTACGCGTTAAAGCTAGTTTGAAGGAAGGACAAAACATCAAGTAATGGACAAAATCTAATATAAGAACATACCACAAAAATGAGAAAATCGTGTCTTAAAGAGCAGTGCAGGAAAAACAAACGGTGATTATTTAACTTTCACTCAAGTCGATGTCACACAGGCAAATATAAGTAAATACATGGTGTCTGACAAAAGTTACACAAGTAAATGTACTTCAATAAATGTCACTGAGAACCACCTCTGATTAGGCCAATGCTATATTGTATTCAAATTGGTTATATATCTGGTGAAAAAAAAAGTGAAAATTGAAGTGCAGATAGTAGATAGATACAACAACAAAAAAGTACATAAAGCTTTGTTTGAACACTTTAAAAAGAGGCGCTGTGTTAAATGTCACAGCTATCTTGGAGGTTTGAAAGGAAGCAGCTTTACTTATAATACTCTTTTATTACTAACTATAATTTTTGTAACTGAGTTTATCGTGAGTTCACATACAATTTGGGAAAAGGTTCTCTGTTGGATAAAGGTTCTCCTATCTTAAAAATAGTTCAAATTGGGCCAACATAGTATTTATTTGTTTATTTATCATGGAAAATGTACATAAAAACATTGACCTACAACAGGTAAGATGTTGTAAGAAGTGCCAGGTTATAGTAAAGTTGCTAATTTCCACCTGCAGTCCCTGGACAGGTTTATTTGTCTACCGATATTGGAAAACCTTGTTGGCCATCAGCGACTCTGGACTCTAAAACTCCCCATTGATCTACATCTACTTCCTTATATAAACCATGATTAGAACATGACCAAACCAAGTCTACATCAGGATTAAACCGGGATGATACCAAAAAATCCCAAGACAATTTGCATGCAAGAATACGCTACTTTACTGTAAGCACATGTAGTAGCCTATTATAATGAAAACCACAAAGGGACAATTGCTCTTTCCAGGGGATCTTACTGTAAAGCGCCTTTTACAACTGATTCCACTGACACATAATATGGACTGCCTCCTCTGCAGGCTGGATTCCCAATAGGCTTTAACAATGTTTTATAGCCAGTCAATGGCCAATGACCTAATCGTTTATTATGTGGCACTGACATTTCTGCTGGAATGGAGCGCTCGACAATCTATACAGGAGCGGAGTGCATGCAGTTAAAAAGGCAATTGGCAGGTATAGCTTTTATTTAAAGTGCAGCATGGTAAGGTTTTGCTTGACTGTACAGAAGAAGTATGGTGCCTGCAGCTGTGACGGTTTTATATTTTATTATGTTTCATGGTCAACAATTGCACCTTGAAAGAAAATGAATACGAAAAGTCAATTTGGGAACATTTAACTGTACTGTTTCCCTCAAAAATACCTAGAGTTGTCATTTATGATCAGAAATCACTCAGTTTCAATTGTCCTCAGTAACCAGTTGAAATCCAAGTGTCCCCTGCGCAGTTTTTAAGTCCATAAACCATCACTGGACTCGTTCAGTGGTAAATTTGTGTTCACAATGAATGTATGTCTCTATTAGCATAGCAGTCACGTTGCCTAATAGCTTCATTTATTGCTTTTTTCATTGTTCATTTCAACTAGTGATCTAAATACTGCGCTGGAAAGACGGAAAGTACAGTTTTCAAAGTACATTTTACAAACGTAGATATTGTTTTATGTTAGAATGTCAAATACTAATGTCAAGATGCCCAAAAGCTTGTTTAAACGACAAAATATTACCTCAAAGCTTCTATAGTTTTAAGATTTTCATTTGATCTTATCATCTCTCCATGGTTGACAAAATACCAATGCAATCTAAATGTTTTTTTTTAAACCTCAACAACCAAAAAAATATCTGTACTTGAACCCTACAACAACACACGCCGTCCAAACCGGGACTGAACAAGGACTTAACCTGGAACTGAACCAGGACAAAAGGAAGAACAAACCAGGTCCACATCAGAACTAAATTTGGGCGTCAAACCAGGACCAGACCAAGATGAGTGTGAGCGTAAGACAAGTTTTCCTCATACCATACACTGAGTGTCCAATCTCGCCCATAATTACAGAGCGCCATTATGAAAGCAGACAGGACAACAACAAGCTCCTTATTACAAACTAATGCACATTAAATGGCCATCCCGCACATCCCGGCGAGTCCGAAGTGGAAGATAAAAAACTCCACTGGTCAATTAATGATGATCTGAAGAAGATTAATTACTATGCCTTGAGTTTGCATGTGTGCACGTGACTTCGTGTGGCTAATGCGCCCGAGATGGAACAAACAATGCTGAGTCCGATAGCGTGGACAATAGATCATTTGCAGTGGGCTGAGCTTATTGACGCGGAGATGGCGCTGATGTGAAGATGTCTGGGACTGGAAAAGAATGGACTACCACGCCTCTGTGCCTGAAGATGATTAATTTAGAGGCAAAATGACATATAATGACAAACAAAATTCAAGAAAAAGGATTTAAGGTCAGCACATAAAAGCCAACTCTTCTGACTTCTCATTTCAAATTGCAAACAAGAAGCAATGCAACCTTTTGAAACCAGAAACACACAAAGAGTTTCTTACAGTGCGGAGAATGAAATAGGTTTTATATAATGCCTCAAAGGACTTGATTTTACCATATCATGAAAATGCTTTGGTTGCTTTCAGAGAGGACTGTATGTTCTATGCAGAATGTACAGGCTGTTCTTTTGAATATCAGGCAATTGACCACAATCATAAACCCTTCTGTGCAGCGGCTTCTGATCTGCAAAAGTAAAACAAAAGAACTCAGGTCAAACTACAGGACATCAGTTTCCTCAGTATCCCTTTTTGGATTTGAGTGAAAGGAAATCGATGTAATGGTACAGCGTAGTGTGCAAACTACTTCATGTTTTGACTTGAGTTACTGGGTAAATACAGGTTTGATACAAAGAAACAGTTGTGGTAAAAGTGATTTGAGATTGTTTACTTCTGTTAGGAATTGTTACTCAGGAAATGGATGTAAGCATTTCTTTTACAATGCACAATTCCATCTGGAAATTTGAAAGGAAAATGTTGGCTTTACTAAAATCCAAACCATACATGACCTGTTATCATATGCAACAAAAACAGCTTTGTACGTGTAATCAAAGATATCAAATTAATTTCTGAAAGAGATGACGATGAAACTAGGAATGGTCCGGTATCAGTATTAACATTTCGAAATCTAGGGCAAGACTCACAAAATGAACTTAAGTTAAATTATTTGGGTATGATATCATTTGTTGTACTTTTTTATGGTGATTGTGTAAACAGAAAGGCATCTCTGCATCATTGCTCATCAATTTCCATTAGAAATCCTTTCAAAAACTGCAATAATTAGTGTCCGTTGCTAGGTGAAACAAAGGAAGAAATAAACTTTACTATTCAAGATATTATACATCAAAAAGGGTTAGGTCGGTGTCTTGCCTAAGGACACAACTGCACTAGCCCCAATCGAATCAACAACCGTCAGGTACGTTATACCTATATATATTTTTTTTTTTTCTTTTTTCGTCAGGGACCACGTTACACATTAACCTCAAAATAGAAGAGATGCTTTACACCAGATTTAGCTAAAGCTCGTTGCAGTCCCTGGGCAGTTTAGCTAACACGATTAAAATACATTCAATATCCATCCATTTACAATCAAACCTTGCAGTCTCCCACTCTTTTTGTTTAAAAATATCACTTTTCACATTTAAATTTGTTGAAGTACAACATTAGATAGTAGCTCATAGACCTAACTTCCAGTTTACCAGAGTCAGTGCTGACAGCGCACAGTCTCTAAAAGGACTTTTCTAACATTATAAAAGAAATCCCTCAGGTCTGAAGAGAGTTTAAGCTTGTCTGGGAGCATAGATCCACTGTTTAATGCCTTTGTATGAGAAAGGTGTGAGTGCAAAGGTTGCTCGACATTTGGGGAGTCTGCAGTCACTGTAACCTGGATGTTATTGAGCTACATGTCAACATAATAAGAATATTTAATTAGAGTCTTTAGAAAGATGCAATTCTGTTCACTTTCTGTTGGTAAAAAAGGGAACAGATAAGGTAAGACTTGTCTTTCAGATTTGTGTTTGGCCATGAGACAAGACTGGAACTCTCACACTGAAAAACTGTCTATAGACACCAAAATCTATCATGAAAGAGAATCATCAAAACATTACTTTCACAAACACCACACAACGTGATAATAGCCGAATATTCTCCACACAATCCTTAACTCACACGTTACCGTCCCTTCTTGTTCATTCCCTTTTTACTCTCTTTCTATAAAATCCCCATAAATAATATAGTTATTGACTCAGCACTCACGCACAGACACACAGGCAGCGGATCGACCCCCATCCCCAAAGCTCCAATGTGCAGCACTGCTACTCTGTTGCCTAGTAACCAGGTAGAGTTTCTAATAAATAAAAACACACACACACACACACACACACACACACACACACACACACACACACACACACACACACACACACACACACACACACACACACACACACACACGCACACCTTTCTTTGTTCATAGACTTCTACTGTCCAAGACTTTCCACTATCTCAGAGGAGCGTACTTAAAAATGCCTCTCAAACAAACAAACAAGGCTATTCTTGACCCAAACGCAAAAAAAAAAAAAAAAGAGTGCATGGTAAAGTACAGCCAAAGAACATAAGACACTGTGGAGTGCAGAGTGCAGAGTGGAGAGGTATTGAGAGGAAGTAGGCTGCAGTTAGCGTGGTCTCAGAGGAGCTAGCTAAGTATCACGCTGTATCCATTATACACTACGGCTGTAAGAGCATCAAGTCCACTAACACACACTCGCGCTCCAACCACAGGGGGCATGTCGGGGAAGAGCGCCTACACGTCCACGCCGCTCTCGATGCTGCGCGTGTGGTTACAGCGTTAGCCGCTAATCAAACCGTGGCTAATGAAACTCGCGCACGGATTCAACCAGGAAGTCTGCTTGCTCCTAACTCGCACTCAGCCACACTAAGTTTGCTGTACTTCGAAAATAATCTACACGTTTTCATACAAATGCACTTTCGCTCCTCTTTTTCGTCCTGATATTCCAAAGTGGCTGTACTTTTTCCATGCACTGTTGTTTTTCCTCAGCACAGTTATGTAAAAGCAGATCTTAGGGTCAAAATGTGTTGTTCTGTTAGCGTCTATTTTTTTTATTTTTTTGAGCAAGTCAATCAAATTACAATAATTTAATAATAATACTAATAATTACAAAAAGGTTTTTTGTTCTAGAATCAGAAAGTGCTGTTAGTATGCTAGTTGTTATTAGCTTTAGCGTGACGGCAAAAGTCCACTCTGACCCTGGAAAAGTTGTGAAAAGCGTTTATAAGCTCATTACGGTGAATAATTAGGATGCTAGGAATGCGTTAGAACAGTAAGACCGTTGCAAATACTTTAAAATGAACTTTTTTCCCCCATATTTTTAAGATAGTAAAAATAAGGTAATTGAACTGCGGCTAATGACACTCAAGTATGAATTAAACCAGGAAAACTGCTTTTCCTAACTTGTTTGATTCTTAGTCTGTACTTTTGCGTCGAAACTAATTGACGTGCAAGTTTTTCATATAAATTCACTCTCGCTCCCCTCCTCCATCTGTCATTTGAAAGTACCTGATGTTTTTCAATGTATTTGAGAAAAATTAATTTTCACCAGTGCATACATGTTGTAAATGCAGCTCTTAGGGTCAAAGTGAGACTGCTGTGGCCTGTCAGCATCTAATTACAAAGCGCTTTATTGCCCTTGAATCTGTTAGCATGCTAGTTGTTAGCTTTAGCATGATGACAAAGCCTCAACTGGCCTCAAAAAGTTGTGAAAATTGAGTCACATTGAATAATTTGGATGCTGAAAACACATTAGGAAGAACTGTAGACCGCTGCAAACAGTTTAGCGTTAATAAGTTCTGTTTTTCTTGTTTTTAAGACAGTGAAAATAAGGTACAGAACTTTTAAGTATGTGCTGCAAATAGCCTCATATCTTCAGCAAGAAAACTGGTATCCAAATCAAACCCTAATCAAACCCGGGGTCAAAGTTTAATGACTACGCAAACTGTCCATTGCACTGCACTCGTTTGTTTCTCCAGGTTGAATTAGTTTACAATTAAAAAGACATTTAAAGTGAACTCGGCAGCCAAAAAGTGGAGCGCAGAGGATCAATCTTCAAGACGGATGGCCGTGTGAATAGTGGAGAGGCTAAAACAGAACTGCTTGTCGTTAATATAGTGACTTCCAAATGCTAGCACACAGATCAAGCGGCAAGTTCCATTTACCAAAGTTAAGCCAAGTAAGAGCTGTTGCCCTCGGCGAAGCAAAGAAAAGAAAGCAAAGGAAATTTAAAGACTTTTAAGATGTGGCCTTTAGCGCATCCCTGTCATCGCTTTTATAAAACAAAGCTAAAAGTCAATTGCTAATGTTCCTGGCGCTAGCAGTAAAGTAAGAAAATTGACTTGGTTTTAGTTAAAATAGAAAAAAAAAGCTTTAGAAATCCTTGCAAAATGTGCCATGTAATGAAAAAAACAAGGACCTTAAAGTGCGTATCACAAGTTTTATGATTTTTTAAATTTTGACTTCATTTACTGCCTTTTATAAAGCTTAATTAGAGTTTTACACCAATTAGGTTGCTGTTTGTGAAGAAACGTTGGAAAACATGTTGAAAACTACAGGAAGTAAACAAATTATGACCTCACACTGGGAGGTCAAAGGTTATGCATATGACCCTTTACACATTGATTCAACAAAATAAAGGTGTTTACATGTATTTTTCTTTGTCAAATAAATAAATAAAAAAATCTGTGACATTAGAGGAGTTTTGGTGCACTGTACAGGATGGTTTCTTGTGATGTCATAATTTACAACCAGGAAGTAAAATTAAAAAACGGAAATAGCTAAAGTGGAGTCAAATTTGTAAAAAAAAATGTATTTCTCTTAACGGTGTTTTACTGCACTTTAGTTCTATGAGTAGCCCAACCTGTCAGAGGCACTTTACGATTTCAATTTGCTGGCTACAGACAAAACTGTCATTTTAATTTTTGATGATTTTTTTTGGTAAATGCAGACAGCTAGGATAAGGTTTGTTTGAAAACTGGAGCATTTTGGTGTTTTGATGACTATATTGCAATTCGCTTGATTTGATTTCACTCTTATACAATTTCTTTGCATGAATCTGTTTCTCCTTTACAGGGTGAAACAAAGTTAACGCATACAGTCCATGACAGCGCTGCAGTGATGTGTTCTCCGTCTCCCTCTTCCCCTCTCGCACTCCTCCTCCTCTTCTCTTCCTCTCCCCGCTGTCCGCATCGTCATGACAACCCAGTCCAGAGATGCTGATGGCTTTCCCAGATCTTTTATTTATTCATCCTTCTACATTACTCTTTCATACCAGCACCAGCAACACGCATGCAGATGTTCACTTCTAAGACACGTGCCTGTGACCCCAGCCAGGCCTCCCCCTCCCGAGACGCTTCCCTCTGCAATACAAACTCCAAAGAAATCTTGCTTTTCTTAAGAAGAGGTGGCGTTCCCTTGAAATTACAAGAATGAAAACTGTGCAGAGTTTAAAATTCAGGAGAAGGGAAGTTCAGAATTAGAATTAGCCTTTTAACTGTCAAAGTGCAGATGGTTAATATCTCTGGATCAATCTACATGAAATAAAAACTGACACAAACTTCTCTGTCAGCACAAATGACTAAGGATAATTTATACATTTCCTTTTGAGGTAAAAAGTGGAGTCATTTTTCAACCCAAAAACATTAATGCAGCAGATTTGATGACTCGCTTCTTAAAAAAGTAATGATAAGCTTTAACATTTGTGTATTTTCTTTCAAAAACATCAAGTTACATAGACCATTGCGCTCGCATCTGAAATTCAGACATCAACGCAACCTATTTAACAAATCATGAAATTGTGTGTTTAATTTCAAATGCGTCTCAAAACACTGTTGTGGCGTTTCATCTTTCCGTCGAAAATCAAGATCTGCAAAGAGACGAGGGCTTCTGCTTTATTCATGTGGTGTCGACTGGTGGGAAACGGTTCACGACGCCATCGCGCTCATTAGCAACAGCAGTGCAGAGACTAAACAGCAGCAAAGCAATATGACCTAAAAACATAACTGCATTATACCAAACATATGAGCGCGGTACATCCTGGTTGCTATGGAGGTAAGAGTAATGTAAGCCTGAATGGGTCAGGTCAGTAGTAATCATCTGTCACGGACAAAAACGGGGTTGCAAAGTGTCCCAAATAAGCAGATCGTACTGTACTAGCACGGTTGCTAAGGTCTTTTGAGTGAGGATAATTATGATGAATAGTAAACGCAAGCGAAGTGTTTTTTTTTTTCTTGTGCAAGGTAAAAGCAGGGATTGTAACAAAAAATAAAACTGTTTTTTTTTTTACACAAACAAACAATACAGTATTATGAAAAAAAAAAAACAGTATGTAAATGAAGCTCTAGCAAAATTGACTTTACGATGAGTTTTTAACCATATTATAACTGCCCCCGCTTGTTTTATTTTCTTAAAAGGTGACACACGTAAGATTTGGGATTTTGATGCGGAAGTAAGCTGACTTATTTTTCACACTTGTTTTAGATCAATATTGCGATTCAAGATGTCCAAACTATAACATAACGAGCGTCGTAGAATAGAATAATATAGATAAATGCACAATAGGTCTTTTTTAATGAATTTATTTGATCTATTTGATCACAATTTCATTTTGTTTCTTTAATGTTTTATCATAGTCTAAGATCCTAATGTGTCCTAATCATGTATTTTTTTTGATACCTTCTCAAATGAATATCTTGTTTCGATAAAAGTTTTAATTATGATTAATAATTAATCCCAGACCAAAAGCCATTTATGTATTTATATTTCAATCAATATTCAACAGTATGGCACATATACAACGGCGAGATAAGCTAAACTTGGATAGCCAGGCCTAATTTACACTAACTGTCAAAATAATATTGTTTGAATAAATAAAAATAAGACTTTTTTTAACATTTGAAAGCATTTGCAAAATTAAGCGTGAACCACGTTTTATTCCTAATGCAAATATACAAGCACCAGTTATGTGTAATATTTGATGGCGGCGCAACGTTGGAAGCTAAAGGTCATCTAATGTGACTGCTTCACACGTTACCCTGCTGGGGGGCTGATCTGGTCATCCTAACCCCGGCATGATGCGCTCTCCCTGGGGAAACTTGCACATACTGTAGACCTCCCCTGTCCCCCACCAATACTTCATCGCCCTGTCATTATTGTCACTCCGCTGAAGTCGCCCCCCGGTGTGTGACATTGGTCTCATGGTTCAATCAATAGCAGCTACGTTTTTCAATTATTCCCGTCTTTGCAGCTTCTTTACAACCATTGGCCAGAATAAATCCACTCTCCATTGGTACTCCATTTTGCCGACTGGCCATGACATCACGCACCACTTCACAGCATGCCTTTGAATCAATACAGAGCCACGCTGGTCCAGGTCAAATACTATGAGAGGCGAAGTATAAGAATTTACCAGGGCTGGGAAATCGAAGGGTATCACACAATTTGAAACGCAAAAATACCTCTTCATATAACTCTTCAGACAAACATTGTGATTTATGTTTTAAATAGTTGTATTCTGAGTATTAAAACGGAGAAGACGAATGCAAAACTAGTACAAGACATGTTTGAAGAGGTCAAAACTCCAGCATGTGCAGGTTTTATGCAGAATAAAATGGAATATTTGCTTGTTTGCATAAAATAATTATTAGCAGTCATTGAAATGTCCATGGTACTTTAATTTAATTTCATAGCAATACATCTTTCAGCTCTTTCAAAAGCCTAATCTATTTCAGAGCAATAAAAGTGTATCCCTTACAGCTATACTGTTATTATCAATATGTGTATATGATGGTGTCAAAAATGGAGATATATGTTTTAGCAAATGATCTCTTCAGTAACTCAGTCTATAATAATTGTAATCTATTATCTATTATTATACCAACCCTTTATGACATACTCTTAATCAAAAGGAAACGGAATACATTAATAAATAATAATAATAATAATAAAAACAGTGACTTTTTTATTACAACAAGTTTACTTCTCGACATGTAAGCAACAACAGGGCTGCCATACCTTATTTAAGTGAAGCGTACTACAAAAAATAGTAATAAATTGAAGAAGACATATCAAGACAGCAGGCTACGATACGTATCGCCAAAACACAATCAATATGTATTTCCAGCTAAAAATCCAAAACTACGTTCAAGACTAAGTGCATAATTCAGTTTCCTGCAGCTATTCTTGTGTGGAGCGAGAGAGAGCGAAAGAGGAGGGGGCCGAGAGAGGAGCCTGCATCTTCACTGCACCAAGCATCCTCCAGTCACAAAGACAATAGAGGAGGAGAAGACTGGGAGAAAAAAGCAAAGTTGGCTTGTTTAGACAGTAATAAGACAATGAAATACAGCACATACAGCACGCTTGATAACTTTTTTTATTTTGGACAAAGTTTGCGAGCGGAACATCAAACTGCGCTGTGTAGTTAAGGTTTTGCTGCGTAGATGTGATGTGAGCGTAAAGGTTTATCTAGGTCAGCCCAAGGAAGCTAACATGAAGCTAACTCTGGCTAAATACTTAAGATATGGCTGGCAAATAGAATCTTGGGTACTTTTTGACTGTTTTTGACCAGAAAGCTGCAAATATACGTATGTACCTAATCACTAAAATTGAAAAAACAAAACAAACAAAGAAACAATAGTAGATAATGCCATAAAAACACTATTTTATTTATGTGTCTGTCTGTCTGTCTATCTATCTGTATACATTTTTAGTTGCATAAGATAGATATGCAATGATCCTGTGCAACAATGCTGCTTAGGCTCTCAAGGTGAACTACAATCATGTTACAAAAGCATGCTCGCATAAAAAGCCTTCAGACTCATAATTGAATGTGTAAAAAAATACAACAAATATACAGAGGATTGTTGTATTCCACTGGAACAAACTGAGCAAATATCTATAAATTTTGGTCAGATTATACCACATTTTCAGCGTTAGAGGCCCCTACTAGGTACATGTGCAAAGTCTGCTTGAAGGTGCCCGATGCAACTTTTCTGATGGAGAGTCCGCAACCTGCTTGTGTCCACTGAGATGTTATTGCTATGGCTAGAATGTTCTACAGTTTGGCATTTAAGGGTTATTTATCTTGTATTTATTTCATTATTGCTCAAAATATCTTAAAAAAACATTACTTCCTACAATAAGCAGACATGCCTTTCCACTGAGCTGACCTGTAACTTGGCCTGGTGGCGTTAACGGCACATCTCCATGGCGACAGACGAGTTTAGTACCATGCAGTTAGCCATAATGAAACTTAGCTTGTCCTGAAACAAACCTACCTGTTAGGATTATTATACAGTTATGCAAAAAAAACAAGCCCATCTGTTCTGGCTCGGCTTGTTTGAGTGACAAAGCAGGTCTGGGGAGGTGGGCTGATAAGAGAAAACAAAACACAATGCTCTTGTACAACATCATCAACACGACGCATCGCCATGGCAACAACAGCTGCCAAAAGAGCCCTCCTACACTTCCACGGGGCCAATCCGCGCACCTCTGGCACTACTGGGACAGGGCTGACAAGAGGAGCAGAGACTGAGGGCTAATCTTCACTATATTTTGTCTTTCTTAAAATAAAAATCCATATATGGCTGTGAATGTGGTTACTTTTCTCCTTGTTAAGACTAGCTCAAATCTTTTCATAGCAAGGCTGAACATTGATTCAACATCCCAAACTTATCTCTGACACCAAGCTTGTCCTAAATGATCTTGTTCTTGTTATTACGAGCTTTAAAGGACCTGTCCCCAACGTTTATTTCTTATAGTTTAGAAAAACACCTAATATTCGCTATTTGTGGAGAAACCATTTATCAAATCAGACACATTGTTTGATGAGGTTCTGATGGAAATAACTGCTTGTGACAGTCCTAGATAATTGTTTGTCTTTCATGGTTAAAAATGGATAACAGTGTTTTTCTTTTTGTTCTTAGAAGTATTATCTTAATGTCTGTAATTTGGTTGTGTTTTTTTATTTGTAGTTCCTCAATCACACACGAAGAAACTACTGTTGTACTAGTTTGTGTCTATCTTCTTGACTGGTTTGATTACAGATTTAGATTGGAAAAAACGTAGCTTAAATTGAGTGGGGCTACCATTGTGAACTTAGACGAATATTTCTTGCATTGCTCTTCTACACAATATACCATATAAAAACGATCAAATTGCTGATTATAAGTATTATATATCAAATCATGGATTGAATTAATCTAGGTAAGAAAATCCACACATTTTGAAACTAATCACAATCCCTAGAAATAATAACTTTATCTACTGGCCATTTTAGTTCCCATGTTTTCATCTAAACCCAGCCATACCTCGTGTCCTGCTCCTCTGTGCAATCAATGCATATTCACAACAAAGGCACCATGAGTCAGACCACACAACCAAAATCACCCTTTTATAAAGAAACATTGAACAGATTTCTCTGGGTCAGATTAACCTTGTGGCTCCAAGCACCAGCCGCCACCAGCATCCCTCTTTAACCTTTGACCTCCTCCGACTCATCAGCATGATCCGGGTCCCGGTCTGTGCAGAACACTGTGATGACTACTTCCCCAGCGTGATATGAATCCCAATGCAGCTTTAGACAGTAGAATCTCTCAGCTGTATGGGAACAAAGTAAGCCAGTGTTGTGTTCACTGGTTTCAACTGTTTTAAAAGCAAAATTTAGCAATTTCCCGTTTGATCTTTGCTCCAGAAAAGTAGACCTAAATGTGAAGTGCCACTGCCATTGTGTCTAAAAACATGAATAATAATGATGTTTCAATAATCTGAACTAAGTTAAAGACTCCATGTCAACACATGTACTATATGTATGCCAACAAACAAATTGAAAACATTTAGTCTCTCTTCCTCTGAAGTCAGATTTACAAGATTAGGGCAGTCCTCAAATTGCCTCCACTACATAGCTACTTTTTCTTTTTTTTTTTTCTTTTTTTAATACTAAAGCATTATTTGTTTCACAAACTAAAAATTATGCTTTAGCACACTCATTAACTCACCAGTAATATACTAATGCAGTGCTAAACATTCAACTTTTGGAGACCCCCTAGTGGCTGGTGGGGCCCTGTGCATCTGCACTGTGTTTATGTCAGGAAACCACTGAGAATGTTGTTCTAAATTGTACAACAGGAAAGACCAAGACTAAAGTGTAAAGTTGTTGTTTTTTTGTTTTTGTTTTATGAACAGTGCATGACATGTGACATTTACTGGGTGGTTGATTCTAGGGATGTCAAAAGTAAAAAATTAAAATGAAAAAATATTAATCTACAATAAAACTAGTAACGATATTCTTTTGAACAAGTAACAAACAAAACAAAAGTATAGCGTATCAAGTCTTTTCATTATCTAAATAGAGTTTGAAATGTTAGTATTGTGGCAACCCTAACTGTTTCACAGTCAAGCATTTTGTCAAATACATTACCAACAAACAAAGCCAAATTGTGAATGAGAGCCTGAGTTCTGTGTGCTAACTTCCACCACCCGTTTTAGACAACCATCTTTAAACTGTGAGTGAATCTAGATAACGGCCCTGCTAAGTGCATTTTATAGTGATATAAGCTTACCCCAGACACTTCCTATCCGCAGTAATCTGAGCGCTACACCTAATTTTATAGACACCACTTACCGTTAAGATAATAGCATTCTAAATCCCGCTTTTTCAGGAGGAGGGGGAGGTCAGTGCCCAAAACACACAGTTCTGACGAAAACATACAGATGCACACACACACGCACACGTACATGAAAGTGGCTGCTATTAGTTCCAGATCATTTTGCAGTGCAGCCTGTAAACAGCGGGCCTGGGGATAAACAAAGAACTACTCCCATAACGCACACATCCAAAAACCAACTCAGAGCCAACCACTGGATACACACGGAGAGATAGACTCCAACACAAACAGCCTAGAGGGCCCCAACCGCAATGTACATAACTTTACGCAGTCCAGAATGCTAATTAATTCAACGGATTTTAAGATTTTTAAACACTGTACAAGGAAAGGTGTTCAAAGTAACTAAGCAAAGTCGTTATGAGAGGATTGCAAATGTAGTTGTATTGTGTAAGCTGTTTGGAAGACGCCAATTTAAAAGGTGTTGATAGCAATAAGACGAGCTGCATTTAAAAACATTGCAGGCATTTTCAAAGTATTGATTTTTACTTTGACAGAAATACATCAGAATCGGAATGCAATACTGGAAGCAGGAGCAATTACTTAGGATGAATTCATGGTAAAACTGAGCTAGGGGACAACATAATCATTGGTTTTGTTTTACTGGAGCTAAATGAAAGCTTTTTTTTTTTATCAATATGGAATTAATTTTATGTAGTATAACTTAAAATAATGTCTATGCAGTTTAAATTAAGCTGTTGCCTTTAAAGAATAGGTTTTGCTGTGAAGTAAAGAACATTTGAAAATGAATTTGGTGAATGTAAAGTTTTCAAAATACAGAGGAGCAGACAGATGACATCATGCAGTAGACGTTTTGAGTTCTTGAAAGGGAGATAGCCTAAATAAGATTACCATAATGCTAATAAAACCACAGAAAGCTCCAGTTGTTGCCGAAGCCTACTCCCATGACCAAAAGCCAAGAAGAATATAGTGACTTTAAATACTATTTCTATTAACTATGTCTATTTCACAACAATCATGACCAATACCATACTATGAAACTTAGAAACCCTCACATCTATATAAATTATTACTTTTTTAGGTACACTATTCCTTTGATTATCAACCAGAGCGCCGGGGAACACTAACGTGACAGATTCACACACGGTTTTAAGTTGAATCATTTATCCTTTTGGAGTGTTCTGAAGTCAAACATTCAAAATCAAAAAGAATCAGATGGCAGTGGCACGGACATTATTCAGCACATTATATACCACGTGTTTTTTACTAAAATGTCTGAATCGGTCATATTTTAGAAGGTGGTGTACCGTGCTATCTTTACAACCACAACAGTGTGCCGCCACTCAAAAACACTCCACTATGTAACTTGTCACCTGCTTATCGTCATGGAGATGTAATTGCTTTGCCTGGAATGTTGCACAGTATGGCATTTAACATATTCATCTTGCCCTTTTATTCTATAAACAGTATCCTTATTGTTCAAAACTACTTTGAAACTAGAGCTAGGTATTATGATTTTCCCCCCCTTATGTTGATTAATCACAATATTTGATTCTATTTAATTTTGTCTTATTAAAACAAATAAAAATAGCTTTCAATATGAACATTACCACGACAGACTATTAATAATTGCAATGTAACACACAAAAATCATATCTTCTGTCAAAGTTTGAACTCCAAACCACATGCTTTTACTGAAGTTTATCATTGACGACTAGAAAATACTGAATCACAATTTTGATTAAAATTCAATTGAACCTCCAGCCTAAATTCAAAGACATACATTCTTACAGCGTGTCAAACCCTGCTGTCTCTCCACAGATCTGATCTTAACTTTAATGCCATACCGTGGAACATTCCAGGTAAAGCAGATACGGACACTCACACCAGAAAACGGTTCACCTTTAACACAAACAAATGCCCTCATATCCGGTCGCTAACTTGTTACCGGCTTCCATTCTGCACCACCGCAGCTCTATAGCCAAGGAACCCGAGCAACCAACATTCCTCTCTAGTCACAAAAATCCTGCTGGTGCTGCTCTAGGGTGTTCTCAATCCTCCCACACGTTATAAAAACACATCCAAAAATAAAGTTCTCATTTCCATCACACATCATCGTACGTCAGAGGAGAGCTGAGAGAGACTGTGCAGCCCCGCGATACAGCCATAAGCCCCGATCTGCCGCTAATAAGCGCCGGGGCCAAATATCATGAGTCACCCGACTGAATACACAGCCACATAGGCGCGCTGCTGTGTCATATAAATAATACGACCGCGCACACTTGAGAGAAGGTTGTCTGAGAGAGGGCGACCTGCTGACATGGAGGCGAGGGGTCTTTGTGCGACGCGAGGGGGAGATCAAGTCTGCAATGGAAATGCGAGAGAAGGTATTAGCATGACACCGCGAGAAGATCGGAAGGAAGAAGAAGAACCCGCTGAACCCTTGGGATTTATTGGTGATGCTTCAGTTATTGGCAATAGCAAACATCTCAAAAAGCAAAACAGTCGGAGTTTCGCGGCCTGTTTTAAGTCAAAATAAGGTATCGGGAACATCGCCAAGGCCACGCTTTTACAATACTGTACAAAGATGTTTCGAGAGGTTTGATGGACAGGCAGATGAACCAGTTAGAGAAGCGCATGGTAAGTTCATGTAAAAACAAACATGGGAGGCCTATGAGTAAAAAACAAACAAACAAATAAAATAAAACAAACACAGGTAAGTATTTTTGAGAAGAGATTTGTTCCACATTTGAGAAAAAAAAAACAAATGAATGTGATTGGATTGTCCCAAAATTGGACAGTTATCTGCTGCTCTTTATGGTCTGGTTGCAGACCCTCCTCTATTTGAACAGAAATGAGCAGGGACAGGCTCTCCAGGCGATCTAGGACATTTTATCCTACTTTGTCCCTACCTCACCTGACTGTCACTGCCAGACATTTGTGTTTATAAATGCCTTCACTTTACCCTCCTACAACCAGCCATTTTAACTCGCATAATCCCCACAGCAGCAGAAGAACCACCAGCCTCCACTGCCTTTTCATCTTCTCTGATTAAGTAATTGTGTGTTGCGGTTTTCTTTTCTTTTTTTACTGGAGGTTAGTATTACTGTATAGAACAAGCAATTTTTCAGAAAATATTGTTTTCTGGTTCATCAAAAATGTATCAATGGCATTCTTGAAATGAACATTTTCAGAATATGTATTTAATTGCATTTAACGGAGTAAATGTTTGTAGAAATTGTACTTGTAATGAAATGTAAACAGATTGAAAGTGTCAAGACCTTAATGGGCTCTGTGCACAGGAGCAAGATAAAACATAAAGTAAAGACAAGTAAAGACTACCTGATTGTTTTTACATTATTTTTCCTTTAATCTTTATTATGTGTCAAAATTTGCATTAGTGTTAGCACTGACCCATAAACACCTCCATTTATCAACACAGAAGTGTCACCGGACAAGTATTCATCTCATTTGTAAAGTCAAAAAAACATTTGTCAGTGACATCCACCTGCAGCTCACTGTTCACTGCCTCATCTTTAAGGATTTAATCATTTCAGTGTGACTCTGCAAAGATCATAGACATAGAATTGGACAGGAAGTAGTGCAATGAGCTAAAAATAAGTAGTTAACTGAAATTGTGTGCACAGAGCCTATTCACTGCAAGATAAGATATGCCTTTCTAAATTGTATATGTTGAAAGTACCTAAATCGATCAAAATATTGTGTATTTTGTCTGGCTGATTACACCACATAATCTTCTTGAAGTAACGTTGCTCTTGCCACACGTTTGCTCTACCCACCACAGCCGACTATTTAAAATGGCTGAATCCATCGATTGAAGATAGATGCGCTGGATGGCTGCAAGCTTCTGTTGACCTGTTGGTGTTGTCACTAGCGCTTAGAGGCTTTCCAAACACACATCACACAGAGCAAAGGGAATACTCCGGAATGTGGAATGCTAACAACCGCTAACAGCTCCAGCATGTGCCTCCGAGCAGGTATGTACTGTATGCAGGAAACATCATCATCATTTCAAACTGTATAAACCACCATTCAAGATTTGAAACGCTTTGATTCCTTTCCGTGGCGCTTGTTCTTTTGTCTGGATGAGTGGAAGAGTGTTTACATTGTGAATAAAGTTTACACAGCCCGCCGTGGACCGTCAGTTTCTCCCGAGAGAGACAGTGAACTCGGAGAAATGCAAAGAATTATCGCTATAATTGTTTGCGCTTGTTACTCTGATAGAAACTAATGTCTGACAGGAGCAGAAACTGGAAAGACAACAGTGATACAGCCATTGTTCGATGGGAGCAAAGGTTGATTGTTCAGTTCCAGCTCTGTAGGTTTGGACTCTTCAAGGTCTGAACTCAAGTGCATCCATACTATTAGCCCTACATGTCATAAGAAATGAAAAATAATGAGACTTCAAAAGCTACAGGTTAAAAAGTCTGTTTCTCAGTTACATTTGCAAGGTTTTATTTCACCCTTTCTTCAAATGCATGAAGATATTAAACATATTTTGGCAATAATGTCTCTTGTTTAATACATCTAATGCATTTGCCAATTAGGATAGATACAACTAACATATTAAAGATTCTGTATCCGTCCTTAAAGTAACCTTTGCTTCCATACACTTGGCCACAGCCCCTGTTTGTTTAGGCTTTTCTGATTATATTTCAAATAGCAAGCAAGATTTATGTTATTTCCAAATGGATACAGAGGTCTGCCAATTCAGATTGATTTTCCAATAATTTTAAGATGCATAATGGGTTGTTGCCTTTCAACCAAGTTTAGTATCTCGAGTAGAGGATCTTTTAAAGGAGATACAATTTTATGAATGCATTTTGATTTCTTAAACACCTTG
Organism: Rhinogobius similis; assembly: GCA_019453435.1. Lineage (NCBI taxonomy): Eukaryota > Metazoa > Chordata > Actinopteri > Gobiiformes > Gobiidae > Rhinogobius > Rhinogobius similis. The sequence continues at coordinate 30,723,817 of CM033631.1, forward strand.
AAAAAACATTTTCATCAAGTTTACCACGGCTAATTTGGAGTCTAATATACAATTTTGGCATAGAAAACCCCTGAATTTCATAAAAGAATATTTGATTACATTTGTTTGACTGCAATTAGATTCACAACATTCTTTACTTACAGAACTAAAATAACCTGCTAAAACATATGTCAAAGTATGCAGAATTAAATGACACCACAAGCTCTTAATATATTGTCCTTTACAACTTGCTATCTGTGGCTGTTCAAAATGCAGTTCTTATGGCATGTTGAATAATATTCTGTCAAATCCATCCAAACTGTTCTGTTTCAAAGTCACTCAAATCTTACTCACAATTTCCACACGTCGCGTCAACTTTGAACACCAAAAACAATACAATTTGTATTGAAAGAAAGATAACAGATAACCATCCTCTTTGTATGGACCTCACAGCCCTCTGTCTGCAGGAGAACGGAGGAGGATGTGTGTTGCTGGGACCCTTCATGCTGTAAATGATTGTGAAAAGGGCCAGCGGTTTGTGTCCAAGTGGCACATGCTGAAATCTCCTCTCACTCAAGGACACCCTGAGAACACTTGTAGCAGACATTGCATATTGTGAGTCTGCCTGCCTTTCAGATGGCCACTTGATTCATTACATTACATGGACCTTTACACTCTATTCACCAGGTAAAGGGGGCATCAGTTACTGTCCCAGAGACCTTTATTTACAGAAATCGCAAATAGATTCAATTGTCATCCGAGTGAACGCCCAAGGGAGAGGGAACACCTCTGTTAGGGAAAATGAACCACTGATTTCAGTGAAGAGCTGCTCTTTCACCAACAACTTCAAGACTTAAGGATATATACTGTGCCAAATACTATGGTTAAAATGCACATGACATCTTAAAAGAGTGAAACAAGTTTTGTTTCCAATTAGTTTCTACCATGCCACTACCCCCACTATGATATGTTTCCTTCTGTATCTATAGATTAAAAACTGGCACCGCTGTGTTGGAGCAGTATTCTTGCAGAGGACATCTAACATGAAGCTCGGATCTCTGCTGTGCTCGGTCACAGGCTTTGAACGCTGTACTCTCGAGACCACGTGTTCACACAGTAACTAATTATTTATATAGGAAAGAAGTTTGTAGAGGATTGTGGTGTCCGGTCTAATAATTGTCTCCAACAGAGACAATTCCGGAGCGCCGACAGCGCCTCCGTCGACAGCGCCTCCGTCGACAGCGCCTCCGTCGACAGCGCCTCCGCCGACAGCGCCTCCACCAGCACCACTCTGTGTCCGGTCTGAGCTCCTCTCATACTTTTAATAATTTGGAATTCTTGTGGCCACTGCACAGGAGCTGCACCGTGCGCAGTCCAAGCTCAGGGTGACAGGCAATGATCTGCTTAAGTAGTGTGTGTGTATATTATATATATAACAAATACTTCCACTGTATGCAAAATGAAAGGAGCTAAGGAGCGCTGCGTGGGTACATAGGTGTCCAAAAATTAGTAGGTAACGAACATCCACTGATTCAGAGTCCATAACTTTTCTGTTGCCTTGGTAACAGACTGACTAACCAACTTCAAAAACATAACCTCCTTTGTAACTAGTAGTATCCCATGCAACCATTTTTCAGTAATAATGATCTCCCTTTTAGCAATGAAACCATTTCATTTCTATTTTGCATTCTACATACTTCAACTCTTTACAAGCACAAATAGTGTTTTTTTCTGCAAGCTTTTTTAGTTCTTTTATAGTACTCAGTTTTGTTGTCTATCAAAAATGACATGTACTTTGGAAAAATACTATCTATAGGTGACAATAACTAAATTCTGACCCAGTTCTTCTTTTGATTCAATATATACACAATGTTACATGCAAACGGCAACAACACAAAAAGCAATCAAATGCCTTATTACTGCAGAAGGATATTGAATCGCAGCTACACCATCCCAGTGGCGGCAAGAAGAAGCAATATTCAGTAAATATGATGCAAGGCAGTAAGTATGGAGAAGAATGATGAAAATCTAGAAAACAGAAATCACTATAGCAACCACCTATATCATGACCATCTTTGGAAACATGTCTAGCATTGGAAAAGCTCGCTAATTTGTATGGGAAAGGAGTGGGCAGTAGTAGTATCTCAGAGTCCATTATTTATCTGATAGACCACTCTTTTTTGACTCACAGTGGTTTGTACAAATAGCCTGCCACATTTCACCCGGGAGCAGCGGATTATGTTCCAACAAGAGTCAATTAACGTCAACAACTGATGAGATCATCACGTGGCGACACGTAGCAGACACCACCCGAGTGAATCATCGGGCGAGATAGACATATACAGATTGCCATGGATGAGATTCCCAAAGGAGACAAGTTGCATTTTTTCCTTTCCAAAACCAAAATCTATACATTATCTATATCTAATCTATACCTCTAGCAGTTTCGATAAATTATGTCCAGATTTAACTTAAGATATTTTAACAATACGTTTTGGTAACAATAATGGAAATTATTGTTGTATAAATGCTTTGCTATCTAAATAACACATTATTTAAAGCCAAAAATTGACTTGCTTTGTTTTTTTTAATGTGTTTATTGCCCTGAAAAACCTATAAAAGCAGGTTTGCATATCCATAAACTGCCTTGGAGGACGTTCCACCTGCTGGTTTCCATGGAAATGTTCTACCTTTGGCTTTGATATTCCCCAGTATAGCATAAAACCTATCTATTTCCCTAGAGAATGTTCAGGAGTGTGGTTTTAACTTTCTATTTCCATGGATTCATGCAGGTGACATGCCACCTCCAGAAAGTTACATAAAGTACCTCAGCAATTAAGTGCCCAAATGCTGCTTGCCTTTAGCATCACATCCCTCAGTTTGGTCTTACCGGCATCAGCGCTCCTGAGTGCATGAAAAGGATATGGGTTACATACGGCGCGCAGACACCAGTTGCGAGGCCGTGTGGTTTGCTTTAGGCAGAAGAAGGCCACCGGTGCCAGGGCGGGGTACGGCTGCTGCTCCTCCTCCTCCGATATGCAGTCTGGATCTCGAATGGGCGCTCTGATCCTCACCCCCAACGTCGGTCCTGGTCCCACTTCCAACTCCGGTTCTTCCATATCCTGGTCCTCCTCTTGAATTTCTGAACTCCAATCTCCTTCTGCCTGATCCTTCCCCTCTTCGTCGTCCTCCTCCGCGACCTCATCATGACCCCGCCCCCCACCATCATCTCCACCCGGATCGAGGTCATCCGGGCCGGGGTCGTTGTGGTGGTAATGGGTGGGTATGGCCAGAATCACCTGGTCGGGAGGGGGCGACTCGGGGTCCAGTCCATCCTGGTCTTGTCCCGCTGCCGGCTGCTGCTGGACCTCTGCGTACTGAAAGCGTGCTCTCCCCTCGCCATCAGTCATGATAGAGCGTCAGGCCGAGCCACTCTGAAATACACGTACAAAATAACATACATGAGAATTTTTTATGAATAAGTCCCCATTATTAACGCCATTGTAAAACATTTGTTTAAAATATGTTATTGTCCCCACAGGGAAACAGTTTTCTGCGTTTGACTTATCCTTCAATGCCAGGAGGATAATCTGTCAGCAGCAGTGGTCGCAGGCGATTCTCTAGTCCTGGCGCATGCAACTCCTCTGACGGTGCTTTCTCAGCTGGTTCATCTGTACTCGTATGTGTGTGTTTGTGTGCGTGTGTGTGTGTGTGTGTGTGTGTGTGTCTGTACGTGCAACACAATCTGTATGAGTTGTTTGGATTGTGGGGGTGGTTGTATGGAATGCAAAGTGTTAATGCCACATTCACGATAGAGGTTCATATTTTGCGCTTGCAAACAGCTTGTAACGGTAACTGCAGAGCGTATTAGACCAACGCGGTGCTGGTTCATACAATAACACAGAGTGGTACTTGTTGAATTACGTGAAAACTGCACCTCTCCGCACCGCAGTGCTCCGAGGTCAGTGTAATAACACGCATTGATTTTAATCTCTTTGTAGGTTCTGAACCCCTCCCGCCTCGCAGTTGGTATAAACTCGGCATAAGTGTGCGATATTCTTTTCATGTAGGCTCTACTGCAAAACAGCAAAAGATCAATGTAGTTCTGTACTTCAGCTTTGTAACAAACTATAATATAAACTGAAACATATTCAAAGCATCAGAGCATTGGTCATTAGAATGAATCATTCAGATGGGTGCATTTTACACAGCTTTGTCTGAGCCATTGCACCTTCAATAAGGGTTTGAACATTCATTTTAGATAAATTCAACAGGAAACCTGAGGGTCAACAAAAATTGATTGAAAGGCCACAATTGACACCTCTGATTTAAAGCTTTAGCACTAGCAAGTTGACATATTGCTAAAGATAACTATTTTGTTAGATTTCAAACTTGACAGATATTAGAAAATAGCTGAAATGGTTGCATGTGCATTCTTTTTAAGTATGGGATGCAATATTATTTCAGTGACCAAATCAATGCACATCTTTTCAGTTTCTATATCTGTATAAAGAGACTGTGACAAGTCTTTTTTTGTTCAAATTATAGTCCAAAATTGCCAGGCTAAATGGTATTTGTCCCTTATGCATAGTATGGCGGTGGCGAATGAGTGTCGTTAAATTTTAAACACCCCTCAGACGTAATTGATGAGTGGCTGTCTATCACTAAAACTTTTTCGGTGGTCCTTGGCCCACATAAATGGATAGAGGAGTTGTTCCACAGTTTGTTGATAAAACGACTTGATTGAAATTCCCAAACATAACTCTTGCATTGATCGATATTAATTGTGCTGATGAAAAAGGTAAAACATATTACACTTAAAACCAAATCAAGACGACTGTTTTGTGTTGCTGCAATCCAAAAATGTAAAAGTTGATACTAAGGAAGGGGCTTGATACCGATTTTGATACCACCATGAAAATAAAACACACTTTTTTTATACAATCAAATGTCATTTTTAATAATTTGAAATAAAATAAATAGTTTATATCAAGTTACCATGTGGTCTTCTTATACTAGTTCTAGGATTAAGACCATTCTAAAACTATAAGAAAGGTCCAAATTTGTTGATTGAATGTAATTGTTTTCCCCCAGTAATGACAGTCACTCAAATGAGGATCTAGTTTTCAATCTGTTGTTAGTATCGATTAGTACCTGGGTATAATTTTTTTGACACCTTTCGCCTGAGTTGGTGTGGCCTTTACTTGAACTGATGTAACACACTAATATTAAGCCATTTTTTCAAGTGCAACCAATGAGAATCACAGGTTCTGTTCCTCTTGGCACTGCACTCATCAAGAGCCACGTTTTGTTGAAAGTTTAGTGGACACTTCATGCACAGAGTTGGATCGCCATTTGTCCTTTTAGGGATCACCTCAAAACGAGCTTTTAGTAGACTTTATATGGTCACAGTCGAATGCCTCTTGCCCATCACCCGAGGAGAGCTTTGACGTGGAGGCTGGGAGCGCTACACTGCGTCCCTCTGTCTCCCTCTCCCGTCTTGTTGCTATGTGATGAACAGATGGGCTGCTCTGCTCCGTGCTCGGTTTCTTTACTGAAGCTTTTTGCGTTGCCCACACCACGCAGTAGTGGGCAGGGTAATGCGCAAAATCACAACACGCTCCAAACAGAGGATAAAGACCCCCGAATCCGCTCCAAAACGGCCTCGAACCCGGTTTGCAAAATGTGAATACACACTTTTTTGACGCTTTTGCCTTTTTTCCACTCGGCGCTGTTTGATTGCCAGCGTAAAAAAAAGCGCACTTGACGCGTTGTGAATTGAAGCAAACGCTGTCAAACATAAGAAAGCGGCGCAAAGTGTTTCGATGGGGGTTTTTACGCGCACAAAAGGAACAGCGCGCCCATCACCTGTGCAGTGCTGGCGCCTCTTTGTCTTTAAACTCCTCACCTCTCCTCCATCCAAGCTTTACGTCCACAACAGTACAAACAACCGACAACAACTTTCAAATACCTTAACGAGACGGAATCAGAAGTTCCCATAAGCATGATCCGTGACTTTCCGTGTTGCCAGCAGCCTTTTTTTCCCAGCAGCAACCCTTTTCTTTTCCCGTGCAAGAAAAAAAAAGAACAAAACAGCTCACAATAGTTCCGTCTTTACGCAGATAAAATGTAATCCAAAAATCACGGGGAAATATATCCACAGAGTCAAGAGTCGTTTTGGGGGGGATGTGCGCTAAGGCTGACCACCGGTAGTTATCCAGAATCTCCACGCGTCCGTGCGTCCGTCCATGTTCGCTGAGGTGTCGGTTTTACGCAGCGTGGAGGAGCTGGAGACGCGCGCCTGGCTCGGGCACTGTGGACTGTTACTGAGAGTGTGCGAGTGTGTGAGTGAGTGGGCTGCTTCTGTGTGCGCCCTGACACGGAGAGAGAGAGGGGGAGGGAGGGATAGGGAGAGAGAGAGAGAAACTTGGCCCCGTGACGTGACGCGCGCAAAACACGAAAAATGTGCCATCGTGGACGCGCGCCATGCAGTCACGCTGGAGATAATGGAAACGGAATAAAATATATATTAAGACTCCACACGCTGCAGAGGAGGATGAGGCCGGGTGGAAAACGTAAAAATACGACGTGTAAGCTTAGAATTACGAAGGGCTACTATCGCTCCGGCCAGTGTGATTTCTTGGGTTGGGTTTTATCAGCAAGAAACTATTAGCTGTATAAAGTGTAATTTTTCAGTGTAGACCAGAGTCCTGTTGTGTCACTCTGTTGTGTAGCTCGTCAGTAAACGCTGTGAACAAGCCATTTGTTCAGCATAATGGCATAAATAAACGTGAAATTGTGCAGGTACAAATTTGCATTGTTAAACTATGCAAATATATCACGTGGTCTGGATTGTTGAGCTCAGAGAATTTTTAGGCCTTTTTAACTTTTGCAACAGAACATTTTTTCTCTCCTGTGCAAGTGTCAGGTACACCTCTGATCTCTGGAAGCACAGGAGAAAGTGCTTATATAGACTGTACAATTTTGATATATATTGTGTTGTTCTCTTTGTTCAATATGGACCCCTGGAGTCTTAAATAAAGATCGATTATCACCTCGTCTAAACTCAACAAAGTCAGGAGAAAGTAGTCTCACTTCAAGACCATGAGTGTAGTCTAAGAGTAATTCATAGAACTTATTTTTTAGTTTTTTAGTTTAACAATTGTTGTTGTTACTCATTACAAGATGTGGTAATAGCTTTAGATGCTCCAATCAGTAAAACTTGCAGAGGGTGCACTTTTGGAAACAGGGATCAAACAAGAAGACAACTAAAGTCCCACTGGCTTAAGATTCTCTTTTACAGGGGAAGGCTTTGCAGATTTGGGAGAAACACTGCACAGAAACGGTCAACATAATCCGAAAAACGAACCCTTGATCATTTTGTGATGTGAGACTAGGGTTGACCATGATGCCACTGCGCTGTCTTTCTATCATATACTGTAAAATGCATTTGTACAGTAATAATAGTACATTAATTTTCACTTTTGTAAATCAACTTATCATCTTTGTAGTGTTGGCCCCAGTGAAAAAGTCCACTGTATACTCTCGGACAAAATTAGGACCTGATACTCTTTTTTTCTCAATAATTTTGTGAATGTTGTTTTGAAGATATGCTAAATTATAATATGTCCATTTTTAATAAATAATTCTCAAAATGCTGCAAAAGAAGCTGATTAAAATAAAAAAGAGCAATTTTACATGTATTATAAAGTCCTTTTACAATTGTCTGATACTCAACACATTTCTGTTGACTTAACAAAATATTGCTAAAAAAAGAAAACAAAAAAGATCACACACCCCTAACTAAAAATATTAATACCACCTCCTACTTAGTAGAGATTGTGCCACAACACATATCTTTTCCCCCTCGTGTTCACATTTGGCTTGTCTCGTTCTCATGGACCCAGTCTTGTGTCTCGCCGTCTTGCGGGAATTGTTTCTGGCATCTCCCATCCCTACTATTTAGTAAATTACAGGCCATGATGTTGGGTTGCAGTTCTGCTAATCAAACAGCAGAGACAATCTGTTTATGCATGCACTTAATCAGCATTATTTTTCATCTTTAGGCGAGCACATTTGTCACAGTTCAGCGCTTGGACTCCATCAGGCCACCGCTGCTGCGAGCCGCGTCAACCTCTTTATGGGCAATTTGATTTGACAATCAATTTGAAATACCATGCTGCGGATGATCGATCACAAATGCATACACTATGTTTAATGAAGAGGACTAAAGCGTAAAGAAAAAAAAAGCAGATATCAGAACTAACAGAAGACCACATGGTTATATTAAAGAAACTACTATTATTTTTAGTTAAAATTACGGGGTGTTATGTCTAAAATAAGACTGTATTTATTATTGTGGTACTGAAATTAGTGGAGATTTTTAGTATTATGACAGCACTATGTAGATGATAAGTTCAGTTCAACTCTGTGGATGAACCTCTGATTTTGTGACATCTCAAAGCAATTAATGAGACAAAAATATTTGGTTGTACAGAAATGTCTCTCAAGATAATGATTATGCTTGTATTTGTAATAAAATATGCAGCCTTCACACTTACCCACACTACAACTCAGAACTAAACGGTGACTAAACCAAACACTAAACCAAGACTCGAACAGGACTGCACTAATATCACAGCACAATCTAACTGAGGCCAAACAGTTTCTTTTAGATGCAAGTTTTAGATGCTCGGAACAAACATCTGTGACTAAATCTAAATGCAAAGTAATTTAAAATATGAGCAGAATAGCAATTCAAATAATAACTGTAAATGAATAAAAAAGTTCATGAGTCTAACTGCAGAGGGGAAGAAACGTTACTGAAATTGTCATACTCATATATTCAATATTTCATACTACATTCTGATTGGAAAGCTTGAAACTCAATACCAATTCACAAATACAGGTTTAAGTTTAATTGACCAATTCTGGTGTAGATGCAAACTGTTCTAAAACTATTGAGGAAAGGTTTAATTTTGCTGTACTTAAGTGATTTTTTTCTTTTTTTTAGTATCAATACTTGCTAAAATTAGTACCTAGTTTCAAGACCAGTTTTAGTTTTGATTTGGATCTGGGTATCGATTTTTTGACCGACATGAGGTTCTGGTGGAAATGAACCATAACCTCCTGTAGCCTTGTAACGTGAACAGAAATCCAGACATATGTGCAAGTAAAAAGACAATTTTTGCAGCTGGTGTGGCGAATGGAATCAAATCATTACCTCACTGTAATTCTGATGCAATGTTTCGGTAATGCCGCCTGCAGTTTGATGGGGAACAGTTGGATTCGGACTAGTTTGCTGCGGTCATAAACGAACATATTTCATTTTATTTTAAGACCGTCGCAATTATCTTACCTAACTTTGGGCTCAACTTTACCTTACTCCTTGTCATATCACTCGTCGACAAAGAAATGTTCGCTAGCCAGTATCAGCAGAACACACCATCTCACTCCCCTCCAGGCCCTGTCAATCATCTGTACAAAATGTGACCGCGATGGAGAGACGAGTCCGCCCAGTGTAAAGACGTAGCGCTGGGATGACAAGTGTTTTAAGTGGACAAAACATATTTCAAAGAGAAGACAACTTGTCCTTTGGCGCTTTCACAATGTAATATGGTGTAATAGCAATAGCCACAATAGATCAGTCGGAATATAAAACGCTGGGCACACGGATTGGAAATGGATGCCAAATTCCTCCCAGCGCAAGGCTAAAGAAGCAGGAAATAAAAATCATTCTTCTGTATAACTCCTGTATTTAGTCAAGGTTGCCATAGCGATTGAGTCGAGCGATGTTCCTAACCACAATCAGATGCGTACGTTGTAACCAGAACGGACAAAGTGTCTTGCAATGACATAACAACATCATGGTGAGGTTTGAACAAGTGATCACCTGGTAAACGGGCAAATGCTCAATGCACTTTGCCAGTGCTGCCCAATTAAACACCTTATTAATATTAAAGGGGCACTATAACGTTTTCCGTGGTAATCTGTCACTGTTTGACACCACGGAGATTTTCTTTCTATCTTGTTTTTATCCAATCACATGCATTTTATCGCTACAAATGATACCTTGAAAAACGTGCATTCTCTCCACAGATCTGACCTGTAACTTGACCTGCTTTTCTTCATGGGGATACATAAAATAAGTGTGATTATTATAAATATACTGTGGAACATTCTAGACAAATCAATGGAGACTTCTAATGGAGACCAGAATGTGGCAGAACCCCAACCAGAAAAGTTACAAAGTGCACTTTTGAATGTCTGTGGGTTTCAGAATGATGAAAAATTAGGACTGTTAAAGGAGACATGTTTTTTTTCAAGGTACTTAGGATGATGTCACTTTTTGTTTACAACAATATTGATCTAAAAAGGCTTAGTAATAGAAAGTAGTTCATTGACTTCCTGTTCAAAACTGCTAAGCCCCGCCTCTACATAATCATATTTCATCGTAGCAAGCAGCGGATTGTCATTCACGTGAACCCTACGTGCAACATCCGGAGTCTTTACTTTTCAAATCATTGCAACTAAGTACAGGATGTGGGCGGGGATAGAGGCAAAGTGAAACGAGGAATTTCCTGAGCCCTCGAGCCTTAGCTGCAGGACAATACAGGATTACTCAAACATACAGAAATCAATCTAAATACAACTTTGAGGAAACTGAGGATGAAGAACTCCTTAAAGTTGACATAGCATAATATGTCCCCTTTAACAGTGTAAAATTATGCAACAATTAAAAAGTCCTCAAAATGTCGCAGTTGAATCAGTTGCATGAAGTTGAAACTGTGGAAACACTCACCATAATAGAAACATGTTGTTGTATAAATAGAAAAATAGTATGGTGTTCACCGTGGACTAAAAGTGTGGTCGATACAGAATGGCACAGAGCATTACTGTGTCATTAGCGGTGGCTGTCTGTCTGCTCAGTGGATCGTTAGCGTATCCATCTTTGTATCTGGCTAAGTCACTGTGGCAAAATGATGGCCCCACTTTGGACATTTATCAATTCTTGTCAGATTTGGACTTGTCTCTTTTGCTCCTACGCGTACATTCTCCTCCTGTGGATCAAAACACACATACAATACAGACCTGGGAGTCATCCTCGCGTCGTCATAGCCTTCGAGCCAAAACGTATCCCATGGAGATAGGATTCAAGTCGGCTCTGGTTTCCACAGTCCATTTCCTGCAAGTATGTATGAGAGCAGAGTAGGTGCTGAAGTCTAAAAAAGAAAAAGGACGAAATATAGTTTAATAGATTATATGCAAAACAATTGATTGATTTTTTTTCTTTTGAAGAAGGCTGGTAGGAAAAACAAGTCAACAGTGTGTTAACATCTCCTAACTCATTGTCTTTACTAAACTCACAGTTAGTTTTTATGATTATAGACATTTGTTGATGGTTTTTGTGTGTTTTAATTTTAATCAAAATATTATAATGTAGATGTACTTATGGAGGGGTAAAATCTCACTCAAGCCACAAGTACTTCAGGCACAAACAGTCCAAAAACATTGTTAGTTACATTTATTTAACAGGTATTTGGATTATTGTTTAATATTTTACATACTTTGAGTGTGGAAGCTGAAGTAACAGTTATTGTGGAGGTGCATAAACAACCACGGTGTTAAATGAAAATGGTGATAGTCAATCAAGAATAAATCTGTTTTATTACTTTAGCTGCAAAAAATATTTTTTCTTGCTAATTTGTGACTTTGAAAGATTCTAAAACATAAACATATTTTCTCATCAAAGCTCTAGCCTACAGTCAGACAGCTACAAGCTGCTTTAGCGGTGAGGAAAAGTTCCATCTTGTAGCCTGTGTTTAATTTAAAACATTATATATTAGCACTGGTGTGGATCAATAGAAAGCATGCTCATCCCACATTTAATCGATAAGGCTCCTGGTGATGCACTCCTCCATTCCTTCACTGGTCCTGTCACTGTCACCCCATCCCCCATGCATCATTACTACTACAACTACACCTACTACTGCTGCCATTAAAAAAATCTGAATTACATGTTTGCATTTATTTACATTGAATAAGATAATAAGATAAAAAGACTGTTCGTGAGATAACTACTGAAGATGCAATTGAATTACTGAATATAAAACTAGTCAAATAAATACTTGGGTAATTCAAGCAATCAATCAAAGAATTATATTTATCCCTCAGGGGCAATTTAAGCAACTTGCGCAGTTACATAAAATTATAAATATAACTCAAACAAAGGTTTTAGTGCGGCTTAACAGGAGGACAGGACAGGAGGAGGAGCATCACAGTAAATTAAAGGCGCATTCACACTCTGATGCACAGAGACACCAAATCAAAACTGTGACTAAACCTGTCATTAAACCTGTAACTAAACCTGGACTGTACCAGGACTAAACCAGGACCAAACCAAATCTACATCAGAACTAAACTGGAACTAAACCAGGAGTGTGAATGCTCCCATATATAAAATGATAAGACTGTTACTCAAACTTGAACCAAATCCATCTAAAATTGATAAAGGACCTGGCTAAAAACAAGCTTTCATACTTTCACTGTTAATAGTGCATGTGAAAGGGTCCCTGGGTCCGTCTCGGGCTCAACTTGTGCCAGCCGCATTGAGGGATGGTTTAAATGCAGACAATGAATTTCTTTATGGGGACATCGAGTAAAATGACATGTGAATATAAACTACTAAAAATACCACTTTCCTGGATTTGATTTGACTGGTTTTATTGTTATAGAACTAGTAAGATTAAACTAAGAACATATTATACCTTTTGTTTTTTAATTTGTTTTGTGTCTGAGCAGCATTTTGGAAACTGTTTTATAACCAAATCTAACCTATATTGCCTTGGCCTATGCTACTTGCCATCAGCACACCAACTGAAGTGTCTGGAAGCCCCAAGACGGCTGCCAAACAAACACTAAATCCAGATTAGATCCTATCTCCAGATCCACCTTAGCATGATCATTCTCCTTCTCTCTCTCGTCGGCGCTCCTTATCCCACCCACGCATCTGCCTGGGCCGGTCCCTTGGGTGCTCCAGTCCTCTCATTATAGGCCCGTAGGCACTGACGTGTGCAGAGAAGGTGGGTATCCTAGGAGGGCTTCCCCGGCTATGGCACGCAGGCCCGTCTCCTCCGCTCCTACTGTACACGTGCGGGCTGCAGCGAGCGTGACGTAGGAGGGGTATCGCACAAAGCTGCTGAAATATGGATTCGTGCCATGTATTATTGAAGTAAAGTGGGGGAAAGTACACGGAAGTGATGGGGGGGTGTGAAAGGGAGATGCGGGGACTTTTTTTGTGGTGTTGTCAGAGAGAAGTTATTTTGGAAAAGTGAACTATTAAAAGCAATGATCATGTGCAATTCAAAAGGCTTTACTTGAAGGTTATGTAACACCAGTGACTACATTTACAAGTTTATTTACCATATATGGAAATATTCAAACCAATTTAAAAAGGTTTGGGTACTGGAAAAAACATTGTAGGTGTTGGAACAGATTGCATTTTTCTGCAATTTGAGGACAGGGCAACAAAATGCATTTGAAAATCATGTATTTTGAATCAATGAAATTTTGAAAAAATCAATTTCTACTCTACAATGACTGGTTGAAAAAGGGAGACATTCTGCTAAGGCACATAACTCAGGATGTAAAATGCAAAATATATAACTAAAAATGGAAAATGTATAGAAAAGTGTGTTAATATACATTGCCTTGACAGTCTAGAACTAATTATACAATAGTTTCTTATACAGAGGATTGTTTTTTCATATCTTGACAGTTTAAAGGAGTTCCAACTGTACTTTTACGTTTATCAAAGTTCTTTATTAGCAAAAGTAAATTGTACTTTTACTTGAGTAGTGAATTTCAATACTTTTGCCACCTCTGCTCTGTTATTGATTTGTCTGGAATGTTCTGCTCATACTGTGCCTTTTTGTCTTTATATTTAGTCAAAGTCTAGTTTATATTTTACTATTTACTATTAATTGCTGTGAATTTTGTTAAGTGACAATAACAATTGAACTTTACCTGATTCTGATGTTCCAGAGAATTACTTTAAACTTCTCCGTCGTGCATTAATTCAACTACAGGCGTTCAAAACATACCTGGAAAAGATGCACTCTTACTGTAAGCCGGGTAGCCTCTGCACAGGCCTGACCTGTAACTTGGCCTGGTTGTGTCATCTGCTCGAGACAAGGCTCTCCACGGGACCCTCCAACAGAAAAGTAACATTGTGCGCCTTTAAGAAATTCAACCGTAAACACACTTTCAATAAAGGCAGACACGAACTAAAGGGTGGTAGTGTAAAGTAGCTCATTTAAATCAGTTTCCAAGATACTTCACTTACCTTTTATCCACCTCCAAGCTCAATATTTGTGGTGTGCTCGTGCGGCGGGGCATCTAGTGTTAAGAAAACAACCGAATAAACAAAGAAAACAAAGCAAACTCTCTCAGAAATCTCAGTAATTCTCAAAAATAGAGCATATATTCGAAAACCATAGCCAGTGTAAACATGAGATACAGCAGATAACGGTTACATAAGCCTGCTCTTCACACACTAACAGTTGACATATGATGAATACCTGCCTATATACGATGTTTGTTCCGTTGAGGCGTAAACACATCTCATACTTATTTACATATACGCCATGTGCACAATATGTTCATCTGCATTTTTCCCCCTTAAGTGTTTATCCACCTTAAATGTCCCAAATTGACTGCATTATCGCATAGATGTTGCGGTTCCCGTTACGCAACTTTTACCTCCGACTGAGAATATGTGGCGTTCAGGGACTCGAGCCTTAAACAACACGTATATAGTGCTGACCGTGGTTTTCAATGCGTGTGTGTGTCTGAACTGCACAAACCCCAACGCGCTAGACATGTGCTCAGCAGGGACACGTTACAGGCAGCTAATTGTGAACCGTGAACTAACATGCATGACTAAGCTGGAGGTTTGGTAAATAAATACATCAACGCTGTGTAACTGGATTAGTAAAACGGAGAACTGTTTTTAAAAGACGCCTTATCCTACTTTTCTCTTGTAAATTGGTATTTTTCTTTGTCTGATTTTAAAACATTGTATTGATTGCAAACTAATAAGAAGATTTGTGTGATGCTTTGAGCTGCTGGTAGTCAACTTCTATCTGTTTTTAAGCTGTGCACGTATCCAAGACACTAATGTAAGTGAATTTTAGAGATGTGCTAAAGGTTTGTGAGAGCTAGCAACTATTTGTCTGCACGTAAATACCCACTTCCTCCTTTCACAGTTTGAAAAAGAGGTACCTTGGCTTCATGGTGTTTGGAAAAGGCAAAATTGACACAGACTCACGGGAAAACGTGTAAGTAAGACAGCACAATTACCACAATATTCTGCAATAAAATGAAATTATTTTGCTATCTTCTATAACTTTTGAATTTGGAAATGGTAAAAATTCAAACGTATACTGTCAGAGTTGATGTGTTTTTCAATGGTCCGTACACTTTCGCATGACTTCATTTGACAATCTCAACTTGAATACTGATCTCGCTAACCATTTTCATTCCTTTCAAGTCAAGTTTTTGTTTTACAGCTCAGCTCAAGCCTTCTCACTCTTTGTTGGTGTTTTATATACGCGAAAAGACCATGTTTTACAATATTTTACAACATGACATACTGTATCATCAAGGGAAAAGTCTCTAAAATAAGTTTAAAAGCCTGAAGTCCTTTGAATAGTAGATGTGAAATTGACACGAAAGAAAAACTTATTCAAATTGCTCAACTTTCAACAGTGGCATTGTTTCCCAGCACTACAAAAAGGATTCCTAACCTTACTCTCTGCAAACAACCATGCTCATCCAGCAGCCTCTTTTCTCTTCACGACAATAAGCAAACCCAGTCTCTATCTCCTCAGACTGATGAGAGCTTTGTGCAATTAGATGGAAACCCCAAACCCATTTATGTCATGACTCAAGTTTAATGTCGGCTCTGCCCGTAAATCCAGCTGTGGCCACGAACATGTGATCCAACGAAAATGGGCTCTTTACATTAGCAATGCAATCCTTTATCAATTATTCACGTGTTTATTTATCATAAGTGAACCATGTGCAAATGAGAAATGTGAAATGTGTTTTACTCGAACTTGGTATAAGGTTTTGACAAGACGGAACACAAACAAATGCAATAGTCTGTTCTTGTACGAATACTGCATTTTGGAAAATATAATTGATTTTCTTTTTTCTTTATTTTTGTTCATTTCCAAAAAAAAAAGATGTCTAGAAATGTACCTTCACTTATAATATCGCAATGCCAATTAAATGAATTGAATGAACAGCAAACATCTAAATTAAAATGTCTGGCAAATTAAGCGTATTCCCTTTTTTAACATAAACTACGTTGCGTTAGGAAGCATATCTGGTGTACATTTATACCTTCTTTGTCCTAATAGTCAACCAATCACAAAATTCCACAATTAGCTCTTGAGCGATCACGTCTTAAACCATTCCGTAAATGTATTCTGCTCAGTCTTCCTAAACTTTGCACCTATCTATCTCCTATTCCTGGTTTAAATGGTATCCACTGGAATTTGGGTTTCGGTTTACCATACCTTAGATGTGTCAGTAACCCGTTTGCTTTTATCCGTGGACAATACAAAGCCATAGCCACACTGCTGCTGACTGCCCGCTGGCCTCTTGAAATCCCTCAAACTGAAATTTAATGGCGAGCCTGGACGTCCTCGCCCACACCCACACCACCCCTACCGGCACACTTCAAAAAAACCTGTTTCAATGGAGGTCTACAAAGAGAAATAAAGATGGAGGGATGATGGAGAGGACGGGTGATGAGTGATATGAGGGAGAATAGACAGGAACATCTGGGTTATAATCTGCTGTGGCTGACAGCCTTCTGCGTCGTAACATTAACACATCAGGGACAATGCAGAGTCATTAAACATGCACTTTAACTGACAACCCTGTGACTCTACACGCGGTTGTTTACTTTGCCCATAAGCCAGTGTACAAATCTGGTAGTATAAATAGATGCTAAATGTGCAGCTAACGTTTTAGTGTGAAAAGGAATTGTATGTGTTAAATGTGTTAAAGTGATTTAAATTTAGAGTAAGAATACAAATCTGAACTAAGTCAAATGTATTTATTTAAAGTTATTTAAAACTGGTGTACCCGGCTTTTTGTTGTACATTAATACATTTTCCACCAAAGAGTATCTCGTAAAAGCAGAAGTTTGCAACAAAATGAGTCCATTGAGTGCACTGTCTGCAGCTAATAATAAAGCATTTTATTTCTCGTCAACCCGGAAGTAAGCACCGGACGCAGCGATCTGATTGGCTTGGCTGGACCACACAGGTTTTAATTCACGTTAAGTTAGATTTACCTAAGATTTACTACTTCCCGTTTTGCTGTGTGAAAATGAGGTACCCCAGCTTTAACTTGATTTAACATGAAGATATTTCTTTTGTGGATTTTTTTTTTTTTTTCATATCTGAAGCTAGTTTACCTGCCAAATATAATCGAGTTATCAACTTCTTAGTCTGGTGTTACTCACATAGTCAAGTAGCTGTCTGTCTTAAAAAACAGCCGTGTTTTTTTTATAGTTTGTGATGTTAGTCCATTGCTTAATCTACCATTTAAAATGAATTGGAGCCAACGTATAAAAAGGTACCAGCCTTTAGAATGCAGGTGTTCACATAAACACTGGAAGGCAATTATATGTGAATGATGTGAATCTGAGTTGTAAACTGCATGCAGGTTTGAAATAAAACTACTACAAAGGGTTTATTGGACCTTAGGCTACTAGATACATATTTATTTATTTCATGCTGTATAAAAAGACATCAGTGACATAATGTAAAATGAATGAAAAGGAGCAGAAAGAAGAGCAATCTTATGTTATCTGCCCCCTTTTTCAACTTGTACTCAGCAGTGATGGTTTAAAAACACATTCAACTAAACATCTGCATTTAATAACACACACAAATACATTGCAAACAGATGTTAACTTAATTTTCTTTATCATACTTACGCCTTACTTATTATTTATGACACCACTACACCACAAAAAAGGGGCAAGAGCCAGATTTTTGCATTAATAACATAATCATTTGATAGCAATATCAAAAAGAACAATCTACAAATGTGATCTTGATCATTAGCAGTCCCTTGAACTAGCTAAATAGGATTCTCCACCAAATCATAATCTGGTCTGAAAATCTATAATACTGTGACTCTATCTCTCGTTTTATTATTACTATGCGCAATTAATGATCCCCATGTGTAGTAGTTCCTAAATACGTGTTGCGTATAAGATGTCTGCTGCTTCATCCACGCCGATCAAAGAGCCGGCGTCAGGACCACGTCCAGGCTGTGATTAAGAGCGCGGCTTTGACCCTCGGCCGCACCATCTCGTTTCTCTGCTGTCACTCACTGGATTTATGACTCTCTTAGACTATTATCTGTACTCCCATCTGGAAGACTGCTGCCTGCCCAGAGCCTATTGTAAACACGTCACCCCCCCGTTCCAACATTATCATAACAAGTGTGCACGATGATCCGTCAGACAGTATGGCAGCGTGATAAGAGCCTCTGACAAGTGACGAAGGAGCCGCTCCGATCAGTCAAACAAGCCGCATAGTGTGGTCCTTTATCCATGAAAAGTTTTTACATTTTGAGAGTTATGTTGTTTAAATTGGTATTCTGAGGTGGTATATACCTTGTTACGATTTCTTTTTTTTTGAGGTAATCGTAGTGTGAGTAAGACACTTTTACGCTTATAATTTGAAAGAATATGGTCCATAGAGCTTTTGCAGTTGTTGTTACTATCCCAGCATGCACCACCAAACTCCACACTGGCAGGGAATTTGCACTGAAACTAACAGCGTCGGCTGCAATTAACAAACTTAATCGGAGTTTCAGAGATTGGGGATTATTTTTGCGCAGCGGGATGTCGAGGGCAGAAGGAAGACAGAGGCTTCTGCTGGATTGACAAAGCTCTAGATCAAAGAGAAACGTTGATTTATGCAACTAAATTTGACTGTGGTGAGTCTAGCCTCTCATTAATTAAGCTACAAATGTATTTTTTCGTTGATTTGTGTTTGCATTTGGGGAATTATTTAATCGTTGTCTCATGATGATTCAAAAGACAGTACATTGGCAATTTTATTATCTTTTAATTAAGAGAGAAAGAGAGTAGTTTGAAGAAAAAAAAACATCACAAATACTTGTGTTTGCATGATTGACTGTTCAATAAAATCCCAAAGTAAAGTTAAAGGTGTAGGTGTATTGTTATTTAAGGCTTAATTTAATGACAAAGAGAATTCCAAAAGCTGAATATCAGGCTTGGTGCCCTTCATTACCACTATATCTAACCAATTTAGTCATGTGGGTGCAGAAGCTCTATTCTTTAGAAATATAAAAGCAATCTAAATCATAAATCAGATGGCACTCAGTAGAAGGGCTGTATTCGACAAGAGAAATTGTTGGTCGACTAAAGGGGACAATGCCGTGAAACAAAAGCACACAAACCCTTTGTATATCTCTGTGATTTGACCATGTATCTGACCCAAACTACACTCCCATGACTATACCAACATATTACGGAAAAGTACTAGGAAACAGTCTATTTGTATTGTATGTAAACTGCAAATTCATCATTCATGATTCACTCTCAAGTCATTAATTTTTAATCTTTAACTCCCATCCATGCATTCTCATTTCTTTCAATAAATATCCATAATAGTACTGAACTGTTAGATCTAAATGTTTTGGCAACTCTATCACCATAGCAGAACCATCAGCCCCTCAGCCTGTCCATCTCCTCCTCCAACACCAGTGTCTAAGTCCTTTCAACCTTTTAAAAATCCATCATTGTCTCACTTTGACAGTAGCTGAGTTTCCATTGCTCTTTTGTGGAAAACGTTTTCGATATGCTCCAAATGTCGAAAAATGTCATCAAGAGTTAACGTAAATTTTCATCAGGACTTATTTAAAACATAGGTTGATGATCTAAACATGACAAACAGGTTACTTTGTCCAGAGGCTTCCAGAGAAAATGAAGTGTGGTGGTGTTGAAATGCATCACAAACATCAGTTGTTGAGGGGAAAAACACCATGACCCCGATTTGAACACAATTTAATATTGTGATGATGTACATTTTTTATTATTTTTTTATTCTACCTAAACGAAATTATAGCTGACTACTCTGTGTGTTTTATACTGCACGCTATTATCATATCTGTTAACAAATGTAAAAAAAAAAAAAAAAAGTGACAGTACCGGCAAAAGAATAAAACTACTTTCACCCCTGGGTGGGTGTGACCGCGGCATGTCCATGTACGAGACGTTTGTGTTTTACATTTGTCCCTCTGAACAGTTTCATGTTCCTATACATTATTATAGGCCTATTCTAGTGACATAAATGAGGCTTTATTAAAGATAAAGGTTGTCTTTAAAAAATTAACGAAAATTCCGGTGTCGGATCCATCGGGACCCGCGGGGATCTCTCTGGAGGACAACAGAGTGGCACTCAGGACCGGGAGGGAGCAGTCAAAGAGGCTTCAGGATCAGGCACGAGCAGGCTGAAAAGTCAGTCCTGCGCAGGTTTCTGCAAGACAGTTTGACCATGTGTTTCCATTGCCGTTTTGCGAAATAAGTCAATTTCAGTACATGCAGAGAACTACCCTACCCTACATTATATGGACAAACTGGTGCTTGTTTTGAAATTTACATGTTTCCATTACAAAATTTGATGGTCAATGGAAATGTGAAATGTGACAATGAGTGGTCCTCTTATGACCCAAAAAGTTTTTCTTTTGAACCCAGCTGTAACCAACCAGTTCATACTGCCATTGTGCTGTTGAGCGAGACACCCGAACTACTTGTGTGAATATAGTGCGTGACAACTTGTATTATTTACTGCGGCCTAAACGCCAGAGTTCATTCATTCAAAAAAATAAATTTGGCTTCAGTTTAAATAACATCTTCACAGCTAAGAATAATCGGCATCTCGCTCGTACTTTTCGTCACTCTTTATCTCTGCAGCTGTTTTTCTGGGGTTTTTTGCTCAACTTTCCAGTCGACTGAGCGCGTCTGAAACAGTTGTCGCCGTCGGAGGAGGAGGAGTGAGCGTCTGTCACATTTGGGGCTCCTGCTGGGACTGGAGCACAAACAAAAAGGCGTAAATGCAGAGAGACAGATCATAACGCAGGTGAGAGGGACCAGCGCCGAGCCAGACTGACACAAGGAGATGGATAAATAACTTAGACAGGCGCACTGCTGAGTCAAGTTCCACACAAGTCAACTTCTCACATTGTCAGCTGTGGAGAAGCGCGCTGCAAAAAAGAATAGGGGCAGGTCAAAGTCATGTGTCTGTTTTGCTGTTGCTTTTCAAAACACGTAATATTTTGTTGTTTTTTTGTATTCGGTGTTGTTTTTTGTGGTTTTGTTTAGTTTGTTGCAGTTTGACTTAAGGATTTTTTCACTTCTTTGGGTCAAAACACATTTAATTCTTCAAATATTTTCATGAAGCTGTGGAATGAATTCTAATATGTGAATGAAAGAGTAACGTTTTGTCAACTAAATCACTGTTTAGTTATAAATATGAAGAAAAAATATATATAGAATTTCAAATAATCATAGTGATTATACATTTATTCCACAGATTTATGAGAATATTGGTACATTTTCTTTTCAACAACAAAAAACAAAGATGAAATTAGGCCAGTGCAATAAATCAAACTTAAGTTACAGTTTCTATTATTGGTCTAATCGATTACTAAAATTGTATAATCAAGATTATTAACATCAAGCAAACGTCTTTCCTTGAGTGGTAAAAGCTGCTCACAGATTGTTTATTTCTACTTGTAGAGTACGTTTACAGCAGTATTTCTCTGGGATGTGTAAACTAGTTTCATTTAATCTGTTTGTTCTCTTCATTTTAGACACGCCAATGCCCCAACTTCTGAAATAAGCAAATAATTGTATGAAAAACTGTGAGTTCAATTAGGATTTCAATTATTTTTTCCATAATCAAGCAGCCCCAGATGAAACGTATAAATAATTCAATCAAATTCACTTCCAAGCGCTCAAATTAAAGCCAAAAATTCAAACGATACTAATTTTTTGCAAGCTGCGCAGAATCCAGCCCACTCCTCGCATTGTCAGCTGTGCAGAAGTATGCATATGTTTAGATGGTGTGTGTGGGCAGCTGTGCATTCCAATCAGGGGGGAGATTTAACCCTCCCGCCCCCAGGCCCCTCCCACAGACACAACCACCTCACTGACTCACCCACGGCATCGTAATGTGCCCTAATAGCCTCCGCCTGGCTGCCATCTGGAGAGAACCCGCCCTGGACAGACAACTCCCAGTGTCCGGCACTGAAAAGCATGTAGCACTCAAAAGCACAGTTAACTGGGCTATCTGCGTTTAATTATAATGTAATATGCATTCAATGGAAAAAGCAACTGTAAACATTGTTGGTAAATTGTGAAAAAATGAATAATTAGAGGTGGGCAATATATCGAAATGTAGATAATATGTGAGTGTTGTTTTGAAGATATGCAAAATGTGAATGGAGTGCATCATTTATAGTAAACAAGGCTATAAAGGGAGACAAAAAAACTTTCAAACAGGGTATAAGGTAATAGTTCAGCGCTTTTGGGATTAATTGTACAGGCATTTCACATTTGTCTGAAAAGTAAACCTCAACTAATACGTTTAACAGTTAAAACAACACAAATTGTCATCAGTATAGTAGATATTAATTAGGTCAATATCGCCCAACCCTAAAATACCAGGGATTGTAGGTTTCATCATGAATGACTGAAACAATTACACTTCTAATAATAATATAATGGCTGCACATAAAACCACTGGTATAATGACGATTCATGAGCATCAATCAACTTAAAGGGAACGTTTGCCCTGGCGTCAGCGCTATGACCAGGGGGTGGTTCCAGGTCAGGCTTTTGCTCTTTTCACGGTGGTAACACTAGCAGGAAGAGACTGTACTTGTCTGCTGGAGGCTGGAGGGGGATGTGACAGTCCATATATCGTGAACGCGTTAGAACCAATGACTGAGAACTGTGGCATTTGAAAAACCGTCAGTTCAGGAGATGTTTACATTCATGGCATATCCAAGCAAGAAAGAAGCCAACGCTTCACAGAAGGAGACACAAAGAATGAGAGGGACGATATAGCCCCACGATATAAGCACACGCTGTTCAGCAGCGGTTGTGATTAAACAGCAGTGTGTCCTGAAGCCAGAGAGACCCCTGCAGTGATCAGCCGCTCTGAAGCTTCTCTGACCACTCCCTTCTGGTCCTGAATGCCACTTGGTCTGTCCTCCTGAGAGATCCCCGCGGGTCCCAACGTTTTTTTTGTTTATTTTTTTAATATGCCGCCAAAGGCTGCAGCGTTGGTGCGCGCCCACAAATATGAGTAGTGCTTTAAGGGTGTTTTCTGGCTGTTTTAGTGTAGAGACAGCCTTTATCTTTAATAAAGCCTACACCAAACGTCTGTCACATTGACACACTGCGGTCAGGCCTACCTCTCACAGCATTTATTCATGAAGTTAGTTCATCGATCCATCCTGGGATACGTCTACCTCCACCTGATGCTCAGCACTCTCCTCCTCACGTCTCCACCTGCTCTGCTCTTCTCGCAGAGAGCGTGATCAGACACACACTCACACGCATATCACACACACACTCACGCAAGGTACGCACTGCTCTGTGTATCTGCTGTTTTCGCTGGACACAAGCAGGACTGTAAAGTAAAATACCAAGCTATTCAACAAAATATGGGACCATGGCCTTTTTTTAATCAAATTTTCCATTTATTGGAAAGCAATCACTTAAGAATAATCATAACAACACCGCCGGGGAAAAATACGGCCCAAAATTAATCGTATTATTATTCTTAAGCTATTGCAAAATATGGCCCAAAATTAATCTTATTATTAATATTATTCTTAAGCAATTGCTATCCAATAAATGCAGCTGCAAACTATTTCACTGTTATAAAATGACCAAAAAACGTATTCGTAGTGGAAAATTAAAGGCCATGGTCCCATAATTTCTTGAATAGCTTGGTATTTTGTACTTTACAGCCGTTCACTATTTGTGTTGAAGTTGATGTTTATTCCATTTCTAAAAAACACTTATGGAAAGTGATTAACTTAAAGGCTTTTAATTCCTCTTGTCCTCTAAGTCAACATTCTACATAAAGCTCAATGCCCTTGCAAAGATTTCCGAACCTCACTGTAAATCTAAATTATTAAAGCACAGCATCCGTACATAGCTAGATAAAAACGTGCACTCTGTTTCGCCGCTGTTGTTGTTATGGTGTCCTTAGACTTTCAGTGCAGTTTCATCATCCCAGATTCTGACAGAGGAGAGCCGCGCATAGAATACTTCATCATGGAATATACATTAAAAAATGAATTGAAAACTTGGATATTTGGAGTAACGTAAAGTGTTATCCAATAGAAAATGACTTTGAAATGTTCTATCTAGCGCCTGAGACATGGTATTTGATTTTACATCTAAAACTGTGTGGACAAATATGTAGAAGTAAGTAAAGTGCATATGATTGGTTAGACTACACATTTTGTTACGCTCTAAGAAAAAAATCTTTGACCATTTTGGCAGGTTGGACAGAAGTAAACAAGGCCAAAGCTCGTCTAATTTACTCAGTAGTTATAATTTGACAAACAAAATACTTGACATCAACTTTATTTTGTTGAAAGAATATTGAAAACAAGCAGAAAATGTGTTCCTTACTAAATTGTCTCTGCATTTTGGATGGAATTTTGTGTATTGTTTCCTTTTTAGAAATCAGTGCTACTTCCTGTAATTCTCATTCACTTTTTCCTCCCCAATTTTTCATAAAAAACAGCCACTTGATTGATGTAAAACTATCATAAATATTGATCACAGGTAGAAATAATTAGAAAAACAATAAGCCCAAATGAAGTTAAAATGAAAAACTGCTAGCTTTGACATTTACATACATTTTACTTTGTTTTGGAACTTTTAAAGTGGAAATTATAGCAAAAGGGGCCGCTGAAGGTATGTAAATGTTAAAAACTCGTAGGAGAATTTCCTGGATTGCACCTTATGACATCGCAAAGGTGAACAGACTGACTTGCGATGATTAATCTTGGAATCAGTCTTTAACGGAGAGAGTGACGGAGCTGTTACGGAAAACGTTGTAGTGGATGAGAGGTGGAGGATTGAGAGGCTATGGTGGCTGATGGTTCTGCTGCTGTGTTGAAAACGGTCCGATATCAAAAATACAGCTGTACAAAACATGTCTCTACATCTTGCTTAGTGCTTCAAACTTCAAATCAAAGCAAGAAGATTTCCTAATAGGATCTTCTGTGGTGTCTCTCTTTAAAAGGCTCCACTGCCCGTCCTAATAAGACTTTTCCAGGGAATATTACCACCCAAAAATAAATAGAATAACTCAACCGAGCCAGCATTTCTACCAAGCTGCCCTCGAGCAAGCTTCAGTAATCCATTGGAGATATCCCCCCCGGCTCCTGGGCCCTGGTAAAGCCAAAGGTCCATGTTCTAGCGGCGACTTGTGGTAGCTAATCCCTTCCGCTCTTCATTCTCTCTATCTGACCATCGCTTTATGAAACCTCCCTCGCTGTACATCCATTCGGCATTCTATACAGCGTGGCCGGGATTAAGACATATGTTCATCAAAGCGGGATTACAGTGGCTGGTGGCGCGATCTAATCTGAATGCGGTCCTCATACTATTGACGTAGACTGACCTACAGAGCCGGTGGGTGGGATCCTGGCTTTGTCGGGTCACCGGTCCCGCGTCCAATCACGGGACGGCCCTGGACAACAGATGGGATCATTGTGAGAGAGTAATCTGCCGGTATGATTTCGTCTTGAGGAAAGTCTTAGCGAGGAATAATGCAAATCGGCAAGGAGCAGCCTCGTCTTTTGATTTGTACAGTAGGTTTGTTATCGATATGAAGCATAATACACATTGTAATAGAAGCAAAGTGAAAATTCAACCTGGAAAATATATACTTAAGACCTTCTAGCTCTCACGTTAGTCAATAATTATGTCATTATCTCCCTCTGATACTGGGAATGTAATGAAGGTGTAGCTACATGCATGTGTAGATTTAAAGGTGTAACTTTACTCCAAAAACCTCAGAGCTGCTCCTGCAACACTGTGTGTAGGTGAAGTAGGGTTTAAACTATACAAAAGTTACATCTTTTAAATAACTTTGGTTCAGTTGTTGCTGTTGTAAAGAGCCACACTGTTTAATTGACTGATTGGATAAAATGTTTGACGTAGTATTCTATTACTCAATTTTGCCAATAAACTTCTCTTCTTCCTGGAGTCATTCCTGGAGGTCCTGGATGCGATGTGCGTTGCTTATGTGACTCTCATGGTTTATTGTGGTTTATTTCCTTGCTACAAAGCCTGGAGACGTCCAGTTTTGCAGTGACAAGTTAGAAAACCAACTTAATTGGAGCAAAGTAAAATTACACCAGTTGAAAACGCATTTAAAGCTAGTTGTGTATATTGTCAGACCGAGTAATATTAAAAGTGATTTCTACGCATATCAGAATCAGAAGATTCTGATATGCGTAGAAATCAGAAAACGGTTTCAGAAAACATATGCTGCGCTGCTGCTTTTACGTGTGCTAAGTGCTATGGTGTAACCTGGGGGTTATCCATACCATTTCAGCAATGTGTTGAATGCCCCGTCTCCACTAAAGCAACAACCAAGCATCTCCCCTTCACCATCAGTGTCTATCATATCCATCTTAGACATGGACAAACTTTATTGATCCACAAGGAAAATCTCACATCAAACGATACAGTATGATAATAACAAAGATCAAAAAGCACATGGTAGGTAAAATGTTTAAAGTACTGAAAATAGCAAAAGAGTGAATAAGGTAAATATACATATATAAATAATTTTACATAGAGGCGAATCAAGAGTAGCCCTGCTAACGCTTAATTTCTAATAAATAGCCATGTTCAGTTTACCTAGTAGTAGTAGCAGGTTGTGAGTGTGGTTCCCCTTCTATCGAGTGTTATGTCCATGGCATCATGTCTTTCGTGAATGAATTAATTAAACTGTCCATTCCACAAAGCGTAGTCATGACAAAAATGTTACTGCGCATCCCTGTCAATCATTATTAACCCCACAATTAACCAACAACTGTCCTGATTTCATTAGGTCAAATAGGGTTCACTCGTCAAATGCGTTGCAAGTATTGGTTTAGATAGCAAAGAAACCCCTCAAGGTGCATTGCCCTATTGAATTCATTTCTTCTGCGTTGACAGCAGTACAATAGATTTACAGCATTAGCAACATTTGTCACTGGCTAATTAATGGACAGGCTTCTTCACCAGCTGAGCCACACTTCTGTACTTTGAATGAGCAGATGTGTCAAGACAATGGCAAACAATAATTCCAGGAAAAGACACCAGCATGTTTTGTGAGTACGGTACAATCAATTCTTCAAAACCTAATTTCACCCTGGGGAGACTTAAATAATGAATAAGTGAAGTAAAGCTGCACTATAGGGTTGTTAAAAGTGTACAAAATCAGATACTAACTGAAAACTACTGTAGTATCGAAACAAAATACTCATTCGTTTCAGAACTTTTTCAGATGGTAACATAAAAAGAATACTACTATATTATTTGAAAACTAAAAAAAGAACTCCATTCTATTGAAATCAAGTTTGACAATACCAGTGCAACTTTTCTGATGGAAAGGTCTACCATCTTTTTGTCTCCATGGATGGCATTGCTTTTGCCAAGAATGTTTCACAGGAGATCTGTGCTAAAGAAAGACATCAAGTGAAGTTTGTGAAGCTTGCGTTTTGTCCGTCTGTACATTTTTAGTAAGAGTTCCTTGTAAAGTTTTATAAATGAGACCCTTCACCTGTCACTTGGCCTGGTGGCATCACCTGTTTATGTCAAAGACGCAAGATACGTGCTGCATTAAACTATCCATGGAAACTAATAGCAGGCCCGTCACGAAAATACATTTTGATGTGCGATAATATTTAAACTACTTTATGCCACAGATACAAAAAAAAGAAGCCGAAAATCCCATTAAATCCTCTTCCAAATTAACCATCATAAAAAATATGAGCTGTAATTAAAAAAAGAGCAGAATGAAACCCTTAAGTACTTAGTTGGTACTGTATAATTTATGAGTCTCTTTCTGTGTCTGAAATTTGAATATATTACCAAAAACACTATAAATATTGAGCCCCAAAGAGTATTGCTCGATAAGTTGACATAGTAATTATCGTGACAAGCCAAGTAATAATACCTTCTTGGAGAAAAGCCAGTATATTGTGCACTTTTAATAGACTTAGTGTGAGGAGGAGATGGAGAGGCTGAGGAGGCTGATAGTTCTGCTGGGGAGCTGATTGGTTGAGAGGCAACAGAAAGGTGCCCTTATCGCACAAAAATAAAACGCTGTGAATCTGTACAGCTGAACGGTAATAAATACATTCTCCATACAAAAAAAAACAGCAATAAAATGATATGTTATTGAGAAGTGAAGTTAGTCAGTGAATTTCAATCCATTTCCTATCTATTCTGCTTCTTCACACATCCATGAAACTAAATGTACAAACTGGAATCTGCAATATACTCCCGAAGTTGACTCATTGTTTACTGTGTGTCCTATCCAAACGGCACTTGTGGATTGATTTACGGAGCTGGAGTTGGGGGTGAAGCTGGGAGGTAGTGCAGCTGCCGTCGTGGTGGGGATCAAAGGGGATTCCTCGACAGGCAACAGGAGGTAAGGAGTCGGGGGGGGGGTCGAGGGGGAGGGAAGTTAATGGTTACGCCGGTGTGTCAGCTGGCTTCGAAATTGAACTTGACAGTTATGTGTGAGTGACATAAGCTAGTTTACGCTTTTACAAGTTCCAAGTGGGAGTTTTAAAGGGATGTTAATTTGCTTTAATGGTGTTGGAGAACCCTAAAAGGAACAGTAATTATTTTGGTTACATTTTATATTTGGTTTAACACTTCTACGGGAGAGATGGAAATAAGACTATAAATAGAGAGAGATTTTTCTTTTACTTTCACTGGAGCCCTTTTACCAATTGCTGTCAAGTGTTTTGCCTAAGAGCACAACGACAATATGTAGCCAGTAACTTATATGGCACCTTTACAATACAGTATTCTGTTTCGTTATAGGGCTGCAACAATTTATCGGAATTATCTACTAAAACTACTAAAAACGTTAACAAATACAGCGGTATTATTGTATCAAAACGGCTAAGAATATTTAAACATTTCAAGTTTTTAACCAAAAATACAGTTTATTCATTAATATTATTTACTTCTGCATTCAGTTGCCATATTTCAAACTTGAATTGCTTGATAATGTATTTGTAAAAACAATCTCATTGTACAGCCAATTTACAGTTCAAATGTAGGTTTTGATATTCTGCTTTTTATCAAATTAGTTAATGTAGCATAAAATTACTCTTTTTTTATTTAATCAAGTAGATTTAAAAGTAAACTCAGCAAGTAAATATTCATGTTCTTTTGGTTAAAAACAATTAAACATAAGCATTTTAATTTATTTATGGAGAGTTATAACAGTCTTAAATTGATCGACTTACTGATAAATTCTATCAAGGGCGCAATATAAAATGTAATTCTCCATCTACAGTCAATTAGGTTTCCCCTGGCAGCCCATTACTCTTCTTAATGTTCATCAGTCATATCATGTGAGGCTGAGAGGGACGCTGGTCTACCCCGCGGTTGATCACGGTGCCTTTGTAATCCATTTAGAACGTGAGCGACTAATTCCACCGAACGACAGACGCCGATCCAGATGTTATTAAAAACCACTACAGGACGCTACAGTAACAACATGCGTTTCATTTCGCTGACAGCGGTGAACTGGAATACCGCAACATAATAATCAGGAGGACAGTTTGTTTGTGAAGTAATTTTAGTGATATTTCAAAATGATAGAACAGGACAAGCGACGCCGTAGCATTTGATCAAGCCTGAAAGTTGGAGGGCGGTCTAAAATGTAATGGCATAATTCATTGGAAACGTCATGGCCTGGTTTTGTAATTCTTAATGTTTAATGTGTTCCATTTACAAAAACACAAGACTTAGTTTAAAAAAATGTGTCAGAGAGGACTTTAAATCATCTTATATTGTAGAGAGCAATGTAATAAAATACCCAACTGTATAATATAATAAATAAACAATTCTACTTCTACTAATCATTCGTCCTTACAAATACTTAATAAAAAATAAGACCTAATTTGCTACATTACTGCCAATGTCACTGAATAAATCTCTAGAACTACAACTGGTGTTGCTGAGACAACTGCTAACTACTACAGCAACCACTACTAATGCTACAATCACAACAACTACTGCTACAATTACAGCTATAACAACAAAACTACTGCTACAGTAACAACTACTGATACAACCACAACAACTACTGATACGACAAGAACAACTACTACTACCCTCCTACTGTTGCTAAAACATCAACTACAGCTACAACAACTAAACCATAGCTACAACTACAGCTACAACAACAAAACAACTGTCTTCAACAACAAAAACTGCTGTTACAAACACAACATTTACTGCGTCAACCACAACAACTGCAGCTACAACAACTACCATTACAACCAAGATAGCTACAACCACAACATTTTACAGCTACAACCAAAACAACTAAAACCAAAACAACCACAGCTACAACAACAAAACTACTGCTAGAACAACACTGCTACAACAACTACAGCTACAACCACAACTACTTCTACAATCACAACTACAGCTACAACCACAACAACTAAAGCTACAACAACAAAGCAACAGCTACAACGACTAAAGCTACAACAACTACAGCTACAACCACAAAGCTACAGCTACAACCACAACTACAGCTACAACAACAAAGCTACAGCTACAACAACTACAGCCACAACCACAACTACAACCACAACTACAGCTACAACAATAAAGCTACAGCTACAACAACAAAGCTACAGCTACAACCACAACTACTTCTACAATCACAACTACAGCTACAACCACAACAACTAAAGCTACAACAACAAAGCAACAGCTACAACGACTAAAGCTACAACAACTACTGCTACAACCACAACTACAACTACAGCTACAACAACAAAGCTACAGCTACAACAACTACAGCTACAACCACAACTACTTCTACAATCACAACTACAGCTACAACCACAACAACTAAAGCTACAACAACAAAGCAACAGCTACAACGACTAAAGCTACAACAACTACAGCTACAACAACAAAGCTACAGCTACAACCACAACTACAGCTACAACAACAAAGCTACAGCTACAACAACTACAGACACAACCACAACTACTGCTACAATCACAACTACAGCTACAACCACCACAACTAAAGCTACAACAACAAAGCAACAGCTACAACGACTAAAGCTACAACAACTACAGCTACAACCACAACTACAACCATAACTACAGCTACAACCACAACAACAGCTACAACAACAAAGCTACAGCTACAACCACAACTACAACAACAAAGCTACAGCTACAACAACAAAGCTACAGCTAGAACCACAAGTACAGCTACAACCACAACTACAACAACAAAGCTACAGCTACAACAACAAAGCTACAGCTACAACCACAACTACAACAACAAAGCTACAGCTACAACAATAAAGATACAGCTACAACAACAAAGCTACAGCTACCACCACAACTACAGCTACAACAATAAAGCTACAGCTACAACAACAAAGCTACAGCTACAACCACAACTACTTCTACAATCACAACTACAGCTACAACCACAACAACTAAAGCTACAACAACAAAGCAACAGCTACAACGACTAAAGCTACAACAACTACTGCTACAACCACAACTACAACTACAGCTACAACAACAAAGCTACAGCTACAACAACTACAGCCACAACCACAACTACTGCTACAATCACAACTACAGCTACAACCACCACAACTAAAGCTACAACAACAAAGCAACAGCTACAACGACTAAAGCTACAACAACTACAGCTACAACCACAACTACAGCTACAACCACAACTACAGCTACAACCATAACTACAGCTACAACCACAACAACAGCTACAACAACAAAGCTACAGCTAGAACCACAAGTACATACAACCACAACTAAAACAACAAAGCTACAGCTACAACAACAAAGCTACAGCTACAACCACAACTACAACAACAAAGCTACAGCTACAACAATAAAGCTACAGCTACAACAACAAAGCTACAGCTACCACCACAACTACAGCTACAACAATAAAGCTACAGCTACAACAACAAAGCTACAGCTACAACCACAACTACAACAACAAAGCTACAGCTACAACAACAAAGCTACAGCTACAACAACAACAACAAAGCTACAGCTACCACAACTAAAGCTACAACAACAACTACTGCGACAACCACAACAACTACAGCTACAACCACAGCAACAACAACTACAAATACAACAAATACAACTGCTACCAGAAACTACTGCTATTACTGCAACTATGACTACAACTAGGTGTCTACAATTAATGGTACTTCTACAATTAAGTTCAAGTCGATCCAATAAAAACAGTGAACGATGAACACAAATCTTCACAAATCTTCCCATCTATATAGACACAAATTGGGACAGTCTGGGGATGAATAGGAAACCGCAGTTCCCACTAAGTTTAGAAATCCATCTGTCTGAGCTGTCATAGACAAAACAGTGCTCGGAAAAAGTCTGGGAACTGAGAGGAGGAGGAGGAGGAGGGGGCGCTGGTGGCCCGAAACCAAGGAAAAAAAAAAAGAAGAAAAACCTCCCAAGTGACCAGCGCCTTACAAATCGCTAAATACATTTTCCTTGACACACGCTCAGTGAGGTTCAGTGGACACGAAAGGGCTCAGGGTTACAGTGGTTGATCTGTACTTGAGAAAATATGATTGTGTAGTATAGATGTGTCATTCTCTGTATATATATATGTGAAGGCAATATTCATCATTCTGAAGGGTGTAAATAAAGTCCAGAGCTGGTATTTTTGGCATAGAGTGACGTGGTTAGAAGAGTTGTGCACACTGTCTGCAATATAGTGCTGTTCAATTCATTTTAATAAAATAAAAATAAGACTCTTTGAAAAGAGAGGGGAAAAAATAATATTATTTAAGGTTGGTAAAATGCTCAAGCAGTAGGTTAGAATTAAGGGATGACATTTGGCAAGTGTAACTATAATTCATTTTATATTAATTATTGTGTTCATATCTTACTGCCATTGCGTTTGTGTGCTTGTTGGTGGTGTAGTGGTTTAAGACGTCGCACGTATGTGGTTGTGTTACCACCTCGGAGTTGTGGGTTTGCTTCCTATTGGGCTCAACCATTTGCTGAATCTCTCCCTTGCCCATTTCATACAGCCATCCTGTCGAACAAAGCCATCTGGAAAGAAAAACTTGACAAAATCTTAACAATATATGTAAAACAAAGAAACATTTGCCATGTAGGACAAGCGTGTTTGGGTCGTCTTCGCATTCACAGGTTTGTAATCCAGATGCCCTTCCAAATGCAACCGTCCACATATTGACTTGAGCGATATGGGTGAAATGTGGGACTGTCATTGCTATGAAATCATAATTTTTAAACATATAATTTAGGTAAGATATTTACCAAATAGTCCCAGTATAATTTCTCTGTAACAGGGAACAAAACTCTCCAAATCTCACACTCGTTTGTTTACACAATCCGAACACTTCTTCACAACCCTAAAAAAACTACAGCGGCATGAGTGAAATTTTAAAATTCTGTTATTCTCCTGACGTGGCATCCAGGAGACGAGCCGCAGAAAACGTGTAAGTGACAGCAGCGTGGCAGGAGCGTGTCAGTGCACGACGTGACAAGTGATGGAGTGAGAATAGGATGAGGGGAAGCCGGAGAAGAAGCAGACAGGAGCGAGGAGGGGAGCGCGTGCCAAGCGTTGAGGGGACTGTGCCGACGTGAGCGGGACTGTGGGGAACTGAGGATGAGTCAGAGAGACAGGAGCTAAGGGGCATGTGTTACGCTTTACAGGCGATTTAAAATGATTCGGAATACCTTTTGCACTATATTTCAGGTTTTATAACTTTAAACAGTGGAAGTGTATGGAACATGTCTTGAGGTTCTATAGGCAATACAGCATTTTAGTCAGAGGGGTTCAAAAGACGCAAAAAAGAATGGCGCTTGTGACTTTCCCAAGCTGATCATCGTGGAAGTGCATTCTGGTATCTCATGTCCATGTAGAGCAGCCAACTGGAGAGTTTTCAGCTATTCAGGAGGAGACACCTTCAGCTTAGATGATTACTCAAACATGCGCGAATAAAAAAAAACACAACTCCAGGTATGTTTTTGATGAGTGATAACATTATGACTAGCAAAGTCAATTTAGTATGCAATGAGATTTTGAAATACATGGATTGGTGATAAATTTGAAATAAATATGACATAAATGTACAAATGACATTCAGTAATCACCTTATTCTGAAGTTGCCGTGGGTGCCGCCATCTTTTTCCGTTGTAGTTTACATGGAGCAGGCGAGGTCAACAGAAAATAAGTTCTACATGGACTAAAAAGCCAGGAAATCAATGCGTAGCTGCACGTTTTTGCACGTGTACATTAAACATTTTAGAGAAAACAATCTACTTTATATAATGTTTTAGCGAGAGACTTTTCCCTCGATAGCCATTTGCGCAAACGCTGTTAGCGTTTACTACAAGAGTGGGAATCATAGACATATAGAGAGGCAAAAGTGGGCGGGACAAAATAAGGTGAATATAAAAAGGCTCAGATATTCATTGACGTGAAATTCTCTATCTCCAGTTGCTTCAAACTCGATTACTTGATTAGCCCATCCTACTTGAGTTACATAAAATCGAACATGGTTGGTTAGCTTTTATCTCAGGTGCCTGAGTGATTGACAACATGAGCACTGAACGCCGTCTGCTAATTATATGTCTACGATGTTACAGTGGTACAGGTACTTTAAGTGCAGAGTTTGGTGGTCTCCCTTGGTTACCTTAGATTCTGCTAATTTTCCCCATTAACTCATAATATGCACAATAGGCTTAGGCTACGAACCTCCAGCTATGTACTCCGGACAAATCTTCTTCTAAAATATATTTCTTTATCCTAAAATGGTGGCGCAATTCATCAACTCTCAGTACAAATAAATAAAACATGTTATATTTTACCACAGCAATGGCTCTGACAAATATTGTTGTAACCTTTTGTGGAAATAAGTCGACTGAGTAGCCAAACCTCCTCCTCTATCATGACAATGTGACAGTAAGCCAAACAAAGCCGAACACCCAGGTCAGCTACTCAGACAGGAATCCGCAGGAACAACTGACGCTGGGCTCCAATTACCCAGAAAACCCTCCTCCTCCTCGGGCACATGGCGCTGGGCTGAGCCATGGTCCTGACAGGTGCGGAGAAGAGTGCTAAATGAATGAGTAGGTGGTCCGGCCGCCATCACACAGGCTTTCATATATTGCTTCTGGTTAGAATTTATTGCTCTTGTTGGCACCATGTTGGCACTATTCCCTCAATGTATTTTGCTAAGTAACACAGTCGGGAGTCAAGACAAGGTTTATAACTCCCACAAAGAATATACTGAGAGGTTTACACAGTCTAGTTAAAAACAAGACAATTTCAAAAAAAGGTTTTGGTTAAACAGTTGCTGTTTTAAAGTGCCATGAAAAGGCAAGCCCTGCCAGGTTTCAAAGGCTTGAATATTTCGGGCACATGCAGAGCTTTAGAACAGCTTTTCAAACGACACACAGAGAATCCAGTCTCATCCAATATGACATTGCGACAAATCAGACTCTTTCTTTGAAGTTTGTGATTGATTAATGCTTTACATTTGAATGAAGACAAAGCAGAGCAGTCTAGATAGTGCTTTTACAAAACTGTGGGGGAATTGATTTAGGTCAATCTTGCTTTGTATGTCCCGAAAATGAAAATAAAATAGCATTGTATTGTGCTTTACAGGTTTGACGAAGCCTCACAAAGCGCTACATTATTGTCATCATTCACTCCACACTTTTTTCTGTAGCCACGGCTGCCCTAAGGTAGACAGACCGAAGCAAGGCCGCCAATCTGTGCCATTGGCCCTCTCGGAATGACACTCACGCACAGTCATACTAGGCAAGGTGGGTGAAGGGTCTTGCTAAAGGACACAACGTCACAATTTGATCTAAGCGGACCTTCGAGGTGGACAAGTGCCGTGACCACTGAGCCACAGTCGACCCAAATGATGCTATAGTCGTTAAATTAAGTGAGTTTGTTTATATTAGAAACAGGGAAGTGCTCCTTCCTGTTTTCATGGCCATCCACCCTCATCAGGATTGTTGACAATACATCTAATTCAAATGATGTGCGTGAAACTGCTAAAAAAAAAAAAAACCTCACACGTAAACATCATTTTAACTTGTGAAGTACTGAATTATTGCAGAAATGAAGCATATTCTGATTCAGGCAATCCGACTTGAAAAACTGAACTGAAATATAACAAGTATTTATATAGCAATAAATGATGTGCTGTTTACTACACCCGGTGAATGATGCAAAGTAATAATCCTTTGTTATGAACACTGAAATAGGGTAAAGTAAGGTTATGTCAGTAGCAAAAAAGTTAATAACACTTTCGAATTTATAGCTAGCTTGGGGCTCTTGACTAAATATTGTTTTCAAGCATATGTTTGTAATAAAACAGAGGAACACCATTAAAACGTCTAAACACAAATTACAACGGAATATCTGTGGGCAATGAGCAAATAGTAGCTTGTTGTGGATACATAAAAGTTTGGCAAGTCTGAAAATGGTAAGTTCTTGGTTATTCATAGAGAATTCAAGTGGTACGTCTATGTAATATCCACAAGTAAACAGTGAGTAAACAATGTGCACTGAAGGGAAGATTTCAGCGCAAAACAGAAGCTGGCTGACTGGCAATTATTGCTCTAAATATTGGACAATTGCAGAGTTTTGCTCATTTGGAGTGTCTCTCCTAGTTTAACTGGAGTATAGTGAATACATGCACCATTAGTCTGACAAAGAATCCAATTATCGAGTCGCGTTAGCCAGCTAGTTCTGCACACAGGTTCTAGAAGGATTTTTGTAATTTTCAATGGTTTGGAAAGTGCATTGGCCTTGGTTGCCATATGTTTAAACGCTAAATATTGGTTTTCAATATGAATGCTAATGAACAAAAACAACATAGACATTTATTCCCCGTCATTAAACACAAAACGTTGAACATTTTATTCTTCCAAAGTCCAAACCCCATGCTTTTATTGTCAGATAATTTGAAATAATTGGATCTTGATTTGATTCAAATCCTAAAATTACTTTTCCAGACCTACGTTTAGCCAATTTATGTATTTCAACCACGATTGTTCATTTAGATGGAATTATGAATGTTTGAATTTAAAACTTGGGCATTAATAATTTTGGCTTGGTCTGTCCTTTTCCACTAGCTAGGAGTTAGTATTTTCATCATCTTTGTACTCTAATTTTGAAAAAATAAAGTACATTTTAGTATAACTATAACTGAGAATGACACAATCTCTCTGGGTGTAGTCTGCATGTTCTCCCCGTGTTACCGTGGGTTCTCTTCTCTCTGGGTTCTTCCTCCCACCGTCCAAAGACATGCATGTTTTAGGTTAATTTGTCATTCTAAATTGTTCCTAGCGAATGAATGTGAAAGTGAATGTACGACAAGCTGGCCCCTGTTCAAGGTGTACCCCGCCTAAGGCCCAAAGTCACCCCTAACCTAAAGGGAACAAGTCGTAGAAAAAGAATATAACTGAGTAAAGCGATTTGTCATTATCTTGGAAGCTTTATTAACCTGGACATTGTTTTTTCTTTTGTAAATTTCTTTCTAACATCCCAGCATTTACTCTGTACTTGAGAATGTTTGCATATTTTATGGCTTTACTTAACTTTAGTACTGAGTTTAACAAGTATTAAGTGTTGAACTAGTCAGTCAAATGAAGACTTCTAATGTGCATAGAGACTTCTAACCAAAAAAGGTAAAAGATTCTGCCTGAAAGTTTTAGACAGCGAATCTTTCTTTTTGGTATTTTGATTTAAAAATACAGTTGTCTCTGTGGTAAAACGTCTTTTGGCATTTGTTTAGAGGCTGTATAGTCCAGATAACAATTAATGATTAGGCGCTATTATTCTTATCAATCACCGCACTTCTTCACTTGAATAATAATATTTTATGGCTACAATTTTTGCCTATATCCTACACGCCTCTAACCATTTATGCATTTATTTGAATTAAGACAGTGCATATTAATCAATGTGTCAGCAGCAGCTTCAACATAGCACAAAAGCTACATTTTGTCTGATGTCTAAGGCAGGTGAAGCGTCAGAAGTTGAAAGCGTCCTCCAAAAAAAGCACAAGATCGTCTATAGGTGTATGACTAGTTTGTTTTCGACAAATTTTTGAGAACTGATTTGGAGGTTGGGTATTTGAAACTCCCAACCTGCACGTAAACGACATTACAGCCATGAAACACATCACACTTTGATCACTGTTCTCCTTCACTCCACGCCACCTCCCTGGGGCTGCCTTTCACCCAGCACCGGTCCAACCCTCCGCCACGGGCCCCATCTCTCAGACTGGGGAGGAAACCCACTGATGCGGCAACCCAGGAGTGATTGCGCGCCTTCTTACGGTCATAAATACTGTGAGCTGAGGTAGCCCCGGCCCGCTCCTGATCCATGCTGTGGTCAGCGAGCCTTGGCCGGTCTTCCTACCCGATTCACTGATTCCCGCTGCGGCTAAATACACCATTAAGATCAGGCGGAGTGACAAGGTGTACCCCGGGACGCCAATGAAAATGATGAGTAAATGGTCGGTAAGAAAAGTGAGCGGAGCGAGAGGAGAGAATGCATGCTGTGCTGGTTAAATAGATGCTAAATTAAAGGGAATGTATACTGTCTGTTGGGTTTTTTCGGCTTTGTAATAAAAATTTGATGCAACAATAAATGGTCAATACATTGGCTTGTATGTGTGCTGTGATCTAACTCCTAGGTCATCCAAGGGCCGGCAGTAGATCAGTTGGACGAGTGCTCGTCCGCTGATCCGAAGGTCAGTGGTTCGAAATCCCGCTAAAATCCACTAAACCTGCACGGTTTGGTAAAAATATAATTGAGATTTTTCTGACCAAACTGTGATTAGATTTGCGATTTATTTTTTAATAACCACGAGAATTGACAAAAAGACTGAAATTGGAATAAACTAACAACAGAATCAAGTGTTTTGGAATTCTTTTGCCGCTTTTTGTCACATTTTTGTCGGTTTTTGTCATGTTTGGTCGCTTATAGGAGTCTTTGCGTAGCTTATAGTTGTGTTTGTGTCGCATTAAGTCACGTACTGTTTGTCTCATTTTAAACATATTTTTGGCATGTTATTGTCGCTTTTAGATGCATTTTTGTCACTTTTAGTCACGTATTTGTCACTTAAAGCCATGTTTTTGTCACTTTTAGTCATATTTTTGTTGTTTCAGAACAAGTTTATACAAACCTAAACTACAAAGTCAGAAGTTATCAAGCAGAGTAAAAAAGGATTTTTTTTTGTCTGTGAAGGAAATTATTGTACTTGCAGCCTTTGCAATTTGCTAATTATGTCCATTGAAATTGCGATTTTGAATCGATTTCGATTAATCGTGCAGCCCTTGACACCGCCCCTGTGTGTGAATGAGTGAGTGGTTCCTTAAATATTACCATTCACCCTACATCACAAAGCTGTGCCCACGTTTCTGGGCACTTGCATTTGTATGTCTGCAACTCAAAGGTGCACTTTATAGCTTTTCGGCTGGAGGGTCCACCACATGCTTGCCTCCTAGAGGTGTTACTGCTTTGCCTGGATTGTTCCACAGTATGGCATTGAACGTATCTACCTCCATAAAGAGAAACAGTTGACGCCACAAGGTCAAGCTACAGGTCACAATCTGTGGAGAGCCCATTCACAGCATGAATACGTGTTTATTTCTTAGTAATTGAATAAATGCAAGATAGATAGAAAAATATACAACAGATGACCAAAATAATTGCAGCCTTTGAGATTGGATGATTACAACTATTTAATTCTGTTTTGGCTCGTGTCACTTTGGACTCAACACCAAGGAACACAAAAGCACATTCTTGGAAACAGTGTCTGATGCCCTCTGCTGGCAACAATGAGCAGTGAAACCTTTCAAAATGATAAATTAGCAGCAAGGCTGTTTGAGGTTTGATTTTTGATGTATCAAATTAGGGAATTCAGAGGTGCAATGATTTGGGAATTGGGTAGATAAATAGCAAGGGCATCAGAAGTAAAAACTTTGCCAAATCACTGTGCCCTGGTTTGCCGTGATGGCTCTAAATCAGAGAAGGCAAAAGCCAGAGGAAATGTAAAAAAGATCAGAATCAGAATCAGAATTACTTTTATTTATCCCCAAGGGGAAATTCTTTAAGATGCTAGGTTATCTGACAAAAAGGGGGAGAAACAAAATATTATACCATTGCTGAAAGCATGAAAAAGTAATTTCAGCAGAATATTACTCTTTTGTTGCCATGTCAGAAAACCTCAAATCCTCCGATCTTAGCATTTCTATTCCGTCCTTATCATCAGTTGTTATGTGCTGTTGTTATCCCACTCGCCACATGTATTTTCTCTTGAGTGATGGAAGAATAAAGAGCCTGTGAGTAACACGTCAGCATGCGGGGCCACAATGACAAACAAATGTATGCCATTGAAATGCCCAGATTCACTGACGCTATCAGGCTTTTAGTGCGATAAGCCCAGCAAAGCAGACTGCAGACGAGTGATGTGCAAAAGCTTATCCGCTATGGCTCCATGGCAACACTGGTGCTTTCTGAAGACGTCAAAACACTTCCTCAAAACATCTGCTGGTTTAGGCCCGCGTTTGATGTGCTCTGCATTTTCAAAAACAGATCATTTTCCAAGAGCGGACAAAGACACGCGATAGAAACCGATTCAAAGGTGTAAATAAGTGGTATTTTGATAACTTTTTATGTCATTTTGTGTTTGTACCTACATTTTGACCGTACGTGAAGAACATGTTTCAGCTTCTCTCGTTCTGATTTTGAACCATGACAGAGAAACAACTGTCTCGGTCGTAGATAATCACAGGCAGTCTACATAGTTCTCATCCAACATCTGATTGGATAAAGTTTTCTGTCCATGGCAATTGCTTCCTTATGGTTCTTATTCAAGGAAATACTGTATAACGTACAGGGCAGGTACTATTTAGCCTATTATTTTTTTTATCTATGTATAATTTTTTTAATAGCTGCCTTTAGAAAATAGTCTATTAAGTAAAAAACATCTTTCGAACTAACTTTTGTGATGCTACTCGGGTGGCAAAGCTCTCAAAACAAAGCTTTTAGCATACATTCATTAATTTAAGATTTTATATTTATTTTTTTTGACAAATTCACATTGCCTTCTACTGCCACGTCACTGAATAATTCTACAGGCGTTTTATGCACTTTTCATTTTGCCACATTGCTATAAAAATGTGTGGACAAATATGCAATAGTAATTCACAATACCTGAATTCCATTAAACAGTTATTTAAATCTAAATGTTTATCAGAAGCAGTTTAAGATTCTTGGTTGAAGTATAGACATAATTGACCCTTTGTTGTGCTCCACTGCCTGCTGTGTGCCGTCGCCCAGCCCTGCACATATCAGCACATCTCACATAATGATCACAAGGCAGTTTATTAGAAAGAATGGTGATGTGTTCCAGGACCAGAACAGGCAAATGGATTATGGGAAGAAAATAAACTGGTTTGGGTAACGGTGATTTGTGACAGTAATAACACCGAAACAAATGCCATACGTACAAATGGAAACTGTCTGCGCACAACTCATATAGCAATGAACACTGCCATTTTTTCCCATTTATAATAGCAACCCACCTCATTCCGAAAAGGTTAGATGTAGGTCTAATGAATATATGGTTTGGAACTGTGCTGTTACAGATGGATATTTTGCCACCCACACAAAGTGCCTTATGGTCAGTGGACAGATAGTTAGTGAACTTGCAAAGATGAATTTTGGATATCATGAATGTCACATCATTAGAGCAATGGGCCTCACACATGTACAAAGGTGAACCTGAATAAAAAGAAAATATAGACCAATGACTGTGATATTGTTATGAAATATGTTTATCCAGGAACAGCATGAAATATTTATGTAGTGCCAAATGAAACAGTTTAATCCAATAATAATAAATACATTTTAAAAAACTATAAACTAACTATAAAAAAACAAACAAAAAATCTGTAATTTAAAGTATCCTTTAACTGTCCAGTCATTCAAAGCTGCTGTGGGCAGCAACAGTGCAACATCCTGGGAACAATCTCCAGATCGTGAGCCAGGCTTGGTCAGGACCCCTAGATGGAGGATATTTTACCTATTGTGCAAGTTTTGTATGGAGGAACCAGAGAAACCCTCGCAGACACTGACAGACATGTACAAACTCTGCATAGAAAGAGGAGAGGATAGGAGAGGAGAGAGTGCAGGCCATGCACCAGAAGTCTAAAACTGTTTAAACAATGTTAATATTTTCTACCTGCACTGTTCTGTTGCATTGTTCATGGAATTTTGTAGAGGTGACAATGAAGTGGAGTACTTTCTCGATCCACAGAGATGTTTTTGCTTTTTCCAATCGATTGGTTAATTGGTCATGAAAGGTTCTAATATCAAACTGTGATCGGAGGTAAAAGTACAACACTCCAACTTCATGTAAACAACAAATCTTGAGCTAAACATACATACAGTGTGCATGTTCGCCATTAAGGTCCCATGGGTGTCCGCTGATGTCATGTGAGTCCGAAGGTGACCCACCACTGACCCTGGAGCCTATAGGATTACAGCAGAGGTGGAATGATGCTCCGGCTGAACTGGCCTGTGAATAATAAATGATGCGGAACTAATGATGGCAGTTGGGTTGTGTGCACAGGTTACATACAGCACAGTGCAGTGTACATAGGGAGGAGAGCCGTCGCTGTGTGTTTTACAGGCTCAGGGTAATTAAAGGGAGAGCTTTATGGTGCGAGTGTAAAGTAGTCAGCAGCTCAGAGGGGCAGTTAAATGTCCCCACAACCACATGTCAGGACAAACACGGCACAAATCTGTCAACTAGATGCATGGGGACTGACACAGAAGGCTGAAGAAGATATTAAAGCTTGATTGGTGGCTTTAAAGGGTCCATAAGGTTTGACAGTGCAAATACAATGCATATATTTAAAGTAAGAGAACCATCAGGTCCATCATTAGGGGTTATAGAAACATTCTGCAACGAAAATGTCTAGAATTTAACTGATGAACACTGTTCTATAAACATAATAGATCTTGGGATTGAACATAAAAGACAAAAAAACGTTATTAGCAAAATCTGTGGCGTTTAAGTCTTCATAGGTTTCTTTCTGCGCAAACTGAATATTCTATGAGGTCTGACAATGCAATCGCAATTTCTAAAGAAGTAAATACTGTTATAGATTCGTTGACGTTTTGACCACAAATGGTTTGCTGTGAGCGGTAAAGTAAAATAGAAAAGAAAATCATGGGCATCTTTAGTATCGATTTCTGGATTGATCCGGCCACGCTTTGACTAAGAAGAGGCTCCAGGGAAGATATTTTTTCCCAATTTCTTGCAATCCCTAAAGGCTATACAACTGTTCAATTAGTCTGTTCTTAACATTATATGAAAGCCATAAATTAGCCTTGCACTTGACAGTACAACAATAGCGACACGTATTTATAACTTCTGTTACAATTGAATCTATGTAATCAGATATTTAATCAGGGACGGCTCATCATTAAGGCAACAGGTGCGACGCACCGCCAGCAAAAAAAGGGAAAAGTAAGAGAAAAAAATACTCTTAAGTGGTGTTATTGAAGTTCACATACTTGTCCAATCAGCAGAGCCGGCGTTCATAGTCCCGCCCCTTTTGGTGCGATCTCTGCCTTGTCTAAAATCACATCAGCTGCTCTCATTCAATCTAATGTAAGAGCAATTTTTTCAAAGTTCCAGCTTTTCAATGCAGTCTAATAGGAGAGTTGGGTGCTCACACGTAAACACTGTCGTCATGTACGTGTGCGTGACTACGGAAGTCATGTTCATCAGTTGATGTCAAGGCTACTTTTCCAAACATGGACATGGATGGATAATATGTTCCGAAAACGTTTTCTCTTTGAAAAAAAGTTCCTTTTAAGCGGTGCTCGAATTATTAACATCAAGCAAGTTTCTTCAAAATGTGGTAAATTATAAAATCGTGGATGGTCAGAGTGCAAACCCTAGCTAACGTGACATAACCCATGCTTTCTTTTTCTGCCCCTGTCTCTGGTTTGACCCTGGCAGCGGTGGCACTGCTCATAGACAGAAATAAGCAGACGAGAAGTTCCACGCTCATCGATCACTTAGCTACTTGGCTGGTCAGGTATGATTTGAGGGACTCCTGTGGCAGTCCGATGTATTGTTAGCAGTAGCCCGCAAGTGTGTCAGCTGGTACCAACTCATCACCACATTAAGGAAGTCAAAGCCTGTTGAGTGTATAAGCTATTTTATGTGTTAATGTGTTAATATATATGATGATCACTGTAGTGTGTAACACTGGCATCCGTGCTAAAGGCTAACAACTTTAAGTAGACATTTCTGATCTTGTGTGCTTTTTCTAAGACTAGCGACCATAAAACATTGTCTTTTATGTGTTACAGGTGAGGAGAGCAGATAGATGGCAGAAATATAATGATTATGATTATTCTGGTGATTCTTATTCATTTGTGTGTATGCCATGTAGTGGGTTAAAGTGGTATTGTGTTGAATTGCTTGTGAGCTTTGATCCCTTTGACCTGGACATGGCATTGAAAATAGCACCCCCAGTGAAA
This sequence comes from Rhinogobius similis, assembly GCA_019453435.1. Lineage (NCBI taxonomy): Eukaryota > Metazoa > Chordata > Actinopteri > Gobiiformes > Gobiidae > Rhinogobius > Rhinogobius similis. The sequence continues at coordinate 30,768,794 of CM033631.1, forward strand.
TTAGGCAGGAGCCACCACTGTATTTAATATAAGTTTTTAGGTTGTAGTCGTCTAAAGAAATTCTTCGACTAAACCCAAGCCTTGTTGATCAGTCGATTGACTTATGGGAAAGTGGCGCGAAAAGACGACAGCTGCGCAGGAGATCATGCAAAAACATATTATTTACAACATATACAAATGTATTCATGTAAAAAATCTAATTAAACAATGATTGACTCCCAAATCTTCATCTAACTCACTCCAGGCCTCCTCCTTTCTGCTGTTCCACACACACAAAAAAACAAAAACGTATAATCTAAATAAAATAATTACTCGACTCGTACCAATTTTGGTCGAAGGATTAATCTAATGTATTTTAGTATTTATTTATCAACAAATTTAATTTTCATTTTATAATCAATTGCTTATGTATTTTAGTCTAATTTTAGCTGATGAAAATTATAATGAATCCATAAGACATGTAATCAAGAAAAACAAATCAAATTATGAAAAATATATTGCATTTCTTTCCTTATGCACAAACTGGTTTCTTGGACATCTGTTATGGGGGTCTGCAAGTTATAAATTGACCAAAATATCAAAATATCTGGCAAGTTTGTCAACGTTTTTGTCATAGTTTTTTTGCTTGGAATGTTCCACAGGGTGTGGAACATTATTTAAGTACTGATGTTAGATGCTAGAAAAAAATGCATCCAAGGGCTCACCTCTTCAAATATCTGACCTGCAACTGCAGCTGCAACTGCCTGGTAGAAACACTGCTTGTCTCCATGAGATATGTTTTATTGCCATACTGTGGAACATTCCAGGCAAAGCAATAACATTTCAGTGGAGAGAAGCAGATTTTAGGGCTTCCACCAGAAAAGTTGCACTTTAAATCATAAATGATTACTTATTTTTTCAGAAAAAGAATGACAGACAAAAACAAACTGAACTCTGTATATGGACTGTTAAATGGTAAAATGTTAAACCTGACCTGAGCCGAGTGAATGCTTCCGACCACAGTGTTAGTGTTCTTGTGTTGTGGTCGGGGTCACATGGAAAGGGCAGCTTGCCTCGTAAATTATTGATCAGGTCATCAGTCTTCAGCTTTGGGTGGACGGGCCGAAGCTTTGTATAACAGTCCACTGCAGAGCGTTATGGGACCAAACTGATCACTGAGATGGAAAACAAAACAAAAAAGACATGAGATTTGAACAATGTAAAATCTCGGGGTCTTCTAGTTTGGGGATAAATCTACCTATAACCTATAAAAAGTCTTACTTACTCTAATAATGTTAAGGTTGACTAGAAGCAGAAGGTACTCAGACATTAGTCCTATGCTTTGATCTCAGCAACGGCTTCAGGCTCAGAAAACAGACTTTAAATCAGCTCTGCTCGTGTTCAAGTCTCTCCATGGCCAAGCACCAAAGTACATCTCTGACATGTTAGTGCCATATGAACCATCTCAGGCTCTGAGGACCTCAGGGATGGGCCTCCTGCAGGTGCCAGAATCAGAACTAAACATGGGGAATTAGCAGCTCAGTTTTTTGCAACTAAAATACGGAACAGTCTTGCAGAATATGTGAGAGAGGCCTCTGACAATGTTCAAATCTAGGCTCAAAACAAATTGGTTTATGCCTATGACTAAAATATTTTTAGTAGCATTTTTCTTTTAAAATTAATTTCAAACTGATTATGTACGTTTTCATGCATTAGTGATTTCATCTTGTACAGTGATTTTATGCGTTTGTGTTGTGATCTTAATGTATTTTTCCATGTCTAAAGCACTTTGAACTACATTTTGTCTGAATGGGGCTCTACAACAACATTTTTATTGACTGATTTAGGCCAATTTATTCATTGTCCCAACATAGTGAATTAATATTTCAAATTATGAGTTTATTCTAGTTCAATACTATCTCCATGAGACAAGCAGGTGGAAAGTTACAAAGTGCACCTCAATAAATGTGTTTGTCATTGACATGTCAGTATTCAATATCATTCATATAGTGTGATTATAACCTATTAAGATTATTGTATTAACAGTAAATACATCATAAGGCTAAACATTTAGTGACTGGATATTGCACGTCAAGTGGAAGATCAATATTTTTGACAATCGCTCAAAATCTTAAATAAAAAACTTAAATTGGGCGTGTTTTAGGCTCATGTGGGAGAACCTGAAAGAAAACTATTCAGACACGAGGAGAAACTGCACACTGTCTAAAAAAAAAAAAAAAAACCCAAAAACTAAATGACTAAATTCTCACTACTATTGGCCGGTCACTAGTCCCCTGCCCGTTTATATTTAACCGTCAGGAGGCAGATTAGGACAAACTGGGAGCAGGAAATCTGTTCTTTGTTCTTCCTGCCGTCTGTGTGACAGTGGTTACATAAGCCGGCCTTTCCTTACATAAGCATCATTAGTCAGCGCTAAATTTCAAACTGCTAAAATGCATTAGAAAAGCTAAGGGTCACTCACTGCTGCCCAGTTCTAAAAATCTAAGTACTTTTGTTTTGTAGCAACAGCGGTGCTAATCCCCCGGGACAATCCTATAGCACAGAAGGAGCCGTGCAAAGCCAAGTATGAGACACGCTGTTTTTTGGATTTTTTGGGGGAAGATTATCCCAAATAAAGTCGCTCGGCAGGGTGAAGATTTCGTGTCGGCTGTGTTCGCTGCGTACCTCTGAGCAGCCTCCGAGCACATGTCCGTACACATCTGCGGTGGTCAGTCAGACGCTCTGCCAAGGCTTACAAGTGACCAGCTGGTGTCCAAATCATTATACGGCCGGAGCTGTGCACTGGGCAATCCGATTCACTTTGTTTCCATGACAAATTAGTTGCAGTTACAGTAAAAGCTGTACAACTAGTGTGTTTCATTGGCCTGGCAAAAATATCAAATGGGCCTCGCAAAAATGTATGTTATCACTGCAGAAAATATATCAGAATTAGCTATGAGTACTCATTTGTTTCTCTATTTGAGATTAGGAATGTTGTAGCTGTGTTATAAGGAATGAATAATATTAGAAATCCTGAATAATTTTAACAGAACAAGCAAATGTATTCAGAAAACGTAATCATTGGTATTTATTCTTAAGCACCGTGATTGTCTCAAAATTGAATTGAAATTGTAACACGTTTGTTTTGGAAATGCTAAACGAGAAAATAGTCTACAATAAAGTGTTGGAGTTATATTGCTTGATTGGTTCTCCTGTCCTGTTGTGTGGCGAGGTATGTTTTATGTCCTGTAATTTTTGGCTACCTATTGACCTTATTCCCTAATGTTTTTGCCACAGATCCGCACTGCTGTAGTAAAAGCACTTCTGGTTTGTCAAGAACCCCATGCATGCAAATGGCGAAAGAGAGAAAAGTCTCGCAGCTAAAATATTATATCAAGTAGATTAATTTGTGAAAAATGTTTAATTACACACACAACAACACGACAGCAGTGCACTGATTTCCTGAAAATGTCTTTTTAGTCCGTGTAGAACGTATTTTCTGTCGAGGTCGTCTGCTCCATGTAAACTAAAACAACGGAAACAAGATGGCGACGCCCACAGCAACTTCCATAATTAATTGAATAAGGGGGAAGTAATCAGGTTTTTTTTGTATCAATTATTGTCTATCGTGTGTTGAAGAGTCGTGTATATTGTGGATGGCAAATTTACTCAAATAAACTTGTGGAACTTGTGGATAACACGTGTCTGAGATGTCGCACACACTGTAACCATAGCGGACCACGCGCAAGGCAAATTCTGGCGGCTGTAATGCAAAAAGAAATAAAGAAAACTTACAGTGCATTCCATTCATTAATTTATGTTAAGTGATATTTCTGGAGGTTTTCAATTTGCCTTGGAGCCCTACAGAGCTGGGAAAAATCTACTTTTTCCTACTCAGCACCACGTCCAAGGAATATTTTATTAAAAGATCTTTGAGATTCTGAATCTGAATGGGGCTCCCTGCCTAAATAAAGCCAAAACATTTCTGTGCAACATTACATTTTCGCACCACTTATGATAGATACCCATTATATTGTATGAATTTTGTGACGGTAATCCAAATAAATATTCGTTTTTGTCAATATTAGCCACCGCTGTCACTTCTAGATGTCTGAGATAAGTCTTTTGATATGTCTTTTGATGTGCCCTTTAACCCTTGACCATTGAATTGAAATCACTCCGCCCACACATGGTGAAGTGGCAGATGGATGAGGCGCGGTCAGTCCTGATACATCACATTTACAACAGTGAGACGGACAGGAGGGCATGACTTTCACCGCTCACCTCCCCTCACCCTGTATCAATGCAAACACCACACAAAGCCCTTTTTAACACCACAATCAATATAAATGTCGTGTATTCCTGAAGCCTTTGTTGCCATAAGCCCAGGACTCGATTCTCAAAAGTTCCATTGGATCGCTGTCGTCGGAGAACTCAAACTGTCAGCCTTTCCTTCCTTTTAAGCCTGGCACATTTATTATTTACTTTAAATTAAAGGGGAATGTATTTTGCAAAATCGACTTTGATGAGCTTTTAAGCTCTTTATAAAAGTTTTAGCTCAATTTTCTTTCATTGAGGCAGGCGTTCTGCAAATTAGCTGCGCTGCTTTCTGCCATTTCAAAACGGTTCACTACCCATTTCGTCCAGAAGGGGGCACTCGAGTTAAATCAATATGTAAACAAGAAATGGAAACAAAATTATAAACAGGCTGAAGAGTGAAATGACAATTATGATTATGTAAGCAGAATTTTGTAAAATACCAGTATTAATTAGCTGTTGTAATCACATTCAAACTGTGCACAATGGGAATGATTCACTCTGACAGGCAAAAACAATTTAATTTCTGTTACTTATTTATTTTTGCACAGTTAGAATTAGATTTGCAGCATTAACACCTACAATTAATAAATTCATGTACAAGTCAATGCCAGACAAATTCAAATTCAAGGCAAAGCAATGAGGCAAGCAGGTGGTAGACTCTTCAAATTCTTTAACAGAATTTCTTTTTACTCCCGACTCTCCTCTTCTCCAATATGACATTCCATTCACTATCCTTGTGCCTCATTCACTTCACCCCATTTAGCCGCACCGGAGCTTCGGACAAATCAGCACATTTCCCCGGCTCTTACGTTCAGCCTTGTTAACGGCAAAATAAAACGGAAAATTAATACAAACGAGCAACGGTGACTCTGTGTCCGTGTAATCGTTCTGTTCCATCGTTCTAACAGCGTTGTCCCCTGAAAGCGTTCCAAAAGCAATGAGGGAAGCCAACATTTTGCGCGACTTTAGCTGTATAAAGGTGTATAATATTTATTTGACGCGTTAGACTAAAAAGCATTTGGGCGGGGAGAGTTTAACGGTCTGGATTTAACGTTTGAGTTCACATTTTACTTCAAATAATATCTATGTGAGTGTGATGACTTGTTTTGGAGAGCTTGGTTTCCTTTAGTGCAACAGGCTTGGATTAAGGTGTTTGTTGCTCACTGCAGGCAACAGTGGGGAATTGAGAGAGTATATTTTATTCATGCTACTTAGAGTGATTATTAGCATGGCGGCATTACACAGACAAATTAACGATTTGGCTAACCAGTTTGGAAGCTGTTCGTTATTATAGTTTTTTAGTGCAACCAACCAACGACATGACATCATACATTCATACAACTTTACAGCTTTCAGTTTTAGTGGATGAGAACCATAATGAAGTAACAACCAGGGATACACAATTTTATTCAATCTAGGGCTGTACAATTTATTTAAATCAAATCGCAAAGGTCACAATTTTTAAAGTTTATCCTGCACAAACAACAAATATGTTTTATTTAACACTGTAGTTTAGATACGCAATGTTCTGAAATACATATTTACCTACGTTTGTCAGTTCATATTTCAGTGTTCTGGTCAATTCTCCAGTGCGCGGTTAAAATGTGAACAGTATCCTATTATTAAAACCTAAATGATAAATCTAATCGCAATATTGGTCCGAATAATCACAATTAGACATTTTCCCCAAATTTTGCAGCCCTTATCCAATCAGAGAGGTTGTTGGTTGAGAACCATGTGGAAACAACTGCATGTAACTATCCCACAGTAAGAGAAGGGACTGGGTGGGCGGCGCTTATTCTGAAACATGTTCTTTGCGCAAGGTTCAAAATTGAGGAGTTTAAGTTAATACTGAAGGTAAACACATATCAGGACAATATTTAACAAAAAGAAAAAAGTAGAATGCCAGCTCTGTCATATTTTAAGCTAGAGGCCAAGAAACAGAAGTATTTTTAAGGCAAATGTTAAGGTCCATTATTATTATTTTATATAATGCAACTATTTTTTCCTTATGCTTTCAAACTTCTTACCATGTGCAATCTTCTTGTTGCTTTTGTAATCTTCAAAGCACACATTTCTGAACCATTTGGTCTCAAAGCACAACCCACCCATAGCATAACAAATTAGTTTTGATCTCTGCAGAAATTAACCTTTTGTAGATTCATTTGAATTATTAATGTTCCTGGACTTTGGAAAGCGCATTAGGAAAAGGCCACTTTAGTAATGTCTTCATGTCGGATGGCTGAAAACCATCAGCACAAACACACTAATAGGACGCAGCACAACTGTCTGGCATTTCACAATAATGGACACTAATTCAACCCACAAAACCTCAAAGCAGGATGTTTCAGATAATAACGGACCTAACACTTTACATCAACATACAAAAGCTACTGAAACTGCACTAAATCCCATTAACATCCCATTTGATCCATACATTTGTGGCATGGATGCATTTGCACATAATCATGTACTCAACAGATAATGATGAGCAGCAGCTACGACTCAGCAACAGGCGCAAAGCTTCATCAAAATCAAACTGAGTGCAGGGAAAGTCATGTTTATATAGTTTAATATCTTGTTATAGAATCAGAATCAGGTATCACGGAAATTAAATTAATAATGTACAATAAAATAACAAATGAGTACTCAAAAAATGTACTCAAAGAATGTACAGTGACATGGCTAAAATTGTACTTAAAGTTCAACACATGAAAAATACTCTAATACTCAAATAATGTATTTAGTTTAAAAAAATCAGAGAGTTGACCTTGACTGGTCTGGAAGAAAATTTATTTTTCTTCTCCCTCCGCTTCCATCCTAGCACGTTTCTTTGGGCATCCATAGCTCAACCTCACAACCCAAAGTTCAGTGCAAGTGTAAACAACAGGCTAGCGCACATTGAAAAGTAGGAAAATTGTCACAAATAGGAAAATTGTCAAAGTTAAATTTTGGGGGTGGAAATCAGCAATTTAATTTTCAAATCGCCGTGACTAACTTAAAGTACTAGCTACTTTTTTCATGCAAATTCTTTAGCAATTTAAATCAGTCTTACTTTTTTTCCAAGCCTGACTGAGGCTGAATTAAGTGGTGGATTTGGACGACTGGGACGATTGAAACTTGTGGCGTACTCAGTAACTCATAATTTAAAATGAACCTAATTGCAAATATGTGGCCAGAAGTACGCTCAAATACAACTGCAGATAATAAAAATATACTAACTACTACAACTACTATACTAACCCAACTAAGAAAATACTTAATAATTTGATGTAGACAGCACACAGGGGTTTGATTTAGTCACAAAGTGCTGCTACACTGTATTTAAGCTTTAAAGGCTATGTAACCTTTCTTGTAGACAAGCCTCCTGCTTGTCTTTTAATACCATACTGTGTAGAGCTGCACCGATTAATAAACTAGTCATGATTAGTCTATTTTGATAATCATAATCGTTATCTGGACTATACAGACGCTAAATCACATGCAAAAAAAGTTTTCTAAGGCAGCAGCATTATCAGATCAAAACGTGAAAAAGAATTCTTTCAGACTTCATAAACATTCTTTATCTAGACGCCTTCAGTCATGATATACCAACCTTTATTTGGTTAAAATTTGTTTAGTCAAATTTCTATTGTACGTTGCAATTTTTTTAATTGACTAATCGAAAAAAACCACTGACTAATCGAGTACTAAAATAATCGTTAATGACAACCCTGATACTATGGAACATTCCGGACAAGGCTTTAACTTCATAGAGACAATGTGGTGGCGGACCAGAAAAGTTACACAGTGCCCCTTTATTTGCATTATTTGTTTTTCAACACATTTTATATCTAGATTTAGTAAATAAAGTGGAGTTTGATAAAACGTGCAAATGTACGAGGGCAGACTTGAGCAGAGAAGCGTGCGGCCTCACAAAAAACCCGCTCAATTAGAATCGACGGCAGAGTGCATGTAATTAACCTGTTAGCGCTTGAGTGTCATTTACCTCCATCACCTCCAACAAGTCCCCGGGAGTCTCCTGCCCTCCGCCCTGGGACGAAACTGATCCTGGCACTCCTCTTCTACGTCTGCAAACACAAAACGGCATGAGAGCTATAAGAAACTCCTGTCTCCTGATTTGGCGTGTTTAATTCATGAGGCGGCGTCAGTGTGTCAGGATTAGGCACTTGGCTGTTGAATATGGATAAACGCGCTTGCACACACACACACACTATTAAAGAACGCAGGTAAAGTTTGAATATTCTCCGGCACTCATTTGGGGATTTTCTAGAAGCTGCCAGGTGAAAAACTGTCATTTCAGGAAATTAGGGGATTAGAATTCGCGGAAACAACAACCGAGAGTATTTAAACCAGACGAGTTAGACGGCAAGTAGAGACGTCAGGGATGGGATAGAGGGGTGTGAAGGAAAAATGTGTCGCCCGGGGTAAATGTATAAACGTGGTGGCGAAGGCGAGAGGAGGACAAGCTGAGGGGGCGGACAGTTCTGCTGCTGTGGTGGAGGAGATTACTTTTTGTGCATGAATCGAAACTGAAGAGAGAAAGAAAGAAAGTGCTTGGAGAGTGAGTGATTGGTTTGGAGCAGGTTGTGATTAGCAATGGGAAAGTGCATCGTTTATGTGGATATATGTTTTAGAGATCTGTGTGCCAAAAAAAAAAGAATTAAACTATATGAATTTGTATACCGTCTTGTATCAGAAACGTTAAACTTGCCACTTTTCTCTTTGGCATTGAATAATAAGATGGCAGGTACGCATAATAACATCTGTGCGTGTGTGTGTGGTCAATGAATTGGGTTAAGATTTAAATAGCAATTTGTAATGAGCAGTGCATGTTTTAAAGTATCTGCTAGTTCAGTGGTAATACAAGCCACAATCAACTGACACCTCTGCTTCTTCTACCAAATGGATGTGTTAAAATGTGTCAAAATGAATCCCAATTCTAAAGTTATCCCTCTCCCCTTTTCATCAGCCCTTCTAAATTCTCATTTCATTATTTCGCGTGCCACAGTGATAAAGACAGCATGGCACCCCCCTGCGGACAATCTTGTTGAACTGGAAAGCTCAATCTCCCCCGTGGCTCACTGAAGTATTATAAAGCAGCATCTTGAAGGTAATAGGTGTAATTACTGTCAATGTGACTAGATGAAAAACAATGCCACTATAAATGGCTTTCCTTACTCTTAGTTGCGTAAGAAAAGTCACATCAAACGGGATATTTTATGCTTCGCTGAGGCTTGGAACACACTTCTGGACACATTTGGAAACGGTTTTCAAATTTAACAACTCATGAAAAGGTTAAAGAGTTGAAAACCTTTCTTTCTTTTCAGCATTTTGAATGGTTGAATGGTTGAATAGGTGTGAGCACCCCCTGCTGGCAAGAATGGGGAGTGAAGAATTATTGAAAAGGCAAATTAGCAGCATGGCTATCTGGCAACATGAACAACAGAAAGTGTTTCAAATGCAGTCATCTGGACCAAGGGTTGCCAAACTTCTCTGGCCGGGACCCCCATAATAGCCATGCAACCAACTCAGAACCCCCAATGCTAAATGAAAATTAATATAATAATAACAAACAAATAATAACAACAAAGTGTCCAAGCATGTTAAAGGTTTAATATTGGTCATATGAATAGTTTATTGTCTTATTGAACTCTATTTCACCAAAAAATACAGTTTTGAATTTTAAAAATAATTAAAATTAGAATTAGTTATTCCTCCCGACCCCCACTTTGGGAACCACTGATCTGGACAACAATTTTTGAAATCAAGAGGTTTCAGCTGCCATACCGAAGTTGTTTTCAATCTGAATGGACTGGTAGAGAGAGAAGAATCATAGCAACATATTAAGTTTAGCTTGTTATGAAATGTGCTATATAAATACAAGGATTAATTAATTACTTTAAGTTTGGCAAAGGTGTGGACTTGCTGAAATACAAACTTATGACATCACAAGGTGCAACCAGGAGTTTTGAATTCTGGAGAGGGACTGATGGAAAAAAAATCTGTATATTTTTGATGGAAAAAGCACCATTATAACATGGCACAAAGCTTGAAACATGACCCAAACCCAGAACTAACCCATTACATTTTCAACTGTTCCAAATGTTAAGATAATACATTTCCTTTACAAAGCTTCGGCAACATGACAACAGCTCCGGGAGAACAGCAGACATCTCCTGCCGACATTGACGTCACAATACCGACCAGGCTTTGACAAATGATTTTGGCACGTCCGCGGCAATAACGGTCCAGCGCTACAAAACTGTCTTGTAATTTCAGGGCTGGCTGTGAGCGAGGTGACAGGAGGAGCAGCTGCGGACGCCGACAATACGCAAGGGCACATTCAGACCTGCCAAACCGGGTAGACGGCGTCCGCGAGAGTTTGGGCTTTGAGGTACCCCCCTGCCTGCCACTCTCGCTAACGTTACATCACCCTGGCCCTGCTCCCATTTACTCGGTTTCCTCGGCTGCCCTCATCCCCCCTTTGCATTCGAAACTGCGAGGAGAACTGTCCGTGTTCCCTCCGAGTGGTAATAACAACACCCGGGGACGGACCGGGCCGGAGTCTCAATCTGGAGTGATGGAGAAACACGCCAACATGTGCTAAAGCCGAGCTAACCGCTAATTGGAAGAGAAATCCCAACTACTTGTGACATGCTGTCGTATCATATCAGCTGCTGTATGACTAAGCACTAGCAGACTAGCAAGCTAATTAGCAGGATAGGTGGCAGTAGCGGGAGTGCTAACAAAACCAAGAATAGCTAATATGTATATCATAACTCATAATAGGTCATCTTCTAAGGCCATTTTTCTTATCTTGATAGGTTGAGTTAAATATTAGTATAGGCATTTTAGTCTTTGTTGTTACAATGGCTCACTTTTATAAAACAAAAACAAAAAATAGTATCTTATTGCTGAAATTTAGGTGGAAAGAGGTGGGAAGAATTATACTGAAATAGGAGTACTGTTACTTTTACTACAAAACATTAAAAAATGTGCAAAATCTGGTCATTTCAAAATCCCAAAAATGAGAAAACACAAATAGGAGAAGTAACAGTATGGCATCAGAAAACAACTAAAAAGCACAATTTTATATAAAAAAAAAAAGGTTACTAACCATCTCTGCAGGTGACGTCATTTTATCTAGGTCTGAAGTGTTTAACTGACATGGGGAGCAGGTGAAATTGTATAGATTTTGTGGTCTGGTATGAGTTATAAGTGATCAGGTTCAATATGTATGGATTTTCTTTTGGATTTATGATATTTCTAATGTGAATACCATATGATAATGTCTACATCTGAGCGCATGTGTTCAATGCGTTGAATCTGATGGACAAAACTAATATATCTCTTTAATTTTAATCGAACATTCCTTTAACTGCAGATGTCAGCAACTCTGTAATAGAACTATCTTGCATTAGCTTAATTTTTTTCGACGACAGATGGGTGGAACAGTTGTCCTATAACTAGAGGGTTGGTGGCTAGAATCCACACTTTCACAATCTCTTTGGTGTGTCTTTGAGCAAGACTAAAGATGGGCGGTATATCAGTTCCAGGATAGACAATATTTGGCGGTGCCCAGTCTGTGTGTGCCGATGTCATTCCCAGTTTGTTCTCAGTGCATCAGATTTTACTTTTTGAACAGACTTGAGGTTAAAAACTGAAATAGAAGAGCTATTAGGTTTAAAATATGACTATGTTTACACAGTCATGTCACAAATGACTTTGTACTCCTGATAAATCCGTTCTTCAAATCGGTACCATCCCTAAGCAAGACATTTCAAGCTTATAGGTGGATTACATTATCACCAAGAGAAAATGAATGATGCTAATTGACTATTTCATCAGGTGCTTACATCATACTTTAACAATTGTAATTTAAGTATAGCAAACAATGTATTGATTTCTCAACACAATCCGTCGAATCGGGAGCACGTACTGGCTCTATATATGTGACTGCATTACACATTCAAATATTCTACATCCTTATTCGCCTGGTTTTCTGTGGAGCGGTGCAGCTGACAGCATTAGCATTTCAGCTTGCTCCGCTTTGTTTTGTGTTCCTCTGGCAGGATTTAACCTTTTATTAATGTTTGGATTACTGGGTCATAACAACATCTCTACTGGCTGCATAGCAAGACACCCCAGAAGTACAACACAATTCTATTCATAACCTTTATTTTACCTGAAAATCACTTGAGACAAAGCTCTTTTTTCGACGCAGATCTGGTCATGAGGCACTTCTGAAGACAACTGAAAACAGATTACATCAAATTAAATTGTAAAAAGTCTAATACAAATAAAATATCTTAGGGACACTAACCACTAAACAAATCTACTTATTACTTTGCATGCCAATTAATACTGGTTATCCGTTAATATGTGGTCCCAACATTCAAATGCGACTATATTCAGCTCAAGAATAACATAAGCGCAATTCAATTTAATTCTTAAGTAGAGAGATAAATTAAATTAGGGGATTATTGTTGCATACCCAGGGAATTGCAAATGTGGTTCTGTCCAGTGCAGTGTTGATTGTGGGGACGTCGAACAGAAGTGAGGAGCAGGTGTTGTGCTCGCTGTGGGATGGAGCCAGGAGCCGACACAGGTGAGTGCAGTTTTCCCAGGATGGCCTTGTAGTCGCAGATTGGAAACAAAAGCATTCTAAATTATGGAGTGGAGGCAAAAGTGAAGAGAGCAAAACGTGATTTCAATGGAGAAATTAGGATTACAATCAGAATGTCCCAAAGCATGAAAAATAAAGTTGGTTTTGGCAAATGAAAACCACTCAGACATTTATACACATTTACCATTGTATTTTACATTATTTGTTTATGTCACTGGAGATTAGAATGTTCAATTAGCATTTTGATAGAAGAAAAATCTTGATTTTTAGAATTTACTGGACAAATACAGAAATTATGAGTTCATCATAATTTTTCATTTTATCTACAGACATATTACATACTTTACCACAAATTAAACACATTTATCATCCCATCTTTTGTAACAGAAAAGCTATTTAACATTTCTGCTCTGGAAATTCAAATGTTTTGTTATCAAGACTAGATCTGTAGTCTGTTAATCATTAAAAGTGTATAATGGTGTACTTTATTTTGCCTTCAGTCGCTTCCAGTGTGGAATTTTGAACATTCTGATGACAAAGAGTTTAAAGGGTCTATAAAATTCTCATATTAAAAAGGAAATGAGCGCACATATATCATCACCGTTACCATGCACATTTTGGCTGACAATAAATTTGCAGGCTTCACATTACAACGGATGCTAATGAGGGATATAAATAAACAGTAAGCAAAATTCGAGCGTAGTGTTATTTGGGATGGGAACAGGTCAAATGTCTCATAAATCCTGATTTTGTGGAGAAGATCGTCAAATAAATAATCAGGTTCAACGTTTGTGGATTTTTCTTCAGGACAGTTCCCATGAAAATACCAATAAACCCATCTGAGAGAGAGAAATGGTTAAGAAAGACTGCGTGTGTCTATTTGCGGGCTAAATGAAGGCACTATGCATATTTCTCTAACTAGGCCACAGGGGAGGGAGTGGTGGTTCCCTTTGTAAGATGTGAATCTGACGTAGTGAGAATGAAAGAAGGCACGACTACAGCTGAACGGTTTCGAGAAATTACCAGGCGGCCAGTTGTTTGCCAAACATTACAAAAAAGATTCAAATTTGTTTCATTTTTTTTAAATATTCAGTGCACATTTTCAACACATTCAGGATGATTAACATTTGAGATAACAGCAGAATTTTAAGTGCTAAACTAATACAAAAATTGTGCATTCAAAACATGAGCTCTAAACTACTTCCATATTTATTATTTTTTAGCACTTTTGCTAAACTGAGCAATATTTTTTGGTTTTGTTTTCTTAAATCAGGTGTGTGCAGCCCTTTGGGAGCAGTTTTATTTATAAAATGTGCTCTAAAAATGAAGTGGATGGATGGAGAAGGGATGAGTAGTTCTCTGTAGAAGACATTAACATTAAGTTAAAATACATTATGTGACCATACAAATTTGGATGGAATTTCAATGAATAATTCAAGACTTTAAAGCCACATTTTCAAAAAGCACCAATACTCCGCATCAGTTGAAAGCCCGAGTTGTCTGTCGCCTTCTCTTTTCTCTCTCTAGGGACTCTTTGCCTTTGAATCTGCCTACTTTAGAAGGCCAACGAAAACAACACATCCCCAAAAACTGTGTCAAGTTCTGGGACGAAAGGTGAGCACGGGGACGGGGGGTTTTGCGGAGGATACGGTGTACTTCAATCGCACACAAAAGCAGCAGTAGTAGTAGTACAAATAGGAGCACAGAAAGAGAGCGCGAGGGGACGGAGGGGTGTTGCCATGACAACCAGACTGCACTGTCGGAGGGAGAAATCCAATCGCGCTGCAACGAGTTAAAACATGGAAGCGCACACGCGGGCTCATAGACATGCACACGCCCACGCACTTCCTCTGTGGGGACCAGACAGATTCAGTCGAACGAGGAATCGGACGTCTGCTCCGTCGTATGTGTCCAGAGGAATTCTACGGCAGATAATAATGTACTTAAGATAATCACATCTGCCCAGAGATGTGGCTGCTGATCTACGCCAACAGCATCCTCGAACAAACTCAATTACTCAGCGCTTCCATTACTTACAGACGACATATTATTCTTTTTTTTTACTGTTAAACTGTAATATATGAAGATCAAAACTTTACATTTAGTTCATTATAAAACAGCCTATTTTTTTCTTTTTGCAGTATTGATATTTGTTGAAATGAGTATCTAGTTTAAATACAACTTTTAGTATCAATATCTGAGATTTTCTAGAAGATAATCACTCTGACACTTATAGTTGATCATTCTTTACCTTTATTCTTCGGTCATTTACTTCAGTCTCATATATATACTTGTGAAGTTACTGAACGGGGATAATAAACTTCTGTCAAAAAAGTAAATCTATCTAACCTTGAAAAATGACTTGCAAATCTTGTCATTTTATATTGACAGTATGGTTCCATTAAATTATATTAGCCAATATAGCCCAACAATTTATTCTTTAAATGTATTGAACAATTAAAGATTACGTTGTACCTGACCTGTTCATTTAGGCATGTTGTTGGCTGAGAAACATGTTGTAGCGACTGTCAGGGACTATACCAGACAGTTGTTTCTATTATTGTGCAAGATTCGAGTGAGAGAAGGGACTAAGTGGGCGGTTCAGTTCAAACTGAATCCTTGCTCCTCACTCAGGATTAAAGGAGACATTTGAAAAATTCATTAATAACTTACCCAAATTTGTAGTTTGATTGATTCATGCATGTTTGAGTTGGGGCTGAACGATACTGGCAAAATGTCTGATTTTTGTGTGTGATTGCGATTAGATTTGCTAGTTATGTTTTAATAGATTCTGTTTTAAGAGTACATTTAAAACACGGAGTTAAAAAATGTCACATATCTAAGTTTTAAAAAAAGAACAAGTGAATGACAATCACTGCTTGTTACGGTAAAAAGTCGCTATGAGTTCTGCACTTTTGAACACACCGTCAATGGACCTGTTTCTATTACTGAGCAATTTCAAATCAATATTTAACTTTACAATGAAAAAGTGTATAGTGGCTGTCTTTTGAGTTATAGTTTATTACTAAGCACTAGAAAATAGCAGTATATGTCCGCTTTAAAATACAGGGCCAAGAAGGGAAATTCCAAAAGGCAGTGGAGAAAAAGCACAGAACAATGACATAAAACGGTAAAACCCATAACAAATTCCGTCCGCGCTCGGGTCAGCTCTCATGTGCCTGACCAAGACTAACTATATGCATGAACAGCGCTGATTATTACTCTCTATAAGAACTTGTGTCCCGCGGTGTTATCTCGGCGGGTCTACAGTCAGTAATATCTTTCATTTGCATTTTTCAAAGAGCCCCATTGTCATCTGCACATCCTCTTTACCATGGGACATACATTCACTCCCATGTGTGAACTGTACATAGCAAGTCGCCCATGGCTACTCCACTGATCATGCATAAACATAACACTGAGCACATTGGGAAGGGCTGCCATGACAAATCACAAGACAATGATAAGAGATGGTAATGCGAGGATCTTTTAGCTTCAAGTCTCGTGCATTTTGGCCAAAGGAAAACTAAAGCAAAGATTGTTTACACCATGAGGCATCAAGTAAAACCCGCCCGACCATAAAAGGAAAAAACAGCAATCAGGACAGCACATCAAAGACTACACTAGTACTAATATTTTGTGTTTTTCTGCGGCTCACACAAGACGTAGTGAGATATTCTCTTTGAAGAAATGCATTAAAGAGAGTAACATATATACAGTAAGTTTGACATTTTCCACAATAAAAGTGCAACACTGGTCAACTTTTCAGTCCAGTTGGAAAGAAGAATACAGTATTTTTATTAAGGTACAATAAAAACACAGTAGTGATAAACTATTATTTGTTTATTGGACAGACGAAATGTAAGATTTAGAGCACTATACACAAGCCTGTGATACTGGGAATAGAATATATTTTTATTTAAAAGTGTGGTATTTTGACTGTGCTTTTACTGTTTAAGAAATCAACTACAATCACAACTGAACCTGCGTTGCTAATGCCTTAATCCCTTGATTTTCAACCCGTGTGAAGGGGAACACTATTGTGGCAAAACCTCAGGGAAAACACATTCACACATGGATATATTTGAATAATGTACTATTTTGCAGAAAGAAACAGACACAGCAGCATGGACAATATTTGCTGTATTACATACCACTTTTGTTTGTAAAAGGTGTGATTTGGTATTGTAACATGTTGTGTTCCGTGGAATATCTTCAAAAAATTGTGCCGTGACTGAAAAAAGGTTAAAAAAAAAAAACCACCGTCTTGCCCTGCATATGGAGGAGACATAGAGAGAGGAGGACTTAGTTAACTTAGATTTAGTTGAAACTGATTTTTGCAACAAATGAGACTCATGTGAGTAATTCTAACATGAGGTTCCTGATTTTCAAACTGTAAAAGGAAGAAGTATCGAACTACTTATTAGCTCTCATAAAACTTTTGATTCTATTTATTTCTATATTTTGTGGAGCAAAATATAGGGCGCCAGATTTTTGGGCATGCACAGAACAGAGGCGGAACACCATAGCACAGTAAATCAGAGCGCTGCGTCTGGGTAAGACAGAACAGACAGAAATGTATTATTAGATGCAGACAGCATACACTGATAAACCTGGCCCTGCCATATGAATACTCGCAATATTTGTGAGTTCACAAACCCTTGAGAATCCATCTGGATGGTCTCCCACTGTTGGGTTTGAGCTGCCGTGTGCTGGACAGATCACAGCGCTGCATTGTGGTTTGGGTGGAAGTCAAAGGGACAAACCTAAACAAACATGGCGGCGCCGACGGACATACTTCGATCTCAACACATTTACGGACTATTTTGCTTTGGAAAATGTGCACATAGAATTGCTTTGTGCATTTGAGGACTCTGCTTTTCTCTCAACTGGATTTCTTGATTTCTCGGCTTGTTCTGATTTTGTGCCGTACGGTCAATCAGTTCAAATGTTCGTCACAACGTTAGGCATTTTCCTGACGCTTTCGGTGAGAGCCTGTCCAGATTGATACTGTGTAGAAATAAATTCAGAGTGATACATATATATCAATCAGGTGTGAGCCAGGTTAGACATTGATCTCATTTAGTCACTAACTGCTGATTTTATAATATACTTTTGGGGGGGGGACCCAAACTTTTCTCATTTACAAAAAAAAGTTGAGTGCCCTCGACATTACCTATTGTTATCACGTGACAATTCAATAGAGGGGAATACCTTAAAAACAACTAACTATTTGGAAACGATACATAATCTTGCATCTCAAGTCATTTTTTCCTTCTACAGTGTTCTTTGCCTCTCCAGCATGGCCTCTCTCACTGCATACACATCCAAACAAGCCTGTCCTGTGCATCAGACATGTAGCTTCAGTTCCCATAGTCCTCTGCTCCTCTCCCTGCGGTCTTTGGCCCGTACCCCCCTCCCCTACCTCCACCCACTTCGCCCAGCGGCAGCACCCCTCTCCTCACCCCCGCTGGCCCCTCCCTCCCAGAGACTGCCTCTTCAAAGCGCCGGGCTCCAGTGTGCAGCAGATATGCGGCTTTTGAAATATAGATTGTATTGCCCGTGGGATGCTCTACGATGCTCCGATGTGCTCTGCCACGGCAAACACTTGTGAGTTGTTGTGCCTGTAGTGCGTCCACTTGTACTGCTCCTGTTATGAGGTAATCACGAGGAGCCTGCCCTATAGGGTGTATTGTCCTTCACTTTACAACTCGCAGTGTTCAAATCTGAGCTCAGTGCGGTTTTGTTTTGTTTAGCTGTGCCAATGACTGAGGGGATTTTATTATTATAATTTAATTTTTGAATGTGATTATTTATGCTTTTATTGTTGTATTGATTTATATTTTACTTTGACTTGTGCTCGACGAATGCATTTGGATTGATTAAAAAAATATTGAACTTTTTGATACATTTGTGATGAAAGACACTAGCATGCTAGCAAGTTATCGAATAAATCTTAATAGTTTTCATGAAATGAGTGATTGGTCATTTCAAAATTCATGTTTTGGGGAAGAAGTAGGGGAATAGGGATATTTGCGATACAGAAACTATTTTAGATATTCAGCGCTAATTCTTGTCTAGAACCAGATGAATGAAATGAAATGAAAGACTTTTTTTTATTCTTTTAGCAACATTATTAAAAACTGTATTTTAAAAAACTGATTTGTACTTTGACAGCAAAATTACTTTCTCTGGCTCTGTCTCTTAATCCACCAGGTATTAAACACATTTAGCACTTTTTTCCCCCAATACTACAACATTATTGGTCAGCCAGTATTCTAAAATCACTTTTATGGTATTATATCTATCACTCTGCAGTCAAAAGCATTGTAATTTTGGCAGCTTCTCTCATCACTCCAAATATTCATCCAGAATTATTATAACAGATTATTGGCCTCCAGGTGTAGATTTGAATGTTTGAACTTAACCTCTCATGGAAGTGTCGCACAAGTAAGTGGCGTAAATAGATAAACAGTGTGGATATTCAAATGAAAATGTATGACCACAAATAACTGAACATGTCATGGAAGAGGTACTGTGATCATTTTAGGTGTCCGTTTAAAGTAAAGTAAAGATTTTCGTGCAGGGGGTTCTGCAGGTATAAAAATGACCTCATTATGAAACAACCTCGGGCTATAACAACTGTGAGGGTGAACCTTCTGCATTTAGATCAGGTTATTATCATTTAATATAAATCAAAATCTAGCAAAGAAAAAGAAAGCGCAGTGCTGGTATGTAAAAGTGAAATGTGGTTGTATTGCGTTCAAATCCTACCTGTAGATCACAGCTTGTTATAGCTACAATATCAACTTATGATTTAATTATTATATTATTATTATTATTATTATTATTATTATTATAAGAAGCACAGACTGTTGTAATTACATAGTTCATTTTCAAAAGAGTTTTAGTGTTAATCGGATCTCTGATGTATTACTGTATCATAAAATCTTCTGTAGGAATATCGCACAGGAAAACTTATCAGACAAAGTAGGAAGGGCAGCGACGATTACAACAATCAACTATAACTGATAATCATAATCGTTAACTGGACTGTGCAGACATTAGAACACGTCAAAAGACTTATTATAACAAAGACGGCAACTTTATTACATCAAAATGTTAAAAGAGAATAGACTGCTGGGGGAAGCAAGCCTTTTGCTATGCCGCTCCCTCAACTTGACACCCAGTCTGAGGGGTTTTTGTACCATTAAAAAAAAAAAAAAAAAGAGCCATCATCCTACGAAAATTGTCTGCGCTTTTAAATGCACTTTCTTTCAGTAAATGTTTCTTGTTAAGTGAAATTGCTGTCAATGTTTTTTATAATTGTCTGCCATTTCCACTTAGCCCAGGTCATCCTTGAAAAAGAGGTTTCGATCTCAATGGGTTTTTACCTGGTTAAATAAAGGTTAACAGAACAAACATAAATAAGGCCGAGCAAAATGGAAGGATGGATAAAATACCAAGGACAAATTTTACACATCCAGTCAGAGTAACTTTACTTCACGCCAAACATCATAATGAAACAACAACTTGAAATTCGAAATGAAAACCGCACCATCACATCTAGAATCCATTACAGTCCATTTTAACAAGGATTTTCTCCAATGTTCACGCCACTTACAACACTAAATGGGGCTAAATTACGATCTTCAATTCATCCAACTTCCTTATCATTTGGTTTGTAATGGACCGTCTTCAAACCATGACGCATCTTGACCAGCAGAACTTCAGAACTTCAATGCAACTTACCGTTATGTTTACTGGAACCCGCTTTCAACGTGCTCATTTTCAGCCACTCTGATCACTCTTTTTAAATCCCTCTCGCTCTCTCTCTCTCCTACTCCCATCATTTCCGCCTTCATTATCGATTTGCTCAAAAACCTCTCCAATCCCACGGAGACGCTGCCCCACCCAAGACGGCTGAGCATGTGCCCGTGCATCTGAATCCGACCGCTAGCGCTCGGAATCCATGGATCCAAAAGCGGTTGCCAGGCGTGTTGGTAAACTACGGAGACCCTGTTGCTCGGGAGACGTCCATTATGTTGTCGGGGAAGCACTCAGGTCTAATGGAGGGGCTAATATCGATGATGTTACCATAGGCGTTCTTCCTATGAAGTTTAGTCTCGAGCAAATATATACGCAAACGCGACTAATGGCTTCATGTAATAACCAGGGATCGATGACACTTATGGCTGGGAAGAGTTTTTGGACCTGTTCAAAGATACAAGTCAAACACAAGCACGCACAAGGGCATATGAAAGTCTATTTACTCATTGATTGAAGACATTATGAAGTCAATTATTGTCTGTAAGCAAGAATGTAGAAATATTGACATGCTATGAGTAGGGGTGGGTAATGGAGGTATAAAAAAAATTTTACTACGTTATTTCAAAATAATGTTACTCTTGTGTAAGAAAGGGGTAATTTCCAACAGTAGTCTATATCCAAGAAATGTTATATATATATATATATATATATATATATATATATATATATATATATATATATATATATATATATATATATATATATACTACCTACTACTACCTAAGTGATCTTGTTTTTAACTGGGTTTATTTGCACTGTATTATTTATTCTTGTAATCAGAGACTGCAAATGGAAACTAGCTATTCAGCTCTAATCTGTGTAACATCTGTTTTTTATGAGCTTAATGTCTCTGTGTTTTG
This sequence comes from Rhinogobius similis, assembly GCA_019453435.1. NCBI lineage: Eukaryota > Metazoa > Chordata > Actinopteri > Gobiiformes > Gobiidae > Rhinogobius > Rhinogobius similis. Next base: position 30,790,412 of record CM033631.1, read on the forward strand.
TCCCTTCAAATAAAGACTTCACTAAACTAAGTAGGAGTAATTGTAAGACACAAATGTTAGAAAAAACAAAATCATATCTGAAATTGCAGTTCAATCAACACGATTCATTTAATATTGTCAACATAAACTTTTACAAATATAGACTATTACTCATGTAAAAGCACTGTTACTTCACACAAAGTAGTGTTATCAGTCCGAAAAGTGTACAATGTACAATTGTGATTACTCAAGTAAATGTTCTTGGGATTGTCTCGATAACAATATTCAAATGCTATTTAAAACAATGCATCAGAAAATGTGTCAAAATGTCTAATCTGTAAATGGACAATGTAAATCGATCATAACTAAATTATAGTGGATATACTTGATATTCTAATTTTCTCCAAATCTCCAAAACAAATATTGTGATATTGTCTATTTTTCAATACATGTCCCACCGCAAATCAGCGAGTGCCTCCAATGTAGTGGGAGATAATGAGGTAGCGGGAAAAAAATATATACCAGTTTATTTTTGGTTAGAAAACAAAGTGTGCACCTTTTAATTCAAGCATTTCCTTGTGTAGTCATTGTGCTAAAATTTAGATATGAGTGAAATTTGCTTTTAACACCTCTTGTGCACGTCTCTGTGGATGGTATTGCTTTGCCTGAAACTATCCATTAAACGTATCCATCGGGCCAGGTTACAGGTCAGATCTGTGGAGATGTGACCCCACTTACAGTAAGAATGCATGTTTTTCATTCATTCGTTTGTTGGATGTTTGTTATTATTTAGTAATATAGATAACTCTAATTGAATAAATGCAAGACAGAGACGTTTAATGCCATATTGCGGAACATTGCGGGTAAAGAAATCACATATAGAGACAAGCAGAAAAACATAAAAGTTACATAGTGCAAACTTAATAATTGTCTGAAAATAAAACTAAATGTTATACGTTGATATTTTAACTTATATTTTTAAAGTCTGTATTAATACAAAATCCTCCATAGATAGTTTAAGAACGACACGCAAAAAGGCGCTAAACTTTGTCAATATGTAACATTTTATGAAACTAAAGTGTGCGCCACTGTGAGAAAACTACTTAAAACGGGTTCTCAGCGAAGAAATCTGTTATGTGCTTGTGTAAGAAAGGGGTCATTTCCAACAACATGTCAGCTTTAAATCCCCTTCATGTTGAAAATATGTTGCCTCCTTCTTTCCTATAGAATTTCCTATACGACCCAGTGAAAATACAGTAATCATGTCAATCAAAACCTTACTTTCTGCACTGCTGCTAACTCCACTTACATAACGTAGAAGTACGGGCAGCTCTCGTATGTGTTTTTCCTACCATGAGCTGGTCTGATAGCTCTAATGGACCAGTCGGGCTTGTCAGAGGAGGAAAATAGCCCTGACAGGTGGATGGATGCACTAAGCTAAGCCTCCAGCACCGTCAAAATACAGGTCTATCTGAACAGCACCGCGGCATTCATTTTATGCAACGTGTTGAAGCTATGGACAATGTTATAATGTATAATGTTGTTTCCTCATCCTCATGTGTTCATCCGTTTTTGAGAAATCAAGCACAATTTCCCTCATTTTGCCAGTAATCTGCAGATTTTTTTCTATTTATTACTTATTTTGGTGGGATAGTCCCTGTGGGAAATGTTATTATTATAGTTTATTTTTGCTGTTTGTGAAGAAATTGTGAAAAATATAAGTTCAAAATTACAGGAAGTAGCGCTGAGTTCTATAACAGAATCCCTCTGTGATGTCATCATAAAGTGACATACCACTGAAAATACAGGGACAATTTACAGAAACGTACAGACACCTTTTTCTGACAGTTTAAATCATCTTTCAACAAAATAAAGTTGTTATCAGGTACTATAGTTCCTAACTATTTTGTAATTTATATGGATTTTGGCCCCTATTTACAGTCTGGTTGCTAGGTAATTGTTGTGAAATTTGCTTCCCAAGTTCAACAAGGAAATAACATTCCAAACTTTATAAAAAACTGTAAAGCTTAAAGTTAAATATAATCATGTTCACACCATTTTAGTGAAATGTGTCGCATAACCCACCGTTTCCAAATCAGGGGTACAGAGACCCCAAGGGGTACGTTAGAAATTACCAAGGAATACTGGTTTCAGGTTTTAAAAGAAGATGAAATGTACTTTTATCTGAGTAAAAAAGTGTTGTAAGTTGCACATTTGGCATCTTTTTGGAATATCTTGGACCATAAATTCAATTAAAACAAAATATACAATATGTGACTAGTAAACTAATTTATTTGCCTGAAACTCAAGTTAAGGGGTACTCCGAGTGTGAGACAAAGCTTAGGGGATACTCCAGTCAAAATAGGTTGGGCACCACTGGCCTAACTAGCCTTATGCACTTTAAATTCGTTTTAAGAGGCCTCTGGAGTGCGTTGGCCTTAAATATAGCAGCAGTTCACAGTAGCGAGCAGTAGATTTTCTTATTTTATGACGCGAGGCTCCTGACCCTTATGTGTCTCATTGTTTTATAATGATTTATGTATTTATTTATTTTCAAGCATAGTACATAGCAGTGGGCGTTAAATCTCAGTGGCCTTTATTTGTTTCCATATAAATACATTATTCCTTTGAAGTTTTAGAATTAGAAGCACAAAAATTCACAAAGGAAGACTGTATTTCCTATATTATTCCTACTTCCAGTTATCGAATCATTCATTTTGGGTAAGCACCAAACCTACCGCAGCAGCAGAATCTCCAGCCTCATCAACCTCTCCATCCCCAGTCATAACTGCAAAGTGCACTTCTTTATAGCGACTTCTGCTTCTGTTTTTAGAAAGTCACTTGTACAATTTGACAGGCCCAAGTTCAATTTTTGGGACTTGTTCCTGAGAGGGGCATTTTTAGCCTTTTTCTGTTCAGTTTCACATCAACAGAGCCAAAAAAAAAAGTTCTTATAAAAAATAGTATATCGTTGCTTAATTTTGCGGGGTTCTGGTTACTTGTTTTGGGCATTTTCTTTTCAAAGTTTTGGTCAATTTTAGCTCTCTTAAAATCTGGCAACCCAAGCTACAGAGATAAATTTGAACTCTTATCATTCTTCATTGCATTTTTGTCTCAATCCCATTTCTTGTTGCATATTGAAGCTCTAATTGAAACCTTGTTAAGATCCAACCATACAAAATGTGACTTTTGCCATTTATCCAACAGGTCTTAAACTTTTGATCAGGATTTTATATGCTCGGGTCTAAGAGCAGAAGTTTATCCATTCAATAAACCGTTAATTACACCTAATAAACTAAAAGCTGAGTGACTCAAAACTGGCAGTTCCATTCACTTCCCCAAAACCAAATGTACTGTGCCAAAGTGGCTCATTCCATGCCAGAACGAGCCTGAAGAATCCCAGCAGGTATCTCCTTTAGTTCCACAAGCTTTAAATGATCGTTCATACACCATTTGAACGAGAAATGACTAACGCGCTCCATATGAAAGAGCAGCTGCGCAGAACAACTAACTAATGACTTTGTGAACGTGCGGAACTCAGCCTCCCACTACGCCCGCTTCCTCCGGGCTGTAAACACAAATTACACTTTAAAAAGCTCGCCTTGTTAAATAGAGGCTAAACATCCTCAACAGGTTTGTGGAGTGTTACAGAAGTGCCAAGCGAACCCGCCTTGCAGTTATTCGGTGAGAGATGAGGTCAGCTGACTTCATTCGTCAACAGGGATGATCCAATACAGATTTTTTTCAGCCATTTTTGTCTCGATGCTGTGATCCATATTTGCCGATATCGATGCAATTTTTTTTTTAATCCACAGTAACTAAGGCCCATAGATTGAAGCGAAGTTGTGGTGACAGTTAAGATACACTTTATTGTGCCTGAAGGAAAATTTGTCCTCTGCATTTGACCCATCCTTCAAAAGTATTTTATCTATTGTGTATGTTTTAAGTTTATTAAAGTGCCTCTGACAGGTTGGACCACTCATTTCACTTAAATGCAGTTCAGATAAATATGTTTCAAAAGTGGCAAAAAATACCGGTTTAGCAGTTTCTTAGGTTTTTGCTTTACTTCCTGGTTGTAAATGATGACGACACACTAGGAAATTACCTGGCGACCACACTGTACACTGGGCCAAATTCATATAATGTCACAGATGATTTTTTATTTTATAAATAAAAATACATGTGAACACCTTTTTTGTTGAAGGAATGTATAAAGGGTCAAAAAAAAGTAGTCTCTATTGCGTAAATTATGCATAACCTTTGTCTCCCTACAGTGATGTCTTCCTGTAATTTTCAACAGATTTTCCAACTTTTCTCAACAAACAGCAACCTGATTGGTGTAAAACTATAATTTATATTTACAACAAGTATTAATACACTGAATAAAGACAAAATTAGACAATCATGAAAACCTGTCATATGCACTTAAATTAACTTTTCACTTTAATGTTTAACAAAATATATTTCACACTGTATTTAGGCCTGTCATTATGATTCCTATATTGAGTTATTGTTTAAATAGAACAATATTTTTGGGCTTTATATTTATCATGTGTAGCTTTTCAGTTCATTTTTTGAAGCACATTAACATTTGAGCTGCAGATGGTCAAATAATCAACATCTAAAATGTGTTAATGACATTTACCAAGAGTTTCACTGTGTTTCTACAAGGATTTGTGCTTTAGGGTTATCGTGTCAGTTACATGAAGTAGTTTTAGTAATAGCGTTTATTGGGATATTTGTAACAATCTATCTGTAACAATATATCAGGGGGTATAAGTAATATAATTTGTAGAACTTTTTATGACGACAGCCACCTCTTCAGCTTCATGGCTTCATGAGAAGTAGAAAGAATCTGCTAGCAATCCTTATAACTCAGATACCAATATTTGCACCAATATATCCCATAACCATTTGTCAACAATGTATTCTCACTTTGTCCGAGTAATGGAGAGGGAACCTGAATTCTGACACAAATAATAATGGCCTCGATATTAGCAACAGTGTGATTTTACAATATCTAAATTCTCACATTATTCACAGAGGGTCTTTTTAGGGGTCAGGACAGTGCAGTTGCGTCTGATTTAGCAGATTTTTCACACCGAATTCTCTTCCTCCTGTATCCTTTTCAAATGTGTTCAAGGGAGCGAGAATGTGCCAAGTGCACCAGAAGGCTCCGGCTGTAGGAATGCAGAGGCAGTCTGGTGCCCTCCACACCACTAATCCTTCTGCCGCTTTATGATTGTACACGACCAATCACAAGGGTTGATGTGTACGGCGTCATTCCCATTTATTTCACATCAAATATTCCAAAATCATTAAAAACATACTTTGCACAACTTCTGTCCCTTCTGTTCAAGTGTTAAACTTCGATCCGGGCATAAGTCTGTTCAGTCTTCTGTGAATCCCATTTGTCCTGTTTTCAAACATTTTCTGTATTACTACGACTAAAACGTCACTGTGAGGGATGGTTCATTCTGTGACTGGGGGTGAGCAATATGCCAAAAAAAAAAGATCAGCGTTTTCTCCAGCCTAGATCACAATTTCAATCCATGTACACAAAGTAGTTTTATACCTGTGTCTTAGAGGTATACAGCTATCTTCTTGTTGGAGATAACGCTTCACTGTGATTGGTTATTTCCACCTGTCACTCACTCAAAGCATGACGCAGGATTGCCAGCACAACAGGAGGGGTAGAGAAAAGTGGTGTCTGTGTCCACGCTTTATGGATGCACACAACAAGACGTATGATGGCTTGGATGAAGTTTGTCTGAGGTGCATGCGGCGCTGCGTGGTCAAGTCACCGTAGTTGTACCGTTTAGCCGAAGCTAGCTGTGTTTTTATGTGTGTGAAAGTTACGAAACGACAGAAATATGGAGATATGGTTCAGTTGATGTCTGAGCTCTTCTACTGTTACCTTGAGGAGCGCTTGTGTTTGCTGTTGGAGACATGTTTGACAGAGTTTGATCGTAGACGCCGCGAGAGGACGACTCCCTCTGTGATCCCAAAAATATAAGACACACAAGATATAAATCACAGCTCTTCTTTGCTCGTACAACGTCCAATCTTTTGTCCCCGTCTTACTGTGAGACGTACAACCTACGTTTTTGAGCCATGACTCCAGATTTTCCTTCCGACCAGAAATCTTTCACTGCAGACGGACAAAAGCCTCAAACAAACACGCACTGAATCACAAAGACCATATTATAAAAATAGCATTGTCACAAGGGATCAGATTCAATTTTTCTCATCATGTCACCCTTCCCTACTCGTGACATTATGTACCTCGGGCCAATTTGATCCTGCTACCTTCTGGTACAGGGAAAGCTCGCCGACTGTACCACCATCCCCCCCAGACGCTGTCATTTATACTACAATATTATCATACAGCGAGGTAAATAACATTCTGCGGGATTCGAAAAGCATTACATCACCTGTTGTTTTCTCAGCTTAACATCCGCATCATCCGAACATTAACATCCCCGTCTTCTCCATCTGTTTCCAAACTTTATCCCTCCTTTCGCACTTACCCTCTCCACCTGGCCTCTTGGACCGCAGGGAGCAGAGGTGGTGTGAGGCCCGCGGGCAGAACACTCCTCCGTACAGCGGATCATGTCGCTGCCTCCGCTCTGCGTAGACACTTAGCTCCTGACATCTGTTTCTCAACATATGGGGTTTCTGTGGAAGAGTGATCTCAGGTTTACTATAAAAAGTTTAACTACAAGACACTTATAGAGAAGCAGATCCCGACGTTTTTTTTTGTCCTGTGAGCGTACTGTGCTTTTGCCAAACTAGACGCATCTTTTTGTATTTTTAATGAATGCTCTATATTGTTGCGAAGCGGTTTGTTACTGATCCAAGTTGCGCAGACATGAAAGCCACAAAAGCTGTGCCTCTTTTGCAACGATGATTCCGTATACCCCCCGCAACGTCCCTGAACCCTGGTTGAGAATCGTTCACAGCACTGTTGGCAAGGAGGATAACTACTTTTTGGAGGCTATAAATGTTGAGTCATACAAGATTTATATAGAAATCTCTGGCGTTGATAAAAATAGCTAATCCTCATTTTGGACATATACAGTGCGCCCTTGGGAGTCCAGAGTACACTGTGGAGATACAAAGGGAAAGAAACTGACAGAAATATCTTCACCGTTCCCATGAAAAATAAAAACAAAAATAAATGAAGTCTATACCTACACATCTACGCAAACAAGTCAATCAGAAAAGCACGAGGCCATGAAAACAACTTTAGCAGTTATTTTGTAGAGAAGGAGAGAGGATGGGTGTAGGAGGAGATAGACAAGTCGAGAGCTCGTTATACTCAGAGTGAAGGCTGAAAAAGACACTTTGGGGGAGGATGTTGCTGAAAATGCCTATATGTACCAACTGTCTGGTATCACAGCAGTGGTAACTATGGATTTGTGACACCAATACACACTATGAATGTAATAAAATGAAAACTGTTCAATATCCTGTAGCTAAATATTAACAGTAATTCATTAAATGTTTGCATAGGAGGTTATGAAAATAGAGAAGCAGCCATCGGGGATCCAAATCAGAGAATTTATGGTTAGCAAACAGCTATTCTCAGGCTAATAGCAACATGGCTGTATGTCACTGGCCGTGCTTAAAGGCACATGAAGCTAATATAGGCCGGCTAGGTTGCACGATGAACAGAATAGAGCAAAGCTAGAGAGGATAAAAAATAAAAATGACTTTCAGCAACTGATGGATTTTGAACAAAGTTGCCTATGATCTCAAAATAGTTAATAATCATAACAAAATCCAACCTTTTTGAAAGACTTTCTACATTTCACTCTGGGAATAATGTCTTCTCAGCTAGAAGATTTTTGATTGCAGTACCAATGATCTGGCCACTAGTCTAACTTGCAACAGATTTTAGCATCAGCACACATTATATAATATTAATAGATCATCCAGATACATTTACATATTTCTGTATTCACATTTTTGTGAGATTTTGTTTTCAACTATATTGCCACGTTTCGACTGGCCCTGGCCCCCCAAACCAGTTTACTTTGGAGTGTCTCAGACCGCTTTGTAGATGAACATATCCTGACTCGCAGAGGTCTGCTACATGAACAGCTGAGGTCACGCAAACATAACAAATGTTTCCTTAAAAAATTAATAATTTGTACCCGAATTATAATTCTTCTTCATAATCGCTCACAATTTACAAAGACATTTGGTAATTCCAAGTTTTGGCGTTGTGAGACATGGTTGAAGGTAACGTAAAAAAGAAACACCTTTCAGTTTTTCATTTGCTTTTTCTGAATTTCTTTAACTTCTTCTACATCTCTATAGGTATGATTTTGAGGTGCATAATTTAAAATATCCATCTAGCATTTAGCAAGCTAGATAATCTTATGGCTGACTTGTGAAATGTTGCATGTTAACTTCTTATTCTTACTGGTGTTGCCACATATAACATGACTGTGTCCCCTCACACAGTGCTGCCCCATTAGCGCCGTGGAGGCCTTTTCCGTTTGACTCACCTGTGTGTTAGCTCCCACAGTGCAGCGTTCACCCAGGACCACTTCACGCCCTTCACAATGATGAGCTGAGAGAGAGATAAGAATATTACGCTGGAAAGAAAGGCCATACAAGTGCTGCTACGGATTTATATAGTGTTTATACATTCCTAACATCAAGATACAGCATAGTGAGGCCATCTAAAAAATGGAAACTACAAAAGAGTTGCAGCACTAATGCTTTGATGTATGCAAGCTTTTGTGTTGGGTATAATATGTGCCTGTTAGTCTAATTCCTTATTCTTTCATTTCCACAGCCCAAAGACAGAACTCTCTCTTTAACTGGATGTTATAAGTGAAAGTAGCAAAAATGCTTATCATTGTGAACCATTGCAAACATAATGCTTTTCTAATATCTTACTGTCTGCCAACTTTGCTGTAAAAGTGAAACATAAAGTACAATGGACTTTATAAGTTTAAAGTGAGCAACATTAATCGCAATCAAATTAAACAAGAACATTTTTTTAATGGACTCAATCACCAAATCGCAAAAGCTGCCATCAGATTAGTTAACAAAATTTCGTACTCTGTCGTATTCTGCATAAAAAAATGCCAACTCTCTAGTTTAGATGTGTACAAACTGTACAAATGTTATGCATGTTGAAATACATGTGATTATTTTATTAGTTTGTCAGTTCATAGACATGTTTCAGTCTTCTTGTCAGTTCTCCTGGACGTGTTTAACTGTGAACTTTGAACAGAATCCTATAATTAAAACATAAAATGCACATCTAATCACAAATTTTGTCAGAAAAATTACAATTAGATATTTTACCCAAATTGTTCATACCTAATTTAAAGGGGGATAAAACAGAAAAAAGAAAACTGGAAAATTAGAATTTGTATTTCCTGAACTATAATATAAAGGACACTTATGTTGCATTATTTGTGTTATTAGCCTTTAAACATGCTCTTAAGTACCTTTGCTTTGGTATCACGTTTTAAAACTGTCTGTATTGAAAAGCGTCGCACACATAACTTCAATGTCTCTTAAAAACGCTTTAGAACGTTTCAAAACAATTCTTTTTCCCTATCTCTAAAAATTTGGAGTTGTCCTTATCTTTGCTGGTCATATCACGCCTGCAGCTCTTTCACAACCACTCTATTTTACATTTCTCATCCTCATTGTGCATGGAAGTGTGCGTTTGGCCCTCGCACTGGGTTAACCGCTAGGGCCTCCTCGCTCGCGCGGAGTCGGTGAACCGGCAGTCACAGGCTATTAGTCACATGCCCCACAAGACATTAACCTCCATCAGCATCTCTTACTTCTACAAGTCTGTTTCCAAAAAGATCATTACTCAGTCGATTATGCTCGTCAGTATAATATGAAGTGATTTTTGGGACAATATGTAGTTCTTTACCCTTTATATTTTTACATATGTCATACTTGGATTGTCATTTACATCTTTTTATAATTGAAACATGACATTATAGTGCTCCACAAGTATCACTCGGAGTCTGAATTTTTCAAATAAATAACCGCAACCAAGTACAGGGATGTGGGCGGGGACACGGGGTAGGTGAAAATATGAATTTGAGCACTCAAGCCTTGACGAAACTCAATTAAAATAGAACTTTGAGTAAACTAATGAAAAGTTACATAGTGCACCTTGAAAGAAGCTAAATATTTTTCAATTAATTATGTCAAAATATCATCTCTTTCAATGACCCAACCTGTCCAGTTATTTGTAATATCATGTATAGAGGTGGGACAAGATCTCGTGTCTCAACTAATCTCGCGAGAATTATTTTTAACATATTGTTTTTGCTACTACTAACTACTGAAGAGTGCAATCACCTTCCTGATGTCATGTAGTGTTCCATGGAGCACTGGTTTCCAATGGCGCTTCACTTTCCAGTTGACACTCGACCAGAGCAGTACACATTTAAGACACTCTTCACACTTTTCCTCAATGGAGCATTTTAGTTTGTTCAGCGGCGGCGGAACTGACCTGATCACGGTAAGAACAAGTCCCAGTCACTTCTGCGAAAGTCTGAGCTCGCACAAGTCACAAGATTCACAAGTGCAGACAAGTCACTCCTTTTACACATGCTCACTGTTTTTGAGTTTTTGAGCTTAACTTTAGGCAATTGTGATACATGGATTTACAGATTTAAAGATTTGATCGGCCCAGATTGTGAAGCCTGTGGCCTTTGTGTATTTACCGTTGCAGCCCTGAACTGGTCAAATGAACATAATTGTGTCTTTTTTAGGACGCCATGGACAGGTTCATGATAATCATTCCCAAGGATCCTGTTGAACTAGACGAGCACATCGAAACTTGGATCGATTTATCAGCCCGGGTCGACAAATGGAGGGATTATTACAACGTGACCGACGTCATGATGGTAAGAATCAGTGAAGTGAAGAAAATATGTGATTAGATCATCCAGCGCTGTCACGTCTCACACTGAGGACAGTGGCACCACACAAAGGGAGGAGGCAGGGCGTCCCACGGTGCACACATGAGCGCACACGACACAAGCAATATTAGAAAAACAAGCAATATGCAAAGTGTAGTATGAGGAATAGTGTCAACTGAGTTTCATTTGTAGAGACCAATATGAAGGCCTCAGAGATGCCGTGTAAAGGCATGTTTCTGTATTTACTGAAGTCAAAGACCTCATGCAGGCACTTGCTTTTTGAACATGTGGTTTGTCAAAACAAATGAATATCAGTAATATAATGAGGTTCAGTTATGTGTTGGTAAATTAAGTAGCAGCAGTTTCAATAAATTAATGTTGTAAAAACTATGTGTTTCTTTTATTTAATTTTTTTTACAGAGATGTGGACAATCCCTATGAAGTCCCTCAACATGCCTCTGACACATTGCACAGATATGTGCCGAGATTCAAAGCTAAACGGGAACATGACGAAATGGACGAGCTGGTGAACAGCTTTGAACGTCTCTCCATTGCTGAGCCTCAAAAACCTGTGGGAAGCCCTGGGATTCTGAACGACATGGTAAGGACAACCTGCACCAACACTGCTTTTTCAAATCAATATAGAGTTTGATTTAAAACATTTAAGTCTCTGAAATCTTTGTCTCACAGAAATCCGAGCAGTCCACCTCCTGTGATGTGAACAGTCCTGTAGACGCTGAGGACAGTTCGAGCTCAGATCCAGCGCTCACTCTGAAGGAGACCGACAAAACGGACCAGGGCGTTTTAACAGAAGTCCCTTTCTACCTCCTCCACCCGATTTTGCAACAGATTAACAAGCGTCTAAGCAAGGAAAGTGGCTCATCACAAGCATCAAGCCGGCCATCTCTGAGCCAGAGCCATAGGAGTGCTTCAGAAAGTCAAGCTGGAGCTTGAACAGCTTCAGGCTCATCAGAAGCATCAAGCCGCCCATCTCCGAGCCAGAGCCAGAGCCATAGGAGTGCTTCAGGATGAATGAACCTTACGGCTTCTTCTTAACTGGAACAACTTTTTTCTCCAGGGAAGGGAAGCTATGTCCTGTTACAACTGTTGAAGGCAGTGGATTTTTTTTTTTTAACTCAGAGCCTGCATTACCCACAAGGCTGTGAGTGTGAGCGTGTAACATAGAGAGTGACATAATCTGCAGAGAGGACTGGACACAGACTCGTGCCAAAGACTCCATGAAGAGCTTGGAACATCCCGAAATGTTACACAGTGCTCAGAGTTAACACTTCTTAACTTTTGGTCATCCAACTTTTATCCGTGGAATTATTAGCAGAGCACAAGGGGGCTCCACTCAGGACCACAGTGTCTGCCTTCAAGAGCACCTGCTACAATTTATAATTTATAGCCCAATGCCAAAGGATAAAGTGTCTTTTAAGGACACAACATTAGGACATGCTCAGATGAGGTTTGAGCAATCTACAATGTGGTTTAGCAGCTCCTTATTGAGGGGCTTGTTTGTCTTGGGAGTTGGAGTCTGTTGGCTACAGCTGTCTGGATGTCGTGAACTCAGGATTCTGGTCAGTGTGTGGGGAAACTGTTGGACTTTAAGCTGCTGTCCCGGGTCCTGGCTCCAGAGAAAGTGGTGTGTGGGCATGAACTATTATGACCTCTGTATGGAGCAAAACGCCCCAATCCCAGAAGAAGCCATTATTTTCGCCGTCACTGGACCTTATGATGGCTTCCTTCTGTCTGCAGAGAACCAGGAGGAGGACTGAGAGGCGGAGCCGGCATTTGTGATCGCGTGAAAAGAAAAACACATGAAGGAGGAGGACGCACTTTCAGATGTGGCTGGGTTTACTGCGGCCAACGACGTCAGCGCCTGCAGAATTGAAAGCAAATTTTGGGAAAACCCTTTGATACTTTTTGTCCTCTTGGTCCACCCTTAGCCACGCCTGATGCCGTTACAGATCAAAATATTAAAATATGGACAAGATTGTGAATTTTGTTTTGATGAAATGCATTCTTTATATTGAGTGTATCACAGAAGAGAACTCAAGAGAACTAACAGAACTCCATTTTAATAAAATAAATGTGACTACACTGCTCTCTTATGTGTTAGAAGAACAGGACACTGGATCTTAAAAAAAACATTCCAATAAAAATATTTTTCCTGATGAGAAATTAGGATCGTTTTCAAAGCAATTGATGATAAAAAAACAAAATATTCTTTTGGATAGTAGTTGATGGCAAATAATTTGGGGAAAATTATCAAAATAATTGCCTTACAAATGGATCTACAAACATTGAAAGATCTACTCGGCCGTTACTCTGGATTCTAAAGCGACATGGATGGATCAATCTCTATTTTAAAACAATCTCTGAGGAGTGTCACACTATTATGTAGATGAAACATGGCCCAAATCTATTTAGAAATGAAAGGTGCACTATGTAACTTTTCTGGTGGAGGGTCTGTCATCTGCTTGAGATGTTATTGCTTTGCTTGGAATGTTGCACAGTATGGCATTATCAGTCTCCATGGAGACAAGAAGAACTAAATCTGAGATGCAACCTGCTCAAAACAAGAATGCATCTTTTCAAGTTTTTTTTTTTTTTTTAGCAACAATAGTAATAATAGTACTTGAATAATGTTATAAAAATAAAAAACGGTGTGCCTCAGATCTTCGTATTGTTTTTGTTCTATATTGAGGAATGTAGGCAACAAAACAGAAAAGAGAATTTATTATAACCAACCTGTATCCAATCTCACTGAAGCCAATCTTTATGTTGTTTTCAGATTCATGCAATACAGGTGAATATTCCAGTGGCTAGTATATTTTCATGTTGTTGTTTTTTTTACTTTTTTAATTTTTCCATCATTCACTGTTTTCATATATAAAAGGAAAGGCAATTTATATGTGAAAATATAAAACAATACACAAATCCAATTTGGAAAAATTGAGAGCCAAAATTACATTTCTTGCTTCATTTAGTTGCCATTTTAGATACATAAAGACATACAGAGGGGAGTTTAGATATCTTATCAGCATAAAAATCTCATTTTGCCTCATTTTTTGGAGTTAAAACTTTAATAAATCAGGTTTTCATTTAAATATAATCAAACTCTTCAGTACAATCAGTCAAAATCTTGTTAATTACAAGATTTTGAAGTTTGGTGTCTATAGGTGCTGTTTTAAGGCTCTGTGGGTGAAACGTGTTTGGAGAAAACGACCTTTAAAGTTACAACGTCCCATATAAATCTATTGATGCGAGTAGATTAAATTCAATAGTAAAATATCTTAAGATTCAGATTGGACAATATTCTTGTTTCTACATAAAAGCTTATGTTGCAAATTGACCAAAAAACAAAAAATAAAAGAGTTTTTCCTGTAGTGTCTTGCCTTAATGTGCACACCACACCACAAAATATTAAAAAATGATGTATAAATAAAAGCATAAACTGTAATAGCGCGCTCGAACTTACCATTAGCAGGCACATTCTCTGAACTAGTTGACCCAATTGGGACTGGCCCCTCCACGGTGAGTTGAAACTGGGCAGCTGGTCCCACTCTAAATCAGGCGTTTGGCACGAGCCAGAGGACTGCGGAGATGGAGGGAGAACAAAGTCACGGTCACGTAGTATGAGATGAAGAGGAGAAGACGACACTGGGGTGGGGACAGGAGGACAGCTTGTAGAAGAAATATGGCAGCCCACAAAGAACAACTTGCTGGAATACAAGGATGGACAGAAGGTAAAAACAAATGAAAGGCAAATTTGGACAGGTGGGCAAATATAAACACACGAAGAGAGATGAGAAACTAAGAACAAGTGATTAGAGAACAAAGATATTCAACTAAAATTGTCTGCCAAAAAAAGATAAAAAATATCACGATTTTCCGTTTATTCCTCATATAGCATTGTCTGGACTTTAAATGTGACAATTAAGCAACTTTAATGAGCTTTAGAACAGTGTTTCCTCATCATTATCATAGTCGACGTTGTATTTTGATTGATTAATGCATGTTTGAGTAATGCTGTATTGTCCTGAAACTGAGGCTCCAATGCACAGAAAAGTCCTGTTTTCACCTACCCCCTATCCACGCCCACATCCCTGTACTTTGTTTGTGATCCTAGTGTTACATGTCAGGTTCTAAAATTTCACGTCGCCACTTTCAAAAATAAAAACATGTAAATGACAATCCACTGCTTGTTACAGTGAAATGCCACAATGAAGAGGCGGGGCTTATCATTTCTGCCATTTTGAACAGGTCAGTGGACCCATATTACGCTGTTCGAGATCAACATTACAGTTTACAAAGAACTAAATATAAAATCGTGACCTGCTTTTGTTACAGTTCAATACTAAACCTGGAGAAAAATAAGCATAATACGAAACTTTCTGCTTCTTCTTTCTTTGCGGTAGCCGCCCCTAAATTGTGTAACAGTCCCCCCCCCCAAAATTCATACCGCTCCATCTCTGGAATCATTCAAATCAGCTCTCAAAACGCACTTCTTTGCTGAGGCATTCAACACCCATTAATGAACACTAAATATAATAAGATTGTATTTTAATGTATGTTTGCATTTTACCGTATGTTTTAACCGCTGTGTGTTTAAAGCACTTTGGTCAGCGATTGCTGTGTTAAATGTGCTCTATAAATAAATTTGACATTGACATTCTTCTGAGACTTCATGTCACTGTAATTGTCACTCAATCAGAGTATTTGACAGACTGAACAATAAGGAGATTGGATGGAGAAAGGTTAACATGTGTCCGTATCATAAAGCGACAAAGCATTGTGTGATAATAAAAACAATATCTTGGTCAGATCTGGTGTTTAAAACTAAGTTGAAAGCATCAGAGGCCGCCTCAACAATGCGTACTTGTTTTACACTTTTAATGTTAATGTCATTTAATGTTGTTTGTTTTACTTTGCTGCCTCTTGGCCAATCTCAATAGGACTCTCCTCAATAAATATAGGTTAGCTAAATCATCATGATTCAGTAATCTTATTAAAAGCTCCTCTCTAGTTTGTAGTTTGGTTAAAGGTTAAAGCTGCACTATGTAACTTTTCTGGTGGAGGGAATGGGACCAGCTTGTTTCCATGCACATGTTTTATCAAGTTACCAGTAATTTTCTGAATTATTGACTGTGACTATCTTCATGGAGGTCAGATCTGTGAGAGGCGAGCCCATTTACAGTAATAATGCTTCAAGCCTACCTTGACTTGGTCTGAGACGTATCGAAAAACTGATGGTAAATGTTTTGGAGATATGCATAATTAGGATATCGAGTTCATTGTTGTCTGATGATGGCTCGCAGTAAAGAAGCCGAAACATGTCAAGGTAAATACATGTCCTAATTTATTTGTCTTGAAGAAGAACATAAGTGTGGATAAATTTATGCTTCTGCCCTTAAAAGTGGCTAATTTTATGGCCCATTTGTTTGTGTGCAACTTGAAAACCAAGATTTACATGCACATTCAAGATAATTCTGAAAATATCATCTGAATATCGTAACAAAAAATATAGATATTTAGCCAATATCGCCCAACCCTACTTCAAGATATTTTTAGCAACAAGGTAACATTAAGTTTAATGTCATACTGTGGAACATTCCAGGCAAAGCAATTTCATATTCATGGAATTCAGCAGGTGGAGGACATCCAACCAGAAAAGTTACATATTACACCTTTAACTAAGAAGGAAATATCAGCTTATCTTTGAAAGAAACATTAAGGTGCAGCATAGCCTCCTACAGAAATCCAGAATGCGATAAAAGAGTACAGAAATTACTTACATGTTAGCGAAAAAGATAACTGGCTGCTATGCTAACATTTACCATGAGGAAATATACTTTGCAAACGGTCTAAAATAGGGCTCTTTTTCAATATAAGCACAACATTCTTGGAGAAACGAACAAAAGCATCACGAAAACTTACCTCATCACAAAAAAAGGTTCAACATATTTCTCTGCATCTTGTATTTAAAAAATGTACTGTTAATTTTGTTCAGCTATTTAAAAATTGACCATGCTTTCTGTGCACACACAAAAAAGTTAGCAATATTGTGTTACCATGCGTTATCGCTCACTGCCCTCTTGTGGATTTTAGGAGTAATGCATATTTTCCATTCGCGATTCAGTTTTCGTCGGTTTGATTCTCACAGGGACCCGTAGCGGAGGCAAGCGTCGCCCCTAGCAACGGAGAAGCGCTGCTCGTTTAGCGGATTCGGCGTTTTCAAACCCTTACTCGGGCTGAACAAATGCTTAAACACAAGTGCCTGCAGTTTTTTACCTTTTTATTTTAACTCGGGATGGCTGCAGTGAACCCGTCTGTGTTCCTGCTCACGGTGAACGGACAGATCGAAGGAGCAAATGTGGGTAAACTGCTATAGGTAAACAGTTAGCTTAGCCTAGCATTACGGTTTTCATCTAGCCCCTGATCAGGTTTTGTTGTGTTTTTCTTTTTGTGAGTATTGTCTTATCGTTTGGTTGCTTTACAGTTTCCAGAGTATGACAACTTGTACTGCAAATACTGTTATGTTTACGGGCACGACTGGACTCCAACCTCGGTGAGTACTCGGTAAAACAGTTTAAAAATGTGATTACAGCTAATAATAATCATATAAAATCATCAATCATATAATAATTACCATTTGGTTACCTTGAAAATTGAAAGACTAAATACTGTAAAGCCAATATGCAAATTTTGTGGTGTATTTTGCTGCAAATTAATGACTGGAATTTGCCCTTGTTAAAACGATCGCTTTTGTTGCTTGTAGCATTATCATAGATATATAGAAGAAAATATCTTTAATCAGACCTTTTTTATTTGTAGAGGCAATAAGCATTCAGTAGAAGTATTCAAACAAGCCACTGTAGTCTAAGTATAAACCTGTTTACTATATCATTATTATTATTATTAATCTATTATAATGATTGGGGCTGTTGGTTTTTTGTTGCTTAATCAGTTGATTGTGTCTTAGTTAGTTGACTAATAATTTTCCTGGGAGTATTAGGAAAAGTGAGGTTATTCTTTCTATTATTTAAATCAATTGTTTACTAGTAAGTTTTCATATACATATTTTTACATGAAATCCTTCATCTGTGAGTGCAGTTTGGGTAAAATACATAGAAAGTTATTTAGTAGTTTTACGATATTTTGCCAGCTCCACGCCGCCGCCCCTTTTAATTGACTAATCAAATGTCTTAGGTTAACTACAGCACTAATAATGATCAGATTGCAATGTATTTATGTGGATTTTCTATTAAAAGCGTCCTTGAAAAGACCTCTTATTGTTTCACAAACCCGTGAACTGCTAATCATAACGTTGCAATTCTGAAAGCATAGACTTTTTAAAACTTCTTCTTTCTCAGTTATAAAGTTAAAGCCTTTTTAAATTTGTTTTGATGTTTTTTTCTAGGGGCTGGAGGAGGGCATCACACAAATAACCTCCAAAGGATCTCTGTCCAATAATTTGATATGGAACTTTCCGCTGGAGACAACCTTTAAAAGTACAAGCCCCAGTGGATGTAAGTCACACAGACCATCACAGGTTAACGATGTCATTTTGATTAACCATTTAATGTTTTTTGGGGTTTTTTGCAGGGCCTCAGCTGGTAGTGAGTGTGTATGGTCCAGATGTGTTCGGGAATGATGTGGTCAGGGGCTATGGAGCAACACACATTCCTATTACACCTGGACAGTAAGTCTTTTGGAATGTCTAAATTAGGACTAAAACGAGGCTAAACATTGGATCTCTGCACATTTTTATTTTTGCCAGGATTTTGTGTGGTGATGTTTAGTTGCAATTATTTCTCTTTTCAGGCATTCAAGAACAATTCCTATGTTTGTTCCTGAACCCACGTGGAGACTGCAGAAGTTTACAAGGTTAGAATCCAGTAACTCTAGTTTAAATTATACAATTAATTGTTTTAAGTCCAAAACAGGGATAGGGACGATGTGAAAGATAGTATTTTATCGTAATATTTAGTTTGGTTTTACTAAATATTTTTGTGTTGTTGTGCTCTTGTAGCTTCACAACATTTAAAAAAGCTTTGTGTTAAGACAAAGCACTATTAGCCACAAAAGTTGACACATTTGTGGATTTTTATTTCTAAAGTAATAAAATTGTTCTTTCTGATATTATTCAATTCTTGGTTACAACTGTGAATTCTCTGGGCAGACTTTTTGATGAATACGTTTCTTTACATTTAGCTGGTTGTTGGGACGACGACCGGAGTACACAGACCCTAAAGTTGTGGCTCAGGGGGAAGGCAGAGGAGGTGAGAATTATACAACTAAACACTACTTACCGGTTTCAAAATTGTGTGTAAATTTGGCATTCTTTTTCTTATTCTTTAGTTACGCGTGTCAGATCCCAAGGTTTTGTCACAGTGTCCTTCCACATAATGACCAAAGATATGAAGAAACTTGGGTACGATACTGGGCCGTCCTCCACGCAGCCATACTCAACCGACTGGTCAGCCGACTGATCAGATTTCACATTATGCTGGACTTTTATCAGATTTACAATTGTAGACTCTATCGCAACAAAATTTTACTATATATTTTTAAAAAGTGCATTCTTACTGTGCGGCTGTTTTATGAATTTGAATAATGCAAGTGCTAAATCTGCAATAAGACAACCTTTATTTTTATGTTTACTGTGTAGAATCAGCTCTTTTAGATTTGTATGTATTTTATGTTTGTTTTTTTCACGTTTTGTATTGCTTTTTACTTTTTATATTAAACTTGAACTCATCACAATTGTATCATGTTGTTTTTCTTGGCTTTAAGAGATGCCAAAAACCATCTTATCCGCTTCTGAGAGTTCACTTTTGCCGGTCAATCACTCAGGCAATGATGGAAACTTGACCTATCGAAAGACTTGGCAGATAAAATGTGCCTTTTTAAAAACTTTATTTACAGAAAATCATTTCATAACAAACGACAAATCCTGCCAGCTCTTAAGGAGTCAAATAATATTATGTGAGTGATTGAGCAGAGTAAAAAAAACTATTTGTACTGCATTTTCTTATTATTAATGCTTGTCTTAGGGCAACGCAATTAATTAAATCAACCAATTAAACATTATGACACTCAACGGGTGAAAAAGCTGCCTGACTTTAGTTGTAGAATACATTTGTAACAGCATATTTCTCGCAAGATACATCTCCTATTTAAACTTCATACATTTGTTCCGTTAATTTCCCTGATGCACTGCCCTGTGTGTCAATAATTGCAATTTTAATTATTTTTTTGCTTAATCAGTTAGTTGTTTAGATCGTGACAGGCTCTTGAATGTGAGATTTTTACCAAATTTTATCCAGACGCCAACGCTTTGCTTTCAAAAAAGTAAATTTACCAAATCCAGGAGGTACTAAAAAAGAAAAAAAAACGACACAGACTTTACAGAGCTTAATACACGTTTTATTTTGAACCTGCTACACCCAACAGTGCGGCCTGCAGCTTTTGTTTATGCCAGTAAAATACCACGGTGACTTTTCCTACAAAATCCCATTACAGAAAATAATAAAAGGTATACAGAGGAACAGTATGTTACAATAGTACAAATGATAAATTATATTATACAGTTTTAATGCCAAAGAAAGGTATAGCATAATATGGGATAGAAAAGCAGCCTGCCCCCAGCACTTGAGTATGTGAAAGTTACACACAGTTAAGAATGTCCGTTAGTCTTGGTATTAATTACATAAGAGGCCACGTTATAACTGCATTAAAAGTTAGCAGCCGGGAAGCCCAATAAAAAGTCTTGTATACAATTGCGTATTCTTTTTTCTGACATGTTAAAAAGGACATTGCTTCCCATCGCTGTAGGAAAAGGTGTCACCCACTATTTTTTTTAAGCCCATTCCAGTTTCCAATTTTGCATATTTGTTGAGATTTCATAGTTTGCTGGTCTGTAAGTAAATGCCGTAACGACTTCAAATCAAAAATAATTCAAACAAACTGACAAAGACACACAGTTCCTAGTTCTGCCTGAGGAAAAAATGCAAGTAGTTTGGGTTTAAGTTTAAGTTTGTTATACCAAAACAGACCAGCAGAGTGCACCAGCTCGCACTGAAAGAAAAAAAAAGAAGCGCCACCCTTTACTCTGTTAGGTATAAACATTGGCAATGATAACATGTAAAAATACAATCAGGGGTTAGACACCGAAAGCAATTCCTCATCTTTCAGATATTTGAGCAGCAAGAGGAAACAGAACTGTCAGTATAAGCTGTGTTATTCTGCTAGCTAACATTTTTTTAAGAGATACAAAATGTAAAATAAAAATAAAATCTCAATAATAAATGAGTCTCTGATACCGTGCGCATCTACAGTATAAACAAAGTTGTCAGCGAGGCAACGAACCTCCTGTTAAGAATTTTTGCTATGACTTTGGTAACAGTTGCTCGTCTAATAAAAGAATACTACATACTTACAGGGTAAAAATCTAGAATGTTAAAATAAACATTTAAAAACATGTGATTTGCTAGTCTTTAAATGGAACGAGTCTGGAGTGTGAGAGTAAATAAAGATTCCTGTTTACGTTAATTGCAGCGGGATTCCTGGTGCTATCATTAGACCAGTTCAGTGGCTGTGTTTGTCCGAGAGATAATGTTCTTCTACACGGATTAGCCCAAGTAAATCCACTCAGAGCTGAACTCCGGCAGTGGCTGGCATGCCCTTTAAATCCAGAGTGTCTCACAAATATGGCTGCGCGTTGGGAGTTAAGGCTTAATGCTTTGAATTGGAGTATTCCTAACTTAAGGGAAGTAGGTGGACATTTGAAAAGTGAAGCATCCCTTTGACCCTAACGCAAAAAACACAAACTAGAATGATGATTTTCAAAGCAAAATACTGTTGTGATTAGTTTGTCCTTTCTGCGTACATGTAGTGACAAACAAAAGGTAGTGGTTAGTTACTGACCGTAAGAAGAACGGGACACATACAGACACGTTTGAACCCATTTCAGTGTTCATTATATATCCTGTGACATCAGGGGTCATAGTTCATGGAGTTGACCTGGAGTGAATAGAAGGAGTGGTGACTGCGGTACCTAGTCATGAAATTGTAGGTTTTCCCAAGGAAGAAGCTAGCCTCCCTACCTCAGCTAAGGTGTACCGGTGATCCCAACAGTCGCAGAAGAAGAGGGGAAACAATTGTGCAACATCCCTGCTCAGTAAAAACACGAAATAAAACCACACGTGGTCACCTGTATCAGAGTCGTCCAGTGAGGCCTTAAAACCCCTGAAGTGCCACAGTGTCAGAGGGAGCTGTGTCCCAGGGTTTATTCTGGAGTCCGAGGCAGGAGCAGCAGTCGGCAGTGAGACTGTCTCTGGACACTGTAAACACTACAGCTCTGGAAGTCCATGATCACGGAGGAGTAGGCAGCATGAAGCTTTATAGAGAAGAGCACACAGACAGTGCCATGGCAAGTGTCCACCTGGCTTGTTAGTTATAAAGGGATACATAAGATTAGACATCTCCTTGTACATGTTGAAGCTTAGTTTGAAGTGTCAGGAGAAGACCAGGGGAAGTCCTCACAAAAGGAAGGGGTTGGTGGTCCCGGCGGGCTGCGTGCCGGTCTGGGGGGGCATGCTCATCAGAGGCTGGGGCATGGACATGGAGGCTGGGATACCTGTGCTCATGCCCACACTGGTCGGCCCTCCCGCTGGGCCCATACCCATCCCAGGCACCACGCGGCCCATGGGGGTCATGCCCGGGAGAGGGACCACGGCGATGGGCTGAGTCGGTATGGCGGTCAGAGTCATGGGCTCGGCCATGGTCCCAAAGCCCGGTGGCATGGGGCTCAGACGCATCTGGTTCAGAGTGGGCGGGGCGGGCTGGGTCACCTGGAATGGGTTGGCGGCTGGGGCTGGGGCCGGAGCTGCAGCTGGACACACATGAGAGAGGATTCATCAACACAGTCTAATTCTTCTAATAACACAAGCGGTTTATGTTGTCTGTTGGTGGTTGAAATGGTAAATGAAACAGGCAGAGGCCAGACTGTTTTTTTGTGAAATACTTACTCACTATGCAAAGAAATTAGACTATTTGGTCATAGATTTCAATGTTTGTATTCCAGAGTTCAACATTTATGCCCTACCTGCTCCAGCTGATGCCAGAAAGGGGTTGACAACGGGAGCGGGCTGGGCTGGTTTGGACACCAGGGAGTCCAGATTGACCAGAGCTGCGTTGGGGCCCAGGAAGGACTCGGGGGTCTTCCTGGTCGGGTTTAAAGAGGTGGATCCGGAGGAGGGCAGAGGGTCAAAGATGTCAAGGCTGCCACTGCTCGCCAGACTGGCCTGAGAGGGCATTGACGACGTTATTCCTCCATTACCTGAGACAGAAAGGCTGTTAAGATGAAGCTCCAAGATGAATGATCCGCATGAGAATTAAACTATTCAGTAATAAATACACCATTTTGACCACAACTGATGTAGCAAAAAAAGGAAAGAAAAAAAAGAGAAATAACTTCAAAATCCTTAACACATATTGGTTAGTAGTAGTCACTATCAGGATAATATATCTAGCTCATCTGTTATATCTTCACTAGGCAATCGCTAAATTAAATTATATCCTTATGGGGGGAATGTATTAATCATTTTGAACTACAATTGATAAAAATGTTCCAACCTCATTAAGCACAATGTAATGCACAGACTAATGTCCTGTAATAACATGTAACTAACACAATATATAACAATCTGTAATCCAATGTAACTTGAAGATAACACATACTATATGACAACCTGTAACAGCATGTAATAAAAACACTATATAACAACTTGTAATAATGTGTAACTAAAACCACCGTACAAAACCTGTAATAACATGTAACTCAAAGGTAACACACTATATGAGCTTTATAACATGTAACTAACACAATATATAACAATCTGTAATAAAATGTAACTTGAAGGTAACACACACTTTATAACGAACTGTAATAACATGTAATAATTACACTATATAACAACTTGTAATAATGTGTAACTAAACCACTATATAAAACCTGTAATAACTAGTAACTCACAAGTGACAGACTTTTATATTATAACAACCTGTAACTCAAAGGTAACACATTATATAATGATCTTTATAACATGTAACTAACACAATATATAACAATCTGTAATAAAAATGTAACTTGAAGGTAACACACACTTTACAACGAACTGTAATAACATGTAATAATTACACTATATAAAACACTATATAAAACCTGTAATAACTAGTCAATAACTCACAAGTGACAGACTTTTATATTATAACAACCTGTAACTCAAAGGTAACACACTATATAATGATCTTTATAACATGTAACTGACACATTATATAACAACCTGTAATAGCATGTAACAAACACACTATATAACAACCTGTAATAACGTGTTACTCAAAGGTAATGCAGAGTGTAACTTGCAAGAACATTTAAAAGAACATTATAACCCAAATCCTGCAATCTCAATGTTTCACATGGTTTAACAACTTGTAATACATGTATAAACCGCACATGACACTGGTGTAACAACCTATAATAACATGTACATTAAAACCTCTAATACAATCACTCATGTTATCAAAGGTTATCACACTGTGCACTACATTGTGCTTTATCAGGTAGGACTAGGTATCAAGGAAACTTAAGTCTAGCAAAATATTGAAGTCTACAAGTGCAGTTCAGATTTGGGCTCCATTCTAGGTATCATCCGAGGCATTTGATGTTCATGCTGTAGATATGTTGAGAGGACATCAGAGCCAGACAGCCTGGACGTTTGAGATAAAGCTTAATGAAAGGGAGACTCCTTCATGTAGGCAAAGAAAGCATAACGAAAGTAAGCTGGCTCCTATCCAAAATACCCAAAATAGTTCTCTGTTAATGTTTGTGACTTACAATCTTGATAAATACGCTTTGGGCAAACTTTGGTCTCTGTTTGTATTCTTATAACAGCAGCAGAGAAGGTCGTTTTAAAGCAAGGTTATTCCCCAAAGTCACCTTTCACTCCTGCCAACTCCCATAAGAAACAGAGACCGGCCATGCATTTTACAGAAACTCTCATCAAATAGTCCGGTTAAAGTTAAATTTATGCAATATCGAGCAGATTTGTTGTAGTGGTTTTTGTTTTGTAATACGAGAGAGCATTGCATTCATGAGAGATTATGTAAACGTGTAGCATTTTGGTCTCAATCCACACAAAAAAAGCTGCTTCAGAATTCACCGAGTGTCTAAACTGGACCAAAGCTAATCAAATGTTTTTATTTAAAGGTGCACTATGTAACTTTTCTGGTGAGAAACGTCCACTACCTATATGTATCCAGACACCACTACTAAAATGGTGCTTATCTATTCCTATTCTCTATTTTTAATGATCAAAAATGTTGAAGCTAAGCAGGTGGGGGAGTCTCCATCATTAAGGTTACATAGTGCACTTTTAATTCATCGCAATCTTTTTTATTTTCATCAATTTGAGCATAACGTCTGCTTAGGTCCAGCTTAGTTGACATATAAACGAAGACATTTCTGTGCCAAAACGGCGTAAAAAGCACATGGACTCCGTGTCATTAGAAAAGACAAAGACAGGGTGAGTACCAGTGGGGACAGAGGAGGAAGAGCGCAGACTGTCAAACTCTGAGAAGTCCTCTTTAGACGTACCATTGGCAGTACTGAACAGGTCAAAGCTTCCTGGAGGGGACAACACATGGACAATGATACACGTGTGCACAGGGAACACAGAAGACAAGGTGTGGACAAGAACAAGCACAGTATGCATGGTTATTAGACGCTTGTTTTCGGTGGAACATGAGTAGTAAACAAAAAATAGGTTTGTAGATGGAGACGGAAATTGTGTAGGCGTGAAAAACAAACAAAACAAGTTAGATGTATTGTTTCCTAAGAGACAATTTCAGTATTGATCTAACTTTCCAAAATAGACAAGGGTTTATGCAGTGTTTTAATAAATGGGGCTGTGCCAATACTAAAAATGTAACCATGAATCATTGTTCAAATGTAATCGTAAAATAATGTGGACAACTCCTGCCTAGAGGTACGCAATATATCAAAATATTAATAATATCGTAACTGTTTTTTGAAGAGATGTTGAAACAGATAATCAAAAATAACATTGTCTCTAAATAAAATTCAGCATTTTTGTGGGTCATTTCACATTTGTCTGATACTAAACCTCAACTAACATATTTTAAGACACATTTGGAAAATTCTTGTAAATATTAACTTGTGATTTTCCTCTAATAAGACGGCCATAAAAGAGCTATGAGCTCATTTACCTGCCGAAACATGTCAGATAAATTAGATCATAGCTTTTTTCCAACATCTTTCTAATAAGAAAAAAAGTTAATATTTAAGACATTTAGCCCATTTCTGCAGAATTGCCAAATGTCTAATCTGATTATTGTTATCAGGATAATAAAAAATAAATAAATATTGATATAATTTTTGTCAATATCACCCACCACAACTCCTGCACCACAAAACTTGGAGCAAAACTGCCCGAAACAATACAAAATAAATGACATTAATTTGTGTGTTTTACCACTACATCTTAACATAATTTATTCATTTTTTCCATAACTGAGCAGCCAAATTGATAAAGTTGTAGGTTTTTCAACTTGTATGCAGCCATATTCTAGTTACTAAGATACTGAAGTAGAAAAAGATACTATTAAGATGGCTGATACAGATATCTTCCAATATTTCAAACATAAAACTTCATCAAGAACTTCCCTTACTTTAAAACACAAATCCCTCACAACACTAAACAATAAAATCCATACAAAATGTCTCCCTCTCTCAAGTGAATAAAGCGCCTGGAGACAGAATAAACATGTTGGGTGGTAACCTGTGTTGGTGGTCTTGGGGCGGGCCGCTGCGGAGCCCCAGGGGTCGGAGGGAGCAGGGGCAGAGCTCGGTGCCCAGGGATCAGCGCTCTTCACCGGGGGAACAGAAGCCACGGCGCCCCATGGGTCCACCTTAGGCTGTGTGGTGGAGCCTGGAGGGACAGGCAGACAGTCAGGGAAGAGGATCGGGAGAGAGACGTAAACACGAAACACAATTATGAAAGTGAATACATTGTTATTTGTTGACATTGAATTTGGTGAATTGTGAATGTGTTGGCTTAGGGTTTGAATGTATTAAAAGTCTGTCTATTGGCGGCTGATCATCTCATAATGTTCTCAAGTGAATCTATACAAGGCTATTGCAGAGTTCTTGATGAAAACACTCATAATTCTAAGCATATTTGGATCAATTTACTGATATATATATTGTTTAATAATAAATCATAATTGGCTGGCAGATGCTCAAAAGCCTTGCATGGCCATGCACAGGCACGGAGAGAACAGTTCTTTGGTTTTCACATGTAAACCTATTGTATTTTCGTTCTCCAGGGCCTTGTTGGAGGTCTGCCCTCGCAAGCATTTACAGTTCCTCCTCTCTAAACCTACTTCCCCTCTGTCCCTGTGCCTCCATATTCAAATCTTGGGTGAAACTCTCTTCCCTGCGCTGCCCCTCCTGCTCCACTCGAGTAATGCAACTGGACCGGAGAGGCAGCATTCCTGTGGAACAAAGGCTCCATCGCAGGGAAGAGAGTTTCCCCTCTGTCCCTGTGCCTCCATATTCAAATCTTGGGTGAAACTCTCTTCCCTGCGCTGCCCCTCCTGCTCCACTCGAGTAATGCAACTGGACCGGAGAGGCAGCATTCCTGTGGAACAAAGGCTCCATCGCAGGTGGGGAGCACAACCCTCTCTGACTTACCTGAGAGGAGGTATGTACATGGACCAAGACAAACTGTATTGATCCAACAGGGAAATGACTTGGTCGCAATAGCTCAACAGTAGAAAAGGGAAACAATTTATTGTTTTCTAAAGAAAATAGTGACATTGTTGTTTTGAAGGTACGCAAATTCTGAGTCTAGCATATATTGTTTATAATAACAAACATGTCATAAAACTGTGTAGATAAAATATATTAAGAGGAACTTGCTGTGTCATCCAGGTGTAAGGGAATTTAAAAGACTGCGCATTTGTGATTAATTCTATAGCCTTTCACAAGACACACAGACCCTTGAAGGAGTGGTGTTTTAAGAATAGTTGCGCACACAGCATGGTAATAATAGAAAAGTTTTATGCCTTATTAATGACGCAGCAATTTGTCATTTGTCGACAGCACAGACAAATTGTTGTCTTATGTGTTCATTAACAGCATTGACATCAATAACAATTAATATCTAACTTTTAGATCAATTTTTTTAAACTCACCAATTTAAGTAGGATTTGTGGTGCTTGATAAAATACAATTAATCAAACCACTGTGGCCCGCTATGTTTTAAGTGCAATTTGTCCAGCATAATATTAGATTTTATTTTGTAGAGGTTACCATTTTTTTTATACTTTTGGCGCAAATCACTTCGTCAAATCAACTACACAGAACACTTTTCTACCGAAGGCCCTGGTGTTAATCACGTTTGGTCGGTTGCTTTTCAGTCACCAAAACAGTCCTGTTTTTTCATAGTTTGCGAGGTTATGAGGCTTACACTAGCTCCCCAATGAAAATGTATTAAAGCTTGTATGGAACGGCACCAGCCTTTAGAAGGGTTTATACAAGGATGTTTACTAAATGATCCAACTGTTGCCCACCCTTACTCACTACTGCAATAAAAAACAATCTTATGGTCTTGCAACAAGCAGAAGAAAAGTAATTTCAAGAAATACAAACAAAGTAAACATGTAATACAGAATGACAAGAGGAAAATAATAAATGTGCAGTCCAGCAGTATATAGTCCTTCCTTCCTTACCATAGGTCTGCCAGGGGTCAGATGAAGCGGCCGCGGCCGCGGCCCCTGCCCCGGCACTGGCCCCGGAGCCCCAGGGGTCAGCGCTCGCAGTGGGCTCGGGGACATTCATCAGATCCATCAAAGCCGACTGAGGCTGAGGAGACAGACACCAAACAGGGTCAGTGACAGCGGAGGGTGTGAGACAAAGGGCCAGATGTGTGGGGGTCATTATCCTGCACACTTTACACACACAGATGGAGGTCCAGTCATTATGGAGCGGCGACAATGCAGAGGTCAGGCTCGTGCGATGGGCCAAGTCAGTTAGCTGTAGTGGTGTCACAATACTGGCATTTCAAACTCGATTTCGATAAGGAAAAGGCTTGATGCCGAAATTAGATGACACAATGATGATGAGTTAAACAATACGCTGTTGTTTTCAACAAAAAACAATAGTACTTCTTATCTTCTTATATACTTTCTCTGATATTAGTTCTGATAAAACTCAAGATCACCCCAAAACTGTTCAGGAAAGGTCAAGTTTTATCCTGTTTATGTAATTTTAGTATCTTGTAACTTGTTTAAGTTAAGTATCTAGTTTCAGTACTAGTTTTAGCATCGATTAGCATTGGATTTTTAGGTACTTTTGCCACCCCAGTCAAAGGCACATGACTGTATATGTATAGAATTCAGAGTTCTAATTGAACATTTCTGACAAATTTTGCCAAATATTAATGTTTTAAAGATATTTCAGAACATGTTAGTATGGGTCTAGACTACAGGTTTAGCAGGTTTTATACATAACAAGACACAGCAGTCTTTGTAATTTGTTAAATGTGACCATTCAAATAGCTGCTTTAACAGTGATTCATCAGAAGCTGTGTGTATTTTCAGATCAAAGTTCTACCAGATGGATGACTTTACCTCCTTCTTTTTCTTGGGCAGTTTTGCTGAGCCCGGCCCCTCTTTCTTGCTCTCCTCCAAGGCCATCTGTAGTCTCAAGTCGTCCCCCCTGCGTAGGCGCTCTTCCTGGACACACGCAATGCCAGACAACACAAGATTTAGGGTTGTTTTTTTAGGACTTTAAAAGGCACAGATAAAGCAGACTGGCTTGATATAAATGTCCAAATGGTAGTAGATAATGATAGAGGCTCCCTACCTGTTCAGCTGCCTCTCTGCTCATGGCCAGAGCCAGCTGGATCTGGAGCTGCTCCTCTCCACTGGTCTGGGGTCTGGCCTGCTCCAGCTCCGACCCCGCATTTGGAGAAGTCGCTGTAGAAAGACAAAAACTGCTAAATATTTGGATATTTAAATTTTTTTCATGTCGATATTGTATTAAACTGATATCAAAAAGTTGACCGATAGTTTGTGTGTGCCCATGTGCTGTTCTCAGTTTGTCCTCTGAGCATTAGAATTGTCTTTTTGAGCATAATTAATAAGTAAATATGAACAAGTAGGCTAAAATCATGCATATTTACACAATCATCCCACAAATTATTTTAAATCCCAGACAAACACACTTGTATTTTTACCAAAATGAAAAGTTCATTTGTAATCTTTGCTATGGATATTCACAATCAAAATTTATCAGCCACAGCAGTAAGCCAGATATTAGATATTGGTATCAGCTAAGGAAAAGAAAATCCATAAAGGATCATTCTAAAATTCCAAATTAATAATAACCATGATTTTATTTCTCCCCGCTCACATCAATCAATTTGTGTCATATTTTAAAACAGATATAGCTTTCTTTATACATTTTCCTGAATATAAACAGGAGAGACTTTTAATACTTGCCATTTAACTAAAAAACTACAAGTTTTTGATGATTCAAATTTGTGCATTTCTTCTCAAGTTTGTGCAGGTTGAGGTTTAACAAAGAAATACAGTTGTTCAAATGTATTAGGTTATTTAAAACTATGGCAGAAAATCGGTTATCACATGTATCACAAAATTTAGATATTATTGTTTCGTGAGCCATATATTGTACAATTCCTTACCCTCGCTCCAAACCACATGCTTTTACTGACAGAGGATTGGCTTTGGACCCAAGCATATACAGTAATTCACGATTAGAAGTGGCTGAATCTTGCTCAAAATTAATTAATAAATAAACTGCCCAGCCCTATCTAAACCATTTTGATTATTGCGTTAGTGAACTGCTCCACTCTATATTATTATTCCTTCACTCTGACCAGGCTTATCTCAGAGACACGCTGCCTGGCTCTGGGACAGATCCACTTGTCCCCTGGTTCAAGGGCCTCAGGGATAAGAGACAAGGTTGTGCCAGGAGGAAAGGTTTACTTTGTTATCGAGTGTCTCCTTCAGGGTCTACACAACACACTACGAGGGGAGCTATAGAGCACTTGCGGCCCTTTAATAGAAAAGATAACGCTAACACAATTGCTCCTCAATATTATTTTCATCTTTATCGTCCTGCCAGCAACATTTTACTTCCGGTTGAAAACTGTGGCGCTGATTTGTGCCTGCACCTTTATGATATATACTTTAAAAGTTTATGAAAAGGATTTAAAAAGTCTTGTCCAACTCAACTGTAAAAATAGAAGTCCTCCACACTATTTTCTGTTCTAAACTGGTACAACAAACAGGGCCAATCATAATAAGAACTAAGCAGGACAAATAAACACAGAGTTAAGCCAAGTCAAATAAATGAATCCACTGGCATCACCGTGGGAACAGGCCATTTATGGATTATTACGACAGAATGTCAGGCATACCACAGCTACAGCAGGGGCAGCAGTGACCCTTAGCTTTATTACTCAAACGAACTAAGAACAATTATTGTTCGTTAATTCATCCAACATTATGATAGCAACTAAATATTAAGTTTGTTTAGGCACACAATGTAAAATAGACCGTAGCTCCCATCTTTATTTTGTGTCATTGGAGCAAAACCCCATCAGGAAATGTAACTTTTAGTGACTTTGAGTTTACAGTATTTATGTAGATTATTATGTAGATATAATTTTTTAATGTTTTTTATGACTTCTGACTTGAGTAGAACTAACTCAACCAGATACAAATTGGGCCACATATATGTAAAAAAACAAAACACAAGACTGGTTCAAAGATAACCTTCCACCAAGCTCATTCACACTGCCCCAACAACAGTCAAGTGAAGGTTCAATGGAATCCCAAAAATCCTGTTTGGCTCCGCCCACATGTGTAGCCTAGCCTTCCTCTGATTGGATGGTTCGTGCTTAGGTTTTCTCATGGCATGACTCAGCTGGCCACACTTCCAGCTCTGAGGCACAAACCGTCAGAGCTCTGCATCACAAAGTGGTTTTTCGATCTGTGAACGTAACTGCTTTTCACAACTGTACAATATAAACATTTACTCATAATGGCTTTCCTAAACCATTTTGTAGATTTAGATTGTTTTACATCTAAAATCACATATCAGAACTGCTCCTTAAACTTTGTATTCCCAATCTGTTGAATTCTAAAACAAAAATATTTCTTGTGTATCCAGTAAATTTCCTTTGCGAATGATTAGAAATTCAGTGCTTTAAATTGTTAGACTGACATCAAAGCACAGGAAATGATCTGCAATATCAGCAATCCACTTTACTTTAAAACTGTGTGTCATAAAACACCAACAATGGAAACAACAGATGGATACCTGTGAAATGTACTTTTGGTTACAGCAAAGCAAGGAATAAGGAAACATATCAAGGAAATGAATGACAGGGACAGATCCAACTGTCAAAGACTCAACTGAAACAACATTGTATATTTACAAAATGGAAAAAATAACTTTTACTTAAAACTTGCGACTGGACAATTTTGCCGGACACTGGGGCAGACATGTAGGAGGGCAGATGACATATTTTGATTATTCTTTTTGTTATTATCTTCACAACTTTATGTTCATACCAATCTGCTGCTGTGGAAAACAAATTAATTTCTTGTGGATCCAGGTCATTGCTTTTGAAAATGCTTTTGACATCTTTCTACAAACTTTGTGTGTAGAATCCTGTCTGCTGTGGAGAAGAGAAGCATATTGTGTCCGTTTTGGGGGGTGACCTACGCTTCCTCTCTTGTGGAATGCAGCTGTACTGAGAGACTCGGGGGGCCCGATCTAAAGATGTAGGCCAAAGTTACACACACACACACTCACACACACGCACACACACACACACGCGCACACAAACGCACGCACGCACACACACACACACACACGGCCAGGGCATGGTTGTGAGTCAGCAGAAATACATACAGCCGTGGTAGGACGCCGGCGAGCCCTCGGAGCGCCCGTACTCCTCGCTGTAGGTGGCCAGGTTGGGCTGAGACGAGCCGCGGCCGAAGCCCATGCTGCTGCCTGTGGACACCTGGGCCATCCGCTCTTTGGTCTTGAGCGCCTGAGATCTAAAGACACACAATATATGCTGTTAGACAGAGCCTATCATCCACTTACAACATGGAACGGTACAAACAGAGCGGGCATTGTCTGGCTCAACTGTGACTCTGAGATGTCAGGGCAAGTAGTGTTCAGTGAAGCGAAATATTGAGAGGAATTGTTACTAGATATAGCATGTGTATAATTATTGTAGATGATAACTTAGTCTCAAAACTAGATACCCTTTTGAACAAGTGTTGATATTGAAAGAAAAATACAGGATGTTCTTGATCTATAGCAGACCTATTATAAGACAACTAAGAAACTGAAACTGAGGATAGCATCTCCACGCATCAAATGATTATGGAGATAAGGCATAAATGCTGTGTGTGGGCTGTGGTATCATTTTAATATTGTTTTTCAGCATGAATGTGCAGGATGTCTATCGTCACATTTAAGCATCACAGTTCATCATGGCACATCAATACTTTAACCAAACAAGGACCTTACAAACAAACAAGCGCTAAGGTCTATTAGTAAATTAGAAAATAACAATTAGTAAAATCTATGACACTTGAAATCCTTAATGAAAAAACGTCAAAACCTCAATCTACACTTGCCAAGTGATACATTTGAATGACAGCAGAAAGTAAAAATACAAAGACTTCGAACCTTCAAGTCTAGAATTACTAACCACCGACAACGGCTTTAATCAAGGATTATTTTAGTAGTCGACTAGTCAAACGAATAATTCAATAGTACATTGAGGTTTTTAAAGTACATTTTTAACCACATAAATGGTAACCAAATATGCCAACGGAAGGCTTCTTTCTTGTGATGAAAATCCCAAATAGTTAATTATATTTTGACATTTTGATGTAATAATGTCACACACTGCTTAAACAAACATTCTGAACTGAACTGAAATCATGCCCTTGTATTTGTTATAAAAGCAAATGTTTCAAAGTTAGCGTTGAGGAGATAATGTCAAACAATTATTAAAATAGTCAAGAATTATTTCGTTGGTTAGTCACAACTATTCAGATAAATTGTTGCAGCTGTCCCAAACCTGTGCACCTTCGGAGAGCCAATACCGACCTCTCTGCTTTGAGCCGGTCCTCGTCCTTCAGCAGCACCACCAGCTGCTTGCTCTTCTCCCTCACGTTGATGCCCTGGTCCTTGCCGTCCTTGTCGATGTACTGGAAGTCCTTGAGCGTCTGGATGGCGAAGATGTTTTCCTTGCACTGCACCACCACGCGCTCCGATCCCGTCTTGATCAGGTAGTCCAGCAACGTCAGCGCCTTGTACACGTGCCTCCAGTTCTTCCCGTGGTCGTTGAGGCGTCTCCAGATCATGCCCATGATTTCTCCGAAGATCTGGACGTTGTAGGTGGCGTCGGCGATCTCGGACATGAGGGAGGACGAGGGGCCCCAGGGGTCGTTGGACGTGGCCTCCCGTACTTTGCGCTCCACGGTGGAGTAGTTGTTGACCGTGTTCTTGATCTGGCGACGAAATGTGCTCGGCATGGTGGCGGTGGAGAGGGGACGGTCGCGAGGTTCAAAGTTCAAATAGTGACGTTACAATGGCTGCGTTTGTGTGAAAAGTTTTATATAAAAACTGTGTTGGTTTGGTGTTCCTGAGTCCTCTGAAGCGGCGTCTGTTAGAACCATCTCCACACGCGCACTGCCGGCTGCTCACACCACCAAGCCATCACCTGGAAGGCACAAGAAAATAAATAATCAATTAAACATGTTTAAATCACTTATGGCTTTGTGTTGTATTTGTAATGTAGGTAGACAAGAAATCACTGTGGGTGGCTGGATTGATCAATTATAGAATGAGAATAAAAATCCCTAATAATCTGTACAATAAATTCCAATGCTAACTTTTAATAAAATACAAAATATAAAAATTTAAACTGCCAATTGTTTTTATTTGTAGACTCCTTCAGTGTTTTATTTTTTATTCATTTAATTCTAATATTTATTCTTTCTCAAACCTCTACAAATTAGTTTATAGTACTGAAAAAGTAATGTCTTTTCCATGTTGTCAGTGACAAACCTGCAACTCACTGTTCACCGCCTGATTTTTAAGTATTAATCAATTCCATAAAGACAGAACTGGACAGGAAGTAGTGATGCTAACAAAGAGCTAGCTGCTGTGCACAGAACCCATTAAGCACAACAGTGTATGATGACACCAATTGCTAATTCGGATTGGGTACTGTTAAATATGTTGGCAAATGAAAACTTAAAATGTTGTACAATAGATTGAAGTAACCCAAGAGTTGAAAGAAGAGGCCTGAGTCTGATGTTTATTTCTATAAGTACAGGAACCAGGACAGGGAGACATGAACCCCAAGACATTGCGATTATATGTGCATTCCAGACTAGTCCAGTCCAGTCTGGCTTTGCTTCTGTTGTAGGGAGTCATGTACCTAGATGACATAGGCCAAGACAACAAGAGCTGAGCTGGCAGTGTTTGACTGGCACAGGGGAGAAATGCTATTTTCGCCCACA
Source organism: Rhinogobius similis (assembly GCA_019453435.1). Taxonomy (NCBI): domain Eukaryota; kingdom Metazoa; phylum Chordata; class Actinopteri; order Gobiiformes; family Gobiidae; genus Rhinogobius; species Rhinogobius similis. The sequence continues at coordinate 30,825,985 of CM033631.1, forward strand.
ATACGAGGGCTCACTCTTTGACAAAGATTCCAAAATATCAATCGCAGCTCAACTTTGGTTGTCAATGGTTCTTAGTCCCTGCCTCAATGTGACTTACGACTCACTTTCTTGAGCTATGACACAAGATTTTCACCACAATCTGTAATCTTTCATCAGAGACGACAAAAATTGTGCAATGGACTGACTTTAGACATCATTTGGAAGAATGTTAGTGTAACTATTTGATAAAAACAGGTTTTGCAAAATAAATAAGAGTGATATGGATTAATCACAATTATTATTATTTTTAAATTAAAACATATGTTTTAATATTAATCCCGGAATATTAAAGTACAGACTTTTAATTGTTAGCATTTAACACCAAAAATATTCAAATTTCTTCCTCCAAAATCTGAACTCTGCACCAAACCACACGCTTTTACTGAATAGGCTGTCGATCCTTCCAATAAAAGGTCCATGCTGATCATTGATGATTGGAAATTACTTTATCTTGATAGAAATTCGATGAATTGCACAGCCCTAAAAGAAATTATGATTTGTTAAATGTATAGTCTGATTAGGTTCACTAGGTCTCCACGTTTTATTAACTTTAAAAGTGCAGCTGAAACATGTCGAGGTATGACTCAAAAATACAGGTCTGCAATTCATTAAGAATGTGGGAACTCAAACTTTTATATTAGTATTTGCGCTTCTGGTGCTCTGTCAGGACTGAAGCTGAAACAGAGGTGAAATGTGACAGTTCACTGGGTGGGAGGTAGATGAGCTGTTTACAGTCTGCTGTTGTGTTTCCACAGATCATGACAGCTAATAATCACTTCCTGATTGAGACAAGTATTGACTGTGCAAAACGTCACACCTTAATAAATAAAAGGTCACCACAAGAAACGAGGAGGGAAATATTTATCAAGTTATCAATAGTTTACAATGCTGTTAAAGAACGTTAATGTTAATATTGGGTATATTGTTGATAATAAAAACTAAAAGCGGTCTCAAAATGGTACAAACGAGCTGATAAAAAAATGTACATATGGGGCGAGACAAGACCAGACGCCAAGATTGGTCCGAAGATGAGATTTGAACACATTTTAAAATAAATAGATTCAGAATTTTTGCCTCACAATTTGTGATTTCATAATTTTGCGGCCATTGTAGCACTGCAAACATGGCTTTTCAAACAGATGCAACTCACCAGCACTGAACCCTTTTGGTTAATTAAAAAAAAAAAATCTCAAACTCATTCAACACGTGCACAATTTGCACCAACATGTGACAAATTTATCCTGCAAGTAAGGGGGGACAATAGAGAAAAATGAATATGTAATTATTTATTTGCAATATCTCAATAATAATCAACGGACAATGTTTTAACAATGCACCAGGAATGTGCTAAAAATGTGTCAGTTAATGTCTTGCACAATAAAATAAACCACAAAAGTGCAGAAATATAACTTATTTTTTACACTGAACATTTCTCTCTCTTTTGGAGGCATTAAAAAAATAGTTTTAATCATGTACGACTAATTTTTCGATACATCTCCAACCTCTAGCTGTTTAGGATATAAAATGACCATTATGCACTTTTGTGAGTATTTTTTACACTCACTTCACTTATTTTAAACTTAAACCACATTTTATGGGATTATCATTGTTTGTGGGAGACAAAAAACTGAGGTGTTCCTTTTGTCAATGTCAATATCATCCACGCCTACAGGTAACCAGCAGCAGCACAGATGTTGAGCGCAGTGCCCACTCCTCTGTCCTACAGGCACACAGCCAGAATGACTTTTTCTCTCCGGTAACATGATCCATTCCCTGCCGCCAGCATGCACCAACTCGCCTCCCCACCACGTCTCACGATTGCAAGACTTTAGGAAGCTCAACCTCTGGCCACACCAAATTGTAAGCAACCTGTTGTCCTCAAACACATTTGCCTTTATGTTCTTTTGTCATAGTGGAGTTTCCTGTCTGACACCGGGACAGCTGAAAGACAGGAGCGAAATGTGGAGCCTACATCCGCACTGAATACAGACAGGAGCTAATGACACATCTGCTGTAATAATCACCTATTCACCGGGGCCAGACAGGAAGAAGAGAAGAGAGTCTGTCCAGTCCATCCCACAGCCCCCTCCCACAGCGGAACAACCCCCAAAGACACAGCCCTCTGGCCTTCTTCTACAGCGGGCTCGTCTTTAGAGCACCGCGGGCTCAATGGGTGGTGAGGACGTGAGAGCAGATGCATATTAATGAGGCGGCCCGGTCACTGAGCCGAGTATTATTCTGGTCAACTCTAGACTCATGAAGACCGCAGTCCACAAAAGCCCTAAAACGTCACTTACTGCCACAAAATGTACAACATTTCTCTTCTTATTTTGGACGCATAAAGTGCCATATTATGCTGTGAAGGCTTTTTTATGCATCATGCCTCTTTCTATGACCACCAGCTGATGTCATGATGAGGTGGAGTGCTTCCTATCCAGAAAGTGCTCATTCATCTTCATTGTTTCGGCAATCAAATCGCAAACAGAGAATACAGTAATTAAAGCATAACGCAGTATTTGGCTGATTTAACGGAGCCGTATTATACTTTTTTCAGCTACTTAGTATTGACCTATAACATAAGGACTTCATCATTTTCCAGTTTGTTCGTTGTAAACCACAGTATTGCTCTAAAATGGCTTAATAATAGAAATATGTAACTTCCTGTTCAAAACTGCAGAACTGATAGGTCATAGTCATCTTGACATTTCCATCTGTTTCGTGTTTTTATTTTTAAAAAGTGTCTACATGACATTTTAGAGCCCTACATGGATCACTTGGAATAAAATTGTTTAAAATAATCACAATTAAATACAGCACAGTGGAGAGGATAGGGGTAAGTGAAAACAGGAACTTTCTGAGCACTCAGTTGCTAGAGAATAAAGGATTACTCAAATACAACTTTCATTAAACTAATGATGAGAAACACTGTTAGAACAGGGTTAAAAGCTCATTCGAGTTGATTTTGCATAATATGTCCAATTTAAACGTTGCCACTCCAGTTCACGCAGACTCAACAATGGTGTTTTGCCTGCACATTATTTAGGGCTGAGTTACTTTTACCATTTCCATTTCCGTCCTGACCGACTCTTGTGGTCAACTGCAATTAATTCCCAAGAAGTAACTAAAGCCATCTTCACACCTCCCTGTGATTAGTTAAATCTACCTGTCACTCACTTGGAGCACAGCAGATGGTGACCAGAGCAATAGAAGGAGTGGGTTGAAGAAAAGTAGATGGCATATGTCAGAATGGCAGTCAAACAAAACAGGATCATGTCACTATATTCACAATATATTATTCATTATAATGTGTTAAAACTGTATGTTAATTTAGTTATTTTATTGCTCACCCCGGATTATTCCAACATGTGTAGGGCTTAAAGTCTATATGACAGGTTGGACTACTAATTTCTCTAAAAAGTAGTGAACATGATTATATTTAAGATTTTACTAAACATTTTCCCTATTGTCCCCAGTTTGACATTTTTCGTAATGTTTATAATGTTACTTCCTGGTTGGACATGGAGAGCAAATATGGCATAGGTGGAGGTAATTCCACAACTGTTACCTAGCAACCATTTTGAACAAGGCTCAAAATCCATATAAAATCACACAATAGTTATGATTTCACATAATAATACCTGATAACTGTCTGAAAATGTGTCAGTTGAGTGTTAACTGGCTGTTTATTTTCAACTCTATGTTGCTTTTTGATGACACAGGTAGAGAGATTCTATTTTAGAATCCAGCATTAGTTCCTGTGTTTTTAAACTTTTTATTTTTCAAAAATTCTTCACAAACTGCAACTTCACAGATCTAAACTATGATAAATATTTACCCTTACCCCAAACTAAGTCAGAATTAGAAAAAAACATGAGAACCTGTCATATAGACTTTAAACAAGTTATCAATTAACACAACACAACGCATCAAAATTGTCAACTTATTTAGTAATTAATCATTATATGGACAAAAAAACAGCATCCAAAACATGCCATGTGCTGACAGAAGCATAACTCAGACAAAGCATTAATTACTATCAAAACTACAAAGAAACTGTGTAAAATAAATAAAATGTTATTATGGAAAATGGAATTTGTTTGCCAGTATAATCAACATGCCTTTAAGTTCATCCAGGTCAAATTAAGTAAAAATCTCATATTTTCTGACCTTGCACGGTTTGAACAACCAACCTCATAATCGAGAGAATTATCACGGTTAAATCCAATAACAAAAGAATAGTTAGTTGCAGCTCTAAATGTGTACACTCACTAAAATAACTGTCCTCAGGCAAACGCAAGATAACCAGTGATTGTACCTGACCAGTCTCACTCCGCAATGACACAGCTGATACGGAGATAACAAGAAATTACTGCCAGCCGCATATACTAGTCATTTATTTTATTGTTTTTTTTAGCTTTCCTTTTACGATGTCACAACAGAAAAACGCAAAGAGTTTATCGAGGACGGTGAAGATGCATGTGTCACCCACTGGGGCTGACAATGGACAAAGCCGAGCCCTTTCTCACCCCACCTACCTTTTATTGCGCCCTTTTCTCAGCAAGTACGGCCAAATTAACACCACAACTCTAATTGTAATTAAGTAGAAGTCCTGTTTATCTACCAGGAGGAGGTCGCAGAGCGTAATGGCACACAACAGCCGGAGTAAATAAAGTAACTAGTCGCGCGTAAAATGGAAACGCGTTTGGCACAATTTGGCGAACAGGTTGTGCGCACCCAAAACATCAGGCAACGCTTGTAGTGTCTTTCACAATCTCAGCGTTTAACTTATTGTATTGCCCCAAACCACAGTGGTGCTTTACATGGGGCGTTTTAGCGAAACATCAAATCGACTTTAAGCATACTCTGTTGAGCGGAGAATAGTAAGGCGACAGCGCAGGTTTGGGAATCATAAGCACTTTGCAGTGTCAGGCTGGAGACGGAGACAAGTCACAAGTTATTGCGAAAGATTGATAATGAGGGAGGAACAAGGAACGAAGGAGAGATGGGGAGATGTTATGTAAAAACACTAAAAGTATTAAACTCCAGCTATTCCCATAATTAGACGACTCTACCAAACAATACCTGCTTTTTTGGACTGTTAATGATGTGCAGTTAAACATTTTCTGATAAAAGTCTCCGAGCTTTTGACCTTTTAAACTTCATAAATGTCCACTTAGGAAAAAGTTGGATCAAAGCTAGCTCCACACAGTTGGGTTAGCAAACCACAGCAGCGTCTGTTCTTCACAGAAACAACTGTCCACGGCTTCAACTTCACTAAACTGGAGTTTCACACAATCCGACTCAACTACAACAGAGGAGCAACAACTCAACAATAAGGACCACTTTGCACTTATCATTTAGAGCTATGAGGATCCACTAGCATGCTAGTTAGCAGTAGTTGGGCTAGCCGGTGAAAAGGGGTGCTCGGCGGAGACATCACCAGCCCCGAATAACAGGACACTGTTGGGAAAACAAAACAAATCAAGTCGAGCCGAAAGCGACAAACTTACCGTGTGCCCTGGTGTGCTTTCTCTGTCAATGTCAACCCAATGATACTAAAATATGATCGAACCGCTATAATCCCACAAAAACAACAACGATAATGTACTTATTTGGGCGCCCAAGGAGCTTGTTGCGCCTTCGCTTAGCTATATTTTGCTAATGCTAAGCCAGCTAAGCCAAGCTACACGTAGCCTATCTCCTCCTCCTCCAGAACATGGCGGGCACAGAGGGAGGGGAGGCTGTAGGGTGTGACTACAGACGAGAGCAGGGCAGGCTGCCTGTGCAGTGCTCTGTGCCTTCTCAGGCTGAGGGGAGCTAGGGTACTACCCCTACACAGATACTGCTCTCAGCAGTAGGCTGCTGTCCAGATAACAGAGAGCTCCTCCATGTTCAGAGAGCACACCATGTCACCCTGTCAAGTTTTCATTAGCCTATGAGTGACATGCAACAGGGCCCTGCACGTGACTGCTCTGCACAGTTCTCTTCCAAGCTCTGGGAATATAAATGCCACACAAATTGGTTGAATGCCAGGTCAATCAGGAAATATCGGCCAAACTTGCTCACAGAGTGATGGCTGCCATAGTAGTCACAAAGTCCTAAGAAACACTTGTATCTGGGTATTATTCCATATTTTCCCTGCTCACATGCATGGTCATACACGTTATGGGTGTGTCAAGACAAGCCTGACAAAGACTGCATGACAGCATTCCACTTCTGCTTCACCACCTCCTCCCTGTAGTCTACCTCCACTCCAGTCTTATCTTAACCTGACCAGGGAGGAACTCAGTCAGTGGTCACATACTGTGTCATCTCCTGCTCTGGCCAATCACAATTCAAGAATAGACAAGACAAATTTTACAGTGCTAAATTTAGACTTCCTGAACAGTAATGGTTAAAAATAGAGGGAGGGATTGATCAAAACGTCACAGTTGTAGCCTTGCCCGGTATGCCACACAAGTTGCCAACACCTGAACTATTCTGCTGAAGATGGCTCAACTCCCAGCTACCTATTATTATTATTACGCCTCCTGGATAGTGTCGACATTTAATTTTAGCTCCTTACTTTTTCCTTGTAGTACAGGAACAGACAATGAATGTCCCTTAATTGAAAAACCGAAAGAAGGATGGGTTAGAAGACAACTAAAGAGCTTTTTCACTCTTTACTGTATATCATCCTGACATTTGCAAGGGGAATAATTAAATAGCACTTTTAGGTATCCTGGAAACACCTCGTCTCGTAACCTTTAATGTCCTGACTTTTTCTCAATACAATATGCTATAAATATATTAGGCATTATTATTATCAGGCTGTTATCAGTAGGCTACTTGAAGGTTAACTTGATACCATTAATACCAGTGGCAACCTGTGTTTGTTATCACGCAATATTTTCCACTCTCCAAAACAATTCAATAGACATTCTGCTGTTAAAAGTGAGTCATCATGGCAATAATGAAGAGCCTAAGTAGCTTGAGCAAATAAAACATCAAAACTACAATGCCTTTTCTGTTTGAACCAACAGAGGGCAGCAAATGTCAGCTATTTTTCTGACATTAATGAGATATGAAGTTGGAGGTCTTGCTGGCTGCTTTCCCTCCGGCTGTGTTCGCCCTTTAATATTTGATTAGGCATTGTAACCCTTCGCCGAAAACGTCAATTCTGCAAATTACCATTACAATTTACAACTGTGCCTGGTTTGTTTAATTAGACCGATCCAAAACATTCTATTACCGGAGTGCACCCTGGGGTCAAACCCCGGTTAAGTGAAAAATCACATTTGTATTGCTTGGATAGTGTGTATTTCTTGATCTGTTTTGTTACTGACTGTGAAAAGGATCTTTCACTTTAGGTTTTATCTAATTTTCCTCTGTTTATTATTGCAGATTTGTGTTTATTCTTAGTAAATAGTTTGCCCTTATTTTTCATGTGTTTGTGTGTTTTTTTTTTTTTTAAGTGCTGTCAGCCAGGTGATCAGTGGTGACACCTGTAGGGTCTGGGCTGCAGCACTGGGCTTGAGTTAGAGGGGGGGTTTGTAAAGTTGTTTGGTTGTTTCAGTTTTATTGATGGCTAAGTTGTTAATTATATTGCTTTAAATATAGTTTGCAGATTCCTTTTGTTTTTGTTTCTGTAGTTATTGGTTAAAGTTATTTTGTTGTGAGGTATTAGACCTCTTTGGGTTCTCCCCTCCCCTGAAGGCTGTTGGTGCCTCCCAGGTGGTGTGGGCTCCCCAATTTAAATCTCCTGGGTGTGAGGAGAAAAAGGAAGAGGCAGTTTGCAGTGAGGCTGCACGTGGCTTTGTGTTTGTTTGTCTCCTGTATTTTTTTTTAAGTCCTAGGCGTTATGATTTTGGTGTGTGGCATTTTTTTTGTTTGGAAATAAATTCACCTTTTTTTTGAGCACCACTCCTGCTTTGTGTCTTGCCTGACCCCCCAGTCCAGCGGCAACTCGACAATTGGTGGCAGTGGTGGGATCGCTGCCTCTCGACACTGGAGTCCAACAAGGTCAGGCATTTAACAAGGAGTATAACGAGAGCCATGCAGAAGGACCAGGTGACAAGGCCTAAGCAGCATGCATCCACCCAATTTTGTGAGGTGGTCCCGGAGGAGGGCGCTGCTGCATCTGTCACTGAACTTCCAGTTGAACCTCTAAGGACAGTAGATCAAGCAGCATTTGAGCAGTTGCATGCTTTGATCAGGAGACAAATGGAAATGCAAGAAAAAGAAAACTACAAGCAAGAACAAAGATGGCGGAGTGTCCAATTGCAGCTCAATAACTTCCGAGATGAGATGGAAGCAGACAGAGACAGACCATATGAGGGCACCCATGAAAGAAGTGAGGTGTTCGACCCCTCTGAAGTCACACCATCTCGAGTTTGGGGTGGGGGCGCAATCCCAAAGTTTGAAGAAGGTGATGACATTGAACAGTATTTAACTACTTTTGAAAGACTTGCAACTGCCTATAGGTGGGCCCGAGCAGATTGGGCAGTGCATCTGGTTCCACACCTGACAGGTAAAGCCAGAGCTGCTTTTGTTGCAATGGACTTGGTGGAATCCATGGACTACGACAAAGTGAGAGAGGCCATATGGGCAAAGTATGAGATTAACGAGGAAATGTACCGACTAAGATTTAGAGAGCCAGATCATCGACCTGGAGAAACGCCACGAGAGTTATACCACCGCCTAAAAGATCTCTACAAGAAGTGGATTAAAACCAGCTAAGAAGAATGTGGAGCAAATTGGGGAAATCTTTGATTCTGAGCAGTACCTTCAGACCCTGTCACCGGAAGTGAGAGTCTGGGTGAAAGAACATAATCCAAAGACTGGTCAAAAAGCAGCGGAGTTAGTGGAGGCCTTCATCGCTGCACGCCAGGGTCCAAAAGTCTCTCCGAATGACCAGAGCCACCGCCAACCCCCAGCTCGGGTAAGTCTGTTGGGTTTGGTGGGTGTGGTCTTACTGGAGGGTGGCAGGGGACATGAGGAGGGAAGGTCTGGTGGTAGAAGGTTTGAGAGGTCAGAAATTAAGAAAGAGAGGGGAATGCCAGTGTGTTATTACTGTGGGAAAGAAGGCCACATAAAACCCCAATGCCCAGCTCTAAAGGTAAAAGGGGCCAATACTATGTGTTGTGTGCCCAGACCTAAGCTAAAAACTACACAAATGGAGTATCAAGATGTTAAGGGCAAAATGCAAACGGCTAATGTATTGGTTAATGGCACCCCAGCTACAGCTCTCTTAGACACCGCCAGCACACAAACCCTGGTTATGCCTTTATCTGGTTCAATGTCAGCAGGTTGGGGAGGGGTACGTTGATGTCTGGTGTGTGCATGGGGACAAAAGGCCATATCCAACTGCCCATATACATCTGGAGATTCAAGGTCAAAAGTTCTTTCTTGAGGTGGGGGTAGTGCCCAGCTTAAGTCACCCAGTGTTAATGGGCCAAGATGTCCCTATTCTGCAGCAGTTGGTGGGAAAAAGTAAACCTGTAAATGCGGTGGTAACCCGTAAGAGGGCCCAAAACTTAGAAGATGATTTATTTTCTGATCCCTCTCATGCCCAATGGTTAAATCAACTGCCTTTAGCCAAAATGACTTCCCAAGTGCCTCAAATGGGAAAACTAAAAGACTAAAAATCAGCGGAGAAGAGAGAAGTTAGTAGGAACCGCTAACAATACGCCTCACCTAGTTTGCTCCCTGCCCCTTCAGCCTGAGGATGACGGCTGGTGGGAGTTACCTAAAGACTTAAGAGAGTTGCAAAAAGGGGATGTGACTCTAGAGGCTCCATTTAGAAGTGCAGTGGAAATTGAAGGAACCAGCGGCTCCCTAAAACCTGACTGTTATTTTCTTAGAAATGGGGTGCTGTATCATAAACCAGAAGGGGGTGCTGTTGAACAATTAGTGGTTCCTCAAAATTTGAGAGAAAAGGTGCTGACTCTTGGCCATGGCATACCCTGGGCGGGCCATTTGGGAAAAATCAAAACTTTAGAGCGAATTGCTAACAAATTCTACTGGCCAGGGCTCTACACTGATGTGCAAAAATATTGTGTGTCATGTCCAATTTGTCAGTTGACCAGTAACAAAAAGGCCAAACAATACCCACTACAGCCGATGCCAATTATTGATGAGCCATTTTCTAGAATTGCAATGGATATTGTAGGGCCCCTGGAAAGGTCTCATTCTGGGTCTAGATACAGTCTGGTGGTGAGTGACTATGCCACACGCTATCCAGAAGCCTTTCCATTGAGGCGCATTACTGCGCAGGCTGTGGCCCAAGCTTTGTTACAGCTTTTCTCAAGAGTGGGGTTGCCGAAAGAGATTCTGACAGACCAGGGCACCGCCTTTCTCTCTCAAACTTTGCAACAGGTTTATCGTTTGTTGGGCATTAAGGGGATAAAGACCACGCCTTACCACCCACAGACGGATGGTTTAGTCGAACGTTATAACCAAACGCTGAAGTCTATGTTAAAGAAATTTGTTGCAGAGGATGGAAAAGACTGGGATCGCTGGCTCCCTTACCTGATGTTCTCCTATAGAGAAGTCCCCCAAGCATCTACAGGCTATTCTCCATTCGAACTACTCTATGGGAGACACGTCAGGGGGCCCCTGGAGGTGCTCAGAGATGCATGGGACCCAGCTAGTGACCCGCAACCAGTTCCAGTTCTCCAGTATGTCATGCAGATGAGGGAGAAGATGGAGAAACTCTCTCAGCTGGTACATGGTAATATGGAGAAGGCACAGGTGAGGCAAAAACAGTACTTTGATAAAAATGCCAAAGCCAGAGTTTTCCAGCCTGGTCAAGAAGTCATGCTTCTTTGCCAACATCAGACAATAAACTTTGACCCGCTGGCAGGGACCGCTCAAAGTGCTGAGAAAGATGGGACCTTCAACCTATGAGATTGCCACTCCTCAGTGTAGAAAGAAGAAACAGACTTTTCATATAAACTTATTAAAAGAGTGGCATAGCAGAGCAGACCAGGCTAGTCAGCAACTGTGGGTTTGTTCTGTGAAGAAAGAAGAGGACCAGACAGATCAGTTTCTCCATCAGAATGGTGTTGGCACTGAAATTAATTTGGATTTGTCTCATTTATCTCCAGCGATGCAAAGAGAGCTGCGGGCCATTGTTCCCCTGGGCTGTTTGTGGACCAGCCTGGATATACAACCAAGGTGGAGCACAACATTACCCTCAAGGATGCCATGCCAGTGCGCCAGCGTATGTACCGGTGCCAGAAAGACTGCTTCCGGCCTTAAAGGAAGAGCTGGATTTAATGTTGTCACTAGGAGTTATTGAGAGGTCGCAAAGTGAGTGGAGCAGTCCAGTTGTCCTGGTGTTAAAAAAGGATGGCTCTATTCGCTTCTGTATTGACTTTCGAAAATTAAATGCCCAGTCCAACTTTGACGCTTACCCGACTCCCCGACTGGATGATCTAATTGAACGGATTGGCACTGCTCAGTTCATTACAACCTTGGATTTATGTCGGGGATACTGGCAGGTGCCCTTGGCTCCAGAGGCGCGACAGTATACGGCCTTCAGAACACCTCAAGGATTATTTCAATTTACTGTGATGCCCTTTGGCCTCCAGGGGGCACCAGCAACGTTCCAGCGTCTAATGGACCAGGTTTTGGCAGGAGCAGAGGCTTTCGCTGGGGCCTATTTGGATGATATTGTGGTGTTTAGCCACTCATGGAAAGAACATCTAAAACATTTGCAGGACATTTTTCATCGTTTGAAGCAGGCAGGGCTAACTGCTCAGCCCAAGAAGTGTGCCCTAGCTCAACAAGAGGCAAAATATTTGGGCTACCTTCTTGGGCATGGTGTGATTCGACCTCAACAGGACAAAGTTGAGGCAGTGAGGAGCTGTCCCCGTCCACAAACTAAGTCTTTTCTAACTAACTTTTCTGGGATTGGCGGGGTGGTATAGGCGCTTCGTGCCCCATTTTGCGACCCGGGCAGCCCTTCTGACAGACTTGACCCGGAAGTCTATGCCCAACCAATTGCCATGGGAAGAAGAGCATGAGAGAGCTTTCAAAGACCTGAAGGAGGCGCTCTGTAGCGATCCTGTTTGCAGAGCCCAGATTTTAATCAGCCCTTTGTGGTCCAGACGGATGCCTCAGGGGTGGGGCTGGGGGCTGTTCTCCTTCAGGGTGATCCACTCAAGCCGGTGGCCTATGTGAGTCGCAAGTTATGGCCGCGGGAGACACGGTACTCTGCCATTGAACTGGAGTGCCTGGCCATAAAATGGGCATTAGAGACTTTCAAATATTACTTGTTGGGCCGGGACTTTGTGCTTCAGACAGATCACAGGGGTCTTCAATGGCTCCACAGCATGAAGGACACAAACAATCGAATTGCTCGGTGGGTGATGGAGATGCAACCCTACCGCTTTCAAGTTCAGTACAGACCTGGTAAAGCTAATGTGGTGGCTGACTTTCTGTCTCGCCATCCTGATGCCGAGCTTCCAGGGAAGGGGGTAATGTGAAAAGGATCTTTCACTTTAGGTTTTATCTAATTTTCCTCTGTTTATTATTGCAGATTTGTGTTTATTCTTAGTAAATAGTTTGCCCTTATTTTTCATGTGTTTGTGTGTTTTTTTTTTTTAAGTGCTGTCAGCCAGGTGATCAGTGGTGACACCTGTAGGGTCTGGGCTGCAGCACTGGGCTTGAGTTAGAGGGGGGGTTTGTAAAGTTGTTTGGTTGTTTCAGTTTTATTGATGGCTAAGTTGTTAATTATATTGCTTTAAATATAGTTTGCAGATTCCTTTTGTTTTTGTTTCTGTAGTTATTGGTTAAAGTTATTTTGTTGTGAGGTATTAGACCTCTTTGGGTTCTCCCCTCCCCTGAAGGCTGTTGGTGCCTCCCAGGTGGTGTGGGCTCCCCAATTTAAATCTCCTGGGTGTGAGGAGAAAAAGGAAGAGGCAGTTTGCAGTGAGGCTGCACGTGGCTTTGTGTTTGTTTGTCTCCTGTATTTTTTTTTAAGTCCTAGGCGTTATGATTTTGGTGTGTGGCATTTTTTTTGTTTGGAAATAAATTCACCTTTTTTTTTGAGCACCACTCCTGCTTTGTGTCTTGCCTGACCCCCCCAGTCCAGCGGCAACTCGACACTGACAAATACTAAGAGGAGCTACACAAGTTCTTCAATTATGTGGTATTGATTTTTACATTAAACATGCACTAGAGCTATTACTGCTTTGAATTGAGAGTTCCAAGGTATGGCATTAAACTTATCTAACTTATCTCAATGGAGCAACAAGCAGGTGACGCCACCAGGTCAAGTTACACGTACTTACTTGTAATTTAATGGTGGATAGATAGGTATACTAGATTTAATACCATACTGAGGAACATTCCTGGCAAATCAATAACCGGAACATTATTTCCATTGGGACTTAAGTTAAAAGCTTTATCACAGGTCTATATTGTTGGGAAGTGTGTTGTGCATTGCTAAAGTGTACAGCAGAATCAATAAATCTAGAATTTAAAATTAGTCAAACTTTGCGCAGGCATTGGCAACATTATTAATAAACATATTCTTTGTTTTTCATGAACTGCCCCCAAAGTCCATGTGAGGTCTGAAAAGGTGTTGCAGTGGCTCCGTTAGTGCGTTCACCCATCGACTTCAAACGTCCGCTCCAGCCCAGATCTGACCCAGTGTGCGTGAGTGATTTGTGCTCCATCATCAGGTGTGGAGGGAATAAATAATGCAGGATAATAAAGTACAAAAAGCCCTTTATACGCACACACAATTTAGAAAGTGACTATTTAAGTTCACCTCAAGTATTTTTTTCCTTACCACAGCCTTTCTGCCTGTGGTCCCTTATAGCACAGCACGGTGACAGCCATAATCTTGACATAGGTAGACATGCCTGATGAACACAATATAATTACGGAGTACTCAAGAAAATGACCATACTCAATTAGATTCTATAGGCTAAAATTAATTATAGATAGATCCAGTATAGCAACGTTACAAACACATGGATTACTTTGCTATTTAAAGCACACACTGTATATAAGATTACAAAGATGTTGATTGATCTAACTTAGCAAAATGCATGCCACATAGAATTTCCGTATAAGAAAGACATTTAAAGGGAATGTATCTTGGAAAATCAAGATATCATCAATCGTTATCTTACTCAAAGTTGTATTTTGATTGATTCATGCCTGTTTGAGTAATTCGTTGTCCTGCATTTGCGTCTTGAGTTCTCAGAAAATTCCTGTATTCACCTACCCCCTTCTTGACCCACTGCTCTACAGTTATTTGTGATTATTAAAAAAAAAAAATCAGTCTCCTGGTCATATATGTAGGGTTCTAAACTGTCACCTAGCAAATTTTCAACAATAAAAACAACTGCTTGGTACACAGTAAAATGTCACTATGAAGAGGCGGAGACATTTTAGATCAATATTGTAATTTAAAATGAACAGAATTTGCTTGTCATTGTTTAATATTACATAACCTGGGAAAGCATGTCTTTTAAGTAAAAAATGTGCAATTCGCATGGCTGCATCGCCCACAAAGACTCCACCCAATTCACTTTTTCCAACCCTTTTATGGCAATGTTTCCTAATCATCAGAAGTCAACAAAAGTTCAAAATATACAGAACTTGAATCCAATTTGATTATGCTAATTCTGTACTTTTTTTGCTGTACAAAAACACCAATTTTGAGCAGCAAACAGCGCGGAGAGATAGCCGGTGACAGTACATTATATTACTGTTCGGCCCATCAGCGATTCAGCCTCCAACTGCAGACGGCATATGACTCACAGCCATTTGAATCCCATTTACTTTGGCAGTACGTGTCAACACTGGGTCTCGACTACGCATTTCAGAAATATAACATATGTTTACTGATCTTACAGCAAAAGCAACTTGTGCATTTCCAGCAGGAAGTCGCCGAACTATAGAATATATTTAACAAATTCCTTCTTTCTGCTTGTATACATTTGCTATTATTGCTATAGGATGGCAGTGGTTGCTAGTAGTTGTGGAAAAAGGGGCATTCAGCTAAACAAAGAGTACAATTTTAGTTAGTGGCCAAGAAAGTATGTTTAAGTATTTGGGTTTCAGAGCGATAAAAATTTAGGACCATTGTCTTAGCAATTAACAATTAAAAAAAAAAAAAAACATTTGTCTTTTGAATTGTTAAAAGTCCACAGAAATGGTGTTTTGAACAGGAAAATGTGTGATGAAAACATATGAATAACATGTTTAAGAACCTTTGTGGAAATTAGGGGAATACAATCAAACTATTTCAGAGTTTAAATTATGAAATAATAGCAGTAGCATTAGCAGTAGTTGAATGCAGTTTGCCCAATTGTACTATGTTGAGTCTGACTTTTTTTACCAGGCAATGTAAGCGTATATATTTTTGTACACGCTTAAAAGTTTCATTTGAAGCAAAACTGAATGTAAACCAGTGCAACCTCATATTTCGGAAAGAAAGAGTTGCACAATTGCACCTTTGATTTGACTGTGTGCCCACCTGACTTTCCACCGTTAACAGACAGGCTTAAATGAATCATTCAAAAGAGCATATTGGTAAGTGTCAAATTTAAACATCTATCTTGTTAGGTGTCTATTCAAAGCTATAGAGCCATTCCAGGTCTTTTTAAGCACTAAACTGGGCCTAAACTATTCCATCAAAGCTTTCAACTGACTAAATCAGCAAGAAACAAACACTACTCCAGGACTAAACCAGGTTTAAACTAAGATTATTCTGTGGCATTTGCAGGAATATACCAAATCCTAACTTTGATTAAACTGACTCATGTGTACCGCCACAAGTAAATCACACAATTTAAAGAACCACAGAAATATCAGTGCAGTAAACGTGTTAGTGGTAGTTATATTGGCAGAAGTATTAGCAAGTTGTAGCATTAACTCTTGCGGTGGGCCTGTATTCTTTTCTGTAAATTTCCTGCATTAGTTTTTGTTTGTTCACTTGTTTGATATGGCAGTGGTTCTTTTCACCCAGGAGGCCAAAGTCTGAACCAGATCTAAAAGAGTCCTGGACTAAACTAGGACCGTGGCTCCATTAAATCAGTAACAAATTTCTACATATCATTTGGATTGTTGAAATTCATTAGTGGTAAAACACTGAATTGCAAAGTCAAAGTCATTTAGTTTCCTCATTTTTCTTCCTCTTCTTTGACCACAGGCTCACTATGACGGGTGAGTAATACGATCAGCAGACCGGGGCTTTCCTGAACAAGTAATGCTACTAAACAACATTTTATGAAGTCATTTCAGGTATCAAATTTGGAGTAACTTAAGTTGTGCTGACTCTACCTGCAACGGTTAAGATTTCTAATTACTTCATAGGTGCATCAGGTTTCCATAGAATCCAACTACAGTATTTAGCGTTTGGTTCAACAGTGACGCCATGTGGCTGGAGCTAGTATAGCATGGTTAATTTCCCTGCGCTAATAAGGACATAAAAACATAAACAGCTTACTTAGAACCATTTAAGTTATCTGCATCAAAGACAAATAAATCAATTTGGTAGCGGTGGGTATGTAACACTGTGAACAAATAGTACTCACTCCCAGTTGAGTAATATATTTGACAGTGTAACCTCTGCACTGTGAGTGTGTCAATAAGTTAAAAAAAAAGTTGTTGATGCTTTAAGACAATATTACATTATTTGAATATTCTTCTCATTTTTGTGGAAAATACCAGATTTTGTGCAATTTTGCTGTAATGTTTTGTCCCTCCAGTTACATTGCCCCCAAATTATAAATAAGATAAGATGCCTAGACATGAGTCATGTCCTGGCCCTTCATTTTACACGTGTACCTGTGTGAGTACACTTAATTACACATTTTTGGCGACTCTACCCACCTTTCATTATGTTTTATTTTATGTTATTATTAAGTCCTGACCAGGCCTCACAGATCTGACAGGATTGGGCATTGGCAGGCAAGTGTTAACCCACTGCACCACTGAATAGTTTGTGCAGAAAGTGCATCTCTAGCTTTACACAATACTTTTGATGTATCTATTTTATAAAACCGAACCATCAAAGTGCAGTTATGTAAATTATGTAAAGTCAAACGGACACTATTATTCTGTACTCCTGACCTTTTAATGTTTGGGTATGTCAGTTCAAAGCGATCTGTAAAATATAACATACTGACATAATAGCATAAACGAATTCTCTTTGTAGGGAAAAGCAGTTCTTCAAAGATGTCCAAAAATAACCGGAGCGCACTCTGTTTTATCTGCTTCAGGCTGAAGTCTATTGATCATGAAGTCCATTCATGACGCTCCAGATATATTGACGCGCGAAGACAAAATTAGACGGTTTTATTAATGCCAAGCTGTAGAGTTCCAAAAAGATTTCTTTGCTATAGCCAGTTAGTTGATTCTACATATTGAGATTCTTGAAACATTTCATAAACAATTAATGTGTGTGCGTGAAGTAAACGTGTTCAATCAAACATTGGTTTTACTGTTGGTGTATTCACTATTACAACCATTTGTCAAGCTTGTTTATGTCACCAGTTTGTGTTTTGTTTCACAAGCCAATCATCCAATCAGAAAGCAGAAGGGGCACTCCATTTCCCCACATCCTCTAGACGTTCGTGTAATCTTTACTTGTGATCTCTTTTATGTTATGTTGTACCAATTGTGTTTTTACTGTAGCTTGTGAAGCACTATGCGACCACGGTGACAACTGGCGACACGCACCAATGCGCGTGGCCATTGACTTGAATGGGAAGACATCTTACTGCCCTGGGACTTGCTAAAACCCAAAGGACTTTTTTGTGATATGATGAGTCCACCGGGTGGCAATCCATAGGTTTCGCTGAGGGACCCTATAAATTCAGTTTAGGGCTGCACAATCTATCCCAAATGAATCAAATACACACATGAATACATACTTGTATTGAGTCCGTGTATAATCCCTTATCCATCCAGGAATAGTTCATGCTAGGAAATCTTTTGAAGGTAGTCATCTGGTAGTCATCGAGACATTTGACTATTATTCAGAGGTCATTTTCACTCTGAAGGCACTTACCCAAGATGCTAGAATTTATACTGCCAGATTAGTCCTGTCCTAAGATTGGAGTTTTATAAATTGAAACTGCTCTCTAATGACAAACAAACACAGGTCTGATAGAAGAATCTTTAAAAAAAAAAGTATGATAATGAAGCTCTACTATTTTTTTCATTGCTTGCGTCATTATGGATCAGGGTCATATGACACAATTGTTTCCTGTTGTCCTCACAACTAGGTTAGCAGGTGAAGAGCTAACCTAGCACAGGGCAGTGTAAACACTAGATTCTCAGATGAGTACCTTTAGATTGAAAATGACTTCCAGATGGCAGTCGAAACGTCTCCATTTCAAAACCAGTGCCCAGATGACTACGTTTGAACCTTGAATTAATGCAAGTTTCGAATCAATACGGTTGTAATTATTTGGGTAACTGAAAATCTCCTGCAGACTGCAAATGATCAGCCTTGTAGTTTAGACATCTAGGTGCATGTAATTAGTTTAGCAATTCATATTTCAGTCTTCTATCAAATGTTTCTGGTGCTGGATGTGTTTAGAATATGCGAACAAATTTTGAAACACAAATTGCAACACTTTTTCCGGCGCGAAAACCGTGCAGCCCGTTTGTTTGTTTGCTTGACTGCACAGTTGCATTGCCCATGATCGGCCCCTGTTCGAAATAAAAATAACCGCACCTTACCTTTCTACTTCCCCACCCAGGTCAAATAACCCCCTTAACCCATACATAATACAAACCCATTGAAAGTCAAAGGAGTACAATCGAGTTCACTACATCGACTGAACGTACTCCTCACAGGGGCTCAAGGCGCTCAAAGAACATGTCCACAGAAGCCACACAGATTGCATGAGACAAATATACACACACAGGAAGTGCCTCCCACTCACCCTCTCTCTCTCTCTCTCTCTCCTTCGCTCGCCCATCTCCCCATCTCTCTCTCTCTCTCCCAGCATTACTCATGGCAGCGTTGCCGAGCAGCAGCCAGCCAGTCCATCCTCCGCTCTCTCGCACGTCGCATCCACCAGTTCGTCCCATACACATTTTTTTTTTCTTTCTATCATTTCAATAACGTTATCTTTCCACTGAAGTCTATTTTTCATTGATTTGACCCCATCCCCTGTCGTAGGGGGCTTCAGCGGGGTGTCCAGTGTAGGAAGTCAGCATGGAAGCAGTAGCACTTTACACGTTTCGGGCAACGGAGGGAGACGAACTTAGTTTCAACAAGGGGGATATGCTTAAGGTAAGATGCTGTTAAATCTCTACACATTTTAAACTATGACAGACTTTTCGTTCTTGTCTGTTTTCGTCTGACAAAGCAAAATTATTCTCATTGCAATATTAGCTGTCGCAATATGGCAAGACAAGAAAGGTATTGTTTTTCGCAGAGATGTTTTTACTTATAGAGTTTAAAATGAAAATATCTTGTGACTTAAAATATTAGAAGTTCTGATTAAGCTTCAGTTTAGGCTTTATTAAGTTTAGGGTTAAACGAGAACAGGACCACATCAAGTCTACGTCAGGACCGAACCAGGGTAAGTGCGAACGCATCCTAGAAACGATCAACTCTTCAATCTCCAGAAAGTAGAACATCGGAACGAGCTACTTTCTTGGCATGCTCTAGCCTTGTAATGTGGCCAAAGTGAAACATGTACGGTTTCATGTCGCTTCCTGGTTTTGTCTTATTCAACCAAACTACAAAGACACTTGCTTCTGAGAGAGCCATTGTAAAAATAGCGCGAGGAAATAACACGCACAGCTGGGTGATTGTTCTGGTAGAAAATTGCTTCTCCAAGAAACTCACGAGAATGGCTTCTTATGTAGCCCTGAACCAGCTGTTAAGTTGGAAGTGTGCTGTTGAGTTCCTTGGTTTGTCAAAAAGTTGCTCAGTCAGAATAGTATGTTTTTAGAGCAAATTGCTTTCATAAATAGGTGTAGAGGTCTCGTGATTTTTGGTATTCAAACTGAGTTGAAGTCAGACCATAATTTGAATTCGACTGTGTTTTATGAGGGAAATGTCAAGAAATATGAAATTATCCCTTTTGAGAATTCTATGACTTATTAATAATCTATTGCTTCCAACTGAGTCATTATTATATATAATAATGATGGTGGTTGGTATGTCTACAATAACCATAAGGCAAAACGATAAAAATAAAAAGTAAAAACATGGATTTTGCAGGTTGACAGTTGAAGAAAAACTGTTTATTTATTTAAAGTTTTATCAAAAGTATCAATTAAAACAATTCATAAAAATGCTACTTAAATGCAAATGCAATATTTAAACTAAAGTCTGACCTTGTGACAGGGTTCTATTGTTAAAGTACTGTATAAAATAGGCTGCATTGCGACATATTTATTTTATTTTTATTTATTTATGTATTTGATAGGGACAATGCACATTAATGAACATCAGTATAAAACAGATGTAAATATGCCGGATTATAGCTACAAAGATAGTTTTCATCCGTAGTTCCTAGGCAGGCAAATACATAAAAAATGACAACATGCAATACAAATAGCACAAAGGTGCACTATCTAACTTTCTGGGAAAGCAGTTTATATGATTCACTTTTATGACTCCCCCCCAAAAAAAATAAATGAAATAAAATACACTATCGCAATTTACAAACTTGGATGACTGTTTTCCCTTGAATATTTCATTAAATTTAACTATCTCCATTGAGAGAGAGGCTGATGACGCCACTGGGCCAAGTTACAGGTCAGATCTGTGGAGAGCCAACCCAGCTCAAAATACAATGCATGTTTTTTTAAGCAATATAAACACCTATAATTAAAGGCACTGTACCTGATTTTCACTATTTTGAAATGTGAAAAACAGAACTAGTTCTAGAACTAGCATTTTTTTTGCTTGAAATAAAATAAAATCTGTTTTCCCAAGTACAGATATATTGTAAAAACCTCTATTAAAGTGAAAATGAGACCACCGCACTTTCTCTGCATCTATTTATAATGCGTTTTATTCTAGGAGAAGCAGGAAGTGGACCGTTAGCATGCTAATGTTTGTTCGCTTCACTGTAAATATTCTGGATACTGGACTTGCCTTAGTTAAGTGAACAATACATGTGACTGCTGTTAAGACTTTAAAATTAACTAGTTCTGTTTTTCATGTTTCAAAAGAGTAAACATTAGGTACAGCTACTTTAAATAAAGATATATAAGTTGAATGCCATAATATGGAACGCTCCAGGCCCAGCAATGACATCTCCATGGAGACAAGCAGTCGGCAGACCCTCCATCAGAAAAGTTAGACAGTGCACCTTTAATAGTCTGACTGTATTTATCTGTACAATATTCCATTTTTTTTTATGCGGAATGCTTTATAGAGCAGGTATTTATTATTAAAACCTACACATTTTTCCCCATCTGTTTTGTAGAATGTAAAAAAAATGTGTCATCTAACAAGGTGTGCCTCGGTTTCCTATGACTCACCCAGCTGATAATTGCGTGTCTACTTATACCCAACATATGCGGTGTATTTCTCACACGTTTCACGCCTTGCTTTTCCCTCCTTTCTTGGGTCCACAGGTCAAACGCTGGTGCTGATAAATTATTCCTCACATTAGCATCCATGCAGAAACAGACAACCTGGGCTTCACGACGCACATAATAGCTCCACGCACTTCAGCGCTTTTCAATTTCAGACCATTTTTCAACTGCCTTCTTTTCTATTCGCACACGGCACTTGATCAATGCCTATTGTCGTTCGTCCTTTTGGTCTTTTTTTTTTTTTTGCATGTGGCACCAGATCTGTAAGGTCGAGTGCAGCGTGGGCTAACACTAAATATAGCCTCGCCGCTGTCTCATGCAGTCTGCTTTTAAAAGTTGGAACAGTCTATCAAGTCGTTTACAAGCTTTGTGTCCTGTTGTTTTCTTGTCTTTTGTTTGTCGTGAGACTATAACGTTGTTTTATTTATTTTTACGGCCGACACCAGTTTTGTATAAGCCGAGTCAATGATGTTGGAATTTATGTGCTGATACATAGGGCCAATTTGGATCATTTTTCCCCAAATATGTATGTATGTATATGTATGTAATAATGGAGCTCAGCAGTGACTGCCTACCACTTGGTTCCAGAAGTTAATTTTTTTCTTCACTTTCTGAAAATAAATAAATAAAAAAGTTTAAAAGCTTGCTCAGAACTAAGTGGACAAACTATATAATTACATTTAAAATCAGTTTCTAAAACGTAACAACCCACAAATTTGTTAAAGCATTTAAAGTCTTAATATTATAACTTTTTGAAAAGTCTATGGTAAAACTTACTCAACCACAATAGGATTTGAAGTGAACAGAACTGTTGCGCTCCATGAGAATAGAATGATGATTCTCTCTGCACTGTACCACATTTTCAGCAGCATCCCCTTCTGACGGACAGAGGCTAATTCAGCACAAACAAAATTTAAGTGTGCCTTTACGTAGTTAGGTGGAACATCAAAACAAAATAT
This sequence comes from Rhinogobius similis, assembly GCA_019453435.1. Classification (NCBI taxonomy): domain Eukaryota; kingdom Metazoa; phylum Chordata; class Actinopteri; order Gobiiformes; family Gobiidae; genus Rhinogobius; species Rhinogobius similis. The sequence goes on from CM033631.1 coordinate 30,848,502, forward strand.
CAGTTTATATGAGAACTTTGTGAACAATCCTCAAAAGAGCTCAAAATTCACACACACCTTTACCCAGGGACGTCTTTAGAGCCCACCTAAAATCTTTCCAAGCCCCACTAAAATATTTTCCATTGACTGGTCTGATTGTATGTTAGTTTCCTGAACAAAATTCACTTTGTTCATGAGGTCATTTATGTGTTGATGACTTATTTGCGTCTTATGAGCCGCTGTTCCGCTCCTGTCAGCCTCACACCGCGTACCACAGCTCTCAGTCTCATTCAAGGTGAAACTGCCCTGGTCACGTCTGAGGAAATGGTTCTCTCTGCTGAGTGGGAGATCCAAAAACAAAACTTTTATAGACTTTTCTCTCAAACTAAATTAATATGGGGCTCTAAATTAAAGGCAGCACAGGAAGAGATGTGAAGAAGCCCGACAACGGGAAATTTCATTTCTGATCAGAAATTATTGAATAAATCTTAGTCTTTTAGCCTTTTATTGAGCCTTTTGCCTACATGTATGTTATCACTTGAGAATGTGGCAAGTGATGTTAGAATTCAAGGAGCTATGTTATTGTTGTAGGCTATTCCCGTTTTCAAAAACATGTTTTGTCATCTAATCATTCATTAGCCCCTCATGACTCATATCAGGGTTTATCGCAGGCTATAGCCTACACAAATGATATGCTCAGCCTCATATTTTCCAATTTTTACAGCAGTATTTAGTGCATACCATGTATTTTTATCAATGCTGATGCTCTGTGGGCTCTTCACCTTAAAGCTTAGACATAGACTGAATTGTATGCAGTGTCTAGCATCAGGATTTAGTGGATTTTTTTTTTCTTTCTTGGTATAAATGGAGATAAGTCTGTTATCTAAAGTTCGGGAGCAGGACCACACCTCATCCACGCCCCTTCCGGTGACTACTCTATTTAAGCTTCCCGGTCACACACACCAGTGTTCGTTATTTCGTTCCATATTTCAAGTCTATTCTCACCCGGTCTAACAACAGCTTCCAACTTCTTTTGGTCATTTTTCGCATCCTTCCACCTCCCGCTGAGGAATTCTGCCACTCGCATAACCTCTGCAACCTCCAGTCAGCACGGCTCCAGTAAGGCTTCTTTTGGGGGTATCGAGGCCCGGGAGCCTGCTGCCCTCATCGCTAGAAGCCCCAAAACGGCATTTATCATCTACTCTCATGCATTTTATCGTTCTTGTTCGCCAATAAACTTCTGCATCCAAGCTTGAGGTTGTGGTCCTTGCTAGTGAAATAGCCCCATCCTTCAATAGAGCTTGGGATTGTATTGTCACATCTCAGATCATTTTCAATTAGCCTATATATTAAGACAATGGTGATTTTATAATGTAAATTAGTGTTCATTCAAAAGTAGGACATTAAAGTGTAATAAATGGATTTACTAGTAGTGACTCAGCCGCTTACCAAGTTGTTCAAATACTTTTTCTTTACTTTTTGATTTTTTAATATTGTTTTTCATAATGTATTTCTATGGACATTAGCCACATCTCCTAGCAATGTTGGGTTTTTGACGTTTGATCCCAATTTTTGTTCAAAAAAATCAAATGACAGTGCTTTTGTGTACAATGTTGTTGATTTTTTTAAAATGTGAATATGCATAATATGGAATTCGTAGCAGAATCTCTGCAGTCAAACAACTGACGACTGAGAAACGTCCGTGGTGTTTTCTAACTTTCCTTCAGACTAGGTGATGACTAAGAGGTGTAAAAATCATTAATATTCATTTCATTCACACCAGTGTCTGTACAAGAATAAACAAGATTGGGTGAGTTGTGATGAAATAGTTTTCTGAATGGATGAAGTTTACTTTATCTGTTATCTATAAACAAAATATCTCTCAAAACATTATAGTGGTGGTGATGACGAGGTGAAGGTGGTGATGGTTTTGCTGCTGTGGAAGAGATTAGGGAACATGGAATATGCTTCATCAATTGTTATTGTAAAAAAAAAAAAAGAAATTCACATGAAACAGCAGCATTTCTTTAAGCTACAAGAATCACAGAATATATCTTGACAGTGAAATCTGGGAAACTTTTAGACAAAGTGAAACTAAGGAGCTATCACTTTTGACAAAACCATGACATTTGCCCTCATATTTTGCAGAAGTTAAAATCCTTATGTCAGACAAAGTTTCCAAACTCTGTGTAGCAGCAGCACAAAAATGTTGCACTTATTTCATTACCTTCGACTGCACTGACAGACTACCTAGCCAATATTATAAAGAACAATGATTGATACACTGCATTCTTCATAGTAATAGATTTATGTGGCGCAGAGTAAAAACAGCTGGTGCGTGAAATGAAGCTTGTGACGGAAGCACTTTTGTCAGACAGGCATCCTCGACATATAGGCTAAGTGTCGCTACGCTTCACTGGTAGCAGTTTAGTAGATAATATGTTTAGGAAAAGTCATAAAACAACCAAAACTATTATGTTTTTTTGCGGGAAAGATAAAAGGATTACAAGATGATACAAGCAAAGTGAATAAAATGGATTAAAATGGCGTGAGGATTAGGCAAGAAAATAGATCAAACAGGAAATAGAAACAAGAATGCATGTTGACAATCAGTCAGTAATGATCTGAAGATAAAATATACATAAAATCCCTGTATTCAAAATGCAAGAATTTGTCCAACTGAATCTATCAAACTGTTTATGAAGGTTAAAGGTAATAATCACATTGCTAAATACAAAATCTGTTTGATGAAGGAGCAAAATATCACGCATATAAATGGTAAAATGGAAAATACACTTACATTTGGTAGGTTTGCTTACACAACTACAATACGCAGGTAGGAATGAGTGCAACGAGGTATAAATTAAGGAATCATCTCCTTGGTAACCCATGTTCTGACTGTAAAATTGTACTCAAGAACAAATACGTACGGACATGAAAACATACCATTAAATATAACGCAGAGATGTATTATTGGCTGAATTCATTTTCATAATTCAGTGAAAACCGCTTTTGACAAAACACAGCTAGAGTTATCTGCATTACTAGGACTTCACGACTACCATTATTTGTCAAATGAAGGCCTTAATCAATGACAACACTATCCATGGTTCTTCTAGCTTTATTTATCTCATTTTGTATGTTTTATATTATGTTTGGTCGCATTAGCATACACTAGCTATCATAACAACATAGCAAGTTGATCACATAGCTAGCTAATAGTGTTTAGTGTCACGATAACAAAAATTTGAACTCATTTCGATACTAAGGATTATGTTCGATTCTCGATATCGATTTCGATACCACACTAATACTGAAAAATTATCTTTTTTTTAATTAAAAAAATGTGGTCTTACTATAGTTTTGATTAAGCTCAAATCATTCTGAAACTGCGCACGAAAAGTCACATTTTGCCCAATTAATATGATTTTTTCCACTTGTTTTCACTAGATACTTTAGTTTCGATACCAGTTTTAGTATCGATTAGTATCTGATTGTAGATACTTATGGCAACCCTACTAGCTAACCTAGTGTAAAACTTGTAAAGTGTTAAGAATTATGGTTATAACAGAAGCAAAATGGTTAGCTTTGCAGCAAGTGGCTCCCAAATTCGATTCCCAATTGTGTCTATTCCGTATGTGCAGTTTGCATGTTCTGTGTTTGAGTGGACTGTCTGTTTTTAACTCAATCTAAAGAATAAACAATAGGCTAATCCTCCAGCTAGGTACTGCTGACCACAAATCTTAAGATCTGGGAAATATGATCATCTATAATCTTTGTTTGTTTTCGCTAGCTACAACATTCAATAGTGACATTTGGAAGCGCTATCTGGGTTAATGTGGATCAGGCGTCATCGGATTTGCTGACAATTGTGTGTGTAATCACGGAGGACTTTATGTGGCCTTTCCAACTTGGCAGTAATCCTCTGCTTGTTGAAATCTCTATGACTTGGGGACCTCCGCGCGCAGAAAGAAAGATGAAAACCAGTGTAGCGGATAATGGAGGATGAGCAGCTTGGTGCGGAGATAGATACACAGTTTGAGCGTGGCCTTTCGTTCGATGAATGGTGATGGCCTCTGTCTGTGTCATTAGGAGGCATATTTCATTCCAGTATGTCATTTTGTCTCCTCCAGATCACCAACATGGAGGACGATCCAAACTGGTACACCGCCGAGCTGCACAACCGGAAGGGCTTCGTGCCGAAAAACTACATCAATCTACGGCCGCATGCGTAAGTATAAAAGCGTAGAGTGTGTCGATATCCACAACCTGGAAAATCATGATTGGTTTCGTACCCATGGGTCTTAAAGTGATGAAAAATAAGCATGATGCATAGTAATTAACAATTCAAAATAAATGTTTGAATGGTAAAAAGTCATAAAAATGTCACCCATTACAGGACGGAAACCCATCAATAGCACTTTTTTGGACACACCAAGTCGCTATACATTACATTATCCATTCACTCCCCACACTCAAAAAAAAGAAGCCAAGCCTGCCATCAGGCTAAGTGACGGATGTGGCTGCCAATCTACTAGCTGCCTCCAACTACCACCGCAAACACGACACAATTATACACGCTAAAGGTTCATTCATGCTCCCTTTTGTACATAGTTTGTCAGGTCTGTGTTCTGTTAAATAACTACCAGAAGGCGCTAAAAGTCGGTTGGAGAGTTGACCGAAACAGAAGAAACAGACCAAAAACAAACACGTTGGCACCCACGGCAGGTTTTAGATCACATTTGTTGGGAAAGAGTCAAGGAAATTAATTAAATTGCAGCTTGTTGTGTTAAGTAAAGGCCCTAGCGGCGCTATGTACAGCTCTGACGCATTCGCAAGCTCTGGGTATATGGATCGCATACGAACCAAATGGCTTATGGACAACGCAGAGGACGGGCAGAAGCCTCCATGCGTATCCATCTTGAACGTAGAGCATAAATGAACCTTTGCTTTCTACCGCTTTGTCTTCTACCACTTGATTTACGGTTGCCCCCTATCAGGAACCTTTTTCCTTTGACATTCGATTGTCTTTCACTTTAGAGATTGGGGTTTTGTAGTCGCAATTTACAGACTTTTCAGCTAGCCCAATATTTAACCAAGGACGATTTTAAGATGCATTTTGTAACTTTCCTGGTGGAGGTCCTGCCACTTGCTCGGGAGACGAGTGAGAAGGCGATCTGTGCTCAGATAGATGAGAAATGAGCATGTTTTTTTGAAGTTTGTGTTTTGTCCGTACGTACACTTTCAGTAAGAAGTGAACCCAAAGTTTTATAGATGTGACCTCTGATCTTTGGATCCGCTCAAAGATGTTTTTATTATTATTTGTTTTTTGGATAGAACAAACAGGTGGCGATTCCCCTCCAGTAAAGGAAGATGCTACACCTTTAACATAAGATTTACTTTTTATTGTGTCAGAATACTTTTTGTATTCTCTAGCATGTTGTATTTATCATTTAGATTTGGCTAATGCATCTAAATGGAGGTTTTTATAATAACTACAAGATGTCACTGCAGAGATCATAACATTTAACGCATCTCAGTAGCATTTCAAATTTCGGTGTGCTCTCAGATTATATTTAAAGTGTGCACTGTGGACTGAATCTGGAATTTAAAATCACAAAAGCTCACATGATCGCAATCAGATTCCTAAGACATCTTCAAAGCCATACAGTACAAAGCACGAAATTTCACACATACGTCGCTGGTTTATGTAAACAGCCTGTCCTTGGCGCTTCAGGGATCTTTAGTTCGTTAGGCTCTGGACATCTGCACTCTGGCATAAGGCTGCCCCCCCCCACAGGGACGTACACTCACTAGCTTACGTAATGCCGCACAATAAAGCCGCGTGTGTCTATGTGGGGTCATGTGATTTTAGCTGGTGCACCCCGCGTCTCTTTCAGATGCTCATTTGTACCAGCTGGGTTCCACTCCCCCCTATTGTGATAAACGGCAATCTGGCAACGCAATATTAAGAGCCTTTATTGTGCGGTAATAGAAAATGATGGGGGATAGGTGGTAGCCCCGTCCAAAGTTCATTTGAGGTTGTTGAAGACCCCAGGGAGATAGTCTATGTGGGTCAGCTCTTCTGGGACGAGACTTTTTTTGTTAAATTTGCACTTTAGTCTATTAGATAATCAAGGGATAATAGACGCACAAATTGTGGCTTTTATGGGGGAAGTGTTTTACTCAGGGACACAACAAAAGTTAATGTTTGAACTAGCAAGCACCTGATACCATAATATATCTACAAAATGAATAGGCATGACAGACAAGACTCTTAACCACAACTGCAACCGATGTTAAAGTATGTTTGCTGCTCATGACTCCATCTAGTGTTTACGCAGAAACTTGATTTGTTGAATATGTGTTCACAGTAATGCAAAATACAACAAAATAATGACTATGCTCACATGACGGCAACAACTACTTAACCATAAGAAAATACAGTATTTTTCGAAATCTTTGCAGAGCCGTTACCGAGTTGATTAAAACACAGCTTTATTTAGACAGACAAGCTAACCAAACAAAGTTCTCTGCTGTAGCGAGGCTAATTAGCCAAAGATGAAATTACGACAACATTACTTTAGCTTCAGCGCTATCATCAAAACACTTTCATGCATACATTTAAAAGCAGCCCTACGAAATAAACTCAACGTACCTATTTTACATACCATTTCCTTTCTTGTTTTGTTTTGTCAGCATGTATGCGTTTTCAACTTTATCTCCACCTCACCAGCACTTTCTCCCTGTCTTCTCTCTCGTACCCCCAGCTGGTTTGCCGGGCGAATATCTCGCGGAGTAGCAGAAAGCCGGCTCAGACACAGGGAATGCGGAGCCTTTTTGGTCCGGGAAAGCGAAAGTGCGCCTGGGGAATTTTCTATGTCTGTCAGGTATGATAATAACTCACACACTGTGTTTACCTTTGAAGATTTTGAATTACTTGTGTGCATTTTTATCACAGTGACATATTTCTTTCTTTCTTTTTTTTGTTATTAAAATGTTATCGAATTTTGCTTTTGTTTTTTGAGGAAAACAAGGTGACAGTTTGCTCATGACTCCATCTAGTGGTACAAAATGGCATACAGTTTACTCTCAATCTTATCAATGGCTATGAAAACTTGGGATGTGTACCAAGAATTCAGAATTGCATGCTATATTTTACAAAATGAATGAATTTGTCAAAATGCGTATAATTTCTTGAATATATGCCGTATCAATCTAATATTATGGAACAAAATGGGAGAATCATATTTTTTCTTATACCCAAATTATAAATATTATTATTTCTACATATAAAAAAGATAAAGGCCATCGTTCACAAGTGGCAAATGAAAAATAGTAAAACACTTGTAAATCCTTTAATATAGCCTACACCACTGAAACTTATTTCCAGATTTTGAGCCAGGATCATGGTCAGGTGTACCTAGCTGGAGGATTGGTGATGTTTTGGGTTGATGGGGTTAGAATGCCTGTTAAAGACCCACCCAGACACACTGGAAACAGTCTGACTCCCCACAGAAAAAAAAAAACTGTACCACTTGAACCAGGAATTAAATCTGGGATGACCCACTTGCTATGAGAATTCAAAATAACCTGAAATTTAACATTTATCTTTGAATTTTCTCACACACTTTCTCCTTTTTACCCGCACCACTTTGAACTCTCTATTCCTTCGTTTACTACCATGTCATCCTTGCCCTTTCCGTATCCCCTGTTGTTGCCCTCGGGGACCATTAAACTTTGATGCTACCTCATCTAATGCAATCTATTTCAATTAGCACGGCCCCATCCATAAGCTCACTGTACGCGCAAATGAACACGTCTCTAGTCCTGTTTCCTGGCTGCCTTGTTTCTCTTCATTAATAAATGCAGGCAGTGTGTGTGTGTGTGTGTGTGTGTGTGTGTGTGTGTGTGTGTGTGTGTGTGTGTGTGTGTGTGTGTGTGTGTGTGTGTGTGTGTGTGTGTGGGTGTGTGTGCGTGTGCTGATGGAGTAGGTACAGTGTGGAATTGAGGGGAAGAAGAGAGGGATAAAAGAAAAAAGGAGGGGGAAAGTGGGCAACCCTGTGGCACGATGCAAGCTAATCCTGTCTAGCACACCGCGGCATGTGGAGAAGCTAACGGGGGCCAATTGGTGGCGTTCTTGTGGGGGGTCTGTACAGCTGTTGTGAAATTTGGGAGTTAAACAATAGCTGGGGGTGATTGAAATGTGTGAATGTGTTTGCACTGCCAGGAAAAGTTAACTAAATCCATTACAGTGCTATAGTGGTGGAAGTAATAGTTGGTAGAAACTAGGGCTAGGAATGACATACAATACACACAATACAAATAATGGATGTATGACACACAAAACTAATGATGAATAATTATTATGGAAAACACAAATCTATTTTAAACACCAATGCTTTATAAAACCACTGCTAGCATGCTTTGTTTTATAGAACATCATTTTCATAATCATTACAGTAAGAGAAAAGTTCTACATTTTATAATATATTAATATCTTTTCTTTTTCCTAGTTTTGTGAACATGAAAAAGCAAAAAATGCAAACACATTACACCAATTCTTGCGTCTTAGCACTCACTACTTGTTAATATTAGAATTGATTTTAAGATTTTATTGTTTGTTTGTTTGTAAAACTTTGAATGAAATGGACCCACAATACATTTAAATCTCGTCTTAAGACCCACTTTTTATTCTCTGGCTTTTAACACCACTTGAGTTGTGTTGTCCTCTGTTGTCTTTTATTATTTCAATATAGTTATTGATTATCTTATCTATTCTATTTTTGTACTGTTTTATTTGCTTTAATGTACTGCTTTTGTTTTTTTGTTTTTCTGATTGATTGAAATTAGTTAATTTAATTTTTTGCTGACTTTTAGAGGTAAATCTATGTTTTATCTTCCTGTATGTGCAGCACTTTGGAAATTATCTTGTTTATAAAATATGCTATAAAAATAAAGTAGGATTTCATAAGCCTTCCCGAAAAAGCATAATGATATTCAAAATTATCTATATTTCATCGCACCTTGGTTGAGATTTTCCCCACTCGTTTGCAAGATACGGCTCATTTCTACTACTGGCGATGCAAATTGTAGTTGCGTCCTTCACCTCACTTGACTGTGTGAATGTGTCAGTTGTATAACAGTGGACTTGTGGCAGTGGTTGGTAGTCATATTTAGTATTTACACTGTGTATTAATGTGTGACAGATTGTACTACTCCTCCAAAGAAGTTAATGTTCAACTTTTAATGTTTCGCTTAAAATATCCCCACCAAAACAAAGGCACCTCTTTCATATATTTGAACTTCTCTCTACTGTAAAAACTTCTACTAGTGTACGGTCTCAAACAGGATTTTCAAACAGATGCTGTCTAATTCTCATTCCTGGCTACTGGGAAAATGAACCATGGCAAAGAAAAGTAGGTTGGGTAAATTTGGATGGGGAAGCGGCGTGGCTTGTGCTAAATACATACATTTGCCAAGAAGAGGATGGGGATTTTTGATGCTCATTTTTCCATTGGCTCAGTGTTTTGTCTCCCTGCCTGTTGGATGGATGTCTCCAGAACTGGGTCAGGTGTTTGTTGTGTGTGAGTGGTCCATGGTGGGTCTGACGTCTTGACAGTCTTGGCTCAGTCCGGCCCCTGACGTCACCACGGCTGATAATCTCGTCGACATAACCCTTGGCGCCAAATGGAGAAACTTTGGTGACAGATAAAGCTGAAGAGTAAATTTAACAAGGAAGACTGCATTCCAGCCAATCACAGCCTGCTTTGCCTCTTGACCACTTTTCAAGCCTTTCGTTAAGTTTAAATGCACTTTATCTTGCATTTTCGGATATGTTGTGCAATCACCCTATTTTAGTATTTTTAGTAGCAAGTATTGTGACTGCAACTGGATTAGATTTGCGAAAAGTAGGACTCTGATTAAAATGCAAATTGTAAACAACTCCGGGAGCACTGATGTTTGAGAGAAGACCAAAATTTTAACTCTAAAAGTAATAAAAGAAATGTTGTAAAGATCTAAACTATAGGTACACGATTTTTCTGTAAAATGACGATTTGACAATTGTGCAAACTCCAATTTCAATTCAATTGCGATATATTGTGTATCTTGCCGCTACTTTGCTTTATGAATACATTTAGTTTATAAAAAATAGGGATTTTTAATTTTGTATACCATTATTAAATGATATGAAAAGCCAAATTTTCAAAGGTTTCAAAGTGAGCTAATTAAATTACTTTTACTGAAGTATTTATACCTACTTCTTAAGGTCCAACACTTTAAGTTCCAACACTTTACTTGAAATTTGACATGGCATTTCTACAGTAAAACCAGTCAAATGTGTATTTTTTGAAAAGGTTACGATGATGGTTCTATTTTTAGGCAGTGGTCACTTTTAATGAGACAAACTGTTAGAAGAGAGCCAGACCTAATTGGAACTGAAAAAGCATTGCCCACATGCCGAGCGCGAGGGCCGCTGAATCATTTGGGATCGTTTTTGAAAGGTGATCATTAAAAAAAGAAGTCTGCACTCCAGGCTGTGAAACTGCCCCAATGGGTTATTTAGGAGATTATTTTGGGGAAAGTGAAGAAAAGTGTTGCCTTCCTAGACTTTCATGGCAGGAGTTGAGAAATCCATTTTGCTTAGTTGGGCTTTCACAGTTCCCTTTGACTCAGCAGCCAATGTACTCGAGCCACAGTCTGTCTGCCTGTGATTTTCTATGGTTTAAAAGAGGTCTATTTTTAAAGACACTACCTGCAGCCGGAATATTTTTAAGGATAGTGTTGGACTCGCTGTGCTTTTTATGATAATGTTCGCGAAATGACACGCGCTTTTTCAAAAATAGAAAGTCTTCCTTGCTTCCTCCTAGTCTGCAGTGCATACATTAAAGTTCCTATATTAATGCGAAACTGACTTTTTTTTTTTTTTTTAGCTTGTTACCATATCAAAAACATACCAAGAGTTGTGTTACTTTCCATTTGTTTGGGTAATCTAACATATTTAGTTTGTTCCCCTCTCCAGAGCTCAAAATTCAACCTATCGATAATTCAATAGAGCTTCTCTGTGTTTTTAAAGTCTATTCACCTTCACTAGACTCATTTTTCTACTTTCAGTGCTCAGATTTTGTTGTCTACAACTAAATTCGATGTTAGCAGCTACTATTTCTCATACACCTGTTGCTACTGCCAGGTTTGCAATGTACAGTTACAAGAAGGGTAAAATGCAGATGACAAATTTTCCAAAATATAAACATTTCTGTAATTATTATTTATGAGAACAGAAAAAATGTACTGCTAAATGATTACAGCAATCAGAAATTTATCAGAGCATGTTTGTCGGGGTCCAAACTACAGGGTTAGCCCCCCACAGAGATGATTTAACACCTACTGAAAATCTATACTGCTTTTTCAAAACAATTTTAATACACAAGCCCAAGCCATTCTTTAAAGCCCACGCATTCTACCGTTCAGCCGGACTTCCTGTGGCCTTTCTTGTGCGTAGGTGAAGGTCACGCAGAGTATAGAAAGCTGTATTAAAGGCTGCTTCAAATAGGCTATAATACTGTTTTCCAGGCTCCCATTGAACAACATTGGTACTCGTGAACTTCAATGCAGAGGAAACAGACTCCGAGTGCGCCATTGAAAACCACGTACTATCTGAAAAGGAAGTTTGCTGGACAACAAATTGTGTTAGCGGTCTTAACGGTAACAATGAGACTTCCTAAAAGCCTATGTTTTCATAGGAAGCAGCTGATACCTCTTGAGCTTTCGGACGAAGGAAGTGAGTCATGGTTGTAGTGGCTTGTCGCTCATTCAATTTGACCCAGCACTGCAGTCTCCCGATTAGTGCTAATTAATCCATGGCTAATTTAATAACCAATACTTAAGGGCTGCTGCAACTAACAATTATTTTAGAAGTCGACAAGCCATATGTTTATTTCGAGCGTATAGAGACACTTTTTAAATACATTTCAGCCAAATAGCAGTTGAAATATCATGACTGAGGGATTCTTGATAAAGAATATTTACAAAGAAAGTGTATTATTGATAAAAATCTGAATTTTTTTATTATTTTTTGATAATCTGATGAACAATTGCCACCGTCTCTGTTATAAAAATGTATTTTTATGTGTGTTTTATAGTCCAGGTATCGATAATAATACGTGTTTTATATATAATCAAAAACACATTGGTACCGCTTTACAATAACTACACTTTAATTAGCCTTAAGAAAGAATTACTTCATAATGAACAATATAGTTTATGATTCAGGTTTGGCATACTTAACTAATAGTTTAGGAGTTAGAGTTAGTGGGGTAAATAAGAAGTTACAAAATCTGAATCATTCTTAATAGACTAATCATTCATTATGAATTAAGTTTTCATTCATACTTTATTAAGGCTATTAAAAGTAGTGTTAACAAAGCATTTAAAATAAGAAAGTTATGAAGCTATGGAATGTTTATTGTTTATATTTGAGTAATAAAACACCTGTTATTGAATGAACGATAAGTTTAGTGCAATGCTGTGGAACATTTCAGGCAATAACCGCTTACATATTTGAATTGTAGTGTCTATAGCCCGCATATAATCCTTCCTCAAACATCAAAATGCTAAAGATAACTGTGAGTATCTGTTGGCTCTTTATCTCCATAACAGTGAAGGTGACTGCTTTACAGCGCAATATAACTGCACAGCTTAGCCACGCAGGCGGGTAAAATAAAGCAGAGGAATAGCGATAGGAGGAGGATGAACGCGTTTAAAGGATGGATTGTGTTTTGCGTTTTATTTCTCTGTTTTGACAGTCACAGAGGAGCAGCTGGTCCCCTGTGGGTTCTCGCTTCCTCTGCGCGAGCTCCTGTCTTAGTTATCGTCAACTAAGAATACAGATCAGCCGTGGCATTCATGAAAAAAAGGAAAAAGGAGAGATTGACAGGATTATTTTGAATTTTTGTTGATCGTATTGAAAACATAAAATGATAAATGACAAAAATATGAATTGAAGTTCCAGTTCATGAATTTTCAGGAAGAATATCAAAATTTTAATGGGAAGTGTAATTGTTTTCAGAAAATAATATATTAAAGGGGCACTATCTAACTTTTCTGGTGGGGGGCTCCGTCACCTTGGACATATTAGGGCTTTGCATGGAATGTTAAACAGTATGGCATTAAACTTATATCTCGTGCATTTACGCAATTGTATGTGTTTTTTGAGCAAAAAACATGCATATATACTGTGAGCTGGCTTGCCTCTCCACAGATCTGACCTGTAACTTGGCCAGGTAGCATCACCTGCTCGACTCCATGGAAATATAAAGTTTAATGCCATACAGTACAATATTCCAGACAAAGCCATACCTTTGCCATAGAGACAAGCAGATGGTGGACCTTCTGCCAGAAAAATACATACTGCACCTTTAAAGCTGAAGTACCAAACTCATTTCTCATAAATGACTGTTTTGTACAAGCAGAGCCACTACACACTGCCTTCATCTAATTAGGAAATATTTGATCTATTGCAAATTTGAGCTGAACGATTTGGGAAGAATATCTTTGTATCTTTGTTGTTGCGTTTTTCCTGACAAGATTTGTGAATGTGTTTGGATTCGCAATTTGTGTTTTCATAATCAATTTCTGTTCAAAGTTCACATTTTGAACACATCTGGGAGAAGTGACAAAGAGACACAAATAAGAACAGACCAGCTACAGATCTGTTGTTGTTTGTGGAGAAAATGAAAGTATTTGCAGCTTTTGCCTCCATTCAAATTAATGCAATTAATCTTGCAGCCCTAATGAGAGCTGAAATCCATGCGCCTAAATACATAATACTACTTTCATGGTTTTAAAAATCAGGTACGCCTAGAATTTATTAGTGTTACGTTAATGTTTTACAGTCGATACAATTTGCATTATGAAATCCCATTGTCCCATTGTTTACCCATGTCAGTACGCTGCACAAATGAAAGCCGCTCCAATCATCCCAGCTCATGTTTATTCTCCTTCTTTAGTCCGATACTGGTGATGGTTGGTTATGCAATAGCCAGAGATTTCAGATAAGGACCGGAGAAAGTGGATTAGAAAGTAGTACACTCAATTGCTCACCGCACATCCTTCCCTCCTCTGTTCCATCCTCTTTTCCTTTGCTTCATCCTCTTTTCCTCTGCTTCATCACTCACAACCGCCGGCAGGAATCATTTCTTACTGTAGCGGCTAAGCTAAACTCCTCCTTGACATTTTCGCTCCATCACACCGGAGCAAACTGACATTGATGACAAGCGCGCAACAAATGAGGTAATCTGCCCCGTGACTCCGTGTACAAAGCGTTTAAGTGCTAAAAACAACATCATGGGCCGCCTGCGATGTTCTGCGGCGAGTTGAACAGACCATTTCAATTCAGTGGCCAAATTAGCGTTAGCTTGTGGTGCGGGATGAAATTGTTGCGACGAATGGCAGCCGCTGGACTGTGCGCCCGTGATTGGCTGCACTGGAAGATGCGCCATATGGTTTTCAAGCAGACTTGTTTATTAAGTTGAATGGAACGCTCTATTGAATGTGTGATTTTAATGAATTGGTTTTAGTAATTTAGCTTTACTCATTAGTTATGCTTAGATCTTGAAACTGCACATTGCACAGCTTATAGTTTTATAGTTTTTTATAAAGTAACCTTTTCCGTTTTAGTCTAGTGCTTCAGTTTTTAGACAAAAAATCTCTGACATAATTGCTGTTTTCGAAAGTTTGGTAAGGTGCACTTTATAACTTTTCTATAGTGGATTTTCCGCCACCGTCTTGTCTCTATGGAACTGTTATTGATTTGCCTGGAATGAGTCACACTATGTAGCGTTTAACTGATATAACACTTCAGACAAAGCAAAAAAAAACAAAAAAAAGTTACCAGGTGAACCTTTAAGACAATATATTGAATATAGGGATGTCAAGATTATTCAGTTTCAGGTCACAGTATAATTGAAGAAACTAAAAACATAATTGTGACTATTTCAGAAGCAAAATGTAAGTCTGTACACATCTAAATGTATAGTGCTTTTCAGGTGGCAGAATTACTTTCATTTTGCAATGAGAAAGTTTCAGTTCACGTTATATTGGAACAGCACTATACTAGAAGAAAATTAAGTTTTGTTTTGTGTCAGTAATCGTGAATAATTGTTTGTGATTTGATATTGTGAAACTTTTATATATATTGAAAACCTATTTCGCGTTTCTGCACCTCTATTTTCTACTGCCTGATGCTTCAATTTTAAAGTTGCACTAACATGACGCGAAGACAACTGTTTTGCAATTCGGCATAACCATCTGTCCTTTTAGAATTTAAATACGTGCGGTTGTGTCTCCTTTGTACGCACATATCAAGTCGAATGAACTTTTAAGTGTTAGCGATGTGATGTGAAGTTAAACGGTGCTCAGCAGATTAGCACAGACAGCTCCCGACTCCAAACTCGGGACAAGGAAGTGAATCTGGATGGACGTGGGAACCGAACGCACAGGAAGATGGACAGATGACCTTCTCCGAATGTGCTGGCGCGGGGGAAAAGTTTGAAATTCACGGCCTATCTCACATTTTCCATTCTTTTTTTTTTATTGTAACAAGTTCTAATCTCTATCTGTATCGCAGTGGGCTGTAATTACATGGGATGAAGCCGATGAGACTGACAGATACACAGCGTCTTGACTGTCTTTGGAGGAGGAAAGGGTTAATGTGGCGTACCTGATACAGAAATAGCTGTTATGTGACATCTGGTTCCTTCCTCGTCAAGATGTATTTGTTTTTTCTTCTTGTGTACATGTTAGACAATGTTGGTAAAGAGAACCAGATAGATAAAATGACACTACTTTGACATGGCGTGGTTTGGAATAGTTATCAGAAGAGACTTTTTAGTTTTGACTATCATGTGTTTTGTGACTGCGCTGTTATTCATAAATACTGAGATTAATGAGGCACTGCAGACTGTCTTCAATACAGACGTTCCATTTGACTTTGTAACAATGTATCTCAGATGTAAAACTCCAACAATGGAAGCGGTAGATGGATACCTATGGAAAGCACCTCTGAATGAAGTAAAAAAAAACAATAACAAGGTGACAGGGACCAACAGTCAAGGACTAGACTGAAATAACTTTTGCCGGACACTGAGACAAACAGTAGCCTTGCATGTCCCCTTGTATCTGTCCTATTTTTCTTTTTTGCCTTTTCGCTCTCTGTGTCTTGTTCTGTTTGTTTCTAATTGTATTATAAAAAATTAAAAAAAAACTGAGAAGAAAAAGTTTTAGTTTTGTGTACTGCAGATAATAATAATATAATTTACAATGATAATGAATGCTCCAAAGAACACAGAAGTCAGGAAGGGTTGTGTTAGGGGAAAAAAAATAAAATAAATAAAAACTAGATTTCTTTTTAAAGAAATTTGCAGATTTTGGTTTTTCACTTACTATTTTCTCTAATAGTAAGTCTAATTCAAATTCTAAGCTGAATCAAAAATACTATAGGCATTATTTTATTGCACTTTATTACAGTAACTTTTTATTCACTTATTTTATGTATTTATTATTACTGGAATTCCTGTTGTTGATTGTATTCATCATACTGTTTTGAAGTTACGTGAGAACATTTTTGACGACTTGACAAAATAACAAAAGGGTTATGAGTGCCATTTCAGCATAAAACGTTTAGCTAACAATGGAAAAGTGCCCGTTTCACAGTTCAAAAATACTCAAAAACCTAAAAAACAAATACATTTTAAAAATCCCCTTTAACTGGGGGAAAGTTATAGAGGTCCCCACATCCTGTCTGTTGAGCTACAGTTTCACACCTTTTTTTTTCTTTTTTCCTACAGAGGCTATTTTTTATTTAGCCGTTTCATTACAACCCCGCCAGCAGGGTGCACTGTTAATTACAGAAAACAGTGGGCAGATCTTGTACAAAAATGACTCTGTTCTAACAGTTGATGCTCAGGAGTACAATGAAAACGAAACTCAGATGAGGTGTTTTATAAGAGAAGTTTGGGAGGTAAATGCAACTACCATTATAATTTTTGTTAGCTCTTAGTTTAGCATGGCTAAAGAATGACTAGATACTGGTATTTTTGGCTAACAACAAACAAAATTAAAGTAAAAATAAGCAAAGTAAAGTTGCCAGATTAGAACCCTGGTTAAATGTTTGAATAATGATTTCATATTGTCACAAATGATTTACTTTATTTATTTAATGTTTACCTTTTTGGCAGTGGCACAGCTGGGTGTTCACCAGAGCACTACAATGTTACATTGCCCCCAAAATCAGTCAGGCCACTCTTGTCCCCGTCTACAAGCAGGTCAAAGAATGAGTCATTTAGCATTAGCAGTAAAACTTTATATAACCACGTTTGGCACATGGCTCACGTTATTCCCCATTTACTTTCTTCCTGCTGTTCAAAGAAACACAATGAAGTTCTGGTAGTTTTTACTTTCAGTTTCGCTTTGGGACCAACATGAAAGGATCGTAGTTTGACACCGCTAATCTAAAAGTTTTATTATCTATTTAATCATTATTATCATCTGCTCTTAGTATTCGACTGCACTGTTACATGCAGCATCAACACGACTTCTCCTGATGTGTCATTGGGATTTTTGAAATTCTAACCATGACAGTTGAATCATAGCTCCCTGATTGACATGCATTTTGAAAATCTGGTTTGAATTGGTCATCCGGTTTTCATGGTGTGCAACATAGTGAGAGTGTCCTTGTGTTTTTTATGACGGAGGGTGCATCGGATGCAGAAAGGAACAAAAAAGAAAAAGAAAAAAAAGTTTGACTGCAGGAAGTTGCAAACCATACAGAGAATGAGAATTATAAAACAGCTTAAGTTTCCTATATTATTGGCCCCATGCATAATATACAGTATGCATAAGTCTTGAGTGAAACCCACTTCTATCTTAGCATTTGCTTTTATGATCGGCCTCTAAACTCGGGCGCTATGAATCAACCTACACCCCAGTCAGTTGCACACCTACTCTGCAATGCTTTTAGAACTATGGGGGCGTTGCACGGACTTCCGCTGAATATTGGATGTGGTTATATAATGTTGAGATTGTGGCGATATGTCCAGTTTTCTAAGGATAAGCCGACGCGTTACTTAGCAACCGCCTCACAGTAGGATAGGTGAGTGGTTGCCAACGGGAAGCAGCCAAATTCTTTTAATCACCACAACAAGATGCGCACTCCGGCACTGCTCTAATGACTCTCTAAGCTATTTTGGGACATGAGTCAATTATTTTTCAAGCACTTGGATACATCTTTATCTGATTAATAGTCAAAAAGATGGAGTTACGATATGGGGGGCTTTCAATCGCTGCTAAACGATAAGGCACCTAACTGATAAAATCAAAATGAGTATTGCTTTCTCAGTGTTAACACTCACCGGAGAACCAGAAGTTTGAGGCATTTATACCTGAATTCAATCAAAAGAATGCAATTCAAACAATAAAACCAACCATCAAAATTATGAGTCGTTCTTAATGCGGTTATTTGATTGTGTTTTGATTCTTACGTTCCAGATTAGATTCGCAAATATTTCTGATTAAATTTGATTTTAAAGGAGACTCAGATTTAATTTAGGTGGTTTGTGGCTTTACAAAAAATATTACGAGCAGGAGGGAGTGAAATCATATTATCCGATAATGGATGTAGAGCATATAAAATGTGGTTTCTTGAACTGAAGCAATGTATTTGTAATCAGCTGCAAGAAATTGAGTTTTAACAATAAATTATAGCTTTTTATATGTCAATATTTGAACAAAGACACCACGCACTGTTCTGTAAATGCGCTGTTTAAAGCATCTCATACAGGTTACGTTCAACATAACAATCTTGAAGCCCTATAGTTTAACATTGGTCAGGTTGATGTTTAACTCAAATTGCACATTTCACCTGATTTATGGTTAATATCTCTAATTACTGGGCCTATCCATATGAAACACAACCTGGCACAAAGTTCAACAACATATCTATCAGTAGCACACGTTTTTTAATAGAGAAATTATTATTTTTTAACAATAACTCCAGAAAGTGATGCAACTATTCAAACCCCAAAGGCGTGATTATCAGTTGAAAGGACATTGAGACATAAGATTAAAATGTCAAGTTTGTGGACACAATCTCTAACAAATATTGTGGATAGGGATGCACCGATCCAGCTTTGTCAATTCCGATACACATTTAGATACCTGTGTTTTAAGTATCTGTCAATGCTAGATATCAAACAATACCACTGCACAGACTAACAGTAGCATTTATTTTCTTAAAAAATAAAAATAACAATGACAAAACTGACCCATATGGGTTTGTGTAACTGTTTATCCTTAAACTAGCTACAAAACTGCTTTTAATAAATAAAAGCTCAAACATTATGAGACGTTATGAACCAAAAATTATATCAATTAATATCCCCAACTAGATATCGGCTGAACCAATTTTTTTTAGAGCCAATACCCGATTCAGCAAATTTTCTGGATCAGTTTGGATATTTCTTCCAAAAATCCTACAAATCTCCCAAAGAACTACATCTCCATCTGAAATTATGACATCTTCAAACTGAAGGACATGAACGCAACCCATTAAAGATTTTCTTTTACTGTACAAAAACACTAATCACGACACTCTGACACGATTTAGACTGACCGTAACTTGTGTGTGTCTGTTTTACCTGTAGCTACGGTGACCACGTCCAGCATTTTAAGGTGCTCCAGGATCGCTGCAGTCAGTACTACGTGTGGGACGAGCTCTTCGCCTCGCTCAACGAACTGGTGGAGTTTTACCATAGCAACAGCATCGCCAAGGAGAGGACCGTGTTTCTGCGAGATCCGGAGCACTTCGCCAGGGTGAGGGTTCCTCCTGTTCTATTGTCATACACGGTTAAAACAAAAACATCATGAGTTCAAATAGCAAGGTCTTTCTTAAATAGTTTAAACTTTATATCTAGGATGGGCAAAATATCAAATATTTTGGGCAAATATCAAATAAAGTTTATGATGACATTACAAAAAATATTCCCAGTTAATTCATACAGAGCGTTATTATGCAAAATCAACTTTAATGAGATTTTAACCTTGTTACAATGGTGTTTCCGCATCATTATCTTAGTCAAAGTTGTATTTTGATAAATTCATGCATGTTTGAGTAATCCTGTATTGTCCTCCAACTGTGACTTGAGGGTTCAGAAAAATCCTGTTTTCACCTACCTCCTATCCCCGCCCACATGTCTTAGTTGTGATTATCTGAAAAATGAAGACTTTGAGTGATCCATGTAGTGTTATAAAATGTCACTTTTCAAAAATAAAAGCATGACAAACAACAACAAAATGACAATCCACTGCTTGTTACGGGTAAATGTCACTATGAAGAGGCGGGGCTGCAGTTTTTAACAGGAAGTCAATCTACCCGTTTCAATTACGAAGCCATTTTAGATCAATATTGTGGTTTTCAATGAACAAAATGTAAAATTATGATCATATTATGTTATAGTTCAGTAATGGGTACCTAAAAAAAACAACAACGTAATGTCTCCTTTAATGCTGCGTTATTCATTCACTTCTCAGTAAAAACTTGATGTGGTACAGAACAGAAAAGTGTCTTGCCCAATGACACAACGGCATAAGATTAAACCACTAAAAATATATCAATGGAACAAACTAGAATTTCCTGGTGCTAAAAAACAGCTGTATAATGCAACGGAAAAATGCACAAAAGTTAGCACTAAATTAGCATAACTTTATTTACAATTTCTAACGGCTTTAACAATGTATGTGTTTTACAATCTGTTTGTACAAAATTGGTTTCCGAAATGCCAATTGCCTCCCCAGTCAAGTCAAGAAAAATATAATTTACGCATTTTAGATTCTCATCACTCAATATGTATTCAAATTTTTAAAACATTTCCTTGAGGCTTAATTAAAGATACCAACTTTTTTTTCCCTCCCTAACACAAAATCTATTTCATTCAAGCATCTTTTACCAAACTTGACAAGCTCTCCGCGTGTTCATATTTCATTCCGCTGAAACTTGTGTAGAGCCGAGCATATTTTGCGACAGGCGTGACAGCTTGGCAGCCAGTCCATATGTTGCCATGATTTCTGGAGCTGTTCCTTTCGCAGTATGTTATTTGTTGCATTGAAGGCACAGGCTGTAATGGAAGATCATAGGCCAGCCGTCACATTGTAACACAGCCGAATCTGTCATGTCACAAGGCGAGCGAGGGCAGCGCTGCAAAAACATATTTATATACAAGCCGGTCCTTCAGTAGCTCACAGCATTCTGCCACGTGGGGTGCGTTCATACAAGGGTTGCAATAAGTTAATTGATTAATCACAGATAATTTATTATAAAATAGTGGTCAACTAATTAAGTAATCAAATAATTGTTAACTGGTCTATACACAGGTTAGGGTTAAAATCTAAAATGTGCCATGAGCTGAGCTAAAATGTTTTATGGCACAGACATGGAAAATGTGTAAATTTTGTGAGTATATTCCTTTCGTCTGTAAATGTTTTCCACCAGGACGTCCTCAAACGGCTTTAGTTCAGCTTTATTTGGGAAAAATTGTAAAAAAGAAAATGAATGAACTGAAAGAACAATCGCTATACTAATTGATTACCAAAATATTCGTTCGGTCAAGGACAGGGGATGCTCAGGGACAGTTATCCATTTGCTAAATTCTCTTAAACTGCTTTCTACCTTGTGGCCCATCGAGGCAACTGTTGTTGTGATTTTGGGCGTTACAAACATAAACTGAACTGAAAAATTGTGAATCAAGTGGGACTAAACCTAACCTGAACCAAACCAGGACCAAACCAAGTTTACACCAGGATTACAGTGTGAATGCAGTTTACTTACAGTGTATGTCCATGGGAATGGTGAGAAAATTACGACTGTTGCCATAATGATTAATAATTTAAAAAAAAAAATTGATCTTTTGACTGGAAAAAAGTCATCAAAAGGTTGCCTATAAACTGAAACCCAGGAAAAGAGCCTGAATAGAGTATGGATAGATGGAGGGATTATTCTGTTAATTGATAACTGTGATTATTTAGGTCACAATATGATAGTGGGAGCCAAAAAATAATACTTGTGACAATTTTAGAAGCAAAAATTAGCAATTTCAGTTAAATCTACACCCAAAAAGTAAACCTCACATATGAAAAAAATTAACTGGTCGCTTACTTGTAATCTATTTTACAATTGTGGTCTTAAATAATGTGGAATAACTGCTAAATCTTTCTCCTCATTATAATGTTCAATTTTTTTTTCTACACCCTAAACGTGTTGATGTCCATTAAACAAAGAAACATCTCAATTTAACTTTCTGGTGATTGATATACAATTACATTCCTATTATCAAAGTATGGCGCAATACATATCTGCAGTAATTTGTTATGAATTTCAGAAATGCCAACGACACAGTTTATGGCCCTGTGCTAGCTGCTATTAGCTACATTATGCTATATAAAATGACTGAATGCTGCAACACTGTTCTCCTAACTGTACTGTTTTTTTGTTGTTTTTTGTAATATATATTTCTCTAGACAAATTATTTAATTAGCGACACAGTAACAGAAAGAAAAGGGCAATTTAAGTCATGAAATGATCTCAACATGTGACGGTGAATTCGCACTTTTTGGTTTTATTAGCTTTCAAAATTTCAGAAAGGGACTTCATCTTCAACATTCATGAATAAAAATAAGACTCCAGGCAGCTTACAGAGATGAAATCAATTTAACAGCATGCTAACAAGGATAATACAATTAGCATAGATCAATAATAGACACGGAGTTGCTGTGATACGACATACTCCAAGTGACACCCCGTGAATTACATCTGAACTTTTAATATACTCTGATTATATGCAATAATTGTACGTTTTGTCCTGAAGGAAAAAGAAGTACTGCTTGAACAAAACATGTATTTTAACTAAGAGAGTTCTAATTCACTAAAAATAGGCTACATAAACATAAATACAGGCAATTTCTCACAATGACTACTTTTACAATTCCTTTACTAAGCCTTTGTGATAGGAGTTAGAATGCAATTTCCTTATTTTGCATGATGTAGTTGTGTTCTGGGAAGTTAAACAATTGCTGCAATCAGGACAGGAAAAAATATATATAATTCTGTCATAACTGAAGCTGGGACATGATTTTTTGTCATGGGTGTCTGAGTACACTGGTGTGTGAATGTGTGAGTGGTTCCTTAATGTAAAGTGCTTTGACTGCCTTGAAGGTAAAAAAAAAGTGCTACATCAACGTGACGATTTCTTTACCATCGGAAACACTAAACATCAACTACTTGAGGACATTTTGTTCTATATTTGTCAATAAATCAACAATACAATTTGATTAGAAAGCTAACTTGCTAGTGTGGTTGGTGTTTCTCAACATCTTGTCAGTATAAATCTTCTTTTTTTTTTTGTCAGGGCCGGCCTAGGGCATTAAAACAAGGATCTTTTTAGGGCCACAGCCACAAAGCTCACCACGTAATTTAGTTTCACCCTGGCAGGAGCAGATAGATGGAGGGTGGAGAGGGTGGGCGTATATGTGAATGTCACTATAAAGTAAATGAAGAATTTGCAATGATAACAAGAAATAAGTGATCAGACATAAAAGTGCAATAAAATATTTGAAGATACAAATCTGAATATGAACTGTGTATGGAACAATTTTTAACACAGCAGGCAGGCAATTTGGTAATTTGTTTTAGTTTTGAAATCGAAAAGCTATCATCCGCGTACTTACGGTATCTATTAGTGCCAAGCCCAAGAGATCAAATGCCGGTGTACGGGACCTATAAAATTATTAAAACTATTTTTTCATTAGAGCTATAAATCTTGTCAGACAATAAAAACAACCAAAAAATGCAAGCAAAGCAAAAATATAATCTACTTGGCATGGTTTTCCTAATAACTGATAGTAATACAAGTTTGTTACTTCTTGGTGCAATATTAACAGTGTGCATATCTTCTGCTTAGTCGGGAAGAAATTAGTTCCCACTGAGTAACTTTTCGGGCGGAGGATTTGCCACCTGCTTGTCTCTATGGAGATGTTATTGCTTTGCCTAGACTACATGGCACAGTATGGCAATGATGCCACAATCCAGTCGTCAAGTCAGAAAAACAATTATCAGTTTATTATAGTAACGACTCAATTAGGGCTGCAACAAACGGTTATTTTTAGTGATTAGTCTTGCAATTATTATTTCAATAATCAATTAGTTGTTTAGGACGCAAAATGCCTGTAAATATCCAAATGTTAGTAAATTTGACGAAGCTGAAGTGATGTCATAAAACGTTTTTCTCAGCTCATGACGTGTTTTGATTTCTATGTATAACAGAGATAATGATTATTAAATGTATTTATTTACCTTTTTTTTTAACCAGGAAAGAGATTCCCAATCTCTTTTTCAGGGGAGTCCTGGCCCCAGAGGAGAGGAGCCTATTGTAAATGTTTTTAGTGGTAGGTGAAACTGCTCTACCGTGCCACCCCAGTTACTAAATTGGTTGACAATCATCAATCACGTACATTGTTATTAAATCATTAATCAATTATTTGCGTTAAACTTGATTCAGCTCTACACTCAATCAAGTACTAAAAATTTAAAGTGCTCATGTCAGCCAAAATGCAGGCCCATTTAAGTTCATTTATTGAACCCGCACATTGTTATTACATTTCCATTTTATAAAACAATGTTTAAGAGTGAATTTTTGATTCTGTTTACATTTAGCTTACTGTAGCGGTTAGAAACATTAGCATAAGATAACACGTGCATTCATAACTGCAGAGTCTCAGCGGCTGCACCGGAGCAGCTTCACAGACAGCAGGTGGACAGTAGACAGCAAACAAAGGTAAAAAGACACAAGTACTATCAATAATGAAGCTGTCGGGTGTTCATCTTTCACCTTTGAAACGCCTGAAATTTTTCCGAGTTTCCGAGTAGGAATTCCGAGTTGGAAGGGTGTTCCAGTAAATATTTACAAGTCAGGAGATCCTTGTTCCTGTTATTGAATAAATCCAAGATGGACAAGTTTCACTTTGTAACATTCCAGACAAAGCCAGAAAAGTTACATAGACTGTGGCTCATCACATCAACCAAGGGACGTTTCTATAAAGACTGGTTGGCAAATGTTTTATTTATTTAATTCTTTTTGCAAATTATATTTTTAGCCTCTTAACAACTTTCAAAAAATAATTAAACACCACATCTGTCTTTAAAGTTGTCTTTGATTTATGTGAACATATTTCCTGAATGCATCTTCCACTTAACATGTTTATTTGGTGCCAAGTCTCTCACTTTGGATTGGAGCATGTGACAAGTTAGTTTTGGAGTGTGAATACATCTCACATCTTGGTAGTGTTAGTTGGGAGTGGCAGGTAAACGCTCCCGCTGGCTGTGAAAGAATCTGATCTGCCTTGGTTCATGACTCGACAATGTATTCACACCAGTTTTACACCAAGCACGTGCTCGTACCTATCACATGTCAAAAGCTCTTGTAAAACTATGCTCCTACCAACGTCTGGGAGTTGAATATAGAGACATTACTCCAGAGGTGGAGAGCATAATGAATTACTACATTTACTCCAGTAACCATTGGAAGGAAATACATTTTTATTTGTCTGTTTGAGTGGCATCATTTGGAAGTATTTTTATTATTAGTTCAGAAGAAAAGTCACACTTTTTTTTAAATCAAAAGGTTTGTGCCCTCAATAAAACAATGTATATAAACAATAGAAACCCTAAAGGGATATTCTCTCTTCTCTTCTTCTCACTTCTCAAACATGGTGACTTACAGGTAAAAAAGAAAGAAAATTATATTACAAAGCACTGAGGAAATCGATTGAATTGCCTTAAATTTGGATTTCTGTCTGATACACTATATATAAAAACTAACCAGCAACCGTCTCTTACCAAACTTAGTGATATAGCTTTTTTAGTTTACAAGCTATAATTCCACCAGTCAGTCAAAACAACATAAAATAAAGATTATCATGCAAGTATTAATGGTTACTAAATAATTAAACCATTTTAGGGCAGACGGTAATTAACATTGCATGTAACTATTTCACATTACATCACGTCGGAAATTATTTGGTTAGGATTAGAAGTGAGTGACACACATTTGCATTTAGGTCATAAATGTGGGGATCATTTTTCTTCTTTAAGCAGCCTAATTATTAGCTGCTCTGCCAATGTTTTACCTGCATTTACATAATTAGTTTGCTTATTAATGTTTCTTTTTTGTTCCGAATTTAAAAGTATAGTTATGATTAACAAAAATGTAAGTCTGTTTTTTACTTTTACTTGGATTGTAGAGAAAATATTGGGACCAGGTGAAGAGCATTTTTTTCAGCATAGACCTTTATTATGCAGTAACATATCTTCATTTTTGTGAAGGAATTTCTAAATCTGTCAGATTGAAGGCCTTGGCAATCTAATGAAATATCACACGCTTCTTGCAAAATGGATTTTATGTTAGCTAACAATTAGCCTTCTGCAAGAACAATAAGCACTTGCAAAATCGATAGGCCTACAATTCCTTTGTGGAGGTCTTTGTGCTTTATGGCACATAACATTTTTTTTCATTTGTTGTCTAAAAGTCTTGAATTCCACACATCTCAGACCACTGATGATACCAGTGTGGTCATGTAAGTTGGTATTACCCAGGTTTTCTTTTCCTACTGTACTTTTCTTACTATACTTTTCTTTTCTTACTGTACTTTTCTTTTTTTTACTGTATGTTTTTTTTCCTACTGTTCTTTTCTTTCTGTTCTTTCCTTATTGTATTTTTCTTTACTTACTACACTTTTCTTCTCTTACTGCACTTTTCTGTTCTTTTCTTATTATATTTTTCCTTTCTTACTGTACTTTTCTTTTCTTAGTGTTCTTTTATTTCTGTTCTTTCCTATTTTTTCCTTACTGTACTTTTCTTTTCTTCCTGTATGTTTGTTTTTTTCGTACTGTTCTTTTCTTTCTGTTCTTTCCTGTTTTTTCCTTACTGTACTTTTCATACTGTTCTTTTCTCACTGTTTCTTTCTTTTTTCTTTTCTCCTTTTCTTCCTTCCATTTACTTCACTTTACTATATTTTACTTTATCTATTATTCATCATTATAATTTAATTATTTGAAATTGTATTGTTTTGAAGACAGCACAGTTTAATTGATTTTGATGTGCTGGTTTTGCTGACCGGTGCTGAAATGGGCGCTCGCTGTAATTCCGTGGGCACACTACACACTCCGCCTATGGGTATTTTAGGTTTCATCGCTTTTCACTTCCAACAGATATTTTTGTACAACATGCTTTGGCAGATAGACAGCGTTATATATTCAAGCAAAGTTTTAGGTAGGCGAATGCAAGTTGTCCCTAGTGTCAAAATCCTGCTATTTGAAACGCGCGTTGGTGTCTGGCAAAGTTCTCGTTGCATGGTTTAGTCACAAAATTCAGTGCTCAAAATCTGGAGCAGGTGCAGGCAAGGTATTTTGCTCACGGGCATCACATCGCTAGTTAAACGCAAGATAATAACACTTTTCTCCCGGGAGCATGACAAACCGGATGACCTAAATTTGACGGCGCACACCGAATCTCAACTCCAAGGAAAAGAAAAAAGAAAAAGCAATTGCTCAACTTTGCTTACAGCCACTCAAACTAGTTACCTTTTCACCTCAGCAAACAACAGCTATAATTAAAAGGAAAAAAAAAAATTAAACTATATGCTGTTACGTCCCCCCCTAGACACACAATTGGTTTTATTTTTGCAGTTTGATTAGCATATAATTACAGATATAAAATGAACTGTAGCTAATTTCATGTTTACGCTTGTTGATTTCATTGTGTGCGCTCTACTGTGCTTAATTCTGCCTCTAATTACATTTTGCTGCAGCGTTAAGTGGGGCAATTTATTCAGTATCAAACTCAGAGCTGGATTTGAGCATATTTTCCAGTTTGGATATCTTGATATGAGACTTGGAATACTTGAAATCAGAAATCTTAGGAAGCAAAAGTGCTATTGCTGTAATGGTAGGCAACCTTTCCTGCGGTGGGTCAGCTTTGTTTTTCTTTTAACAACTAAAACATAATGAATATTGCTGAAGTACTTTAATATAACAACTTAAAATCTAAAATGAGAACTTGCAATTATTATGATGCTAGATTGTACTTCACAAATACGTTATTGTCTGAAACCCTATCCTGTCTCTCCGGTTTCCGAAGGATATGATTGACTGGTAGATGAACCAATCAGAGAAATTTCTATAGCATCAACGAGTGAAGCACTAAACTTTTTTAATCTGAGGTAAATTACGTTATATATTTTGTTCTGAATGATAATGAAAACTATTTGAGAGATGTCAGGGAACAGAAAGTAAGAAAAAAGTGGGCAAAGATTGTGCTATAATATAGAAAAATAAATCATTTTAAATACATGTTCGAGTCTATTTTCATTTTTACAGGCAACCACTTTCTCTTTCTGTGTTACACTCCCTTGCAATTTTCCTATTCTATAACTTTGACAATGACAACATTATCACAAACTATTACATTGAGAGTTGTCATTACACATAATAGCGGCAATTCCATATCATATCATTTTGACCAATTACTAGCTATTACTGTAGTGTATTACTTTGATCATGTCCATTTGTCAAACTGATGCCTTCTCCAGGTTTATTTTCATACTGGCTGCTATTCATCCACTGCCTACGGATGAATTTAGTAATGAACCATATTATTTATTGTGATATTTGTTGATTTGTTTGTCCTTTTCAATAACATCTTACCCTACATTACAATGGCGCTATGGCTAGGTCAACGCAGTCATGACTTAAAGACAGTTGGACGATGAGAAAATACTCTGTGTTTACCTCAGAGCTTAAATGCCTTGAGGAGAAATACTTCCTCCTACATCCTGATAAAACTGTGACCTATAGCCTCCTGTGCTCTTGTTTTGCATTCATAGGATATTTGGAATACTTTTATTTTAGACGCCAACACCCATCTATCATCATCATCAGTCTAACAATTCATCAATAAAGCAGGTGTTAACGTTGACTTTAACGTCCTGTATTAAGCAACATCTTCATTCTTAAGCTGTATTATTTGGTTGACTGACAATAATGTTAGTGTTTGGTAGGAAATACCTCAAAGCGCTACTTGCAGAAAAATTCGTCCATACAAAACGCCACCAGAGTGAACGTGTGTATCTGCTGTGACACTGAAACGTGAAATAGATAAAGATAATGGCAGTGTTTGTTAAAAATGCTATTCATATGAGGAGCGTACAACACTAGAACGGCAAAGGACTAATTTGTTTTTCAATTTTGCGTCATAGAAGCAGCTTCAGTATATCGCTAAAGGAAAATTGTTATGCTAAGCTAACCGTTAAAAGCACCCACATATCCAACATCTCAGCAAGCGCTTTCCCGGCTTTTCTGATATGCTCATACACTAAAATATTAATGTTCTCTTTTCTTCAGTTGCTAATGTTTGTATCAGAAGGATGTGCAGAGGTTACAAAATATAAATCCCAAAAGCCAAAAACATAGTATTTTTAGCTTCTTAGATGTGTCATTGTATATGTGGAAATTGGTTGAAATAGTGTCCTAAGATGATTATTCTAATGCAATAACATGACACATTTTGTTTTTGGTTTTCATCATGAGTGCAAATCTTAGTCACTTATTACACGGTGCTTGATCCTCTATTATTCTCAGCATAGTAGGGTGAATAATTGTCAGGGTTTTTCTTGTTAAATATAATCTGTTAAGCTTTGATAGCGTTAAAATTTAAGTGTACTCCAAATTAAAGTAGACATACGCCAAAGAAAGACACTTTTTCAAGCTTTTAAAAAGTTATCTGAAGCAGTATTTGATGGGGATCAAGTATGCAGGTAATCCAGTTAGGTAGTCTCCTATTCCAAAGTCAATACACTTTCACTGAAGCATTTAAACAGCCTACATACAGTATGAAGCATTTACCTGTCAGCGTCAGGTTGACAATAGCTATGCTGCTAATTGGATTTTCATACATATTTCACTCCCCTCTTTTACCAGTAGGGTGTGTCAGACATTCAGAAACGGCTGTCAAAGTTAACTTGTGCAATTAATTAAAAAAAATACTGACACGTTAATCATGAATGAACGCAAATTGCACGCTTTGTTTCGAACTTGAGATCTTTTCTTACTTGAAAAAACGATAAAGAGCAAAAATTACATACACAGTTGTAAACCTTATTTTGCTTGTTGGAAAGTGAAAAATACAAAAAAAGGGAAATGTGCAAATTTTCACTCAGCAAAAAAGAGTGTTACCAGACTGCTCTGATGCCACGGAGAAGTCGGACATGTGCTCCTTAACGAAACGAAAGTAAACGTTACTAAAACTTGTCAAAAAGGCTATACAAACTACAACAGAATGCTGGTACCCCTTAAACAACATTACAAAATGGCTACCCGGTCATGAATTTAGCATCACACAGGACTTAAAGATCACTACTATGGCCTAAAATGCCCTGTATGTGTGCTGCAATAAGTGTATCTCGCCTTTAGTGCAAAACTCCAGTCTGTGGACGTTGGCAAGTAATTTGTTCCACTGTCACTCCTCCCTCGCAGTGGGTCATGGGGCTCTGGAGAGGATGCTGATTACAGGGCAGTGGAGCGCAGCTGATTCACACACTGCATGGGCCATATTTCTCCTTCCAAACCATCGCTCCTCACAAGCTGGCGTGCAGAAATGAATGGGCTCCTGCACGCAGAGAAACACAGACAAATGCATCAGCAGTGCCTAATGTGCCGGCTTGTCCATGCAAACTCGCACACACCCGGCTAAATGCCCTACAAGCCGTGAGCATACAGCTGAAGTCTAGACGAGTAAAGTGCAACAGTAAACAGCGCGGGAGTGAGAGGATTGTGGCAAGTTTACACAATCTTAATCGGACTGGATTGGTCATGATCAGACCCGTCGGCGTTTGGTTTCCACTTTACTACAAACAAACAAAATATTTATAACTGTATGATTTATAGCTGCATTGAAAGCTCTGACTGAGATCCAAAGGCGCCTGAGAAGTGCAGTGAAAATGCTTCTGAAGGTGATTCTGAATTTCTTTTGGGATCAATAAAGTGTCTGTCTATTTTGGGCTCTTATTCACTTTTTAGAAAGGATGTCAAGTGCATGAAAAATTTTACACTGCTTTTGCTACTTGGAAATCATTTTAAATGACCTTTTAACATTTGACAGATTTTTTAAACCTTTCCTCATCAATCATCTGATAAATTAAAGTCTGACCATCATATTATGAGTAATGAGTGGTGTGCTAACCAACAATAATCTCACATAAAAAGGAACTAAACTAATATTACAAGATTTTGTCCAGTGGGTTGTTGTTTTGAAACTGGCAAATATTAGTCCTGTATGTAAGGCAAGGTTTCATAGTTTCCGTCTTTTAGATATTTCAACTTGACTACATCAAAAGTATATAACGACAAAACTAATTTTACTCAAGAAAATAACTATTATGCGACATATGACACATGAGACATATGCTTTTTCCAGGTACTTAGTATTGAACTATAACATCATTAGATCATCATTTTACATTCTGTTCATTCTAAACTGCAATATTGATTGAAAATGTTAAGTTGATAATAGAAACTTCTTGAAGGTTAAGCCTTCATGGAAGCATTTTTTCGTCACAAATTATTGGATTATGTTTTTTGTTTTTAAATTACATTTTAGAACCCTACATATATCACTCGAAGTCTTCATTTTTCAAATAATCGCGACTAAGTATAGGGATGTGAGTGGGGATAGGAGCTAGATAAAAACAGGAATTTTCTGAACACTCCAGCCTCACTTGCAGGATAACACATGATTACTCAAACATGCAGGAATCAAAAATGGTTTTTTTTGTAAATTAATGATGAGAAAACACGGTTGAAACAAGGTTAAAGGCTTAATAAAGATCATTTTACAAAATATGTCCCCTCTAATACATGTTGACAACTGTCTTGTTTCCAAATCTTCACATTTACATGATGACGAGTAATTGTTTTACACATCGTTGTCTATCTATTTTTGTGTGAGCTGCAGCTGTTTCTGTCACTTGAATATTTAATAGACATAACCGGACAGACCAAGGCCCGGCAAAATAAAAGTTAAATGAGCACTATGAATAAAATATATTATACTTTGAGGAAATAAAGGAGCACATCGTTTATTGAAGATGGGCAACTTGAATACATACTGGGTTTTTGGACGCATCATATTGTAAAAGGTTTGAGGGATTGCTGTCCAATACTGCCGTTTGGTCATTGAGCAAGACATGTCAGCCATATTGCCCACTGCAGTCATAACGCGGTTGGCTGCAATAGGACAGGCATCCAGTGTAAAATCTAGCCAAAACTCACCATGCCACTGGTAAAGGCTGTAAGGTCAACAGTTCAAGTACTATAGTGCTCTGCGGACAACATTCACTATCTGGTAGTTTGATCCTCTACAAAAACGATCTATGATTCTTGTATTAGTTTGGCGGGTAATATTTCAACTCTCAAATCTTAAAAAAACACATATTATGCAGTGACACGCTATTTTGAGGAATGCTGATTAGAAAATCCTCTCCCACTGTCAATATCACTTCCTGCCGAACTCCCTCGATCAATGACGTTTGTTTTCTGATTTTAGACATCACTTATCTAAGAATCTTCTGTTGTTTTAAGTCCAAGTGAGTGAGTGTCAGGGTAAAGTGCAGCGAAACATGTTTCATTTAGTCAATAATAAACTTTTTTTTTGTTTCAACACATGAGATGGAAAATTCAAGGTTCTCAAAAGCATGTTTAAAGGCTGATAACACAAAAAAGGCATAATACTTTTCCTTTAATGCTGGTTGTGTTTTCAAAAAGTAATGGTAATATTTGTTTAATTAAAGCAATGCAAAAACTAATAAGTTATAAGTTAAGTCAAAATTGCTTGATTTGAGTGTTTTTCTTAATTTGAGTGCATTTTATGGCTTGTGACGGGGGGGTTGCAAATAAAATCAAACATATTCCACGTAAATAACAAAATACAGTATCCTATTGCACGTGATATTCACGATATATTGTAATATATTGCAATGTGAACAGTTGAAATCTACCCAAATCAGGATACAATTCCTGATTCAAACCATTTCATCCTCCAGGGGGGCTCAGCTTTTTCTCCTAAATGGGCAAATTTTGTTTTTCCCCCTTTATAATATTTTCCAAAAGCAGCACGTGTTGTCTGCATGTAATAATAAAGTATTTTATTGTTCATCAACTCAGAAATAAGAGGTATAGACAGCACTCTGATTGACTGAGATTTGGTGGTCCGCCCCAGCTCCACATCACAGTCTGAAAAAAGTCAGAAATTTCATGCATAGAAATAATAACGACATGCCAAACAGTTAGTGAGAGCTAAGAACACTGCTCCTCCCTGTCCAGATTTTCAAACCGCAAATGAGGAAGCTTTAAAAACAAACTCACTCTACTCTGCACAACTTAAGTGTTACTTTTAATGACCAATGATGAATCTGAATGAATACTTACATGTGGTTATTCTTTTGACCCCACAGCGCCCCCACCACGCCCACGCCCTCTTTGACTTCACCCCTCACCACCAGTCGCAGCTGCGCTTCCTCCGCGGGGACGTCATCGAGCTGGTGGACTGCTCCGACTCCACGCGCTGGAGGGGCCGTTGCCATGGACGCGTGGGCTACTTCCCTCCGGAATACGTCCAGCCCATCTACCACTGCCAATGACAATGTGACAATGAAACACAACTCCTCAACTCCGCCACCCCATAACGTCACACCGATGTCGAGATTTCAATTTGTCTTTTGCGACCGGCCGCGAGGCGTACTACAGCCTGTCAATCAAGAACTTGGCGATTAATAACGAGTGGCATGGCAAAGTACCGTCGCGTCACAGCAAGAAGTTTCTGGGTTCGACCGCTCGATCTGTCAGGATGGGTTTGGTCGTGCTTCTACCACCAACAAGGACCGCAAAGTTTATCTTACCTTCTTCTCAACGCACCAAGAAAATCCTGTAGTCACACTAAAACTCTCATACATTCAAGTACGGCGAAGTGTCTTGCTCGAGAACAGAACGACAGTATGCAGAGCGGGCGTCGAACCACCAGCCTTGCAGTCACACTAACCTGATAACTTGTTCAAGGCCGAAGTGAAGGCTGTATATGAAGTTTACATCGCCATAGTAACAAACTTGGAGATCCTGGGAGCTGTGCAAAAAAAGACATCTAGTTCTGAATGTTTGGGATATGAACTGGACTCTCAAGAGGGCTTTATGTAAATATAAATATTGTCAAAAATATATGTTCATGTGTTGTGAAAAATGGGCTATATGTGTAAAACTGCACTTTACACACTGCCAAAATTTACATATAGCGCAAGCTTAAATGACTCGCTTAAATTGGCTAAAATAATACATATCTGCCGATGGATTACGTGCAATTTGAAACGTTTAATAATCATTTGGAAGAATCAAGTAAATATATCTAACTGATCAAAACTATTCAAGTCATTTTAACTATCTGGATTTTCATGTTTGCAGTGTAGAAACAAAAGGCTGACGAACACATGGTCAAATATACATTTTTTAAGTTTAAATCACAATTTGAAACTAGTTCATGACTCCCTGTACGATGTATATAGCCTGGCTAGCTAACACAATGACTTTCCCAGCAAAGTGCAGTTCAAATTGCACTCCTTATTTAAGAGAATTTTTCATCCTGATCATCTCACTTTGGTTTCTGTTTCATTTTGACGACACACTTTTACTGCAAAAATTAAACGATGCATTCAAAACGGATCACAAAGAAACTTGATGCTTTGTTTTGTGTGTGTGGAAGTCTATGAGTGGAATCACTGCCCCGCTGTTTCATACCAGAGGCCTATGTCATTATTTTGTGTGTTATCATTTCTGTATTTATTCAATTATGACATTACTGTATATTACAAGCAATGCACAAGATGTAAAAAGATTTCTGCAGATTTAGTGATTTCAGTGATTTTAACAGAAGGGACTGTCTTCCTTTACTTGTAATTACTTCAATGAATAAAGTCATACATGTACTCATCGCACTTTCACTTCTATCTTAAAACTGAAAAAAAAACAAAAACGATATATCTGTGTCCTAATTTTTATATGTTTAGCTATGATTATTGAAGTTGAACGGACAAACATATATACAAAGTACCTTCGAAATGGCAGTCCACACAGGCATTCGAGGCACTCTGTAGAAAAATGTTAATTAATTGTATTTTTAGCTAAGATTAAAGCTACTCTTATTTGTCTACCATTAAGTCAAAAGGTTGTCCATAAACCATTGTACCTATTACCAACAGAGTCACACTTTTCCTCAACAACAACGCTTAGTTAATAATGTGCCGCATTCTGAAGTCGAGATGAAGCTGGTGGTGGATGACACACTCCAAAAATAGTGCAGACGACTTACTTTATTCTGTCTGCCGCCGAGTCACTTTGAAGTCGTCGGAAATGATTGGTGCGACGTGCCTGAAAAAGACAAACATATTCGCAGTGACATATCTGTGGCAAAAGTCAAAAGGGAGACAGAGTAGGAATATTGTGTGAACGGCAAATAGAAGATATAGGTACTGCAATATAGGTATATTGTTTATTTTTTAAAGTTGAGCCAAAATGCATGAGAAAAAAAAAAAAAAAACAGGTTTAAGAATGAGTTGAGCGAGCTGTGACATCAGTGACAGTCAGAGACGTCAGAGCGCTTATCCAGGAAAACTGCTGAACCTGTCTGACCGACTGCTGTCCCAGAAACTTAAATC
The DNA here is from genome assembly GCA_019453435.1 of Rhinogobius similis. Taxonomy (NCBI): domain Eukaryota; kingdom Metazoa; phylum Chordata; class Actinopteri; order Gobiiformes; family Gobiidae; genus Rhinogobius; species Rhinogobius similis. The sequence continues at coordinate 30,884,337 of CM033631.1, forward strand.
ATAACACACACTTGTTACATACTTTACAATTACTGTCAATCAAGCTATAGGGCTATGTCTGTGATCTGTAAACAATGCAAATGCTCACTAGATAATCATCTGTGACTGAAATGAAATATAGGCTATTGACATAAAGCTTAGTGAGGGCGTTAGAAGAGGAAGTGCGGTGATCTGCCTGAAAATGTAAATGGTATAGGCTCGGGTAACATTAAGTAAAAGAGAAAAGGGAGGGAGGGGAGGGGAGGGAAGGGAGTTTAAATCAAAACCTAAAACCAACCTAAAAACCAGCTGAACAAATGTGTAGGCTCTTTAATGATTCAATAAGCTATTCATGGTTTCTGTCCGAGTGACAAAAAATTGCACCAACAGCTGCTAACAATTTGAAACATAATATTCTATCTTTTGAATTGTCAATAGTCCTCAAAAATGTTGCAAACAAACAGTAAGCTAAAACCCATGAGAAGATTAGCCTTTGTTATTTGATTGCATGTTTTATATTTGATAGAGGTTCTCTTATTCCAAAGCAACACAGATCCTTGAACGATTTTATCAATGCAGTTGTGTTAAAAGTGTTTTCTAGGCCTATGGAAATTGCATAAGCCTCAAATGCTTTTCGCCTTTTAAAATGTTGAGATAAAGTATATCTCTATAACCGGCGTGTATAAAACAGCTGAGGGAAGAGTCTCCCAGGCACGTTAGAACAGGTCTGACCTCTCACAGACTCTGCATGATGTCTGCCGCTCTGGGGTTTTGTTCGTGTCCGGGGACACTGACTACAGTCCATAGAACTATAATAAAACCTGGAAGATGAATCCAAGATGGCCGTCCTGTTTATCCCTATGGAGAGTGCTCATTGGCGCATGACCCCAAAAAAGTTTCTTACTTCCGCATTTACTTCCTGATACGGCGGCTGACATCTTTGTTTTACTTCCTGAAACGATGGCTGCCATCTTTGTTTTACTTCCTGAAACGGAGGCTGCCATCTTTGTTTTAGGGCGCCACGTGACGACAATCCCCCACTTCATATAAAAACGGTAATTTCGGTGATTTTAGAAAAGGTAGAAAAGAACATTTCCTTCTATTTTATTTAAATACCGATAATAATTCAGTCCTGTCTGCAATTATAATGAGCAATTTTAGAAAAAGGCTGGTTCCAAGAGGCTGCAGTACCTCACACGGCCACAAATCAATCTGGGACCACAGACAGAGGGGGCGTACCTTATCCAGTTCATTTAATACATCCATGCTACAGTCACACACTTTTATTACTGAGGTGTGTTGAGGCTCACCGTGTCACGCGGGGCAGGTGTGAGTGTGTGTTTGCCTGCGTGTCAGGTCACACCTGTCGGGCGGTGCCGGCGGCAGAGGCAGCCTGTCACCGCGCTCAGCGTGTTTCCCCTCTTCAGTAGCAGAGTTGACACCGGGGGAGCGTGAACATGGCCGGTCACGGGAGATAACGGCAGAACCTCCGTGAGGGCGGCATGGTCAACGGGACACTACTTGCACAGCTTGTTTTCACCACTCCAGTGTTTGAGCAGGACTTTTATAACACATTTTTCTCACAACAGGGAAAGTGAGCGGTAGGCCTGGGTAAAGTTTTGAACGTGTTTGTCTTACCCCAGAGGACTCGGGGCTGTTGAGCCATGGCTCTGTCGCAGATCCAGTGTCTGGACGATAACCACGTGAACCCGCGCACACACGAGTCTAAAGCGGAGTTCCTTTACTGTGAGGACCAGCGGCTCGCGCTCGAGACTTTGCTGCGCGATGGGCGCGAGGCGTTCTTTAAAGAGCTGGAGGCGCGAGGCTTGCGGGGCTTCCTCTCTGACCTGGAGCTCGACGCTTTGGCGGGGACCGTGGAGCCCTATGAACCGGGGGTCGAGCTTTACCGGGAGGACCCGGAGGATGAACAGACCCCGCTGTCTCTGCACTACTGGCCGGACCTCTCGGACATGTCCACCCCGGAGCTGGACATGGGTTGGCCGGACAGCGAGGCTTACCGCGGGGTCACACGCACCACAGTGCACACGCACCCTCCGCTGGACGGACACACGCACATCAAAGAGGTCATCAGGAAGACGATTGCGCAGGCGCAGAAAGTAGGTCTCGCAGGTCTCGTCGGTGTAATCCCTCATTGGTCTCCCACAGGTTTGACATAATTTAGAATAGACAGGCTATTATCGCACACATTTTAGGTAGCTCCTCAGGTGTCTACAGCCTACAGATTTACAGCCATTTTATTAAGCTACTGCTTGCCTACCAAACACACACACACACACACACACCTGCTGATGTGTGCGGTGGTGCTCATATAGACCACTCTGTTTTGCCTGAGCTAGTCCGGAGTACACACTTCTGACAGAAGAGAACCCAGATTAAAGTTCACCTGCTGCCGATTACTGAGAGACCATGTGAGCAGGAAAACAACAGCAGCTGAATCACATCATGTGAACTCTCTTGTGCTTTTATGACTTTGGACATTATCACAAAGCAGACACATGAGTCACTGCTGCATGTCTATTGACACAGGCCTATTTCATGTTTATTTCTCAGCACCTATAGGTGATATAACACCCAGACTGATGAGTGTTTGAAAAATCTACATTTTTCAACCTTTTGGGGGGATAAAAAAGAAGAAGAAAAGTCAACTCAAAACACAAATTTAGTTTGTCCGATTAGTTTTGACGTGTTATGTTTAAGCTCTTACATACTTTAAACATGTGGAATAACTCATCATTCATCCTTTGTTTGGCATGAAGCCACAATGATTGATGTTGTAATATGTACCAATGACAAGGCACAGAATAAACTATTTTTATGAAGCAAATGCACACATTATCCCTCTGCCTATAAAAATGAACATGTTTGTGTCCAGGTTATCGCCGTGGTGATGGACGTCTTCACTGATGTGGACATTTTCAGAGATCTGCTGGATGCCTCGTTCAAGAGAAAGGTGTCCGTCTACATTCTGTTGGATCGTGCCGCTGTACCTCATTTCCTGTCCATGTGCCAGCGAGCCAACATGCACACTGGACATCTCAAGGTGAGTCACAGCAAAGCAATGACAGGCATTTTTATGTCACCAAATAGCATACACCTTTCTGGAAGGAAACAATACAACTATATTCTGTTTTGTTTTTTCCCAATCAGCACCAAAATATATTTTATGATTTAGTTATGGTTTAGTTGTAACTTGAAAGGCAGTTTTCTCAGATGTACTTTTCTCACTATAATTTTATTTGAAAAAATAAATTGTTCACACAAATAAAAGTGCACGATTTGGGAACAAAAATTAATCTTGATTTTTCTGACCAAAAAACTATTTTGATTAGATTTGCCATTTGTATGTTACTTCATCTGCACAGAGAGGTTTTTGCGTGGCCTGGAAGGTTCCAGGTATTAAACTTATCAATCTTCATGGGGACTCCATCAGGCCAAGTTACAGAGCAGGTCTATGGACACACTGTAACTGATTTTTACTGTCTTAAAAACATGAACAGATCTAGTTAATTTTAAACTGTTTTCAGTGGTCCAAATTTATTTTCCACTTTCCTAATTATTCATATTTATCATGTTCATAGACACTTTTTACAACTTTCAGAGGTCTAAGCGGAGTTATCGATTATGATAAAGCTAACATAAATTACCATGCTAGCAGTTCAATTCCTGTTTTGTGGAGAATAAAAACCTATAACTACATGCAGACGGCACACAGTAGTCTCATTTTCACTCCTAGAGGTGCTTTTACAATTTATATCTGCACTGGAGATAAAACAATTAAAAATTTTATTGGCCCTACATTTAAAAAAACAACAACTTTAATTTCAAAATTCAGTTGACAGTGCATACTTTAACACCTACAGGAACAATTGAGTGAGGATTGAAATATGATCTGCAGAACTACTTCAAAGAATTGCTTGCATTTCAGAACATGTCTATACTTAAACAAATGACACCTTTGGAAGTTAATAATCATAACGATTTTGACTTAAATGCAATTTCTGAATGTACAGCCTTGCTACTAGGGTGATTTCTGATTTGACTTGATTCTCTGCCATATCATCTAAAGAAGACTGGGACGGCAAAAGTGGTCCATGATTTATTTGACTTTTGTAACTTTACAAAACCAGCTTGCTGAGTTGGGCTTTTTGATGAAGCTGCCAAACCACCAAGTTGTATTTGTTTAGTTGTGTGATGCAATTTGAACATGTCTGGTTTGGTACTGTTTTCAGAGGATCTAAGTACAGCAGAGATAACTGGCAGTTACTTGGAAGTTCAACCACTTTCGACAAAAAAATCACATCCTGGTTCCTTAAGTTTCATAATTAGTTAAACGTGCGATTACTATTTCAAGTTATTATTTGGCAGTTAGGCGAAGAGAGGAAGCTGTTGAGATTATTGGGGAGAAACAAGCATGGATAGAATTAGGAATGAGTTGTGGTTTGGGGAATAGTGATTCTGAGGAGGATCTAGGCCAGGACGAAGACCCAAGAATACAATAATGGGAGTAGAGACTTGGAAATGTATTGAGCGAGATAAGCGCCGGGCCTTTGTGCGTGGAGTTTGCATGTTCTCTCTGTGTCTGCATAGGTTTCCTTTTGGTGCTTCAGTTTGCCTTATACCACTTAAACCAGGCTGGCATAGAAGTGGCACACAAAGATGCAGCAACTCACCCCTCTATCTGATCTAGTTCATTTTATTGTTGTATATTTCGACAAATAAAGACCATTTCTTTTCAGTATATCGTCAAGTTAGAAACAGAGAAACGTTTAGTATAATGTACACTGATTGCAGCTAATCTTAATCTGATTTTATTATTTATGTATTTCGATTTTCCTACTATTTAAAGGAGCTATACTGTTTTGTAACATGAAAAACAGAACTAGTTTATTTTTAACTCTTACTTACCTACAGTATATGCCCTCCCAGCATCCTAAATATTCCCCACGATGAGTTTATAAGCACTTTTCAAAACTAGGGATGGGACAATAAACAATAATATAGTCTATCGTGATAAAAGGGAGGACAATAATCGTTTGTGCTACATTTAGTATAATCATGATAATTGCCAACAAAGATAATCGCCATTTTGTCACCAGATTGTGCCAAAAAAAAAGCAATTTACCCATTATATTCTCTTCTAGATCGTTTTTGTTTTCACTTATAATAAAGTACAAATAAAGTAAAGTACAGAACTTACTTATAATGAGAAAGTAATGTCTTTATATGTCACATTTTCAAACTGTCAACAATTTTAATAACTATCGTGATATTATCATTAATCGCAATTATTTTGGCCATGATTATCGTGACGTCATTATCGTCAAATTTCAGTATCGTCCCATGCCTATTCAAAACTCTCGGCACTACCAAACATTAGCATGCTAACAGCGCATTTCTTGCTTCACGGACAATAAAACACTGTATAGTTCGATGCAGAGAAAGTGCTGTGTGAACAGATGCTTTTACAATACATCTGCACAGCGGAAAAACAGATTTTACTTTATTATATGCATAAAATAGGGTAAAGGCCTGTTAACCAAGAAAGTCCAATTGAAATTAGTTTTTTCATGGGGTTCTTGGCAAAGAGGTAATCAGCAGCATAAGTGACATAATTACAAACACTGACTGATTAAGTAAGTATCAATTTTAAAAGCAAAGACAAATGTAACAGCCACTCTCGCCTCACAACAAGAAGGATGTTTTCCATGTTTTCAAGATCGTAAAAGTCAGGTGCAGTGTCTTAATTACATAGATTCAAATCAAATTATCTTCACCCCTTGGTACTTTCATGCAGTGGTAACCTAATATTTAATGAAACATTTTAATTATACATTGTATACATCCATCATTGAAGTACCATTGCCATGACGCATGCCTGGCAGACGACCTGCTTATTACTGTCACTCGACACAAGCATGAAAAATATGAAACACATCCATTCATCCATCCACTTCATTTATAGAGTGCATTTTATAAACAAGACTGTTCCCAAAGTGCTGCACATGATTGGTTTAAGAATACAAAAACATAAAAATATTACTCAGTTTATTAAATGGACAAAAAAAGGATTACTACAACCTAAAACCACAAGTAACAATATAATACATAAAACATTAAAACAAAATTATACACAAAATAAAACTACTCAAATTATTGAAATATGCAGGCAGTACAAGACAAGTCGTAATTTTACAAGGATAAAAGAAAAGCCCGAAAAAATTGTTAATTTTTGAGAATAAAGTCATTTTAAGTCAGTATTTAAATTTAGTCTTTGTCTTTATTCTCATCGTACTTTATTCTGGTAAATTTACGACTTTAATGTTACGTCTTTATTCTTGCAGTGCCCACGCTAAAGAGCACATTTAAGATCTAATGATTATATCTCCCACCTCTGTGAATCGTTTGGTTGATACAAAACATATCGCTTGTACAGCTTTCCACTTAATCTGACTAATATTTAACTCCGGGTAGTGTGAAAGCCAGAGGTGCATTTGTGACGCATTATTCGGCGGAAAAACAAGGAAAGGAAAGTATGGAAAGAGGAGGTGGCGATATGGGGGGTGAGAGGAGTTGATCGACAGGACTGGGAGGAGTAGCACCGAGGATGACTAAGAATGTGTGCAGGTGCCAGGCTTGTTTTGCACTTCAGTTGAGTCTTTAGGGGTTCTCTTGATTTGGGTTTGTGCAACAGTGACGTTAATCTGCGAAATCAATTGGAAAAAGTTGGCTCGTGTACAACATGCGGAGAAATTAATTACCGATGATGTTTGCGTCATTTTGAACTTAAACCTGCCAAGAATAAGACTCATGAGTGCCTGTGAGGATTAGCTTACTATATGCTTTAGCTACAGTCATTAAAACAGACACAAGCAACCAACTGTCAGAAGGAGATACAGTAAAACCAATCCCCAAATCACGTCGGCTTTTACATCAATTGATACTGAAAGGAAGTCTCGGGATAGTTATTTTTTTCAGTTTTTTTTTGTTTTTTTTACTAGAAGGGCATAATGTAAACTGAGGTGCTCTTTTTTATGAAAATCACAAAATGCATTTTCTAGTTCTTTTGCCAGCATATAGCAAGTGCTCAAGTTTGAGTAAAGTCAATTTAACAATCTTAATCTTTTCAAAGTTTGATTCTTAAATTAAATATTAATTAATAGACATTCAAATATATTTCTTTAATCCTTAGCATGTACATACAAGTAAAAGAAAAAGTCAAGTTATAGTTCTGCAGTTGATCAAATTTGAATAGAATTGTGAAATGCAAATGACACAGAGCCAATCCTGTGATCGTAAAAGCATTTCGTTTGGAGCAGTTCTTGGCGTTCATTTGTTATTTTTGTAGATTTAAAAAAATATATTATTATGATTTTATCTGGATCAATTAATATAACATTTCTTATTCATGTCACCCATTCCTAATTCTAGTGCTCCAAGGTAGAGGATTTCACCATTATAAGGTTTAATCAATAGAATTGTGACTAATTGAATTTTTGATCATCGTTATAAGGACTATACAGACTCTAAAACATATACCAAAAGATCTTTTACACAATGCCATAATGACATCAAAATGTCCAAATTGAATGAACAATTTCAGATTTTCATCAATCATATACTTCACTTATAAGTATTATCCATCTAAAAATCTTAAAAATAATAACTTGACTCAACAAAAAAATAACTGCTGACTACGCGACTACTAGAGCCGCACGATTTGGGAAACATATTTAATTGCAATTATTCTGAACAGTATTACAATTAGATTTGCAATTTATATTTTTAATAATGGGATTCTGTTTGAAGTTCGCATTTTAAACACAACAAGAAGAACTGACAAAAAGACTGAAATATGAACTGACTGACTTGTCCCTTTTTGTCATGTTTTTGCCACTTTTAGTACCATTTTTGTCATTTTGAGTGTTTTAGTCGCTTTCACTCAAATTCTTGTTGCTTCAAGTCATATTTTTGTCACTTTTAGTGGCTTGTCTGTCACTTTTAGCTGCGTTTTTGCTGCTTGTTTCAAATCTAAAGTATAGGATGTTTTGTTGTTTGTGGGAGGAATGATTGCACCTAATGCAGATTAACAGCCCCACACCAGTGCAATTCTGTTCAAACCATTCAATCTTTAGCTATTGCTCATTTAATAATTCAGCTACATTTTAGACTGTTGGAATTGAATGTCATAACTTATGACAAAGCATGCGTGCCTCTGCTCTTGTTATCAGAACTCTGCCGCCTCATTCCCGTTACGTCTGGAATGTACAAGTGAAGAGAAAGTTTTGGGTTGGGCCCGCTGCTCTTGGTTATCAAAGTCTCTAAGCTATGTATGGGAACCCACAAGCGAGACTTTCTACTTAATAAACCTCTGTATAGACGTCTTTCTAAATTCTTGTAACGCCTGGGAAACTGTAATATTTTCATCCAGGAAAGTAGTCTTAATAATACCTGTGAATTCAAATGCTTCTTCTTCTTCAAATAAATTTCATAATTTCCGGAGATACAACGGGAGAAAAACCTCAATGGTGAGAGCAAAAAGGGTGAAGAAAAGTAGCTTGAAGTCACGTTGAATTGAATGCATGCATATGTCTATCTTATCAAGCTGCTCTTTAGTATTTTATGGTTACAGCATGAGATTGTGAACTGAGCAAGGGTTGAGTATACAGTGGAAGACACATAACAATGGATAAATAATCAACAATACCTTATCAGTTTTCATTGCTAGTTTGTCCATATTGTATACATTTTTTGTATTTATTATCAGTCAAACTCTATTTTATTCCAACACTTTATTTTCTCATATTTTGTATTTAAATTTTAATGCTGTACTATTATTTATTTTATGTTGCACCCCGTTGACGAAGCAAATTCCCAGTGAATTTTGTTTAGTTATCTGTCAAATAAGGACTATTTCTGGACTTTTACGGTTCACTTTACAGACTTTTCACCTTTTGTGCGATAGCCAACTGAAACCTCAATCAAGCACTTTAAAGGTTAGTGCTACATAGTCGGGTCCTGAGGGACGGAAGGGATCTGGTTGCCATGATGATGAGTTAACTTTGTTGCGAAACTGGCCTAAACTGTTTGATTTTTGACTGGTTTATGCTTTATTTTATAGCTTAAGGTGAGATAAGGCTAGTAGGTGACTTATTGTTTTTAAGTTAATATATTTTCCTAACCTAAACCCTAATCTTACTCTTTTCCTAACCTTACCCATCACTTTAATGTTATACCTAACCTTACCCATTACTCTAACGTTATTTGTAACCCTACTTATTTCTACAACATTGTTCATAACCTTAGCCAATACCCTAACGTTGTTCTTAATCTTGCCCATTACCCTAGCATTGTTCATAAGCTTAGCCATTACCGTAACTTTGTTCTTAACCTTACCCACTATCTTAACCTTTTTCCTAATCTTACCCATTACCCTAAACTTCATAACTTCACTTGAATGACCAATCAAAGCAGACCATCACCTGAACCTGACACTCCAGCATCAACCCACTTTAAAGATGCTACGTAGGTTACTATGTTGTTAGCACGCTAGTCGTTGTTAGCTTTACCGCGGTGCCAAAACGCCGGTCTGTGAAAAGCAATTTTAAACTCATCACGGTGAGTAATTAAAATGCTGGGAATAGGTTTGTACTGTATAACACGGTGAAAGTCAGGTACAGCGCACATTTATTTTTCATTTCTGTCAGTTCTGTTTTTGTACATTTCTATTATAAGCTTGCTTGACTCATTGTTTTGATCATTTACCACTGAACTAGAACATGTTTTATTGCCGTTTTGTTTTCCTAATTTTTACTATTGCAAGAAAAGACATGATTCGGATTAAAACATTCAACAACAGCATGGATAATGAAAGAATTGTCAAACCAAAAATCTTACAAAACAGCAATTAGCGTGGTCAAGCTAACTGTAGGCAGATGACGTATGGGATCAAGTTGGAACAAAACAAGGATCAACAGATAAACTTTGGGGAGAGACATGTTTCTGCCTGCGTGTCATTAAATGGCACCACTTATCCGCTGTGGTTTGTGTCATTACATTGTGTTAATGAGAAACTTCTAAAGGAGCGAACAAGAGTGGTAAGGTTTCAATTACCTTTTGCTAGTGTAGTAGTTTTAACTGAAGTACTAGGGACAGATAAACAATTTGTCTTAGCTTATCTTAAAGGAGAGATATGAACTTAATTCTACTTTATGATCTTACACAAGTGTTAACCTGAGATTCCCCCTATGCCCTGGTATGCATCCTTATCAGATCTGCAGTTTTATTATGTCTACACTTAATTTATTTTCACTATATTTCTCAGTTCTATAAAGTGTTGACATGATCTTTTATGACTTTTGGAGTAATTTCAAAATCAGTCAAGGTAATAGCTCTCTCCTTTGCACCATCTGAAAGAGCTTGCGTACCACAGTTTGAGAACCACTCATGGTTTATGTTATGGTCTCACTAGGGAAACTTCAGTGTTGCAATGGATGTTTCTTGCCTTTCCAAGGATTTCATGGGGATGAAAAACGTGTACTGTTGCCATTATGGATGGGGTTATCGGTGATACGTGCCACTGGAAGGTTTCAGGATATCGGTATCGGCCCGTAATTGAAATATTATATTTTGCTCCCATTTTTTTTCCTGCAATGTTCCGGTCTGACCATCGAGAGTTGCCATAGAAATTAGCAATTCTAAACAAACTGTTATATCATTTAAACAGTGAAAAGCACTCACAATGACACCTATAAACAGGAATTTGAAACCAAGGAAATTTGTTTTCTTGATTACATTTTTAAATCTGAGGGTTAGTTTAATGTTTTTTAGGTTTACAAATGTCTACTGATGATGGTACATATGATATTTTGTGCTCACAAGACAGGGGACTCCAAGCCAAATACTGTGCTCTGACCAATTTTTGCTTGCCCTGCAGGCTTATTGCTGAATTGGCTCAAAATATCCACAGATGACGAATAATTCAAATGAGACAGAGTAAACGTCAATGTTCCAAGTCTGTGTAAATGCCCAGAGTAAAATCTATGCTCAGTTATTATTATTTGACAAAAGGATCTGCCAAATTTGACTTTCTGTTATGATGAGTCACAGTCACCACCCTCACACAAAACGTTTTTACACCCCTGCTTAAAACATATTACTTTCTTACAATCTTTTTGGCGTGACAGTGGTGCAGTGAATTCCAGCTAAACACATACTGCTGTTGTGTGTCTGGGCAACACACCGAAATAAAAATTGCTTGCTCACTCTCTGACTTGAATTCAAAAGCGCAAGATGAAAAAGTATAACATCTTTTTACTTTCCAGATAATAACAGTCCTTTGTTTTTTTATAAATCTCGTTGTCTTTTTGTCTGTGCGCAGAACCTCCGCGTGCGTTGCTCTGGGGGAACTGATTTCTACACTCGCTCCTGCACAAAGGTCAGAGGTCACATGGGTCACCGCTTCATGTTCGTCGACGGAGACAAGGCGGTGTCGGGCTCGTACAGGTCAGTAACAGGAATGAGGTCCGACATGTTGGAGACGTTTTCCAAGTAGCTCATGAGAATGGAAATTTAAAGGACACATATTGTGCAACATTGACTTTTTAAGCTTTTAACCATGTTATAACATTTCCCTCATCAGAAAATAGCATACCTGAAGTTGTATTTAGCTTTATTTATGTTTGTGTGATGAATCATGTTTACGAAGTCTTCTTGCTCTGAACCTCAGAACACAATCCATTCCAGTTTTTAAGTCCATAAATCATTCACTTGTTCTGAGCATTTCTGCCGTCAAATCGTGTTCATTACAACTGCGTGCCTGCATGAGTATGTTGAGGACAATTGTAATTCCCTCTGCAGCTAGTAGGGAATTACCTAGGGCAGATACATACATATAACGCAACTCCTGACGTGGGAAAGGTCCGATTGATATGAAGTGTCCTTTTTGTGGACATTTCTAAACATCGTTCTAGGACAGCTCTAAAACATAAGATACCAAACTAAAGGTACTCAAGAGCATGTTTAAAGACCATTAACACTACAAGTAATGCATGATATTTGTCCTTTAAAGAAAATCATTTAGTAAAGGTTATTCCTGTTTTTTCACTGTTGAGGTTTGTGGTGTAAGTGACATAAAAAGCTGTTGAAGATCATAATAGGGTTTATTGTTTTTGTGACAAGCCTTGTAGTGTGTCTTTTGAGAGAGAGTTGTCTGTATGCCCCACCTTGCTTTGTAATGCTCAAGCAGTCATAGATAAACATAAAAAAGGAATGCACGATGTCTATAAAGGATATCTTGTCTCCATTCTAGACAGACAGGTTGTAAGCGTCTCTTATGTACACGAAAAGTGAAAACAATTATAACCATGTGAATGTTGTGTTTGTACTGTAGATTACAGAGTCAGTTCTTGTAAATATTGAGATTTAGATTACGATTTTCAGTCTTCTTCAGGTGTGGTTTCAAGGTGTGTCAAAGCGTATGCATTTTGTAATTTGATTACTTTTGAACGTTACGTTAAAATATTTTTACTTGTTCTGGATAAGAGTGTCACAGTGGATTTGTTGTTAAGTGTAAATATTGGGATTTTATAAATTAATCTAGTTGAAAGAACTTTTTTTTGACAACGTATCAGTGATGAGCTGAATTGTTCTCAATAGCTTTATTTTTTAGTGAGTGACAAAAAATGTTTAGGATGTTAGACACATGTAATGTTATTTTTGGTAACATTTCTGAAAATGTTGATTCGTTACATTATACAACGTTTTTGCATATAACATAACATAACATAACGCTTTCTTATCAAGGGAATAAGTAAAACTAATTAAAATAATTAATAATCATAAATCATAAATTAATGATCATAAAGAGACCAGAGCTCTACAGATGTCACTGGCATTGGGTTATTATAAAATGTAATGCTTTTAAAATATAATTTCTTTATTTTAAAAAAAAAGAGAAATAGAAAGTGTATGAACAACTTTGCCAGTTGATAAAAGTTGATAAAATAAATTTTATTTGTGCTCTTTAATCGATTTGTAAAAAGTCCAAATATGATACGGTCGTAATCGTAATACATTTATAACTTTCACATATAATAGATAAGCTGCAATAACATCCTTCCAAAATTTTGTTGTAAATGAACAAATCCAAAATAAATGGGATACAGTTGCTAGATTAAAAAAGTTCCCAAAGTTACATAATGATGTGTGCTCTGTTTATGTAGTTTTACGTGGATGGCCTCCCGACTGGACCGGAACCTCATCACCGTGGTAACCGGACAAGCAGTGGATGCCTTCGACCGCCTGTTCCGCCTCCTCTACACCTCCTCCAGGCTGGTGAACCTGCGGCAAGTGGCCACCGAGCCGGAGCCAGAGCCCGACCCCGTACCACAGCCCGCCGCTGTGGCACCACCATCTGCCGCCGTTGCTAGGAAACTGTACAACCCTAAATACGCTCTGGTTGCAGCTGCCAACCCCAGTCTCAGCCCGTCTTCCTCTGCTGGCAACAACAGCCCCAAAGAGTCTCAGAGAGACTCCAAAAACGAGGCAGCGACCAAAAAAGGGCGTAGAAAGCAGAGTAAGGACACTGTACAGGAAGCCCCGCCCCTTCACCCTGGACTTGTGGATTTAGAGAAGGTGTATTTATTTGATTACCTGCCTATTTGGCCTGAGCCCGACCCTTCCTCTGATGTAATTGGCTTTATCAATATCCGCGATACAAGTAAACCTGCCCAAATTCACCTACAGCGCTCCCAGATGTTTGAAGTCAGCCAGGCCATCCGCTTTAGCAGTCCATTCAGCGGGCAGAAGGAGACTCTGCCGGAGGTCGCGACGCCTAGAAATTCAACTCCTTTGAAACAAGAGGAGAATGCACCTCAACCACAACAGAAAACGCCGTTAGAGCCAATCACTCCCAACACTGATAACTTAAAACAGTCTGAATCTGACAAAGAAAATGCAAACGCTCTCAGCAAAAAAACACCTCTCCAGTCACCTGCGAAAAAAAATCACAGCTCTATAGTGAATTCGAACCCACTCGCACCTTCTCAATCTGTTAAAACGGTGACAACTCCAACTGTTAGCGCCGACAGCCCCCAGACAGAGGAAAAAATGAATGCAGAGACGTCAGTGTTAAACAGTAAAAGCACACTTCAGAACAGGAATGACTCAGAAACTAACCATGCCCCAAAACTATTCGACCCAAGTGACTCAAACTCGGAGATAAAAACACAGAAACACAATTCTAATGAAAACACGTCTCCAACTGGCTATATTCCTGTCACTTCTACCTCTGCTGCTGCCAATTATCAAGTTTCCCAAGCTACTGCGGTGCATTCAACCTTGACAAGCGCTAGCCCCACATTGACCGCTATTAGCACTTCCGTTTCGAAGCTTAACACAAATTCCCCTATAGCACCTTCCCCTGTAGCACCCCCTCCGATTCCAAAGCCGCGCACAGTCCAGCTAGTCATTAAAGACAGCCCGAAAACTGGTCAGAAAATGCCAGACGTTAGCTTTGTAAAAAAAGAGGATAAAGAAGCGACAGTGCACAATGAGCCCCTTGTAGCAATTGCACCCACACCAAAAGAAACCGAGAAGGTCCCCGAGCTAGCAAACAAAAGCGCAAGCAAATCGATCCCGCAAAAAAGCACAGACGATTGTGCTGTAAAGGCTGGTTCCCAAGAAAAAGAAAGTACGAAGTCCCAAGAGGAGGTTAGTGTGGATGCAGGAGACAAAGCAGAGTTACAACTGTTAGCTAGCAGCAAAGAAATAACAAAGACAAACACTGAAGCTAGCAAGGGGCTAATAGAAGCTAAGGTGAGTATTGACAAGGACGTTCCAAAAAAGGATGTGGTTGTTAATGCACCGAAAGGTATAATCATCAAAAAGGCTGGTTCCCAAGAAAAAGAAAGTACGAAGTCCCAAGAGAAGGTTAGCGTGGATGCAGGAGACAAAGCAGAGTTACAACTGTTAGCTAGCAGCAAAGAAATAACAAAGACAAACACTGAAGCAAGCAAGGGGCTAATAGAAGCTAATGTGAGTATTGACAAGGAAGTTCCAAAAAAGGATGTGGTTTTTAATGCACCGAAAGGTATAATCATCAAAAAGGCTGGTTCCCAAGAAAAAGAAAGTACGAAGTCCCAAGAGAAGGTTAGCGTGGATGCAGGAGACAAAGCTGAGTTACAACTGTTAGCTAGCAGCAAAGAAATAACAAAGACAAACACTGAAGCTAGCAAGGGGCTAATAGAAGCTAATGTGAGTATTGACAAGGAAGTTCCAAAAAAGGATGTGGTTTTTAATGCACCGAAAGGTATAATCATCAAAAAGAGTGACTTAATGGAAAACAAGCCAGAGGAAATTCCCATTCTAAGCAGCGACGTAGCTATAGAGCAAAGTCAAGCTAGTAGTAAAATAGGACGGACTTACCGCGCAAGGGCTAATGTACCTCAGAGAATAACTTATTCAAGTTCAGAAGAAAATATAGACTTAATGAATTCCCCAATTAACAGGTCTCCGGTTTTAAAAATGAAATCAGAAAGCACACCCATAATTGCTGCTGAAACACAGGGTGACGTTTTCAAAGTTGACGAAAGTGTGCCAAGAATTGCAACATTTAACAGTCGCTCTCCTTTACTATCACCCAGAGTACCTAAAAAACCCACACTATTGCACCTGAACACCTCAGAGATGACAGACTCAACAACAAAGGTGAAAGAATCTAACACTATAAATAAAACACTATTTGCCCAAAGACATAGCCCTATTACGGATGGATTTCCCCCTCGCGTTCCGACTCCTGATTCCCGCCGCTCCCGCACCCCAGATTTCCGAACCCCAACTTCGGATGTAAGCGATGGGTATGGCTCCACCACATCTGATGAGTTTTATGAATGTAGCGAATCTCCTTTTCGTGAGTCTATAGATCAAGTGCCTTTTTATAGTTTAAATGCATTAGAGGACAAAGAGATTGCTGTCGCCAAAAGTTGTGAGAGTGAGAAGCAAGTTGATCTGTTGAGCAATGACAGGACTATGTCAAGTTGTGAGACGCTGAACTTATCCGCGAAAGGATCACTTTCTTCTATACTGGAGAAAATGGATGACGAGGAAAAGTTGGAAAAGGAAAATATGCAAGTAAGGGAAGAAATCAGAAAATCAAACGAGAATTTCAAGTTGCAAGTAGTGAAAGACACTAACCAATCCCAAAGTAATAAAGCGTTGAAGCAGTCTGTCGTGGTGGAGCAAAGTTCAACTCCTAAACGGAATAATGAGGAGACTGAGACTAAACGAATGCCAGTGCGTGAGCTGAAACCCAAAAGGGTGTATTCCCGAGCAGAGCCGCCCAACAGAGTGCCCGCGGGTGGAGAGAAGACAGGACTCGGCACCGGTGAAGTGGAGAGGATGGAGACAGCGCCTCCAGCTAACAAGGAGCCCGAGGGACACAAGGTACACAAACAGCAGAGGGTTAAACCAGAACCACTCAAATTCACAATCTTGCTATGAGTAGTTTTCTCTAATTTTAATGACATAATAGACACAATAGGAAGGTCCCTGGATGCCGCAATGAGGCTGATCACTGCCGATTGTTGTCCAGCTGGACTGATGTACTGAAAACAATGCAGGGAACAAATTTCACTTAAAGTCCACCATTCTTCACCTCAACCTTAACCTAATCATTGTTTTAGGTACTTGATTAGGTTAGGGATGCTCCAATATATGTTTTTTTTTTTTTGCTTTTTTTGAGCTGACAGTCACTAATATTTACAATTGTGAAATTTAGATTTAAAAATCCATAGCAAATCTTGAAGCAAAGATAACAAATTAACTTTTCAGAATGTACTGTATTTAACGGGGATATAAATTAGTTTGTAGCATGCATGATTGCATGATTGTGTAAACATGTGGTGATTTTTTTTCTTTTTTTTTTTTTCTTTTTTACTCATTGTCTGTTTAAAAAAGACAAATCTGATGCACAGAGGACAAACTGAGAGTGACACATGGGCACATATCGATATCGGCCAATATCAATATTGTTGAAAATCTGTCTATATCGACCAATACCGATTACAGTACCCAGCTCTAATTAAGATTAACTTTATTGTGGCAAATAATAAGGCAAAAAATTGGCAATAGTCAGAGATGTATTACTCAAATAATCTTGTCATAAAATAGTAAAAACTACTCAAATCAAGATTCATTCTAATGTATGTAGGTTGTATATTTTTACAGTTGTCAATGTAGGCAAGTCTAACAGAACATGTTTTGCACTTGTGTGAATGTTTGAACTACCTTACAGTTTTCTGTTCAGCCCACCCCAGTGATTTGAAGGGTAAGCACAAAAGATGTTTTTTAATTCCTTTATAATCCTGATTTTAACCCCACACCCCTTACTAAAACTCACAAAAATCAATGTACTCGCTTTGCTTTCACCAACTAAAAAACTTCACAAAAACTCACCAAAATATACTTGACTACTACTACACTACATGATGTTATACATACGTTGTTTGTGCATTAAGCTAGCAATTTTTTTCTCCAATTAGCAGCTTAACATTGAACAAGCTTTTTAACTACAAACAATATCTTACAAAAAATATATAATCTAAATTCTAAAATTTAAATTGCAAAAATTATGGTCGAAAAGTTACTGAAATTTAGCCAAAATTTGGGACTGTGTGAAAATAAATAAAATGCAAATAAAGTACAATCCACATATTCACTGATCACATTATCATCCTTTTTTTTTAACAATATAACAACATATCAGGTGTTTAACCTCAAGAAGTGATAATTACAAGTTCTTAACATTCAGTAGCCTTCTAATTAACTGACTAACCTCGTCATCAAACTGAAATTTCAAAAAGCTGCACTAGCTGTTGTTTTATGCCTGATTTATTGGTACATAATTGGTTTTAAGATGTGTTCTTGGCATCGAATTTAAAACACCTGGTATTTTGTCCATACTCTATTGTTAAATATAACACTCAAACAGAAATTATGCTTTGTTTGTATTTAAATAACTGTACTTCATGCTGCTGTAACTTTGTTTAGAAATTGACACATTTACATAATTCTTTTTCAGTTTTCAGTTCAATTTATTTTATGTTCAATTTATAAACGTCGAGCAAAACTAATAGTTTTCACAGAATAACAAATTAATTTTATAATGGGAAATTAAGACTGCCGCGCAGAAGAGTGATTGATCCTGTTGTCACTGTGTTTTAATGACGCATTCATGAAAAAAAGTGACAGTTTTAATAGTTAATAGATAGTTTTAATGAAGCCAAGGCGGTCACACTGATCTAGTTTTAATATTAGAGTTAAAGATTGATGGCCTGGCTTTTTATAGACAGTTTAACTCACTTGGCTCTGCCCTAGTTACCTAACAACTTTCATTTCAATTCAGAGAGGTGTAGTTGTTCATGTCTTGTCTGACTCATGCAATATTAACTTACAAAAAAAACGGGACTGCATTTTCACACGAGTTCGTCTTATGTCCATTTGCGACACGCTTTCACGGCGCTCTACAACACATGCTTGCTGCAGATGTACTTCAGCTGTCTTGGGATTTATATAGGCCCTGTACTTGTAATGCATTTTTATTTTTATCAATTGTAAATCCAGACGAACGTGTTAATCTGCGCGGGGAGAAGTCGAAATTTCCGTGTCAGCCACCCCCTGCTTTGCTGCCTGGCAATTGTGAATCACGCAAATAATTAATGCACTTAAAAAAGATGAACATTAGCAATACGTTTAAGGAGTTAAAGGAGACATGTTATGCTTCTTTCCCAGGCATAGAATTGAACAGTAACATAAGTGGATCATAATTTTACATTTTATTCATTATAAACTGCAATATTGATCTAAAATGGCTTCATAATTGAAAGGAGTTAATTGACTTCCTGTTCAAATCTGCAGAACTCTTTTCATAGTGACATTTCACCAAAGTTTCATCATGTTTTTCATTTAAAAAAGTGTCTATGTGACATTTTAGAGATCTACACATATCACTTGGAATCTTTATTTTTTTTAGCTAATCACAACTAAGTGCAAAGATGTGGGTGGGGATAGGGGGTAGGTGAAAACAGGAATTTCTGAGCACTCGAGGATTACTCAAACATGCAGAAATCAATCAAAATACACAATGATGATAAGGAAACACAGATTAAAGGTCATAAAGTTGCATAATTTGTCCCCTTTAAGAATGTTTCAGGGCAGTACCTAACAGCTTCTATCAAGCTGGAAAACAGGAGAAATAATAATAACAATAATATAATTTCTCTGTCTTACACAGCAGCAGCAGCAGAGGGACACCACAGCGCTGGTCCAGACCCGCCCAGCCCAGCCGTCCAGACCGCCCCGCCCCCTCTCCGCCACCCAGTCCACCTTGGCTCGCCCGCCGGGTCAGCGCGCCGAGAGGAAGATGTCCGACGGCAATCTCCCGACCCTGGACGGTACTTCCTCCTCTCCCTGGCCGCGCAAGCTGCCACCGAGACCTCCAGCCCCCAAAGCCCACGCAAACCACCACCACCGACAACCCCCCGCCTCACCTGCCAAGTCAAAACCGGGTCAAGCGCCCAACACGTCCCCTCTTCCCAGACCGCAGCCTTCTTTTCTTTACAAGCATACTCAGAATATGCAACAGACGCACATTTCCCCGTCACACCAGGCCCAAGCGGGTGCAATACCAGTGGGGCCGGGGTTGGAGGAAGAGAAAACGGCATTTGGTATTACGTTTGGCAAGTTTTACAATCTTAAGGGACTAAAGGACAAGATGAGCAAGCTGCCCACGCAAAGCAGGAGGAGCAGCAGCAGTGGTTCAACTCAGCAGCGGAAAAGCACTGGATAGGCCTGATGTGGATTTGAATTGAAACTTTTTTTCTTTGAAGAGCAAACGTGGAATTTATGTATTAAGTTGTCATAGCACATTGAATTTACTGTCTAATCTGGATATTGACAGAAGTTATAATGACTTTAATTCAGAATCTCCTTTCGGGTAGTTCTGATTAGTATGGATTTATTAACTTGTCAGACTTACCATGTGATTTTTTTTCCAAATACTTTACTGGTTCAATAACATTTTTATTGGATCAAAAGTATCTGCGAAAAAGCGGTATTGTTAGTTGTTGTTATCTTTTATATGTATATTCGAATTTAAGTGCAATGCTGGAGTGTTTTAAATAAGAAAAAATCTTGAAACTAAGCAGAAATATCTTGAAACAACTTGAATATTCTGGGCCTGACAAGAAAATACAAATGTTGTCAAGTTAGCTTCCTTTTAAGCAGTGTTGATACCGGTTTTTACTTCTTTTTTAAGATAAGGTGCATTTGTCAAAATGTTGTTTTTTTATTCATATGTTCTGCTATTACGCTTGAGAATGTGATTCACAAACATTTTTTTAAATCTTACTTTTTTACGCAGGTGGAGAGATTACAGCGACTGTTTGTGAAATATGTAAGCTACATTTAAAGACTAAAGGAAAGTGTTTTATGTGTCCTGTTAGGTTTTTTTTTTTGTCATTGTTTGTGGTGTCTTCGTCTCATAATAAAGACATGTTACATATATGGTAAACTATTATTGGCCATTTCCCATGTGGTTAAAGACATGCCTTAATAGACAAAGTTTAAATATACTAACTAATCTATCGTCATTGAAATAATCTAATAATTAGATGTACTTCAGTTTTAATTCATTACACTTGTACTTGAACTGCGTGGATTGTGGATTGTGCTCCATACAAACAGCTCTTGATACAAGCACTGACAGGCCAAGTCTGACTCACAGGTATTTGCACGTTTAGGTAACAGCAAGATGGAGGAGATAATTAAAATACATCTCACCTTTGCATATGGAGAGTTGCATTAGCACATAGCAGCACACTCACGCTTCCTATTATTGTAGATGTTGTGTCTGGTTTTTAAACGTTCTTAGGTAAATGTCACTAAGATTTGAAGGGTAATAAATTCTAATGTCTATAAAGGTTACCAGCTCTGTTTAAAGGGTTTGTAGTTGCAAATAAGTTTATTGTACTCAAGCATATTATCTTGTGGCAATAATTAAAATATTTTGGTTAATTTTCCCAAAATTAGTGAGTCAATATGTGACTAAAGTTATTGAGAAGGTATGTAAATATTTTGAGATTGGGTGCATGTTTTAAATTTGTAATTGAACTGCTACAAGTAGTAATATTCTGAGGTAATAGTATACAGCAGTGGTTCTCAAACTAGGGGTCGGGACACCAATGGAGGTTGCGAAATGATTTCTGGGGGTCCCCAAATGATGGGTAAACACAATACCATAGTGTTAAACAAGGCTAGACACCCTTCAAATGCAGAGGTAAATGTAGATTCCTATTTGTTGGCCAATAATTTATCACTTTGCGTGTCGCCTAGTTTTTTGTGTCTGCGGTTCGCGAATGTGAATTATTTTTATTTTCGGGGTCGCGACTGAAAAAGTTTGAGAAACACTGGTATACAGTACTACAATTCTAGTCTGCTCCACCCACCTATACATACAGGCGTCAAACCTCTTATGAGGAAAGTTAAACTACTGAGTTATAAGTTAAATTGAAAGGTAAAATAAAAGGGGGTAAAGCGTGGATCCCTGTGGAACACCTAACACCTTTTTCTACAGGAATGTATGATTTATTTCCCACAACATTCAAAATCTGTGAAAATTGCTGAAGGCTAATTGTGGTTGTTTCGACTAAAGAGCCAGTGCACCAAAACTATCATCAATAATCCATATGTTCTTATCCATAGATGGGAAATCAAATACTGCTTATAAACGGTTTTCTAGGTCACATATCCCCAGATTTAGAATGAGTCAGACACTAACCCACGCTTGACACAAGAGGATGAGGAGGATAGCAAAGAGGGAGTACAGCGCGGCGGTGATTTAGATGCAGAAAGCAGCCGGATAGAGTAAAAGAAAATCCCTCCCTCTTATCTGAACCGACTGAGAGAGGGAAATAGAACAGAACAGACAGCTCCTGTGCATAAAGCAAGGCAAGAGATACAGAGAATGAGATATAGCACAAGAGACATGAAATCTGCCAAGTAAACTGTTGACGTCAGCCACCATAGGCACTCGCATTGCTTTGTAGATGTACATCTCTGGAAGGCGGCTGTTTAATGTATCAGATTGGGCACAGGATGTTTCGGAGGATTCAGCAAAGCAATCCTCGTGATATAGGAAGCGAAGAGGAAAACTTTCTAGACTCAGCCACAAAGAAAATAAGGAATAGTTTTGTGCCGTTAATCTTGTCTGTGTTGAATTGAAAGCGCAGTGTTGAGGTGGGACTATCAATGGAATGGAAAATCAGCCATCTGTTGTCTTCATGTGAGATAGAAACAGGAACCTGCTCTGTTAAGCATGTGCAGGTTAGGTTGTAGTCATAAATTGTTGCTTTTTTTTAGTGGCTTTTCCTGTTCATACTGATGGCTACCTATTGTGAACAAGTTGCATGGTCATCTTTATGGATTTTTTATGTTGGATGTTCTCAAAAACAGACTCTTAATAAATTGCAGTTGGTAACTTGCAACACAATATGCACTTCAGGCGAGATCAAAATCAGCAACTCTCTTTAATATATATCAACTGTGTCATGTTTGCTCTTGCTAGCCTAGTCATTTTGTTTTGTTTATACATTTTCTGTGTTTTGTGTTGATCTTATTTTAGTGTACGATTGTTTGTTGCCTTTCCAAGACTAGCAAAGTGCTGAGACACTAATTAAAATCGAAATCATCCTCAGCCCCATAGGTCATTTATATGGAGATGAGACAGTTGCTGGAGTTGAGAGAGCTTCTTAAAGGACTTATTTAATGCGTTACTCTGACTTTGACATGTTTGGACACCTCAGCCTTGGTTATGTAGTCCATAATAGAAAATAATGTATTGAAATTAAAACAGAAAAACATAAGCCCTAATTTCTGTGGATAGAAAACATCATTACAACCATGCAGAGGTTGTAGGGACAGGAGTACAAAAAATAAAGGACTGTGCCAGACTTTTTCGTGTTTTGTGCATCTGTGTGTTTTTATTGGCAGCGAATTGGGAAGGAAGGAGGATTGGTGCGCTGTTAAATGCAAGTTGTTGTAGCCATGACCTGACACACAAACTTGTTGTGAAACGCAAACTCATCGCAGTGAATAATTTGCATGTACGAATGCCCTGCAGGAAAGTGAGGAATAAACTTGGACTGCTGTTTCAAATGAATGCCTTTAAAAATAAGGCCGCAAATATTCACTGTTGTGTGAGGACTTGGACTGAAAATTTCACCACAAGTCCTTTGAAGATGTATGGACTTAGGGCATAACTCCATGATATCAGATGGTGGAACAGATATATTGAGTTTTTGTGCAAATAAGCCTGCCACGTTAAAAAATTTGGTGCGTTAAATTGGGATAAATTGCAACACAAAATATCACAATAAAAGATCAAATTGAAACTACTTCTGACACAATAACCAGCAGGGAAATCCCCCCCAAAAATCGATTTCTTTGTTTGTTTTTTTGTCAAATGTTCAATGTTAGAAACATAAGCTGCTAAATGCTTAGTGCCAATTACTTTCATATTCTACTGTACTATACTGAAAATAAAGAAAAACACCAGTGCAAAGAAAATGTACGATAAATATTGTGCCCCCAAAACAAAAAAAGTTCTTTGTATATAGTAATTAGTAATTAGGCCTATATGCAAAATTACTAAAAACGTGCAAGTGAAACTGAAACAATACAGAACTCTAATACTATTTTTTGATGAGGAGAAAATTATACAATGGTTAAACGCAAAAAAAAATATTGGCTGAATATTGGCCTTTTAAAATTAGATTTTAAATATGATTCAATTTGTTGAAGTTGATTGTCAGTTCTGATTCATACCCTCAGAGACGTAGTGGCTCAGAGGGCTCATTCATTGTCACATCATACACTGCGCTCACAGCTCATCACAAATGATAATGCAGGGCAGGCTTCCACTGAGCCCCTGGGTCACAGAACAACAGTGGAGTACAGACACAAGGCAGTGGCTTAGTCCACTTTACTGCTCAGGGCTTTTGTTTGCACAACATTCAAGTTCTAAATATGCCAGCAACAATTAAGAGTGATATTATTTGAAACACACGTCGGGCGTTTTTGCAGCCGCATCAGTGTGACTGGTGTGGTAACTGGTGTCTTTCCCGGGGACATACTGGACATAATATTATCGTAGAAAGGGGTTCAGAGGTTGTCATCCGGACGCCGTTTAAAGATCGAGACGTTTCGACTTTTATCCAAAAGTCATTGTCAATCAGAGAGCTGGTATGGGAACCTGGGCCTTATATGCTACTCTAAGTAGTGGGAGTCCAGCCCCCAGGGAGGAGTCACTGCACTCCTGTCTTTGTTATAAGATTGTTTGTTTGTCACCTGGGATTTAATTAATTGGTCTATCTTGTTGATTAATGGTTGGCCTCACCTAGTTTCACCTGTGTCTAAAGGTCTATTGTTATCTTGATAGCTGGCTGTTGCTCCCTCCTCACTACTGATTGCCTCATTAGCATTTGACTGGTCTATTGATCTGGACCAAGGTGTCAGGATGCTGTCATAAATTTTGGCTAAATTAAATCTTAAGCCCCCATTCCTGTTCAGGGAAGGATTTTCTCTTTTTACAAGAATGAGGGGCTTAAGATTTAATTTAGCCAAAATTTATGACAGCATCCTGACACCTTGGTCCAGATCAATAGACCAGTCAAATATAATGAGGCAATCAGCTGAGGAGGAGCAACAGCCAGCTATCAAGATAACAATAGACCTTTAGACACAGGTGAAACTAGGTGAGGCCAACCATTAATCAACAAGATAGACCAATTAATATCCCAGGTGACAAACAAACAATCTTATAACAAAGACAGGAGTGCAGTGACTTTCCCTGGCTGAACTCCCACTGCTAGAGTAGCATATAAGGCAGGTTCCCATACCAGCTTCTGATTGACAATGACTTTGGAATAAAAATCGAAGCATCTCGATCTTTACGTCATGACAACTCTGAACCCACCTACGATGGACCACACCTGGACGAATGAGGGTTTACATCGACGACATAATATTATGTTTTAAATTAATCTGACAACTGCCACATTGCTCTCGGGCTTGAATGTATTGTATGCTTTGCTAGCTTGGAAAATATGTAAAAAAGTAGGAATCATTGCTGCCAATCTGCACCAATGGCCTCTCCGGTCATCCAATCACCAATAACTTACCACATTATTTGGGCTTTCTAGTAATATAACATTGTAAAAAGTAAAAAAAAAAAAAAAAAAAAGTGTATTTAGCATAGTATCTAAACTAGCGAAACCTGCATAGACTATGTACACATATACAAGCAGACCATGGATCAGTAATATAGCCTTGGGTAAGTTCTAAAGATAACCTAACAATAAACAAAAACGGACCAAAAATAAACCCCTGTGGGACACCAACAGACTCGTAAAGCAATGACTCAGCCCTCTTCTGTACTTTGTGCTTTTATCCACACAACTTGCAAGTGTCTTAACTGTCAAGCAGCACCTACACACTTGTCTGCAGCGCTGTCAGTACATATGCATTTGAGTGCATGTAGGTGGAGGTAGATGGAGAGCCTTTTAGTCGATACGTCCTGTGTTGTCAACAATTTCCGACACGCAACTTGAGTCATTCTTTAATTAGAGCCGTTGTCCTGGCTCGCCGGGCTAATGAAGTGTCCCATCAGCCTGTTTAGACTCAATTACAACTGGCTTCATGTCTCTGTTTGACATGCACAAATAATAGAAGAGCAGAAAGTCTTTGGCTCATTCATGCTTTACATCTCGATAGAAAAAAGTATAAAGCTAATAAGTATAATGGGAAACATGTATTAGTCAGACTCACACAGCGTTGAAGAATAGTATTTTTATAAAAGTAATACAACTTTTAACTAGGTGTTAAATCTATATTAATTCATGTGTTTAAGGGCCTTATTATGCTTAATCACCTTTTGATATTTTACTGTTTTTGAAAGTTACATTTTTAAAATATATTCCCCTCAATTTTGTGTTACTATGCAGCTTTATATTTAGAAAAAAGTGCTGCCAATTTATTCAAAATATTTCACCCCCTGACTGACACCAGTAGAGGGTATAAGACATCCAAGTGTTCAACACAGGTACATTTTTTACATCTATTTATTATTGTCATTATTGAAATATCAAATGTTAATGCTAAAATGCCCAAACATAACTAAAAAGAATATTATTATCTTACCTTATTGTAGCAGTATATTTGGGACAGTATAGAGCTTTTACAATTTCCCAAGACCCTGGTAAACCAACAAAGTTAAATTGGAGGTGGCAGCTTGCTGGACCTGCAGGGCTAGTCCCATTACACAACTGAGTTGCGCACAATAGTCGCACGATCTGGCCGTAGCACTGTCTGCACTGGAGGAGGAAAAAAATCTGAAAAATAAAAGTGATTTACTGTTAACAAAACAAAAAACACAAATTCGCTGCTTCACATACAATGAGCATATTTTGTGCCATGTCAAACTTGTTTAAAATATTTTGTTTCACAGAGCTAATGGGTAGAAAGATTGGTAAATGATCATAATATGTCAAGTGTAAAATTTGTCTTACAGCTATAACTGTGTGGGGAAATCATGTGAATTTATCCAAGTGTGAGACAGGTTTGAATGAGTTATGTACAGAGATGCAATGACAGTGGGCATATAGCCATACAGAGGTGCACTTGAATGCATCATGTCTTTAAAGGTTAAATCTATTCCATAGGGTACAATCTCGATGTGTATGTAAATGTCAAAACTCTCTTCATATAGCCTAAACACTGTGGAGTTAAGTTTTGTTCAATGAGACATGAAAGTAAACCTTAGCCAGAGCCCTGTGGAACATGATGGTACAAATTTACTTTTAATTACTGCACTACATGAGCGGAATTGACAGTTTCATTTGCTGATGTGCAGTGATTAAAGAATAATTGGTCTTTGGTGGATAAACTAGTGTGTAATATTGTTTGCCATGGTGATGCAACTATCAAACTTGTCAAACCTCATTTACATTTCTCTAACATTTAGCAGGAAGCCATTTACTTTATGCTAATGTTAAAACATGCTTTTTTCCCCCCCTCAACGTAGTTTTGCCGAGACCTGGTTAGCTTACCTGCCCCAAAGTTCTAACCAGATTAACTGTTCCTAGACCTAGCCCCAAACCTTATAATTTTACTAATTTTACTGCAAAAAATAGACATTTGATAATACTACCATAGCCACCAATGCAAAATAGCGATTGTGTGTCATAATTGGGTTGGGGGGAAAAATTACGCATTTAACACATATAGGCTAACTTTAGCAATTAGCAATTCATAATTTTACACTTGACTTTATCCTACAAGACGGTGAAATGTAACTTACCGTGTTTAAAATATAGCCTCTTAGACTTTTCCTCTATTTAATCCATTATAAAGACAACACATATTGTATACTGTCTTTTGATTGACAAGCTGATAGTCGAAAATGAAAGATTGGAACGACACCAGTTACTTGTTCAATTCTGTTAAATCAACCATGTGTATTGAAGACACTCACCTACCAAGACCCCAATTTGGTGCATACAGCAAAAGTGGCAGTCTCAATAAATAATCATTTTCTCTTGTATAAATATTGTTACAACAAAGTATTTTTAAAACTATTGCTTCCGGCTCTGGGGCACTTACCCCTCCCTGGTCCAGACACAAAGAAGCCGACACACAAAAGATCTAAAGCTATTTTGGATGTGTTGTGACAGGATAGCGGGGAGGGTCAATAGAAAAAAATGAAAAACCTTAGATTGGCAACACCACTCCCTCTTTCAGCATTTTGTTAATTGTTACAGTGGCATTAAAGTAATCCTGTCAGAAAAGGCTAGCATACAGTGAGTAGGAGGTGTGTCTGTAGGCTACTGTTAGCTTACTAGCAACAGTCTACTTTTGAAATCCTTTAGCATCGATATTTTACATCACAACAACAGTTTGGGCACTTGAATTGGGTGTTTGCAGCAAGGCTATTGTCAACACTAACAGCAAGATGCAATATTGTTAAAATGATGAGGATGAACCACTTAATTTTTTCCCCCCAACCCACTTACCCACTTATGCCTCTTTGCATTGGTGGCTATGCAAGCGAAAGTTTATTTTTTACAATATATTTTTTCACAATTAAGGAATGGTTAGGGTTAGAAAGTAATTTGTTGGTAAGTTTTGTAAGTTTAGTAAGTTTAGGGCTTTGGGGCAAGGTTTGGGGTAAGCTAACCGAGTCTCAGAACTATGAGAGTAAGTATTTGACCTTTAAAAAAACAAAGAAGCACTTCCTGGTTTGAATTGCTTATGTAGCGAGTTGAATACTGATGATTTTTGTGTTTTCTGAGGGAGAGGTACTCACCAGTGCTACAAAAACCTCAGAAACGTTGTAGCAGCATAACACTTCACCTTTAAGGTCAAACCTCCACTCCCTCTTTTGGCATGATGGTGTTGACTTTGGCTTTAAATTAATCCTGTCAGAAAAGGTTAGCTACAGCAACACAGTGGGCGTGACTAAGCCATTAAAGGTGTAGACTAAGAAAGACAAGATCCGTTTGTCAAATGGAAAACGATTAGCAGCACAAATCAATGCGGCATCTTAGCTAACGGCTAAACCCACGTCTCCTGCAACTGTCAAAATGATCATGATCGATGGGCGACAATGCTAACAAGAGCATTCAAAGTTACACAGTGGCGTAACCCATGACATTTTATTCAGGGGCCTATAGGCTAATTACAGCTGAGCGCTGGATGAACATGTATGTTGCCTCAAGCAGTAGCATGAGAAAACTTGATGTACAGGTGTGGATGTGGGTCACGAGAAACATGGGGAGAGAATGGAAACATGACATGGAAATAACACGAACAGTAAATATTTAGTCGGCCTAACCCGTTATCGGGGATGTCGGACTGGGGGGGTAAAGGGTACTCGTTTCTCCGGGGCCCAAGGCAGGGAAGAGCCCTCAAAAGTGTGTGAGAGTTCTTTTTTATCTAATCTATGTTTGTTGTAAAAAAAAAAAAAAAAGCGTTGTGGCTAAGTAAATGCCTTGAGAAACTAAATACAATCATGCATGAGATCTGCGGGAGTCACTGTTCACATATTACTCAAGTTGTTGGCAAATAAAATTAGTGATTATAATTTGCAGTTAGTGTATACGTTTTGAGATATTTGTTAAATTGATCTGGTGGTATTTTCCAATAAAAATATAATATAAGGCTGTAGCTACTCAGGATGTCTATAAATTAACAAGTTATTGGTCAGTGAATGTAGAAATCAATCATATGGGGTATATTCTAGCAATGGGGAATGAAAAATAACAGTAATAACCGAATATATAATATATATTGCCAGAATAAATAAATATACAAGAAGGTTTGTACCTGGGGCCTAGAATTTGGTGCCAGTTGAGGCAGTGTTTTTCTATCTTTTTTGAGACATGGCACACTTGGATATTCAGTGGCACAACACCTGCTAAAATATTATGGAATCACAACATTTAAGGGAAAAAAGTGGTATTTCATGTAGAGAATATTGTCCATGCCAGTGCCACTGAGTCTGGATCTTTGATTTTTGTCTTGCCTGCTTTCTTTTTTGATAAATAAGTTACTCGGGATACTCCAAAAATTATTCACCTAAATTTGTGAATGGGACATTTTTTCAAGGCACACTTGGCAATCCATCAAGGCACATTAGTGTTCCCCGGCACGGTTGAAAAGCAAGAAGTTAAGCTAGCCACAAGGGCAAGTTTTCACACAAACTGCTGGCTGATTTGATCATGTAAAACTTGTTTAACATAGGTGCAAAATACGATCTCATTGGAATATGAAATAATTCTAAGTCTAAAACTACTTTTGAATTGTTTGTCAATTTACATATAATGATTCATTCAAATATATTTATTTTTTTCATAAGACTCCTGCTTTTTTGTTATTGCATTGTATCAGTATTCTGTGTGGCAACAGAAGAAAAATGGAAAATTATTCAAATTCAAAACGCACAGAAATGAAGTTGAGCATCAGTCTTTACATGCTCCAGCTTGCATCCATAGTTTGACTCCTATATTTTCAGTTCAGACTCGTATATCTGGATGACCTTTCATTTGATTTCTTTCAGTTGATACTTTGCCAGTTTAGCTGTTAGCAGACTGAAGAAAACCACTGAAACACAGACAGGACATTAAACTCTCTCGTGTGATTTCCTGTGGAACAATCTCACATTTTTAACAACCACAGACCTAGCGCAGACCCTGCACCTGCTCATGACACAAGCATGTAGTTCACTAGCAAGGACCACAACCTCAAGCTTGGATGCAGAAGTTTATTGGCGATCAAGAACGATAAAATGCATGAGAGTAGATGATAAATGCCGTTTTGGGGCTTCTAGCGATGAGGGCAGCAGGCTCCCGGGCCTCGATAACCCCCGACTAAAGGATAAGACAGAACAATTAGAAGAGGGTGGGAGGGAGGGGCACGAAATAACAAACACTGGTGTGTGTGACCGGGAAGCTTAAATAGAGTAGTCACCGGAAGGGGCGTGGATGAGGTGTGGTCCTGCTCCCGAACTTTAGATAACAGACTTATCTCCATAGTGTGAGGGGTTCACAATCAAGGGTACAGGGCCACCAGGGGCATCAGAACTCACAATAACTGCTTCGGATTATATTTAATTTTTAACATAATTTCAAACCTGTGTAAAAATAACTAGCAAGGCCATGTGACTGCACTATAGGCTTAGTATTTCATTTGTCTTTTTTTTTTTTTTTACTCAGACAGGGGTGTTGGACTTTTTTTTCTCCTCAGTTGCATTTTTCTACACTTTAATCTAGTTTTGTTGTAATAAAATGCTTTGTGGTTGAGGTAAGTCCTTTAGAGACTAAATACAATTATGCATAACATCTGAGGTGAGGGGCCCATACTCTTAAAAAAAGGAAAACCATTGCTCACATTTTACAAGTTGTCAACAAAATACAACTTGTCATCATGAATTGCAGTTAGTTTATTTTCTTATTATTACTTTTCATAAGTAATAATACATTTCGAGAATTGTTCTGGTAGTTATTACAAAAACAAACAGTGCTGTATCATACTATAGGTCAGTAGTTTCACAAGATGTCAACAGATTAGCAAGTTATTGTTAGGTGCATTGTAGAAACCATTAGGTGTATTTTCTAGCAATAATGAATGAAAACAATAACAATAATAACTAAATTTTCTGGGTTAAATAAATGATATACATAATTATGCATAAGGGGCCCATCATGAAGGTTTTACCCAGGGGCCAGAATTTGGTGCCACGCCCCTGCTCAGATTTGATCGTTTAGAATGCCGATTTTTTTAAAACACAAAATACGCAGTGGCCTATTACTGTATGTTTTATTTCTAGAACATATATAACCACTGCTACTAGTTGTTTTACTTTGTAGACAAGTTGGAAATGAATGCAGTTGTGTTCGTTGAGACTCTGCTGCCACCTGGAGGCCACCAAGTATTACCGTAGCAGAGGGAATGTCTACAGGTCATGGGAAGTGTTTATTTTTTTCAGAACATAAAAAAATACAACGATGTAAAACCATTTTTGAACTTGATGTATGTCTAACGTTTCTGTGGGTGCACATATTTTATCCAATTTTTACCGTTTATTGTTTAATATGTACATGCAAAAGGGATTAAATAAATAAAATAATAACGAAGAGAGAGAGAGAGAGAGAGAGAGAGAGAGAGAGAGAGAGAGAGAGAGAGAGAGAGAGAGAGAGAGAGAGAAATGAAATACCTATTCAAATTAATGGGAACACGATGCACCGTCTTCTGCTGCCCTCTAGAGGAGTAAACACTGTGGTGCACAGGACTGACACTTTTTGAACTTGATTGTTTTAATCAAAAGTCCTGAGTCGAGTCACTTTGTATAAACTTTATTTGTCTTTCAGTAACCCATTTCAATACCAGATTGTCTTCAATCTTAAATCAATCATTCGTCCCGTTACCCCTCATTATACACATAACAATAATGCATACAAACAACACTTTTGCACTCTTTATCTCATGTCAGTGTTCATGGTTCAAACATAAGGCACTTTTTTCTCCCTTTTTACATTTTAAAAACATTTCAAAAATAAAACAATGCTATATTACTAATATGGACAGCATAGCATCTCAAGTCATGCCAAGTACTCCTGACTATCTAGTACAGTTAAAGCCACTATAATCCAAAAAACTAACTACTTTATTTTGGAAATAACGTCATGTACAGCACTGTGCAAAAGTTAAAGTGCAATCTGAAAAAACAAGGAGTGACTCAATAAATACAAAAAGTTTAAAGGGATAAACTAACAGAGAAAAAGTCTGGGCACTATACAGTTATAATTGCGAGATCGGACTTGTGCCTTGGCATACTTCATTGAACGTTAGTGTCTATTTTACATTGATATATCTATTTCCTTTTTCAAATAAAACCTATTTTAAATCTTTTGCACAGTAAAGTACTTAAGAAAACATACGGTAATAAAAATATAAAAATCTATATTAATTTCATTCCGTACAATTTAACAGTGCTGAACCATAAAACTAGTTAACAGTAGCAGATAGTTTATTTGCAGCAGTTTTACAAATGCTATTTTAGTCTCATAGTATATTACAATAAAATGGATGGTACAAAAGAAAAAAAAAAAAAAAAAAAGCCCCACAATTCCACGTTCATAC
Source organism: Rhinogobius similis (assembly GCA_019453435.1). Classification (NCBI taxonomy): domain Eukaryota; kingdom Metazoa; phylum Chordata; class Actinopteri; order Gobiiformes; family Gobiidae; genus Rhinogobius; species Rhinogobius similis. The sequence continues at coordinate 30,917,085 of CM033631.1, forward strand.
TGATGTTGAAGAAGAGAATAACAGTATTGTCCAGCAGGGGGCGCTTCCACATCATATTACCACAGCCATGACAAGGCTTTTGCATAGCTATTCCCTCCTCTGGCTCCCATATGTACTTTATACATTTAATAATGAACCGTGCGTGTGTGGCAGCCGCCGGAAAGCAGCTTGTCAAGTGCAGCCAGAAATGCAGGGGAATGGATTCAAAGCACCGATGAGATTCACTGAGCAGCAGAAGTAGTACATGAAACTGTTATTAAAATATTACGAGTCATTTAAAGGGTTATATATGTACAACAATGACTGGATTAGAAATAGCAGAAGAGTGAGTTCATTTTTATCGTTCCTAAATACAAATGTCAATTAAAGCCATTGTGCTGAAACTATATTATTGTTATCATTGTTATAGTGTGGTTTGTAGGTTGATTCTAGCTTGCTTTTGTTGGATGCAGCAAATGTCTTAATTTTACCGGGTTTGTAACTGGTGAAAAAATTTAAATAATCAAATATTGATGAGAATTAATGTGTAATGTATGGGTTTGACAAAAAACCTGACGACTAAAACAAATGCACTTTTCTAATCATTTTAAAAACTGCATATGATAATAATCCTTTGAAAATTCTATAGAGATGTAACAATATATAGGCTGTATTGAGCGTTTAATAACAGTAAATGCTCAATGTTGGTTGCGTCGAAACAGATTATATTATAGGATCACGGTGAATGTACTTTCTTATGCTTTTTAAATAAATCAAAACACTACATGTTTTTTTCCGCGATATCACATTATTGTCAATATTGTTACATCCCCGTTCATTTCATTTTGGTGTTAAACTATTTCCCAACGAAACATTGCATAAATAAGATGTACAGTAACAGTCATAAACAAAATCGCCAGAGTCAAAACTGCATATAATCCTTCAAGCTGTTATGTTTATCTCTCCTCTTTCGAAAACAGTGAACGCACTCCCCAGATAAGTTGTGTTTTGACATTCTTGCCCTGTTTGTATTTACAGAAGACGATTTACTGTCAATTTTACCGTCAGCGGACTCCCCTGCCACTCCCCTGGCTGCATACCTGCACCGTGCACCGCTTTTTTTCAGGAATGACCTCAAATAAACCTGGCATGAATCTGGAAATGCAGAGGAAAGGTGCCAAGGAAGGACGCGAGGAAGTAGGCAGAGACACGGGCTCTAATAAGGCTCCTAACGCTTTGCCCTTTGCTCCAGTGGACTACGGCTCATCTGAAAAACAAGAAACCCACGATGGATGACAAACAAACTCGTCTCCTATAGCTATAGGATCATCATCGCGCGCTACTTTATCATCATGCCCACTGACCCAAACCATCGATTTTCTTGACTTCTCGCACTGTCTTGGGAACTTCAAAGTAAGGACACTAAAAAGAGAGAGCGCGAGAGAGAGAGGGATAAAGAGCACAATGTGGATGGATGGCAAGAGAAGAAGGGATCATATGCACAGTGGCAGAGCGCGCCCCTCCCCCGCCATCACCGCTAAGTGCTGCAGAGAAGCGAGAGAAGGCGTGTGTAGAGCTGCAACTCATGTGAGCGAGAGAGAGAGTGAGAGAGAGAGTGTGGGAGAGAGGAGAAAGAAGAGAGAGAGGGAAGGAGATAGACAGAAGAGAAGAGAGGAGGAGGAGAGGCAGAAATAAAGGAGAGAGAGAGGGAGAAAGAGAGTAGAGAGATGGAGAAAGAAGGGAGAGAGAGTAAGAGAGAGAAGGAGAAAGAATGGAGAGAGGGAGTGAAAGGAAGAGAGAAAGGAGAGAAAAAAAGAGAAAGTGATAGGAGAAGAGGGGGAGAGAGAGGAGAAAGAAGGGAGTGAGGGAGAGAGATGAAGAGAGATAGTAGAGAAAGAAAGAGAATAGAGAGAGGAGACAGGGAGAAATATGGGACCGATGAAGAGAGAGAGAGAGGAGAAGAGAGGAGGAGAGAATGAGGGAGATAGATAGAGGGAAGAAGTAGAGTAAGAGAGTGAGAGGGAAAGAAGATAAAGAGAGAGGAGAAAAGGAAGAGGGAGAGGAGAAGAGGCAGAATAGAAGAGTAAGGGAGAAGAAGAGAGAGAGCGAGGGAGAAAGAGGGGAGTGAGAGAAAAAAAGCACAGGAAGGGAGACAGGTTTTAGACAGAAAGGGAGGGGGTTGGAGAAGAGAGGCGTAAGAGAGAGAGAGAGAGAGAGTAAGAAAGCAAAACAGTGAGAAATGAAAGGGGTGAGAGAGAAAGGGAGAAAAGAGGGGGGGAGGAAGGAGTGCGAGAGAAAGGCGAGAAAGTGAGGGGGGTTGTTTGTGTGTGAGTGGATCCTACACTTCGGATGCAGATGAAAGAAAAGAATAATGGACCAGAGGGGAAGTGTGTAACCTCAGCTGGTCAATCATCCGCGGGGGAGAGAGAGATAAAAAAAAAAAACAGTCAATGGTTTGTATCCACGACTTCAAACAATCTGGAGCGCTAACTGCCGTCCTCATAAATTTACACCGCCGTATGCAAAATTAATATTTCCTTTCCCCATGACATTCTGTTTTAGTCAAAGACCTGATTTTAGGGCCGTGCTGCCACTACTCAATTCCAAAAGATGCTTGTATGCTTTTTGTTGTTGCTCTTCCACAACTTATTACTAGAAGAACACATCTGGGTTATGGAAATATTAGCAAATACACAATGCCAACTGCAAGAGCTAAATGCTAATAATTGTATGTTATGTTGCTACACAAACACACACATTATTGCAGTATTGATAACGTTACAATTGCGCAGATTCCTTTTTAGAATATGGATGGATTACAACTCCTTTTTAGAATAAATTAATAATAGTAGTATTGCATATGTATGTCCAAGTCCAAGAATAGGTTAAGCGTCTGTCACTGGAAAATCGGCATAAACAAATGGAGGCTTATGTGAAAGTGTAGCCTGTATGCCTAAACCCTATGATTACGGATCCATCAACACTTAATCCGCATTAAATCTCAAAGAAAGCTGCTTTTTATCCGGCCAACGCAGAGGTTTGAGGGATATTGGGGTGAGGCTTGTGTGGAGGGAAGGTGTGGCTTGACAGGGAGGGGCGGGCTTAGGTGAAAGATGGGCGTGGCTTGCCGCTCGCTCGCTCCAACGACCGCAGCGTCCCAGAAAAACAAGGGTTGAAATGACGGCGCTTCCCTTCACATGTGCGGGGCTTATGAGGTCCGACAGCGCTGCGCCTGGTGGCTCTCCGGCGGGCCCCGGGGCCACTACACTCTCTCACACTCGAGTGCTCGCTAACATATTGCACGCGCACCTCTTCCCTCTCTGTGCTCAGGGACCAGCCCGCAGCTAGAGGAAACATCCTTTAACCCTGAATGAGAGGTCGAGAGACGTTTGAAAAAATAGCATGAGTAAGTAGAAAAATATAAAATTCTCAAGAGGCTGTTTCAACAGTCTTTGGCACTTTAGAATATGTACAAACAGACTTACATATAAAAGGCAGAATTGAGGGATAAGAAGCTAAAATGTGTAAGTGACAATTTGAGAGATTTACTTATATACACCATAAATGATAATGTAATGCACTGCCAAAATATGGTTTATTCTTATTTTCAGTAAATTAAAACCACACTTTTATTGCTTTGAACGAAATGTTCAAGACTATGGCATTAAACTCATCTTTATTCATGGCGACAAGCAGTTGAAATCAAGGCAAAGTTTCAGGTTTCATCTGTAAAGTGTTTTAGAGCCATAAAAACATGTAAAAACCTGTATTCAAATAAATGCAAGATGAGTAAGTATAATGCCATCTAAACTTTCCAAGAAACGCAAATGTTATGTTTGTACTTTGAAATCTGTGTCTGTGCTTTTTAATACATTTAAAAAGAGTTTCGCCACTTACAATTTAGATTCTCAACCCTCGAAACTATAACGATTATTAAAGCTACGAAAGCGCCCCGACTCTTATCCACAAATGAGTTTCGCTATCCCTGGGTGAACCTGCGCCTGGAGCGGCCCGTACGCCACCGTTTCCCCGTCCACGGTGATCACGCCCTGCGGCGTTAGTGGCTCGAGCCTTAAAGCCTTCACCTTCTCGTACACCAAATACGGACAACCGCAATCCAAGTGCGCCCCTTTCTCCATGGCCAAAAATAACCGAAGAAGGGCGGGGCGCGAGATTCCAGCCGTCACGTAAAACAAATGAATCACGCCATCGTCCGCCAGCGCTCCGGGTGCGCTCAACAAGTCTTCGGCCAGGTGCGATTGGTACATGGCCAAAACTAGCACGAAGTCTTCCTCTTTGACGACGGTCCAACTTTCTGGAACTGGTAGATCCAAACTAGGAAGCAAGGAGTCCTGCAATGGCACTTTGGTATTGCCATCGCTTTGAGTTTCAACGGCGGTCTTGCTAATTGTGTTTTGATTAGAATTGGTGCTGCTACAACGCAACAAAGAATTCTGGTTCGGAGATTGCGGAATGATGCGGCAAGGGAGAGACGAGCAAAGCGACGGAGGTGAAGAAGTTGAATTCCCTTTTTGGATCTTGGAGGTTTCGTCGATAGGTAGGAACGCTAGCCTACCTTGGTAAACTCGTAAGGTGGCAAGGCGGACCAGTGTGCCCATTAAAAATCGGATAGCTCCAACGTGGCGGTATTTTTCGCTTTCCACGTCCACATCGGCTACGAATCCCCAGGCGATGGAGAGGAAGGAGAAGAGGCGCTGTCTGGAGGAGATGTGTATGGAGACCAGGTCCAAGGCGCTCACCAGACCTTTGCACAGTATGAAGCCACAGCTCAGGAGAAGCTCCTCGTTCCATGCTGGAGGTGCCCTGGTGAGGAAAAAACACAAATTAAAGATAAATATTGATGAGAAGAGTGCTGAGTAGAGATAGATAGATATTTAAAGGTGCAAGTCAGTGCATCCCTCATTTGTCCTGGAGTGAGCTATCAAAGAATTAGTCATTTGGACACAGTTAAAAAAAAAAAAAAAAGTTTTCAATCATTGAAAATGACTTTTGAATGAAAGCATTAGGGTAGCGTCTTCATTTTAAAAACTGTGCCCAAACCATGTCTATGATTTCAAGGTACACTTTTATGCTAATATGATGGAACTTTCTGATTAGCCCTTTTGCTTCACAGCAGGAAGGTCCCTGGTTAAATGTATGCATGGTACCTTTCTAAGAGGAATTTACACGTTTTCTCTTGCTGTGTTTACATATTCACCCTGTGTATCCTTGGGATACCTCCCAGAGCTAAATCTTCAGCTAGGTACTCCTGACCATGAATCTAGCTCAAGATCTGAAGAAGAGTCCCATGGCACTGCATTTGTTGTCCTTGTTATTTGTGTATTTTGGGAAACACTACTTAGCATGCTGTAACTGTAACTTTAAGCAAACATGGCTCAACATTTGCAGTGCATTTACATATTGTTTATTGAGGCAGAGATAGGGGCGGAAAGTGATGTGCAGAACTAAATAGCACAACAAAGGAGCAACTACGGCATGAGCTATCACTTAATAATTGTTGGTGGTATTTACTTCAAATAGCATTGAAGTATTTTAGAATTTAATAATTTTCTGATGGGAATGGAGAAGAACATAAGAGGCACGGTGGCTAGCACTGCCTCACAGCAAGAAGGTCCCTGGTGTGACTCCTGACCAAGCCAAGCTCAAGAGCTGGAGATGGGTCCCCGAGCTCTGCGCCAAGGCTAGGCAAGTCTATTTATAGAGCACAATTCATACACCAGGCAATTCAAAGTGCTTTACATAACAGGAAAAATTGCATTAAAATCACAAAACACATAAAGACGTACAGAATCATAAAAAAAAAAAAAAAACTTTAATAGAGAAGAGTGCAGATAGATCTTTCAGTCACATGCACGTCTAAACAAAACTGTTTTTAGCCTGGTTCTTCAGGAAGACTGTTCCAGTTTTTAGCTGCATAAAACTGAAATGCTGATTCCCCATGTTTAGTCCTGCCTCTAGTGACTCTTCCTTCCTGACAGGTTGCCCCAGCAGAAACAAAGTGTACCTTAACCTTAATAAGAGGTAGCTTAAAGGTCACAAACTGTAAATTATTCAGGCGTTTTAAAATACTTTAAGAATCACACATTGCTATTCTCGTTATAAAACTTAAAGGTAGGTTACGTAGCTCATATTGGTTTAAAAAGGGGACTACAATTGCAATTGAAACTGTGTTGCCCGTCACTTAACCGGGATATAGAGGACATATAGGTTTTACAATTCTCAGTATATAGCTATAATGTCCTATGTCTTTGCAAATAAGAATAAATCAAGAGTTGATTATTTGTTCAATTCACACGTGACTTATCTTGCACAATAGGCTAGACTCGAACTGATCATTGCAGGCTTCAAATTTCCTCCACGACGCCACACAGCAGCTAGCTAGGCACATTTTTGAGGGCACTCTAATTTCTCACATTGAACGGAACTGGTGGCTTATGTATATTACGCCCTCTGCTGGCTTTGGTTGCAAGTGCATAAGGTATAAAAAAAGCTGAGCGAATTCAACACATAATAACTCCACATATGTTTTTGAAGAACCACAAAACTTATCCCAAAAAGGCAATTAGTATGTGACCTTTAAATACTTTCTGCTGCTGTGTCTCTGACTCACCAGTAGAGGGACAACACTTTAATTCTTCCAGTGCCAAAAGCTGCACTGTCTGTGGAACATAATCACCTTTAATGTGCTGACTTTCTGCAGCCATTACAACATTCCGGTGAGTTAATAGCAGCCTGAAATGACCCAGCAGTCTGCTCCATGGTCGCTCCTCTCTCCCTCCTGACAACCAATGTGCCCAGTCAGCCTGTGGAATAATTACAGCCAACAGGGACGATTTGTCTTCCTCAAGGTTTAAACTTAGGTCTGTGCCATTAGCCCTGTGCATTTAAATAGCTGATTATGTGGAAGCTCACCGTGAATAGTGGTGGACGGAGGCGGCCAGGGCGTTGCCGGAGCCACCTGGGAGGATGCCGAGGGGGGTCTGGATGGCCTGCTGCCAGTCCTCGCGGTCCATCAGCCCATTTATCACCTGCACAAAGGGGACACGATACATTTAGTGCTGAGGAGTTTTGGTAAATGCTTAATTTTGGAACTGCAACAGGTTAGAATGAGAGTGTTATAGAAAAGATACAAGTGCGAGGAAGACATTAAAGGTATGATTGCTACTTTTGCTTTTGTTTATACATTAAAGCAACAGCCGCAATTGGAATACAGTGGTAAATTGCAAGATTGGTAAGTTATATGGATGACAGTGTCGGGAAGAAATTCTATTTAGTTACACAATAACATGCAATAAAATGTATTTTGTAATGAACAGCTTTATGTTTGTTCTGCATTTATTTATCATCGATTAGGGAAGGTAAATCGCACGTGCACAAGAGCAGTATTTTCTGTTTATTCTCATTAATACCATGGAGTTTGAAGCCAAATTGTCCTTTTTTTTAAGGGGTTTTGGACTGGAATGTGTAGCGTGAAATGGGGATGAGAGAAGGAAATTGTCGGAGTTGGAATTGAAGTTGAACTCATGATGCTGCCGCCGGCTGTTCATGGAGCCTGGCATCAGTAATATCTATACACGCCCAGCAAGCGAAACAGACAATAACTGTATTCTGAATACAACCAAATGAGAGAGTAAAGCATCAGAATGCACTTACTCAAAACGTTTTCAGTTTATGTATTTAGTTACTGTCACTGTTGGTGTATCTTGTTTACCGTATTCTGCAAGGATACTACCATTGATGGTTAAAAAATAATAAAATAAAATCACAATTTTGTTAGTAGCCTACATAGGTCATAATATATATTGTATCATCACTATATTATACACTTTAAATTGTCTGAAGAGTTAACTTCACATCACTTTGATCCATATGTCACTCACTTAAAGCATGACAGAGGTTGACAAATAGGAGGTGTGTGTGGGAATTAGTACAGAAAATTCAGAACAGTGTTATCCTAAAGTATGTATGGGCAAACCTTTGACTCAAGGGCCACACTGGATGTTTACACTTGCCTGGGGGCCGGACCATTTACAGTTTGGATGACACAAAGACTTAATACCTAAAATACGGAATAGCAAAAAGAATTACCTTTATTTATTTTAGAGGAAACAGTGCCGTTGGTCACTCTTTTTCAATGCATCAAAGTTTGGTTTTATTCTTGTAGTGGTTGTTCTCAAAACTGATCTTAAATGAGCAACTGCAACTGCAGTCTCAGACAACTATAATACTTAACTCAATATATATAATTTTTTTTTATTAAGTGCTTTGCAGGCCGGATCAAAATGCCAAAAGGGCCTCCGAGCCTTAGTTTGCCCACCTCTGTCCTGAAGCCATCATCTCTCCAAAGAGGCAAATCATCTCAGTTTGAATTGAAATAGTCATATTGCCCACCCCTAATCTTTTTCATCCATAGGCCGTTATCAGCTAGTTCCGTTAAAGCTGAGTGTGTAGTTTCGTTGACATTTCCTAGATAGTATCCCACAAGCAACTATTCAAGTCTAACTAAACTAAATCAATATTGAAGGATTAAACAGGCCTATACACAGCACGGCTCACCTCAAACAAGAGCCCATCTCCGGACATGATGACCAGGGCGTCCCACTGCGTCAGGTCGGCCTTCATCACCAGCTCCCGTGCATGGTTCTTCGCCTCTGCACAGACACAAAATAAAATGAGATACCAGCGCTGTCTAAAGGCCATAGCTGCAGACTTGTTGACATCTCAAAACAGACAGCTCAAACAAGGACAGTGGATCAGGCTCTATCTAGTTCCTCCTGGGCAGGATAAGGCGGTTTGGCAAAAAAAAAAACGGATTCAATTTCCCTTATCGGACGAGACATATCGCATTAGCCCTTCCAGTGGCTACTCAACAGCTCCAAGGCAGCTTAGCCCCCCTGCTAACATCTGGTGCTCACAAATATTAGTGTGTGTGTGTGTGTGTGTCGCTAATGCTAAGTGTGTGTTGGTTAATATGCTGGCTGTTTATTCTGTTTTATTGGCAGCGTGCTACAGTGGTTTCCCTCGAGCCAGTCTCAGCGGACCACCCGGTTTTAAAAGCTGCGCTCTTGCCAGCTGTGACTCTGCAATACACACACACAGATATTCTACATTATATAAAAGTTATTGATGTAGAGAATAGCTGAAGAAGAACTAAAAAAAACAAAAAAACTTTAAAAACATAAATACAGTTGAACCAATACAGTAGTCAGTGAACAAATAACCAAGAATGTTTTTTTTGTTTTTTTTTTACTAAATTTAGTCCAGGTAAAGTCAAAGTAATGTCGCTTGAAGCCATTCTGATGGAGTAAAATTTCAGACAAAATTGTTTTAATTCAAAACAACACATTTTTCTGTCCCAATAATTGATTAGTTGTGATTAACTGATTAACTTGTTTCAGTCGTAACCAAATATTTATAATCAAACGACACAAAAGAAAACAAAGTGTTGGCTTTACTATTCTATAAAGCGTGTAAGGGGGATTAAGGGATGATTCTAATTCATAAAAATCGCCTAAAAGAAAACCAACAAAAGAATTTCTGTAATCCCCATTAATAAAGACATCTTATACTTTTCTTTCACGTATTTTGTATTTAACTATTTTACATTCTGTCCATCGTAAATCACAATATTGATCTAAAATGGTCCATTGACTTCCTGTCCAAAAATGCAGAATTGCTAAGCTTCTTCATAGTTGCATTTCACCGTAATTTACATGGTTTTATGGTTGAAAAATGACATTTTTGAACCCTGTATGGATGATGTGGACTGACATTTTTTGAATAACTGCTGGTACAAGACCATCGGTGGATAATATGCGATAGAAGGAAACACATTTTCTGAGCACTCAAGCCTCAAATACAGGATTTCTGCACGAATCAATCAAAAATACAACGTTGAGGAAACGACACAAGAAAAATTACAATATTAAATAAGATAATACATAATACAAAAAGTAATTGAGTGAAGTAGTATCTATCGTGTTTTGAGTATATTTTGACTTTCTTAAGTTAAGATTCGTCAATCGAACAAATCTGGTTTCAAGTGCAGCAGGATTCTTTTCTAATTTCAAGTCCTTTTAAATAAAACAAGATATTTTTATGCTTGTTCCATTGTAAAGATACGACATATTCACTCACTTGTTATCTTATTTATGGTTGTTTTTTTCCAGTGTAATGATGAGCGAACAAAATAAGAACGTAAACTGTACATAATATGTCCGCTTTAAACACTGTAAGAATCTTTGTCATCTGCAAACCAGCAACAGTCAAAGCAATGTAGAAGTAAACAGCCATTCAACAAACCAATATTCAATAGTAACTGGCCGGAACAAACTGTAAATATAATTGAAAAACACAAGCCTTGGTCCAGAACACTGTGAATATGGAACTACGCCAGCAACACAACCAACCGCACAGAGACTTTACATCTCTATCGACTGCGCAGAGACAGCCCAGTTTCCTTGCTTAAACTAAAGTATCGATTCATTGTCTCTGAGTAATGAGCAAACTCTTCCGCGTACAATGCTTGGTTCACCCTCTGCCTGTCCCCTGCCTCGTCTTCTGGCTCTTTACGGGGAGGACTGAGGAAGAGGAGGCTGCCGGAGGCTCCGCTGGTGCTGACAGACAGGGGCAAAGGGCTGACGCAGCACTCAGCGGCCTGTCAGGGAGCTCCGGAGAGGGGAGGAGAGGAGGATTCTTCCAGGGTAGGTTACACTTCCATATTCAAGGGGTCCGGGCCAAAAAATGTCCAGGGTCGCGAACAGTGCCAGAGGGAATAGGCAGCGTGAGTTTTGGATGAGTTCATCTGTGACCTTGGAAAAGAGCGGAGGGAAAAGCATTGGGGAAGTGAGGCTAGCAAGAAGCAGTCACAGTAACACAATCACAACAGGGCTATTCAACGTAAGGTCCAGGAACCAAACCAGGGCCTCTAAGGGATATGATCTGGCCCTCCATAAATTCCATAAATATATAGAAACAATTTTTTTGTCTATTGTTATTGGTTTAGACCTGGTTTAGTTTATTTCTATTTATTTTATGTATGTGTTTATTTGGTAAAGACAGTACATGTTAGTAAAAACAATTAAAAAGGCAACACCACAATCACCCATGGATTAGTTTTCATCTGTTGATCTGCATTCACTCTCACAAACATGCTCTCATTCACACATCTATTGTACATGTTTTTAGTGATAGGGGAAACCAGAGCGCCCAGAGGAAACCTACGCAGACACAGGTAGAACAAGCACGCTCCACACAGAAAGGTCCCGCACTGTCCAGGCGTTGAACCCAGGACCTTCTTGCTGTCAAGCGAGAGCTCTAACTGCCGCGCTACCATGCCATGGTTTAGACCTGGTTTTGACCTGGTTTACTCCTGGTTTAGACCTGGTTTAGACCTGGTTTAGACCTGGTTTAGACCTGGTTTAGTTCTGGTTTACACCTGGTTTAGACTTGGTTCAGTCCTGGTTAAGACCTGGTTCAATCCTGGTTCAGTTCTGCAGATGTTGTTAAAGTCTGTATATTACATGTTTTTTCTATTTCTAAAGCGTTCAGGAGTCAAATTCAGGACCTTCTTGCTGTGAAGCGAATGCGCTAACTGCTGTGCTACCATGCTGTGGTTTAGACCTGGTTTAGTTCTGGTATAGACCTGGTTTATCCCTAGTTTAGTCCTGGTTTAGACCTGGTTTAGAGATGGTTTAGTCCTGGTTTAGACCTGGTTTAGACCTAGTTTAGTCCTGATTTAGACCTTGTTTAGACCTGGTTCACTCCTTATTCAGACCTGGTTTGGACCTGGTTTAGTCCTGGTTTAGAGATGGTTTAGTCCTGGTTTAGACCTGGGTTAGACCCAGTTTAGTCCTGATTTAGACCTGGTTTAGTCCTGGTTCAGGTCTGCAGATGTTAAAGCCTGTGCATTACATGTTTTTCATATTTCTAAAGCGTTGGACATGTTTCAGGTCTCGAGGACAAAACCATCCACAAAAATCTGGCCCTTGCTGAAATAAAGCTGAATAGCCCTGTTATATCATATATTGTTTAAAACTGGGCTGGAAACCGGTCAGAATTCTGTGGTGGAACTTGCCTTTTAACTGTCAGATTACAGATTTTTTGACCTGGTTCACTGTCAATATCTCTGTACTTACGGGGTCTATACACATGAAACAAAAACTGACACAAAGTTCAAAGTCTTCTCTGTCAGAATACAGAAACAACAGTCAAATTATTCTTCCACAACAGCGTCAGAAAAGTGTGCCATTATTCAACTTCAAAGGGGTGATTGTTGTCAGTTGAAAGGACTTTAAAACCATAAGATTAATATGCCATGCTTGTGGAGCCGAAATCTAATGAATAATGATAAGATTCAATGTTTGTGAACTTCTATTTTGGATATTTCTTCAAAAACAATGAATATCAGATAGTGTTATATAGGTCCTCGCCCACCATCTGAAATTATAGCATCATAAAAGTCTATAAACACAACACAGAAACAATAAAATAATAATAATGATGCAGTATGAATGGCAAAATGGAGTACTTTCCATTTAAGATGCATTATGTAACTTTTCTGGTAATTCTGTGAGCAGTCTGTACCTCCATTGAGACAAAAAGATTACAAAGTGCACATTTAAACAGGGCCTTCATTTATATCGCCAAAATTACACTCTTGTTGCAGATTTTATGCATTTTTCTGATGTAAAATTATATATGGAATCAATTTTACTCTAAAACTAAATCTCATGTGTTTTGAAAAACAAAAAAAAGTCAACAATAGGACTAGGGTTGCCAGGTTTCAGACGCCAAACCCGCCCATGAGCGTCTGAAATACTGCCCAAAACATGCAACTGTATTTTCCACGTCTCTGATGACGCTGAATATGAGGATTTGTCACTAAAAATAGGACTTTTATTAGGTTTATTCAAAAATTAATACATTTTACATAAAAAATTGCACTGATCTAATGCAAGGACAACATTTTTGTTGCTTGTTTTGTTTTGTGGCTCTTAAAAACACACTGGCAACACTGAAAAGTACTGAAATTCTGTTTATTATTCTTCCTTCACCTCATTCTATCATGCATTTTACATATAACTTTTAAGATTTTAATACATTTAAATATTTAAACAAAGCCAGCAGAATACCTGTGACATATCGGGGTCGTTTATCAGTTACAGCCCCAAACTAAAAGAACATTTGCATTTCTTTCTTCATTCTAAAACTATCAATCAGTTACCAGACGTGTGTGGTTTATATCACAATGCGACGAACATCTTATTTTTGAAGTTGCATCCAAGTGGCAGACTGCGGAACATGCCGTAAGTACCGCCAGGGCTCTTGTCTTGTTTTATCGCACACAATATTATTTGTAAGAGGATTTGAGCAGAGGGATTTAAGTTTATTTTTGTGACTTGCATGTTGGTTTGATATTAGATTTAGTTTTTTCCATCAAAGCAACAAGAATAAATAGCTTTGAAGTGCAATGTTAACTGCTATAAATAACAGTATAACAAGCAAAGCAAAAATAAATAAAAACTAAACCAGTAAGTACATAAATAAATGCCTAGAATAAGACTAAACTGGACTAAACCAGAACAAACAGCATTTTTAGGGGTTAAATGTCATGAATGTAGTGATAAAATGCGCCAGTAGATGGTGCAAGACCTGTATCTGCTTACATGTTGAAACTGAAAGTAGTCTTAATGCTACAAATACACTGTTTGCTCTTAAATGATCAGAGCAAGTTTGCTGAAGTTATCTGGACTATAAATGGAACAAAGAACGTTATAGAGAATGGTGGGCAGACAGTAGTGCTCAAATCTGGAGAGGGTGACAAACTAAACATGATTACAGAAAGAAAAGGGATTAGATGAACATTCAAACACGACAAAGCGGTTATATGGTATTTAGTATTAAATATAACATAAGTAGATCATTGTTTTGCATTTTGTTAATTGTAAACCTTGCAATATTGAATGACCAGAATTAGAAACAGGTCCATAGACTTTCTGTTCCAAATTGCTGTTTTGGTGTTTTGCTGTTCCAAAAACTGATAAGCCACGCCTCCTCATTTCACTGTAGGAAGCAGCAGGTCATTTACATTACAGTTTTTATTTTTGAAAAGTTGCTACGGGAAATTTGACTACTCTACATGTATCACTTTGCTTTTTTATGCTTTATTGTGTCTCGTCTCATCTTTTTAGAAGTATATTTGTACAATATGGGCATGCACCCTCCGACACTTAAAAAAAAAAAAGATTTACATGAAAGTAATAAGTAAAACACCATGAACACATACATACACACGCAAAATGTAGTAATAATTACAAGAATAATAGACAAACTGTCTAGAGGCCTGCATCAAAAACAAAGTATATTGAGTCATGTGAAGAAAAAATGGGAAAAGGAAGGGCATCTAGCCATGAATTAACAGGACTGGGAAATCATCTGTGAGACACAATGGAAAACAACAAATTCCATAATAGGGAGAGAATTCTGTTGGAAAAATCTGGTCAGGTTTTTCAAAACACCTGTTCAAGGAAAACACTATACAAAATCATCATTTTGTTGGAGACAATGTGGAGGACTGGACGCAAATCACTGGCATATATTCTGGCATGCCCACATATGGTTCCTGTTTGGAACGAAATTCATAAAATAATAAAAAGGGTGTTTAGTAGAGATATACCTTTCCAAATGGAAATATTGTATTTTGGTGTCCTGAAAGATAAGGCTGTATCACATGGAGTCACATATTTATTTCAGATTTTGAGTGCAGCTGCTTGAAAGGTTATACACGCAAACGCCTACAATGGAAGAATGGCTTGATGTTGTATATGGCATCTCTAAAATGGAGAGACTCACCTACACTATTGTTCATGTTTAGATGTATCATGTATCATGTATGTATGTATCACTTTGAGTCTTAGTTTTTCAAATAATCAAAACTAAGTACAGGGATGTGGGCGGGGATAGGGGGTAGGTGAAAACAGGAATTTTCAAAACACTCGAGCCTCAGTTGCAGGACAATCCAGGATTACTCAAACATGCTGGTGTAAACTAATGATGTTGTAAGGTTAAAACTGTGTTCATTTTGCATAACACGTCCCCTTTAAGCCGCTTGAACTGCATATAGGAGTACATGACACACATAAAGAACTTCCAGTGATGGTAAACAGTTGCTACACTATGGTAAGCTGGAAGTAGCTGTCTCCTGGAGTTGTGCTGCTTTCTAGTGAGGTCACTCAGGGTGAGGCTGGTGCGGGCTCCGCTGCAGGCTTCATACAGTATGTAGAAGGTACATGCTAACACACAGCACCTCCGCTGGCTCTCGTCCGTCCCCGGGCAACCGCTCTGCCAGACATTTATCCACTATCTCTATACACTGCAAAAAGAAAACATTCTGCACTCACAATATTTATCCTGTTTTGTTTGATTTTTGTTGTTGTTGTTGTCTCGGCTTGTACACATTTATTTATTTTTGTGCATTTATTTAATTACCAGCAAACTTAGTCCTGTTTGGTTTGTTGTTCTATATGTTTTGGACCTGTTTGCACTGCCACATTTGCACTACTGTCTGACTACCCTGAACATTTCTGTATATAGTCTAAGTCTATTTTATTTGATTTAATTCCTAATTGTATGCATGCCTTTTTTCACATTTTAAACTCGTTGAGGAAAATTGACAAAAAAAGACTGAAATGAACTGACAAAATAAAAAGTATCACATGTTTTGAAACATTTTTGTGGCTTTTTGTCATGTTTTTGTCATTTAAGTATTGTTTTGTCACTTTTAATATAGTTTTTTTCCACTTTAAGTCATGTCTTTGTCACTTTTAGTTGCACTTTTGTCACTTTTAGCACAATTGATGTCACTTTTAGTATCTATTTTCTCACTTAAAGTTAAGTCTTTATCACTGTCAATTGTGTTTTAGTCACTTTCAGTTGCGTTTTCTCACTTTTTAGTCAAGTTTAAGTCACTTGGTTGCATTTGTGTTACGTTAAGCCGCGCTTTTGTACCGTTTTATTCGCATCTTTGTCCCTGTTCAACCTCTATATGCTGCCCTTAGGTCAGTTAATACTCAGCACAAATGTGTCTTATCACAACTACGCAGACGACACTCAGATCTATGTCTCACTGACGGCAGGTGAATATGGACCAGTGGATTCACTCTGTCACTGCATCCAACAGATCAGCGTGTGGATGCAAAACAATTTTCTTCAGCTAAACTCAGACAAGACTGAAATCATCGTCTTTGGGCCGCAGAAACAGAGAGAAAGTGTCAGCAGTCACCTCCAGTCTCTCGCCCTAAAATCGACAAATCAAGTTTGAAATCTGGGGGTAATAATGGACTCAGACCTGAACTTTAACAGCCACATCAAATCAATAACATCAACAGCCTTTTACCACCTAAAAAACATTGCCAAAATTAAAGGTATAGTGTCTAAACCAGACTTGGAGAGACTTATCCATGCATTTTTCTCCAGTAGGTTAGACTACTGCAACGGCCTGTTCACTGGCCTCTCCAAACGAGCTGTAAAACAGCTGCAGTACATCCAGAATGCTGCTGCTCGAGTCCTGACAAGAACCAGGAAGTACGATCACATTAGTCCTGTGCTCAGGTCTCTGCACTGGCTTCCTGTGGCTCAGAGAATTGACTTTAAAGCAGCTCTGCTTGTGTTCAAGTCTCTCCACGGCCAAGCACCAAAGTACATCTCTGACATGTTAGTGCCTTATGAACCATCTCGCTCTCTGAGGACCTCAGGGACCGGCCTCCTGCAGGTGCCTAGAGTCAGGACTAAACATGGGGAATCAGCATTTCAGTTTTTTGCAGCTAAAATCTGGAACAGTCTCCCTGAAGATGTGAGACAGGCCTCCACTCTGACAATGTTTAAATCCAGGCTAAAAACAGTTCTCTTTAGACGTGCATACGACTGAAAGATCTATCTGCACTCTTCTCTTTTAAAGCACTTTATTTTAAAATGATTTTAAAATGATTCGTCTTGTCTTTTTGTGTTTTGTGATTTTAATGCAACTTTTCCTGTTTATGTAAAGCACTTTGAATTGCCCTGTGTACGAATTGTGCTCTACAAATAAACTTGCCTTGCCTTGCCTCGCCTTTTAGACAGATTTGGACAATTTTAGATGCATTTTTGTTGCTTTAAGACGCATTATTTTTGTTTTTAGACTTGTTTTTGGCGCTTGTTTCGGAACATTTTACGTTAAGATCTAAACAGGATATTTTGTTGTTTGTGAGGGAAATTATGGTACTTTGCGATTTGCAAACTGTGTCCATTAAAATTGTGATTTCCGTTGAGTTTCGATTAATTGTGTAGCCCTATTCCTTGAACAAGAAAATAACACCAAAACCTGTCAGAAAATACTTAAAAAAAGGTACAAACTCCAAACTAAAATGAAATTATATGAATATAAATAAATACATTTTTGAACGTAGATTCAGTGTTTAGCGACTTGTAGAGTTTTTGCGCTGTAAATGTGTGCATGTGTGTTTGTTGTGTAGCCAAATGTTCTGTCCCTGATAATCCACAAGGCCATCCCTAACCCCTGTACCATATCGGCCCACTAAGACCTTTGGTGACCTACATTCTTTTTCCATTCCCCCCATCCTCCTCTCGACAAGGGAGCCAGCAGCAGTAATTATTTTGTCTTTGTTCTTCCCGCGCCTGACCTTTCCAACGAAGCACTTTGGGAAATAAACTCTATATCCACCTTTGCTGCCGCTGTCTGCTTGCGTCCCACTCAGCGCAGAGGCCGAACCACCAGCGGAGAAGTTCACCCTGTCGCACGGCGTATCGTCGCGGTGACAGAGAGAGAGAGAGAGAGGGGGGAGGTTATGAAGTTTACATTGCATAACTTTGGCATTGAAGATGCGGTTTATTCATTCCGACGGGGGTCACGGTGACGCTCAGATGGCTAAAACTGAGGCAAGCTGAAGTTCAGGCTATGAGCAAGACCGAGCCTGTGGTCAGGGGTGTTGGACGGGGGGGTAAAGGGTATTAGTTTCCTCAGGGCCCAGGGCAGGGAAGGGCCCTCAAAAGTATGTCATGTTTTTTTCTTAGTTGCATTTTTTGTTGTCAAGTCCTTGAGAGACTAAAAATACAATTATGCATGATATCCGAGGGCCCCATCACCCCTTTAAAAAAGACATATTAGCCAAGTTGTTCGCAAATATAACTAGTGATTATAATTTGCAGTTAGTGTATTTCCTTTTTGTAATAATATGTTTTGAGAGGTTTGTGAAATTGGTCCGGTAGTTATTGCAGAAATACTGTAAAAACTTGTATCATAATGTTAGCTGGTTGATACACAGGATGTCTATAAAGTAATATTCTAGCAATAGTGAATGAAAAAGTAACAACAATGAGGAGAATTTGCAGGGATAAATACGTCACATGCAAGATTATGTATAAGGGGCACACCGAGCCAAGTATTTGATCCTACGCCCTGCCTGTGGTGACCAAAAAGTGTGGGACATGCACAATATATTACAATATAGTGCAAATTTCACTAAAGAGTTTATTGATGGTCGACCATAAACCAATAGAAGCAATGTCGAGTGAGCTGCTATCTGCTAACAAGATCAGACATAATGTTGTCAAGATACTTTAGTTTTGCACGCGATTGCAATACTAAGAAAAAGAACGATCAAAATTCAAACCTGATTTTGATACCGCAGTAATGGTTTTAATTGATTACATTAACCATCGTGGCCCGGCGTGCACAGAGAAATGAAAGTAACTTGACAAAAAAAGCTCAGTCTGTCAGGTGGTGATTTATGACTTTACATAACCTGCTGTACCTGATTTGTACATTCTTAAAACATGAAAACCAGAGCTAGTTCATTTAAAGTTTGCATCGATAGGGAACTGAAAACAGGGCAGCAAAATTGTTATCAGGACTATAAAAACTCTAAAATGCATGCCAAAAGACTATAACAAAGACAGCTGAGGTATTAAATCAAAATGTCAAAAAGAACAAATTCTCACCATAGTTCAGCAATTAGTAAATAAAAATAAAAAATCACTGGAAAGTCTAATGCCAAAAAAGTTATTTAACATTCTATTGTCTTTTTTTTTTTTTTTTTAACATCATTGTGGTGTTGAAATTGGCATTGAATAATGAGGCTTCCTACAGTGCTGAGAATGAGTGACAGTTTGTATTGTGACCACACTTACAAATACATCCCTAAATGAGTATCACGTTTTAAGCCCATATCAGTAAATATGAGAAAGTATTGCTTCTTTTGACAACATTAGGCTTAACTTGAGAGTAAGCTCTGAATACTATTATGCTTGTTATATTCAGGCACTCAAGCAGCACTTCTATTTTTACATACAACTTGCAAAAACGTAACTCTGTGAACACAGCTCTGTGAAGTTTCCTTCCAAATCTAATTAGTTGTGCAAGGCTTATTTTTTCACTAATTTACTTCTTAAAATAATAATAGTTTGGAACATTTCACTGTTTCATTTCAATATTTATGAGTTGGTTTTGTATACTCTCTGATGATATTTTGCCAACAGCATCCCATTCAAAAAGGAAGACAAATCAAGAATGAATGAATATAAATACTTTTATTTATACCATATTTCAGTATAATAATATATGTGGTGTTTTCGTTCTCGAGGCGATTCTCCAATCAGCTTTGCCTGAGATTGGAATCTGTTGATCTTTTAACCGCTAAAAGCTAAGGTATGCAGGCAAAAACGCCCCCAGCACAAACGCAGAAGAAGAAGAAAAACATCCAGACAAGGGGCACTGACAGGACACAGAAGAAGCTACTTTTTTGGCCAGAAATAAACCTTAAGACCTTCTGCTGTTGCTCCCAAATTAAACCTACTCTCCTGCTTTACTATCTGTAAGTATCCATCTTACTAATAATCCTGCTTCTGATAAAAGCGATCAAGATTATATTAGCTGAGATTTTTACGACAAAATAAAATAAAAACTAAATACACATGTGACCAGTGTGGAGAGGAATTCAGTCATTCGAGAAACCTCAATCACACTGGGGAAAACTCATCCAGCTGTGATGTTTGCCAGAAGACATTTACTTCGTCAGACTCCCTAGTATCAGAGTCCACACTGGAGGAAGACAGTACAGCTGTGACCACTGTGGGACGGGATTTACACTAGAGAGAGAGCATATGAGTGTGACCAGTGTGGGACAAGATTTAGTCCATTTAGTTACCTTAAACGTCATTTCAGAGTTCACACTGGAGAGAAGCCATGAGTGTGACCAGTGTGGGAAGGGATCTAGTCACCCTGGTCTCCTTTCAAGACATTTAAGAGTTCAGAAGTCTGTGAGGAGACATTTTCAGTAGTAACACAGAGCAGAGTCCACACTGGAGAGAAGCCGTATCAATGTGAGCAGTGAGAAAAAAACGATCTTTCAATTCAGAAGTCTCAACAAACACATGAGAATTCACACTGGAAAAGAGTGAGGCCAGCGTGAGAAGGCTTTCGGGACATCACAACTCTCCAGTCGCTGCATGTAAATATCCTCAAGACTGAAGAGAAAAGCTGCAGCTCTGACCAGGGTGGGAGAACGGCGTTGTCAGTCCACGTGGTTTTAATTCTTTTTTTGAATTTCTAATTCCAATAAAATTTCCAACGAAACAAAATACCTGCTGTTGTTTTTTATTTGGCTTAACTGAGGCTGTTTCCTTTTGAGAGCTTGAAATGCTCTCAAAAGGAAACAGGAGAGGAAACTTTGCCAAGTGTGAAAAATCTTCAATCTATCGGCCATGCATCTCCATCTTAAGTCCGCTGGGATCGGTACGGGGCGGAGTGGTGCGGTCCGTGTTGTTTTCACTGCACAAAAGTGAACCATACTGTCGTTTAAGGGGTCCCAAGGAGATCGTGAGAGGTACTAGCTCCCAGTGCGAGCTCATCAAGACTGTAAAAATGATACACCAGTGCATCTAATATAATCCAAACCCAACGTATTTCATAAAGAGAAGTTAAAATGTGGCATAGAGGCGCAGAGAAGTGGAAAAATAAATGAAGAAATACCGACAATAACCCAGAGGTACTGTCTTCTTAACTCTAGCTTTTACCTCGTCTCACAGCGACAGAAACGTGGGATTACTAGACGTCTTTTTGTGATCATGATCACTGAGATCGGTCGTATGAAGGAAAAGTACAATTCAGGAATGACTTAGATCTTATTTATGAAGAAAACATTAGTTTGTTTGGGTAATGTCAGCTGCTCATGTAGCGGACCCCTGCAAACTGGATCTCTGCACAGAAACACATGCTCTGAAGTGATACAACCAGTCGCCTATTTATGACTTTATCCTTAAAACCAAACCAAAACAAGGAAAAAGCAAATCAGAGTTTTGCAGTGGCTGGTAGATTAATCATTAGGTCCATGAACAATTATGCAAACACACTTTAAGTTAAAAGAATTGAGCTAACAAATAGCAGATATTATTTACTGTTAACAACTCGTGTTAGTTAAAGTCAACTCCTCACTCAATTTCACTTGAATTCTTAAAAAAGCAACATAAACCATGAGGGTAGGAATCAGGACAAAGGTTTAACGCTTTAATGTTGTCTGTCCACATCCCAGTGTGAGGCTGCAGCTTACAGACGCGCTGGAGCAGGGAGCAGGGGCGGAGCACAGGGAGGCAGCAGAGGGCTGGGAACCACTGACGCAGGGTTTATCTTGGATACAAGTGAAATGCAGCATGTGTACAATAATTAACCCCAACTATACTACAGATGTTTTCATGCTAAAATAATGGCCCCATTTGAATTAGAGAGAATTAGCCTGCTATCATAGTGTGTATATATGTATGTATTTATGACTAAATGGCAGGAATTTACTACTGCAAAAGTTTGTCGATGATCTAACATCCCAGATTACAGAAGATTCTATCTGTTCTGACTTTCAGACCTCCTAGTTTATGAAACTACCTGCAGCGAAACCTATTCCAGATGGTATTCAGGGAGCATTTATCAATGGGCAAATGCACACAGAGCTGTTGGCTCCACTATCACACTCTGTATTACTGTGAGTGGGGGCAACGGGGACGCCACAAGGAATCTTGCCAAGGGCATCAAAAGAGCCAAGGCTCTAGAGAGTCGGCTTGTAATAATTCATTTGTGACTTCTAAAAATGCTTTATTTCTCAGTGGTACGAGTCCCGCTCAATGGCCAAGTGGATAGCACACATACCAGCCTCCATGTACAGACAGCCAAAAAAAGAAAGCAAAAAAACTTGACCTTGACACGTCACTACTACATTCCCTCCTTTTACTACCAACATTATCTTAGCTTGTGATACTATTGTAAATAATAAAGCTCGTCAACATTAGAGACTTATCATCATATTTTTACACAGAAATAAAACATAATGCTGGGTGATAAGTAAAAAAAATGTTTATAGTCTCTCTATAGGCCTAATTGTTGTCTTTTTTTTAATCTCAATTCATTCCATGCTGAAGTTACTGTCCATTTACTCTAACATTTACCCTGCACTCTGCATAATAAGAAAGTCGGGAGATAACTTGTTTCATAATAAACTTTTTTTTTTTTTTCAAACGTTGTTGATTATTAAGAATTTTCCAGCCCTAAAGTAAACCTCAGCTTAAACAACAAATTAACATTTTTTACTTAAATGAAATGAATCTTAGGTTTAACTTCAGCTCCACACCACATGCTTTTACTTCCACAGATTTGTCGTCCTGTCAATTGAAAAACCTCAAGCCCATCAGACTGTCATCAAATTCGATCATATTTCTATTCACATTTGATTAATTGCACAGCCCTAAATCTGAGATGCAGTGAGAGTGCGGGTGAAATGCCTGTTCTGTGTGCGTCGGAGCCCACGTGCTGCTGTGCGAGTGTCAGTGTGCGGCTGAACATGTGGCACGCTCATTTCAGATGGCACAAATAATGCATAATAACCACAGACAGCCCGCTTTGCAGATGGGGAGAGGAATCGGTGGCAGCGTGACCTACTTCTCATAGCCCTACTGCAGTTGCTGGTTTAAGCTCCCATTTGGCGAGGTCAAGGTTACCTCACTCACTCACTGCTGCAACTCACGTCACAAAGTCAAATTTCAATGTTGAAATCACTGAGCGAAAATAAAATGTGATTTGAAAATGGAACTGGAATTATTTATGATAGTGATTACTAAAATAGTAATAGCTGACAACTTATTTAGAAATGTATTGTTTATTGAAAAATGTGTAGATTGTAATCTAATCTTTCTTTTGTTGCCTTTTTTACTTCCAATAGAACAGGAATTAAGTCAAGTGCTCAATCAAGAAGTAATACATTGTAATTAAAATTAGGTAAAAAAATGTAATACTTATGCAACTTAGTGATTAAACAATAAAGTAATAATCTTAATTTAATTAAACACTTTAAAACAACAAGAAAAATAGTACAGTAGTGGATCATTCTAATCCAATTTAAGTAAAACTAAATACACGTGACCAGTGTCTAGTATGTGTGTTAACGATATGCAAATCTCACGGAAAAATATTATCACAATATTCATATTTCACAGAAAAGTATTTATTGCAGTTATTGGGGAAAGGCTAACAGAATTGTAGATACCTTTTAAACTGCGTTGACAAGCCTTTGGTGTGAATAATAATAATAATAGAGGTGACAGAGCATTTTCTGTGGCAGCACCTAAACGGTGTAAAAGTCTCCCTCTGCCCGTCAGATCTTCTGAGTCTCTTACTCAGTTTAAGTCTCAACTAAAAACCCACCTCTTTTCCCTGGCATGAAATAATACTAGCTAGACAGGTTAACTTGGTATTTTATATTTTATTATCTTATATATATATATAAATATATATATATATATATATATATATATAATAACACAATACTGAATACCTGCATTAAAATGTATTTTAATCTAATCAGAATACTGTGTTCTGAATACTTTCACTCTGACTTGCATCATATAATAGTGAAAATACTACATAGGATTGAAAAAGCTTTTTTTTCTCCACTGTTTGTTATGCATTTACAGTATAAGAGAACCTTAATCCCAAATTAGAGAGAAAGAGAGAAAGAAAAATCATACATATTCTCACTATAACATGTTCTATTTTTCTGATTCAGTGCAGTTCAAAGGCTGCGTTTCATGATCAAATACCAGAATGTATTCCTCCGATTTTAGAGAAGTAACTATTCAGAATACCACCAAAAGAAATAGTAACTGTACGAAATTAGTAAATTAGTATTCTGAACATGTATTCTCGGTACAACTAGTTACTTTCCAACATACAAAGAATTCAGAATAGATGCAAAAGAACAAAAACAATCCATGTGTAGCAAAGATGTATTCTATACATTGTAACAGCCCATAATATTATTGGAAGACTTGTGTGACGATACAATATCAGAATGTTTCAGTTATTGTACCATTCCTTGTATTAAGTAGATGATCAAATACATTTACATTTGCTACTGAAAAAACATTACAATACTTCCATGATTATGTTGACCAGGTTGTAACGTCTATAACCACGTTTAACTGTAAGAACGGCATACTGACCTGTGATGACCAGTTTGTAGGGGACGGACGCCTCGGTCAGCATACCCTGCACGTGCCCAGAGAAGAGCTGGAGGGCCTGGCCACGCCCACTGTTAGGATTCACCAGGATCATCACCCGACATGGACGCCGCACCTCTGTGTACACCACGCCTGTACAAACAGAGGAGAGAGAAGGGAGGAAAAGTTATTGTCATGCACCGTTAAATATTATGTATCTCCAAAGGCTGCGTTCACACCATGGCTCTATAATAAGAACTTGATAAGACACTCCCCCTCTGTCCGGAAGAGAGTTTGATTAGTGGCCCCATATATCCACTTGTGTTCGGCTGACGGGGACTACAGCTTTCCTGAAAGTTAAGAATATTATCTCTGTATTTTTATAGAGATCAATGTCAGTCTGGTCACTGTTTTCATTATTTTATTAGCCAGTCAGGGACAAGCAATGACCATCGAAACAAATATGTCTGCTTACGAGGAAAAAAGAAAGGGAAAAAATAACACAGGGACAGAAAAAACATTGCGAATTTGTACAGAATCAGTGTGTAAAGCCCAAAATGTTGTTAATCTGAGGTAAGAGAAGTTTGATTTTGTCAGATGACCAATGAGCTTCTTTGATTCACAAGCGTAACAGAAATAAAAGAATCTGATTGCACGGCACTGTCTGAGTTTGACTCGAGGCACGGCAGATCGAGTGGTGACCAGACTCACTCTTCGAGAATTGGACAAGTGTGTATTATGGATCCAAAGCAAGGATTTTGCACGAAATGAACGAAATGAAAAATATTTAAACCCTTAAAGTGCCCAAATATTTGCTTTGCTTTGTAAGATTTAGCCTAGCCTCGCTCTGGGCCCGCATTAGCTCCACACTAGCTGTCATTGATCAGAACTGATCACGAAGGGAACGATTCTGTCGTCACATGGTGCACTAGCCTATATTATTATGCATTATTTGTTATTGGCCGTTAAACATGCTCTTGAATATCTTTACTTTTACATCACGTGTTTTAGAACTAAAAATAAAATGTTTTTTACAAAGAAAAGCCTTGGGAGACACTATGGTAAATTATGCAGATGTAATGATCACGTTTAGACGGCAGCAATGCTTAGAGAGAGTCTGGCGATAATTTTATGGACTTGAAGAAAGAAAAGAAGATTCACGGAGGCACATCACAAATCGGAAAACTTCACATGTCAAGGGAATTCAGAATGGAGTGTTTTTGACGATCGGAGAGGAAGGATTTTCAAACCAGGATTCATCAAACCAGCGTGAATGAAGCAAACTGCAACACTGTTTTTGATGACAGAACATGGTTAAAAGCTCAAAAAGTTCAATTTTGCATCAGAGTTGACCTTTAAAGTCCATGCATCTTCCCCAAATTTGTTGTAATCGTTTTCAAACTCAAAGGTAGCTACGGTGCAACACATTTCCTCCTAGAAATCCAACTCTGATGCTCGCAGCTATGTTTTTCGTCTCGTTCACACATCTTCACTTTCCCCACTGTCACCAGAAGATGGCAGCGTTCCTAAAACAATGTCAATAAAACAAAAACATCACCCACCTCTAGAACAGATGCGACTTTGCAAGCATGATCAAATAACTCGACAAATATTCAAGGACGTCCTCTCCCAGGGGGTGTGACACGGACCGCGGTTACGATCATAGCCGGTGACAGCGTTCGCCAAAGACAATTCGTAAAGTTAATACGACATCCAAGAAGTCAGGAGTCAACTTTTTAATATCAGAACAGAAGTGATGTGACAGCGTCCCCATGAGCCTGCTGACCTGTTGCTCTCGTCTCAAAGGGAACAGTGATTTAGTGACTCAGCCTTATTATTATTACTGAGGGAGGACGACAGCGTGTAGCTCAGGGGCCGGGGAGATTCAAACTGATTTCTGCACACGGCGTTTTGGGAGCAGTGGAGACATTTATCAGAAATAACAAGACAAGGTGATGTGGGAAATGTCTGCAGTGAGACAGAAAAAAATATTAGCACATTCATTCAGACGCAGAATCCTTAGTGAGAAGAACTTCTATTGCAATTATAAGAATCCATAATTGATGGGACTTTGACAGTACCTGGCTGTACTTACTACTTTGGGGAAATATCTAATAATAAGTTTTATGGTAAGTTTTATGGTAATTTAGGGCTGGGAGATTAATCAAAAGATTGAGGTTGAGGTCGGTTCTCTGTCAGTATTGGCATGTGGTTTGGCGAAGTGGTCAGATTTTGGAGGAAGGGATTTGTTTTTTGTGTTAAAGGCACAGATTAACAGTCTATATTCATCTTATTCCGTCCCACCCACTTTTGCCTCTTTTTATGTTTATGATCCGCACTCTTGTAGTAAAGGGACTTCCGCTTTGACACTAACGGTGTTCGCACAAATGCCGAACGAGGGAAAAGTCTCTCGCCAAAACATTATATAAAGTAGATTGATTTGTCTATGCACGATTTCCTGGCAGCCTGAAAACGGCTTTTTAGTCCGCGTAGAACTTATTTTCTGTTTAGCTCGCCTGCCCCATGTAAACTACAACGGAAAAAGATGGCGGCGCCCACGGCAACTTCCGGAAGTAAACAAAGACATTTTAAATTCCAGTGGAACATAATGTGATTTCACTTGAGAAACTGAAATAAACCTCAGAATATCACAAAATATGAAAAATTTAGATGATTTTGGAAAATGAAAACCAGTAAGAAATATGTGAGTGACATCAGATCCCGCTTTAAAGACATTTACTATTGTATTTTACATGATTTGTTTATGTTACAGGAGATTATGATAAACTCTTAGAATTTATGATGACCTAAAAATCCAGATTTTTGGATAAATAATGACAGAAATGACAAACCAGAATTTTGCATTGTATCTACAGATATATATATATATATATATATATATATATATATATATATATATATATATATATATATATACATACATAACAACTTAAAACTATTTGTATTTGTATCAAATGTGAGCAAATTATTGAAAATGAATTACAGTCTGTTACATTTTGCCTCCATTCCATCCATGTGTTTTTGAAAATACTATATAAAAGAAAATAGAAAAAAATCTTGAGTATTATTTTGTCCATATCGTCCAGCCCTATTGCAATTTCTAGTTATGTTTTTGGATGGGACTAGACACAATTTCCACAAGACGAGACACAAGATGCAGTGTCCAAGAATGACATAAGATTTAAATGTTTTGTTCTTTACATGTTTTTGCAAAGAACAACATAACTTTATCACTACCATCTACTGGCTACAGAGGCATGTGTATATACACAATGGTTTGATATGCTGTTGGTGTGCTAAGATATCTGCAGAGCAGTGATCGTGTTTAGTTGGCAGAAATGCTCAGAGCGAGTCTGGTGATGATTTAAGGACTTAAAACAGCACAAGATTCTTGGATAAGTGACGCCTAAAATCAGAAAAAACGTCACACATCGAGGGAGTTCAGCAGGGAGTGTTTCTGATGGTCGGAAGGGAGAGGATTTTCGAACCAGCATTCCTCAAAATTGCCTGAATGCAGATAAATGCAACACCAGATACATTTTTGATGACTGAACATTGTTAGAACATGGTTAAATGCTCACAAAAATCACTGTAGCAGAATGTGTCCTTTAATATCAGAACTTTATCAAGATCACATGGTAATATGATGAGACATTATTTTTAAGTTACTGTCTAAAAATGTGTTTTTTAAATTATCATTATTATCATCAAGAGATTTGAGACTTTATATCAGCATCAAAATCAAAATTGACACTTTAATAGGCTTAAAGATGGATGTCTGCCTTTGCTGCTGCTATCCAATAAAACTACAATCTCAGTGGCTCTTTCTATTCATTCATTTAATATTTTGCTAAAAAAAATGAGGTTAATCCCTCAGTTTGACCCTCATGATGTAATGTCTAATATGTACGAAGCCCTAACATCCTGTAATTCAGACAATAATCCTACCGCAGTAATAGGCCTAGTAGGCTATGTCACAGTATCCGCTCCCCTGCTTGGATTTCCTGCACAATTTTCAAATCCATATTTTAAAAGGATCAGGTTTAGCTCCCTAATTGTCATACGGACTGTTACTAAAAAAAGGACAGAATCGCTCCCCCTTTCCTGTCTCTTTTGGAGTTTGGAGACTAGATACCCTTGACCTTAGCAAACATACACCGCAATATCAAACGAATCGGAACGGACGAAGAATAATTTAACTTTGGGGCTTTTCGAGGACACCGTTTTCACTATCTATTTCCATCACAAAGATTTGGCCACAGGTGACGCCGAGGGGTGCAGACAAATTTATCAAATTCATACAGCGCTCGAAATTGGGTTGTGTTCTCGATTCGGAAAAACCTAATCATGTCGCAAATTGTTTCTATTCTTGTTAGAGAGCTTTTCCTTGTTACTTGTAATCCATTGCCAGTAGCTCGCCCTGGGTCTCTCGGCTCCTGGTTAGCAAGAACATTTTCAAAAAGTTGGAGGTGCAAGGATGACAGGAAGACAGAAAAGGAAGTGAGAGACGAGACGAGACAGAGAGAGGGAAGTGCCAACCTGTGCTGCCGTTCATTCACCCACACACAACTGTCTTTTGTGATGTTGTGTACCGTAGCACAGTGTAACACAAAAGAGCATCGCTGCATTTCCAGAATACTGTCAACAATAGTGACAAAGTGACAATGGGTTATTGCACTCAAATATGCCCGGAACCTGCCTGCGCAGATGGAAATCACACACCGGCATCTTCTCCTAACAGGAATCTCCACATGTCAACGTTAATAAGATGTGGTGATGCACAACGTACAAGAGCGGCAATTCAAGGGTGATTGCAAAGTAAGTTTCGATGTCAAGGCAAAAAAATCTGGAACAATGCAAACTAAACAAACTGCCCCGACTGTGTAGATATTATCAAAGGGCACAGACGTGGGAAAAGACATTGCTCCTGTGGTGATTCGTGCAAAGTGACAATCTCGACATTTTTTGGAGTATCCCGATAACGATATTCAGAAGACAGGTATTTTTGCAATATTTCTTATTATAAATGATATACTCAATATTCAAATTTTGAATATCTTAAAATAATAATAATAATAATCAATATATAATAACAAATATATAAGCTTCTGTTTGCAGTCACCAACTGCACAAAGGTGTTGAACTGGTCTTATGTGACAACATGAAGTCTGTTATCTAAATCTGAACAATAGTCATGAGATAGTCATGAGATGCTAAGTTGAACAGTTGTAACATGCAGCAGCAGATTTTTATCAAATGACCTTTACTGGTGCCATTGTTAGGCAGAGATAGCTGCACTTTATGTGTCTGGTATGTGCAAAATACTGCAACATCCACTAAAGCCTGCAAAGTCTTTTACAATCCAAGATTCAAGAAGCTCAGTCACAACATTGACCCACCAACCCTGACGGCTGGTCATTAATCCTGTGGCAATGCATGCTATACTGGTGTCCTTGGACAAGACACACCACTGAATGTATTAGCAGTATGACTGTATGAATGATGGTGATCGGAGGCAGAATGGCAGCCATCCCTCCCTCATTATGCCTCAAGGCAGCTTTGGCTACAGAGGCAGCTTAACATTAATTTGAAAATCATACAAAAGCACTAATGAGACTAATGCAGATTCATTTGTATTCTATAAATACATTTTTGAGTGCTACAGAGGCACTCTACCATCTCCTGAGAAGATCCATCTCACCCAATCACGTCAACTCTTCACCTACTCGATAAGATTCATACTGACACGTAACAGGCCAGCGAGACTTTGACGGCCATCTGTAAAGACCAGGCAGACCTGTTACTTAGTAGGCAAGCTTGGAGCCACACCCATTTTACCAACTTACTCTAACACCAATTCTTTACCTGACCAAACCAGTCCAAACCAGTCCAAACTGTCAACCTCCACAAATATTAGCACCTCGCATGATATCTGTGTCAAAGTGAATAACTTCTCGTCTGCGATTCTCATTTGTGGGCCAGAGGTACCATTCATCCACTTGAGTTTTGGGACAATTTGAAACTTGTTAACTTAAACCCATAGTCGTGATTCTGATGCGGGAAAATTCAAGAAGTTCCTGTAACTTGACACCCAACAATTTCCAAATTTGCACTAGTGGTCACATATTTCGGTAAAGACAATGGTATATCTTATAAGCTGTTTCCATTAGATCTATAATTTATCACTAATTCTGCACAATGCACCTTTTAGCTCTAATTCAAATTTGGTCACAACCCGCAAGTCAATAGGGCATCGATTACGTGCTGTCTGAAAACGTCTTCTTCCCGGACTCTGTCTCTCTCTGCCTCTCCCTCCTCTATGTGTCAGGACAGAACTGAGAACAGACATGCTATTTTATGACAGAAATAGGCTATATTTGAGAAGCGCTTGTGATGTGCTGTGAAATACCTTTGGGTACCACCGTGTAGCCTTTTTCCCCACTTAGTGCTCGGTAAACAAACGGGAATCCAGGTGGAGACGGGCGGACAGTCTGCGACAATGTTTACTGCCAACCCGAGCAGAACTGACACGAGGAGAAAAATTGCTCTCATCTCATCTCTCTCCGCCAGCCTCAAAAGTCGTTTACCCCGGGCTATCCTCACAGGTGGGATGCGCTAACAAACTGCAGGGGGAAAACTTTCCGGAGCAAGAACAAATACGCAGGCTATTTGGTGAAAGCTGTCTTGTTAGAATTTGCACTATATTCGGAGCGCAAACATTGGTGGGATGGATGGAGGGATGAAGAGAGAAGGGGAGTAAGGAGGAAAGAGGGGAGGCAGTGAGGCGTCTCGGGAGCTGACAGGCCATCGCGGCTCCGTGCCAAGGGGTGAGGAGAGCATGGGGGGCGAGGTGGGCAGAGTGGGTAAGGGTCGTCTGTTCATGCATTCAGCTCGTGATTCAGCTCTTGTTGATTTTTCCGAATGCCGCTGATGTCTTCTGCAAACGCTTTTGACGGACAGCACCTGACCCCGAGGCTGAAATAGTTGGGCAGGGACCAAGTTTTTTTTTTTTTTCTCTCACCAATACTTAAACAATTTTTGATTTACAATACAAGCACCTGCAGGACTCAGGATCATATCAATAACTACTGTATGTTGAGAGAATCATTGATACTAAAGCAGTTCATAAAGTTAAGTTCACATAATTCGATTCATAAAAGTCAACGCAGTTCCAAAAGTTAAGTTCGGTTCATAAAATTCAGTTCAGTTGATTACGTTTAGTTCACTTGAGAAAGATCAGTTCTGTTCATAAAATTCATTTAATTTCATTAAGTTCAGTTCATAAAGTTCATTTCAGTTCATAAAATTCAGTTCAGTTCATAAAATTCAGTTCAGTTCATTAAGTTCAGTTCAGGTCATAAAATTAAGTTCAGTTCAGTTCGTAAAATTAAGTTCAGTTCAGTTCGTAAAATTCAGCTCAAGGGAACACTATCTAGTAAGCATAACTAGAAGCCATGAGACCAACAAAAACACCAGCTTCTAACACTAAAAACTTTAAGTTACTATGATCTTTTCCATTGTTTAATAGTGATGGGTGAGACCTGATCTGATACCAAGCAATAGTATGGAAAGTATTACTGTAGTGGTTTGTATTGAAACATGCTTTGAAACGCCTCTATTCTAAAGAATTGTCCCTTGCCGTGTTGTTGTTTTTCTGTACAAGAAATAACAGTCAGGTCCAAGTGATTCGATTTATGGTGCATTGGAGCTCGCAAATTCCACTAATGAATGAATGTGAGAGTGAGCAGTTATGAACATTTGCTGATTATGTAGATGTAGTCCAGAGAGGTGCTGATGACTGAGATGGTTTGGACCTGCAGAAGAGAAATATGGGCTATGGATAAAAGTAGGCACAATAAAGAAATGTATGGACCTGAGGTTAGCTGGAGTGAGAGAGAGACACGGAAGAGGTGGTTCCAAGATTTGCTGTAACTCGTGAAAAGGTAACAGCTAAAAGAAAAGCAAAACAACAATAACAACAATTCTGTATGGATTTTGATGGATGGATATCATGAAATCTCAAACGATGATTCAACACTACAATATTCTCGTCATTTATTCACCCTTTTTATTTTGGTTAAATCAAAGTAGCAGCCACCAATGCATAAAGCCACCATCTGTAACCGACGCCACACCAACTGTTCGTTAAGCAACAAATAAAACAACTGAAAGCGCTGGGAGAGGGGGACGCCAAACAAATCACGTCATCGCCGTTTTCCTCCTTCCTCTTCTTATCTCTCCAGGCGTGAGCTCCAGAACATGAGACCATTGCCCACGCGAGCGCTGCAGCATCGTGGCCTACACTTTACTCATTATTAACGGCTCATTCAGTTCAATAAACCCAAAGTGAGAACGCAAAGCCATCGAAAACTACTGGTGCGATGGAGTCCCAGTCGATTCGATATACACGTTAACCCTTTACGCACACAGAGAAGCTAATGGAAGTGGTCAGCAGTGTTTGCAAATCTACCATAATATAATGAATGGACGATCACATAAACCAGCTGGGCAGTACAACAAATCTATCATGATTTTATTGCCTCTCGGTGTTCAATCAAGCTTTTTAATTTGATTTCCGATTTTAATTAGTGGCTTCCAATAATAATTCCATGAGCACAAACAAGATAGACTTTGAATCAGTGCCAATAAACACAAAATAGTCCTAGATATTCCACCAAAGTGTGAACTCCGCTCAAAACAGCTTTCTACTGACAGAAGAGTGACTGTCGTCTTGATTAAAAAGCCCCAAGCCGATCATTGAAGATCTGAAATGATTGAATCTCGATGTGATTAAAATGTAATAAATTCCACAGCCCTAACGAGTACTAAAATAGAAATCTTAATGAACACAATGCTGCTGTGCCTGGCCAAGTAGACCCGATTACTTTTCTTCATCCATTCATAAGTTGTTTGTCATGAAGTCATTTTTTAAATTCAATCTTTAAAAATAATTCACTTTCAGGAAGGTTTGAAAGAGGAGTGAAGGATGGGATTTTAGATAAGAAACTTCCCCTC